>OY292532.1:3616053-4232739 GCA_958496365.1 Subacronicta megacephala
GCCACGCCACCGCGCACAGGCACAGCACCAGCCACACGCGCTCCGCCCACTCTTCCGAAGGGCACTCCGTTATCTGAACACCAATCAACAACGTTTCACACTCCAGAATACTATGGTACAGTCGCCAGGTTATACTAAACTGTAAAATTTCTCCAAATTATTTTAAACCTTACAATGTTAATGATTAAGTTCAAAATCGACTGAGAAATTTTATGGTAACCTGATGTGCTGGCGACCATACATTCAGTTAAGACGATAAATCAGTGTTATTTAATAATTGTAATTATGAAATTTCCTGGCGTAAATTAATGCTTGGTAAACAATTCACAAATCTTTGGAGCCAACAAAAACCTACTTCGTTATAGTGTGCTTATCTATTCCTTTATTGAGTCTAACCTGTATATAGAAAGTAAGACAACAAAAAGACTCAAGTGAGCACAATGTACAGTCGCTAGCACATCAGGTTATACAAAACTGACAAATTTCTGCAAATGATTTTAAACCTTAAAATGTTAATGATAATAGGCCGACCGTTTATCGGCTGAGAAAATTTGACATATTGTGGTAACCTGATGTGCTAGCTGTACCTAGACATAAAAGAGGTTAATAAGACTAACCTGTCTGACGCACTGCACCAGAATCTCATCTCTCAATTCCTCACGCTCTATACCCTTGCCGATGACCGACTGTATAACGTGCGTCTCCTTATCTGCTGTCAATTCACCGCGCATATAGCGACATAGATCCTACAAAAATACAACAATGCAATTACAGCAGCTCTCACTGACCGTCTGTCCGCCCATGTATTTTTTTATATATATTAGTCATTCAGTCTAGTAGTCCTAAGCGCGACTGTTCAATCCTTAGATCGAGCAGCGTTATTGGGTTTTTCTATGAAATTACCAGTAGCAGCTCGGAGGCTGGATTTGTGCCCTGTTAATGGCACTAGACTCGCCCCCTATTACATGGGACCTAAAAATACCGGATAAATGTGGGTGTATATTAATACAACTCTGCCTAACCCTTCGGGGAAGACAGGAGTGATGGTAAATTTATTATAGGTGTGCGTGTTGGCTCATGATAATTTCCATCCAAAGACTAAATATCTAAATCTAATAAAGAGACAGAGAATGGGGGAGAGAAAAAACTCACTCTGAATATATTTACGGCAGCAGTAACGCTGTCAGGATCGTGTAGTTGTATGTGTGAGGTGGGTATGTTGTTCCCTTTGTGGTATGTGATCATTTCCTCTTTGGTCAGCAGTTCCATAGACTTGCTCTTGCGTGTCAACGTCGCCATTATTGTTCCTAGCGGACAAAATATAAAGAATTTGTTTATTGTTCTGTATGGAGGCCCACATTCTCAATTCTGTGAAATGCATTTTAGAGGAATATAAAAGCATCATGTTTTAAGTAAGGTTGGTCAGTCGTTACAATTAGGATCATAATTATAGGTTAGTAAAAAAGTTGTTATGAAACAACCTGAGTAAACTGTAAGTATACTGCAACTCGGGTCGTCAAGATTAGTGTATAAGTAGGTCCTGCACGAAAGTTTTATGACTTTGCTCACTATATACTTCTAATTTGGGATAGTAAGATATACATTAGGTTATTATCAGGGGTAATATGAGTATTAAGGGATGAAATATTCAGTAGTAAAGTATTTTGAACGTCCAAAAATGGTGCGGTAAGTTTTATCACTGAAATTAGCAATCACGGAAAATATGCGATTTTATTTCTATAGTAATATGGCTGAATTACCTTCAGGCGATCGGGGATGGTCGTTGAAATACAATTTGGCGAATTCAGACAGATCGTTGGGCGCGTCCGCGGGCGGGCTGGTGGGCGGGGTGGCCGTCGCCTGCGCCTCTATCTGGTGCAACCGACGCTCTACGCGCTCTTTGCGACGAGCGTTACGGTCTATGCTCTAGTAAAAAAAAGTAAAAATTTCTTTATTGTCGCCTGTTAATACATTTATGTTATCTTAGAGTAATCTAACATTTGCATCATATTGAAATTTGAGCTAATATTGAGCTTTTATTTTGGGAAACAGTGTCAAATCGAACAATGGAAACAGTGGCTAAATTAAAAATGTTATATGCACCTCTACAAATACGTAATAATATTAATCTTATGTTTAAATTTGAGTTTGACGTAAACTTGTACTTAACCAGAAAGACGCAGGTTCAAACCCTGCCTATGAGATCAAAATTTTCTTTCACTAGAAATTTTCTTTAATTTGAAAATTCATATCTTTGTGAACATTTGAGTTTGAGTTTATTACCGCCTTGGATTCGGTACAGCTGCTTTTTAGTTACATATAAATAAAATGCAAATATTGGACGGACAGTTTTGGTTTGTCAGTAAAGTTTTTTGAAGAGCCCTGGAATTCCAATATACTTTAATAATTACAGAGGCTAAATAGGTGTAGAATGAAAAGGTATCTATAGTGTTCTGTACTTACAGTGGAGTCTCCATTCATCATGGGCGGTGGACTCATACAAGTATCCATGGGTACAGGGGGCGGAGACGGTCTATTGTCGATAGAAGGCAGGGGCGGCAGCGGCGCATCTGAAGGTTCTACTTCCACCTCTGCTTCTTTACTGGTAAATCTTTAGGAAGATAATTTTCGTGTCAATGCAAGAAATTTTAGTTATAAACGATAATAAAATGCACAGACAATTAAAATAATACCCCATATTCAGTATGAAGTGTCTTATATTGGAAATATTCAAATCAGATTCAATTAGGATTTTCCAATAAGGATGTTTGCGTATTCTCTCTAAATGTAGTCAGCACACGATGGCGTGGACCTAATATACATATTATATACAGTGTCTTTATTATACTCGCATACCTACCGTAAAAAAGTTGCTGTTACATAAATTTTGTAGGGTTGAGTGAACATAAATGAGTTGTATTTTTTTCGCGATTTCAGAGTTGATTTCATAGTAAGAGTTGTTCATAACAATAAGTACCTATCGTATCGTATGGTCTATCGATTTCGTATCTGCCTTCAGCAAGTTTGCATTCTATTTTGTAAGTACCCGTACTAGAACCTCCTTTTTGAAGATAAATATACATACAGTGCATATTATATCTGCGCACAGAAACTGCTCAAAATGATTTGAGCAACTAAGGAAATTAAACTTTATCTCAACACAAGCTTTAAGGACGCTATCACATTTTTCTACAAATATCAGTGCTTTTCCGGTACCATTTTAACGAATTAGGAGCACAACTCCGAGGATATCTTGGTTTCAAATTAAAGATAATATATTCATCTCCACAATGATTCCATAAAAATTGTATAACCCTATACAACATTTTCACATAAATACGATTTCACCATCACACTAATCGCAAAAAAATGAAAAAAATGGGGTCTGAATAAGTACCAGTATAGCTAAATCCACTGCAAATTTAAACATAAAAATAATAGAAAAATGTTGCTTATATAGTCCTCTATACGAATGGCTAAACATTTTGTAGCCAAATGAATAAATTTTTAATTTATGATGAAAATATGAAACGCTGCCAAATTTCTCCATACAATTTCTACTCGCCGTTCGTCATTCCGCGCTCAAACGCGCTCGCGGAAGCACGGGTGTATCGCATGCTGTCGAAAAAAATATTACGTAAAAGGTGAGTGCCCTGTTGTATACTCTGGTTGAACTCGGTCTCGAAAATGTTGATACTTTTTCGGTCCGAAATAAAAGTAAGTACAAGTATTGAAATTAGTTTTAGAAAAAAATACATTGTTGTAATTTTTTGTATAATAGATGTACATACCATCACGCCTGTGTTCCCCGAAAGGTAAGGCAGAGGTGTACCAATGTAAACCCACATTTCGCCGGTATGTTTTGGTCCCATGTAATAGGGGGCGAGCCTATTGCCATTAACCCGGCACAAATCCAGACTCCGAGCTGCTACTGGTAATTTCATAGAAAAACCCAATAACACTTTGCTCGACCCGGGGATCGAACCCAGGACCTCTAGCGTAGCAGTCGCGCTTAGGACCACTAGACTAATTAGGCAGTAATGGATGTAGATTACGGATAAAGATTTATATAAATAATGATATTATTATCTATAGTACAAAAAATATTTTTGAGACATGCGATACCGTATATACTAATAGTCGATTTTGGTATTTTTGGGGGTGGTGATTACGAGTACGCACGGCTACACATTAAGCTATACAAAACCAGTGTACGCTGGCCTCTTATTGTATAGAAAGCCTATACAGTGCGAGATCAGCTTAAACTGGTTTTGTATAGGTTGACCTGTAGCCGTGTGTACGTCATTTATGTTTTAATTCAAAATGGCGGGTTTATTTTTTTATAAAAAATCGATATTTTTATTGATTGTGGAGGTGATGTTTATGAATATACCATCCAATTTTTGATTCAAGATGACAGATGTAATGTTTTTGTGATAAATCGACTTGGTTGGTACGGTCGCCAGCACATCAGGTTACCACAAACTGACAAATTTTTTCACTCGATAGTGAACTTAATCACCAACTCTTAAGGTTTAAAATAATTTGGAAAAATTTGACAGTTTTGTATATCCTGATGTGCTGGCGTTTGTAAATCAAACAGGCGCATGGCTGTAACTTTTGACACCAAATGTGCTTTTTTTTTGTTGTGCATTGGCATTGCTAAAATATTGATATTTGTTATTATAGATGTGACTTCGGAAATTTGGACAAAGAGCAAAAAAACTGCACACGTAGCAATAAAAAAAAGTAATGAGACTTTGTTAGTAGTCAGAAATCTACTCTGGAGTTTTGTTATGCCATACCTTATATTAGAAAATATAGTAGGTTTTTTTATGGAGTGGGGAGTGCAGCTTAGATGTCTCCGTAGGTGATGATCACCAAAATGATATTTCACTTGTAAGTTTATTTGATTTTCCTTGGGTACCTACTAATGTTGCCTTTTTGTTTTCAGGAGCAGGAATAGTTCATGGAGATATAGCGTAACAAACATAGAAAAAAAAGAAAAAAAAAACACAGACGAATTGAGAACCTTCTCCTTTTTTGAGTTCGATTGAAAAAAGGCTGGCCTTCATTTTAATTTTGAACTTCTTTGCAAAAACTTCTTTGCCGTCTGTTAGGACAGATCAACTCAAAACTGCTATGGCTCTTTCTTCAAAAGGCCTGTTCTGATTTTGCCCAAATTGTAAAATTCACATATCTATGATATTACTATTGTCTGGACTTTAAAAAAGACCATGGTTCTCTGAGTTTGTTTCGACATTTCTTCTCAGACGTCGTCGGTATTATTAAAAAAAACGATTATTATTTATAAAAAAACGATTATTTGTTAATCTTATTAAAAAAACGATTTTTTAAATCGATTGTTATCTTATGAAAAATCAATTTTTATATAATAGATTTTGAGAGAAATAAAAATCGATTTTCAAATGATCGATATTTTTACCGTAAAGTCACATCCCTAGTCGTAGGGAAGAAAATATCGGCGCCACCTACTTTAAAAAAAAATAATTAAAAATTGACTTGTAAAAGTGTCTTTAAAAGATCTATTTACCGAAATAAATATCATTTCATTTCGGTATAGTACTGTATACATTTTGCGACTTTTATCCTGCCTATTTACAATACATTATACTGTTTACTACCTACTTTTGTTTTAATTTTTATCAAAAATACTGATCTCAGTAAATAATATACTTACAGTTTCCATAAGGGAATGATCATTTTTAAATATCAAAACGAAAGTATGCTAGGTATAAACTCCCAGGCTAATATTTAAAAATATATTGATCCAACAATTGTCAGCAGATAAGTAGTTACATCTTTTCAAAATGGGGATCGTAGGTTTTCCTTGTAATAGCAAAATGGTCGTTAGTTTCGTATGAATATGGTAATTAATCCATTTATTTTGGGTACCTACATTATGTACGTAATGAGTATTGATAAACTATAAAAATAACTGAAAACATGATTATCACGCAGATGGTACCTACCAGGGATAATCATGTTTACATGGTTACCAAAATCGTTTGCAAACTTATTACTAATTTGACTCAATTAACAACAGTAAAATAAATTAAAAAATAATACCTTCAAGTATCAAGATTAGTTAAGTTACGTATAAAATCGTCCGGACAGCGGTTTCAATGTGTGTTCACTTTCACGACACACACACACACACTTTCACAACAAATATATCGAAGTGAACAGACTAACAGTCTGTTCACTTCGATATATTTGTTGCTGGTTGTACAAATGTACGATAAGCCTACACAATACGAGTCGAGGTCATATTAGAAATGTATAGCTTGATGTGTACTCAAGTGTACTGCCTACCCATTGGTCTCAGGTGGTGAGGGCGGCTGTGGCGGGGGCGGCGGCGGTTCGACAGCTTGTTCAGGCCCCGGTCTCGGTATAACCGCTTCGTAGATCGGCTCTTTGCTTTTCACCACCGACAGTTTTCCATTGGGAATTATGCCGTTGGTTAGCTCTGGTGGCGTTATATCTACGAGGATAACATAACACGGGGTTATATCTGGAATTATGATTTTAAAGGACTTATTCTACAGACATGATAGAACTTAACTTCGACTACTTAAACGTACTTATATCGTCTCTCATGTATCTTCTTGAAATAAGGTGTGGTTAGGTTGTGTTATTGTGTATTTGTTATTTTTTTTGGGACCATAAAAAATATTAGTCTATTAAGCCTATTGTATATATTTTTCGTCTACTACCTTTAGTGGTTGGTGGCGGCGGTGGTGGAGGGCCGGCGGGCTCTGGTAGCGTACACGTGGTGGGCGGCGGCGGGAACACTGGAGACTCCTCCAACAGCGGCTCCACCGGCGGCGGCGGCGGCAGGATCAGCGATGACGTCATCACATCACCGTTCGACATCGGACACATGCCGTTCGTGATCGACGAGCTCATACCATTGAATGATGATGTCATGGAGCTCGGAGGTGGGGGCGCCGGTGGTGAGATAGGTTGAATTGCCAGCGTGGAGGGGGGAGGGGGAGGGATGGATTCGGAGGGTGCACCGTCCGGTTTGCGTTGCGCTTCTGTGTGGGATTTGCTCAGTTCGTTCATCTCGGCAGCTAGCACGTGCTCCAACTGGAATAAATAAAATTATATTCGTTTGTGACGAGTAATATCATTACATATTGCTTTGTTTACAGTCGATTTATTAGTTTCGCTATGGCAATTACTTTTATAGAAGTCATAACTCGGTGTACTACTTTTTCCGCAGGCAAATCTTCAACTATTTCAAGTTTCACAACTTCGCCCACAACAACCACACAATATAACAATATTTTTTATACTACGCGTAAAAACTCGATGAAAACTACTCGTTTTTAAAGTCCCTATGTAAAGTGCCTACCGTAAATCCCTCGCTCACCTCCTGATGCAGATCATCGGCGAGTCTCTCCATGGAGTCTCCAATCTCTGCGATGGTCGGCTGGTGAGTATCGGGCTGTCCGTCGGGCGCCCCCCTCTGTGTGGGCACATCAGCTAAGAAGTCAAACAGATTGTCCAGGTTGACGGACTCGGCGCGGGTGCTGGCGGGACACGAGAGGCCGCGGAGCTGGTCCGCCATGTTCTCTAGTTCCGCCCGTTCTTGGTTCGCCTTTTCTTGGAGACTGAAAGATAATTTTGATTTTAAAAATCATAATTTTATTGAAAACTAGAGCGCTGACAGACGTTATTTTGCCCGCTATTAGGCGCAATCCATCGCTAGTACAAAATCTTTCATCAAAATCAGTCAAGCCATTTACAGATATTTTGCCAAACAAACGCACAGCAATAGATTTTAATAATTGGATTCTTTGCAACTGAGGAAGTATGAACTACGAAGAAGCGTTACTCTTCAGTACGACGACAAACGACGTAAGTCTTCAGTATATTATGTCGTATAATCGAAATACGATTCGTAATCGAAATAAGATTTAAAGAAAAAGATCTGAATAAAATTGACAGTGATTACGTTCCCTGAGCTATAAATATAATAAAGATGAATCATCTTTTAGAGAATAACATAAATTAACCCGTCCACCGAGCATGTTATTATTTTTCTTACCTGTTCCTCTCTTCTCTAAGTTTAATCTCTTGGTTGACCCTCTTCATCTCTCGCAGCGCTGCGGCCACTTCCCTCGCGAATGCTCCTCGGAGATGTCTCTGTAGCGTGAGCGCAGCTCGCCGCATCCTCAGGAAGGCAGCTCGCTCCTTCCAGCCACGCAACGCTGCTTGCAACACTACGGCTGCGTTGCGCCATGTTAAGTATTGGCGTCGCTTCACTGATCCTTTGTACCACTGTGGAGTTTTGATACCATAAGTAATTTGGAATGATCTCGTTTTTATTTAAAGAAAGAAGAACACTACAATAGCAAAGTATTTTTTTTTCTCTGATGATTTAGATGCAATGAAATATGTAAAAATAATGTGTTTGACTGTACATAATTTCGAGCACCAATATGTAAACGTACACTGAAGTTCAAAAGTAATTTTCTTCAAGGGTGTCGATTCAAACACTTAATATTATGCTAATCATAACATAAAAATCTCATAATTTTAATCAATAGTTACAAAAAACTTCGAGTTCGTGACAGTACAATTAACATTAAGGTGCATCGCCCTTCAACGTACCTTCTGTATACGCAAAGCAGAAGACTGCAACAGCGCAGTTCTCTTGGCCTCCAGCGGTGCATGTACTGAACTCCTCATGAATATCTTCGTATGCCCGATCTGCCAGTCGCCTTTGGGTGCGTTCACTATTGCCGTGATTTCTCTGTAAAATATCGACATTGTAAGAATAGTAATTATAGCTAGTGATGTAAAATTATAGAAAGTATTCTAATCGACAATTTCTGTATACTAAAATAGTAAACAATAACTTTTTTTACGTCCCCACTAGGATTCTGTCCTTTAAAATATCATGGGTGTGTTTACAATACCTTGAACCAGAATAGCGGCCTATGGGTCATACAAATATTTGCCCCGTGTGCGGATCGTAGGTACCATAAAAACTTAAGTTTAAGTCAGTCATACTGAGTGTGTACGATGAACGCTGAAGTAGTGTTATGTATGTTTAGGCACTGACTGTATGTCGGGCGTGGCGGGTCGCGGGTGCGGCAGCAGACAGCGGTAGCGCGCCCGGAAGTGGGGCGTGGCCACATGCACAGGGTACCCGTCGCGCCGGATGCGCACGATCTCGTTCATGCCCAGGTAGCGCAGCTGCTCCAGCACCAGCTGCGACGAGTACTTGCCCGCCTCCTTGTTCTCGTTGGGCTTTATGCAGCGGACATACCTAAGGATACACACACAAATAAATAAATAAATAAATAAACTTAATGTGAGACACCTTTATAAAGTGGTAGAACTTTGCCCCCGAATTCATATGGGGGAAAAATAGCCTCTTAGTGAAATAGAATATGATTCTGAAGGGACTTTACTTAAAAAACTGTAAATTTCTTATTGGTTTTGGCTATTCAGGTTTTATTATTCGTTGTTCTTTATTTTCGATTCGAAATTGTATGTCCTAAATTGCAAGTGTATGTGTTTGCCTGTAAAGATTGTGCAGTTATTACTCTGTAATAGTAGTTAAGTATCACTGTAACAATAGTTGGTACACCTAAATATATAAATTTCACTCACCATACGTCTGTAGCTTGTAGCATGTCCACGAGTGACTGAAGCTGTGCTCTGAAAGTGTCCACAACAGTTGGACGACCTTTTGAAGTGCCGCGTTGTGTGGTACCTGTTGAGCTCGGGCTAGATAGTGACGTGTCCTAGGGAAAAAAGGCTAAGGTAATGGTCGCGCTCAAAGGATATACCGAAAACTAGTATTAATTTCTATTATAACCTAGGCCCAGGTTTCATGTAATAAAAAATTATTACCGCTTTTATAAGCACTGCGCGAACGTGGGAGTGATTTTGGCCTTATAAAAGTTCTAAGCCTAAAAAAAAGTTAAGGGCTACGTAAAAAGCCTAAATAAAAAGACCTAATATAAGGCCTCATAAATGTATATGATGTACATCTTCATCACTACATAGTATAAAACAACGTCACTTCCAGCTGTCTGTCCCTATGTTTGCTTAGATCTTTAAAACTACGCAACTACGATTTTGATGCGTTTTTTTTAATAGATAGAGCATTCAAGAGAAAGTTTTATATGTATAAATACATACATATTGTAGTACAGAAAAGTCGAGAAAACACGCGGGCGAAGCCGTGGGCGGAAATCATATACAAAAGTAAACAGAGCACATTTAGTTATCTACAGTCTGCATTAAATATATCGAAGCGAACAAACTGTTCATAATTATCTGAGTAACTCGGGAAATAAAACTTTATTTCAATGGGATAATTTACATATCAGAATGACAGCTGTCGTGTACGGTGTTCATTCTAAACTATCCTTTTTGTCGTTGAGATAAAGTTTAATTTCCTTAGTGGCTCACATCATTTTGAGCAGTTTGTTTGCGCAGATAGATTTGATGCTGACTGTATGAAAAGTCGTTGTTTTTTTCAAGTATCAGTAATGGGTTTAATGGCGAATGTTGGTCAGTATGACGCATAGAATCATCCCTTAAATGGGTACAGGTGACTAAATCAGCATTCTGTATATTATAAGGCTTTATCGAAAACAATTGTGATATTCATCTTCATAATCATCATCATCAGCCCATACTCGTCCTCGCCTGGACGTAGGCCTCCCCTAGTGAGTAAAATAATAATTGTGATGTGATTAAGATACCTGTCCAGGCGGCGCCAAGTCCTGCACGTAGTCAGCGAGCTCGCGCACGAAGGGGTTCCCGGAGCGGCTGAGGTGGTCGATGAAGGCGTCCTGCTGCGTGTCTCTGTTCTTGTCGACGAATCCCTGCACGCTGTAGCTGACGGCGCCGGCGTAGTGCTGCACCCCGAACTCCTCCTCCCACTTGCGGCGCGAGCCCTTCACGAACGACTGGTGCTCGCCGAACTCGCCCTGGATGTTGGTCAGGTACGCGCCGTCCGAACCCTACGATAACATGTCGCACCCTTATTCCAATACCGTCACTAAACGAAATTTTTTTTAAACTTGTTTTTAACTCTATCTACGTATAGATTGAGTTAAAAACAAGTTTTTGAAAAATTTCGTTTACTGACGGTTTTGGAATAAGGGTGCGATGTCTTATTGTATCCATGGTACGAGTTACTTAATACTTCAAGATAGAAAATGACAATAGATCAAGGCCAAGATAAGCCACATTTCACCATGACAGAATAGGTTGTACTCTTCGCATAAATAAAAAAATGGAACAAAATTAATATGAAATAAACTGTCGAGTAATTTAACGGGATCTTATTCGGAATAGGTAAAATTCGGGCTTAGATTTATGGACCTTTTACAGCCGAGTTCAATGACAAATCTGTCAGTAGATTTTCTTACTAAGGTAATGTCGAAATCCCATCTTTAGTGAATAAATACTGAAATGAAAATTACCATCACAAAGTGGAATACATAATCATGTGGCTTGATTCAAATGATTAATTCGACTTGGGCGGTTAAAAGGTTAATTTACGTTTCCATTTATAGGATCCAACCACAGGTACTTTATAAGGCCTTGTATTGTCTGTTAGTAGGAGTGGACATATAAGGCTCTTCAGGAAAACAAAATGATTGCCCTATTTGGTTTCCCCTCTAAAACTAGATTTCCAAATATAATAGTTATTTCAAAAATATAATAAAGTCCCTGTCTATTCAAATTATTATTATATAATAAACTTCCTACGGAAATTAAATAGCTACCGATAACACCCTTCAAATAAATGGCTTATTGAAAAGTCCTTTTATTTGTTGAAAGAATATTTCCAATCCATATTTTTAGCAGTAGTACTCTTTGATTCATAATATAGATTTTAAATATTTGCATGTCACTATCTTTGTGACGAAATATAATTGTACGCACGGCTACACATCAAGCAGCTTCTCAGTGTACGGAAAGTGTTTACAACGGGAGGTCAGTCGATACTGGAGATGTATAGCTTGATGTGGTAGCCATGCGTACTATACTCACTATAAGCAGGGAGAGCCTAACATGGACTGTCAAGTCGTAGGTCTCGAGTTACAATCCAAGGCACCTCTGGCTTTTCGTTATCATGTGTACATAATTATTACTCGCTTAAAACTGTGACAAGATAGTGAAGAAAGTTGGATGCCTGACAGATATTCTCGACGGAATGTAAAGTCTGCCAACCTGCAGTTGGCTAGCATGGTGGACTATAGCTTAACCTTTCTCACTCTAGGAGGAGAACCGTGCCCAGCACTGGGACTTATGTAACACTTCTTATAACTATATTTGTAACTAAATATCACTTTATAAGGGAACCGTACCTTCGGCATATGACACTGTTCGCTGAGTAGCTTCAGCAAACTCCTGGGTGGCTTCTCTAGTAGTTCTAGACAAGCCGCATTGTCGGTGAACTGGATCTGATTGTACACTATCCCTTCTTGACGATACTAAAATAAAAATAATGATTCAAATCATTATACCACATCATTTTCATGTTCATTTTGAGGATACAACGGGATACAATCATTACAAGTATTTGAAAGGAAGAAGGGTACAAAGGACCTTTATTATTTCCAATTATATATTATGTATTTTAGTCGGTTAACAATAACAAATAGTAACAGGAAATATCGCAAAAAATATTGGCGAATTTATTGAATTTCTTTTCGAGTCTGTTTTAGTGTGTTTTACTAAAAACCCTGATTAAGTAACGAATTACATTATCCCGCCTCATATCTGACGGCGTATATATTTGCATGTAATTTAGTCTTCTATGGGTGAACTTATTGGTATTTGAAACCCTAAGATCTTTTTAAAATAATTACATACCATCACGCCTGTATTCCCCGAAGGGTTAGGCAGAGGTGCACTTTATGTACACCCACAGTTCGCCGGTATGTTTGGGTCCCATGTAATAGGGGGCGAGCCTATTGCCATTCACCGGGCACAAATCCAGACTCCAAGCTGCTACTGAGAATTTCATAGAAAAACTCAATAACACTTTGCTCGACCTGGGGATCGAACCCAAGACCTCTAGCGTAGCAGTCGCGATTGGGACCACTAGACCAACGAGGCAGGCAGTTTAAAATAATTCTTTAGTATATACTCACAATATCCTGCTCCAACGCGAACACGTAATTATTGAAGAACATGTGTAGCTTCTCGTTAGCGTAGTTGATGCAGAGTTGTTCGAGCGAGTTGGTGGCGAAGTTCTCGAAGCCGAAGATGTCGAGCACTCCCAGCGCCCGCGCAGCCCGGCCGGGCGCCGAGCAGCTGTTCACGTGACGGACGAGCCACGCGAACGTGCGCGAGTACAGTGCGCGGGACATCGCGTGACGGTTCTCGCGGGCCTGAACACAAACATTATCATGTTATGGATAAGCCATTGGATGTAATTTTTTTATGTAAAGTTTTTATATGTCGCATTTGATTATAATTATCCGCCAACACGCACAAGGCCTGAGTAAATGCCGGGTAGTACTACTCTCCCACAGAATATCGACGTCAAGTAGCAGTATGCATACTGTTGCGTTTCGAACGGTGAGTGTGGAGCGCCGGAGGCCCAATTTCTCCTTCAGTCCCCTTCCTTCTTCTTTTCTCCTTCCCCTCCCTTTTCCTTAAATAGGCTTGGCAACGCTTCTGCAATTCCTTTGGTTTTGCGATGTCCATGGGCGGCGATGACTGCTTACCATCAGGTAGCTCGCTTGCTCGTTTGCCAAATTATCCCTTAAAAAAAAACTATAAGTCAAGTTAAAGAGTCCTACCTCAGGTAACCGCAGAGGTATATCCGTGACATTGCCCCGCACGTTGATCTGTCGTTCTAGTAATACTCGTTTTGCGGTCGGCAGTGGCAGCCCTAACAGATTAGCGACCGCGTCCACTGCTTCTGTATCTTCTGCCGCTAGAGCGGAACGCTCACCGTCTACATCCTGAGGAAACAAGAGTAATGACATAAATATTATGAATAAAATGTTGTCATTAAAGGCGAAATTAGCGTAACAGACTTATCTCAATAGCTTTGCATAGTACCTGGATCAATAGCTAGGCTATTAATGGGTATGCACAAGTAAAAAATGCATTTTATACCTTAATATTATCATCCTCATTCTCCAAGACTTTTTCTCATTTATGTAGGGGTCGAATAATATCAGTATTTTACACGATGCAACTCGCATCAGACTTACGCATCCCAATATATGGATCAACTGGTTGTCAGGCTTCAGTTGGGGCTTCTGACTACTACTAATGATTGTATGTATTCGTATGACAATCGGACCAACTGCTTTAGGGGGTCTCGATGTGTTAAGAATGATCACCCATCAACAGACTGACTGCGGCAGGCGCAGTGAATCGGCGTATTTATTCATTAGCCACGAGCCCCTCTTATACCTTAAAAATATGAGCTTTTATTTACAGCCACATACCTGGAACTGTATATTTCCTAGCCACAGTATAGCGGCCAGCACTTTGAAGAGCCCCTCGCACATGTGTGGCGGCACCTGCAGCACGGTGAGCGCCAGCTGCAGAGCTTCCAGCTTGCCCTGCTCCCCCCCGCGACCTCTGTGTGTCTCCCCGTCCTCGGGTCTCAGGTATTTGTATTGGACGTCTTCACGGAGACGGAGGGTGTTGCGAAGTTCGGCGTTGTGCTGTAAGAGAGTACGCAATCACTACATATTATAAAAATAGTCCTCCGCTGCGTTTCTCTGTCTGTCTGATAAACTCACAAACTACTGCACCGATTATCATGCTGTTTTCACCAATGGATAGCGCGGTTCTCGAGGAAGGTTTATATGTATAAAACATACATATTATTATAATACAGAAAAGTCGAGACCACGCGGAGAGCTAGTTTTAGATATTTTTTATGTACTTAATACATAACTCACTCGTGACTTTATCGGTAAGAACTTCGGCAGAGGCTATTCAGGGTATTACACCTACAGTAAGTTCACCGGTGCGGCTGCCCGGTTGTCCCTTATAGGCCACAAATCGTAACTAAGTTACTACTACTTCCATAGAAAAACAAAATAACACCGATTGAGAATCGCAGGACCTCTTACTTGTCCAAACGCAGCCGCGCTTACGACCACTGAACCATTGAGGCAGTTGTTTATCTTCAAGTAGTAAAAAAAGGTGACTTTTGTTGCATGCATCATGAAACTTCAAATTAGAAAAAGACATCACCAGAATAATCGAGCTAATAATAATGCAGCTTGAAATCGAGAATTTAATTATTTGAAACTTATCTATATTAATAACAGAAATAAGTTTAAATAAACGTACCTTAGCCCCCTCGACGAGCTGGTAGAACACATGGTAGTTAGTTTCCCGGGGCGCAGGGCCCGTTATCCTAGCCCTTTCCAACAGGAAGTCCCTCAGTACTGCGCCCTTGATCCCGCCGCGGTGGTCTAACCGCACTTCCACAAACTTGCCGAATCTGGAGGAATTGTCATTACGAACTGTCTTCGCGTTTCCTGTAACAAAATTTAAAGGATGTAGTCGTGTAGGTTATTTAGGCTTTGGTAGACGCTATTCTTGCATTCCAAGGAGACTTCGGAGTAGGAATAGGAATAGAAGTTTGTAGAGAGCTTCTTAGGAAAAAGGGTATAGAAAAAGATTAAAGGACGCAGTCTGACAAATCAGACTGCGTGAGATGGATAAGCGCAGTTTGTTACAAGTCCTTTCGAATTTCAAAAACAACATTTACCTGGTGAATATTTTTTTATGAATGGCACTTTTTGTCATTATCAATTTGGGTGCGGCTTATGCAACTAATGATTTAGTTGGCAACCCCTCCTTTTGAGGCAAAACGAGGGTGGATGACAGGTTGATAAGTTGATGACACGCCATTATTGTAAGGGAATGACTACGTTAAAATAATTTGGTCGTCCTTGAGAGGTCCAATATTAGTATAATATTAAGAGACGGCAATTGGTAAACGCCTTTGCATATTTTGGCGTACATACTAAAATCTGCTACATGCTACACGACGCATTGCAACGCTGCAGCGTTCATTTCCTTCGCAGCGCACTGTGTGGCTGTTTGTCCTGAGCAGGCGAACTACCTGATTACCATCAGATAACTCGTCTGCTCGTAGTAGTCACCGCCGCCCATGGACATTTGCAAAGCCAATGGAGCTGCAGATGCGTTGCCGAGCTTATTTAAGGAAAAGGGAGAGGAAGGAGAAAGGAGAAGGAAGGGGACTGAGTGAGGAATTGGGCATCCGGCGCTCCAATATTGTTCATTGTTGGACCATCGATTATTACAGATATGATATTAATACACTCCTCAGCTTTTTTACTAACTGGTTATTTGTCTCATGTTTCTATGCTTACCGAACGCTTCAAGCACAGTGTTCGCTTCTAAGATCTGCTGCTCAGCCCAAGAGGCCTGACCGCCGGCGGCACAAAGATACTGGAGAATCAGTTTTGTGGTTTCTGTCTTCCCGGCACCGCTTTCGCCCGATATCACCACGGACTGGTTCTTCTCGCCATTCTATTTTTAATTGACTCATCAGTTTCAACATTTTTTCATGTTAAATTGGAATAGTTTTACCAATTTATAAAAAAAAAACATCAGACAATGACAAATATTATATTTCATAACATTTTCTTTCAAGAAAGCCCAAGAACTGTTACATATTTATAAATAACAGTGAGTTAAATGAATCATGCGCAGTAACAGATATCTAGTCTCTCGAAAACTGAATCATGATCCTAAGAAAAACGGTGGCAGAAAAACTCGTCATTATATCAATAAATCTGACCTTGTATTTAAACAACCGCTTACATTTTCTAAAGTAAAATGTATTTAACATTTATGATAAGAAAATAAAAAGATTTTATATAACAAAGGAGCTAAGAGCCTTGGAGCACAAGAAATACTACTTACTTAATTTTACGTTACTAAGGCTATTGGTGGTTCGTTTCTAAGGCAGCGGAAATTGGGGGAACGTTTTAACACAAAAATTAGATCCCTATTTAACTTGATTTCTGAAGTAGCCGATATAGGAAACTCAGACGGATTGGTTCCCTATGGGTAAGTTCTACCTACGGTTAGTGATGTACCGTCTATAGCTTGGAAAATAATTGGTCATACCTGTAATGAGCTGTATGCTGACTCAGCCAGCGCAAAAACATGTGGTGGTAGCGATCCGAAGGCTTTGCCTCGGTAGTTCCGCATGTGCTCCTGAAAGGTATAAAATCTATTTTTATTCTTTATACATATCATTACGTCTGTATGCTCCGACGGTTTAGACAAAGGTGTTTTCACAGCCATAGTTAGTCGGTATATTTAGGTCCCATGTAATAAGGCGAGCCTAACGTTAACGGGGCACAAATACAAACTCCAATAATTTCATAGATAAACCCAATAATACTCTTGTAGATGGGAATCGAAACCAGGATCTCTGATGCAGCGGCCACTAGGCTAATGAGGCAATACATTAATCTTTATGATGAGCTCTTGTCTCCTTATTCGTAATGCCAAAGATTAATTTGATTAGGCCCTATCTTAATAGACGGTAAGTACGACTTATGAAAAAGTTACTGGTTGTGTTGATATTTCAGTAATCAAATTCATCTTTTTATAGCAATGTCAGTATAAAGTTTTTTTGTAATTTAAGGCATAAATTATGAAATTAGCAAATATGTGAACAATTATTAAGTAACTGTTCATAATTCAACAGCGTATCAATTTGTTAACTAGTCCAGTATATTACACTCAAGTTAATGTATTCGATCTTCATACATAATAGATAATTAACTATTGAATAATTTATGATTTCCTCATGTTTCTCGAAGGGAATTGATGGAAACTGACAAGCTATTGTCATAAGAGATTGATGACAAAAGAAATGTAAAAGACAATTAGAAGGAACAGTTAAATGCGTTGTTTGTGTCACCTTTGTCAAGTTTCTTTTTAAATTGATTATCTGGTAATGAATGAAAGTTTCTGGATAGTAATGATAACTTTTTTATATTATATTTCCTCGTTTATAACGCGTTCTTGCAATTGCGGGAGTAGTATTAGATTAATAATCATTTTGTTAGTTAACTTTGATTACATAAATAATAATATATTTGCAACCAAATGTACAGCTTTTTCTCCTGAATTAGATAAAAAAAAACCTGTATCTCAGAAAACAGTATAAGTACCTATATTTCTATTATTAGTTTTATGAAATATTTTAAATAAGTTCTTACCGTTGTATAACATCCTAACTCCTTGTATGGATTGACTGCGACTAGAATGGATCCTGTGTATGTCTGTATTTATCATTAAGGAAAATATATACAGTAGAACTCAGTAGATTGACTTCCAATAGTGTGTTTGCAGTACATATAGTGTAACACTTTTAAACTACATGTACTGCAAACATACTGTGATACTTCATTAGCCCTTTCACCGACGTGACCAGACTATCTGTGCAAATGTTTTTGAATTGAAAAGGATACGTAAACGAGGTCGTGTATGTATCTCTTCTTGAGGTTGTCGTTGATGGCCTGCTCGGTGATCTCCGGCATCATGGTCATGTCTGGGACCCCATGGTCCGCGTCGTTTTCCCGCTCCTCCATTTTTTCTGAAAAAAAAATAAAATCATCAATCTTCTGTTTAACTTGACACACGAGATTTAGTGCAAAATTAAGAAAAATATGTGTAATACGGCGCGTGTGAATGAAAAGATGTATGAATGTGGAAGAAGCGAAAGAGATATGCAGTCGAAGCAAGTGGCAGTCCATAGTTTCTGCCTACCCCTGTGGGAAAATGGTGTGAGTGTATATATGTATGTAAGACAAATATGTAGAGAAATTTCTGGAAATGGGCTATGGCTGGATGTCCCTTCCACCCTGTATACAATAAATAGTCATTACTGTAATTCAGTGTGTATCTAGGTACCTATACTATTTGCGGTTAAATTAAAAATTAAATTAAATTTATTAATAGAATTATTCCATACTAGGTATGTACATGTACCTATTCAAAACCCGGAAAATGTTAACAATGCTCCGTTCTTATCGGTACCTACTAAACCACCTTTTATTTAAGTCTATTTATGTATGATTTCCATAATTTTGTAAGTAGGTACTATGTATAAATTTTATACATTGAATTTTTTCAGGAAATATTTTTTAATTCATCCGATGTTAAATTGCTTTTGCTTACGAGGGTTTTTCCGAAGTTTTCATGCGCGAGTGATACTGTTAAGTACAGTCTTATGTGACATTTACATGTTCACAATTACATTTCGTTACATTATACGCTCAAGCTGTAGCTTGAAAGTTCGTTCGGAGATTTCAAAATGCAGGTATCGTTTATTATTAGTAGAAATACGAAACAAGAAAGAGATTTTCTTCTCTCCATCATAAAATCAATCAAAGGACTAAATCCGAATCCTTTTTTTTTTTCAAAGGCGGCTACCATAAATGCAATTGTCCTAGCATTCCCCACTTTAACATTTTTACAGACCGTTAACCCTATCACCCTTATTGCTTTAGTCTAGCCTTTTAAGACGTGGTTGAAATAGAAAGCAGCAACGAAATTGGAAAATCTATTTTGTGTAAAAGAACTATACCTAAGTGGCAAAATTGTGAGCGATGTAGCATTACTTTAAAGACCCTAATAGCTTCAGTGACTTAGCCCGTGTACCATATCATAATAAGTTACTATACCTCCAGTAATTATAACGATTTTAAGGGGCAAATATATAACCATTATGAAAATATGTTTAGCGTCTGGAGAATATGAACTGAATCATGTAATTTCAACCGCAAAAGACAAACTTATAATAGTTGGAGTATAAAGTCAAAAGAGGTCATATTTGTGTTAAACATTTTTTTTTAAGCTCTAAATAATTAAAAAGTCAAGCTCAACAGTTAAATTATCTGACCCATTTCTGAAATAGCGTCAACTGAACCAATATTAGGCTAAAACGTTTTCATCACAGATTACTTCAGTGAAAGTCGGGATAATCCTCTCAGAGGGCTGCAATGTTGTCTCAATGTCGACTGTCTGGGGTCACTATGTCGACATTGCTCGACTGTAGGTATAAGGAGAAAAATCTGTGCTGTAAATTTGTAATGGCAGGTGATTGGCTAGACAAATTTGCTTTTTAACTGACATCAAAAGTTTTCAATACAACTATTTTTTTGCAGGTTTTTTGTCTTTATGTGTCTCAGCAGTGGGAACATTATAAGCCGCTTATGCTTATAAGTTATGCGATATCTGATACAATATATTTCTAGTTGGTTCTATCGGTTCTGAAGATACATCACAATATGCTTTCCTTACAAGTCAGTTTTTTTCTAATTAGTATTTTAATCATGGTAAAACTTGCGTACAGCACACAATGCGAAACAAACGCTACTAGAAAGATACAAGACTAAGTTTGCAAAAATGATACCACCATGAGCTTTTTTAGATATCAGCTCAGTATGTATCAATTAACATCGATCTCGACTTTCCCCTGCACCTAGGGTTGCCAAATAGAATCAAAATCTATATGAAAGAAAGAGGAAAGACTTGTTGGTTTGTAATCGCTAAGCTCAAAAACTACTGAACTAATTTTAATTATTCTTCCACCAATAGAAAGTAAGCTGATTCTAGATTAATATTATGTCGTGGGATATTTTGGATTCCATGCGGGCCAAGCCCTAAGCAACTCTCTAGTCTTCTATGTTTCAGCCAGCCAGCAATCCATAAGGCATAATACTAGACAATAAAGTCATCAATTGAACTTTAGGTCAAATCAACCTGGGATTTTTCGTGTACTGGTTTTTATAGCGATCGAAATGGAAATCTCCCAAATAACGAATTTTTTGGCAACCCTACCTGCACCCCGGGCGCCCTAGACGCGATGTTATCGGCGAAGCGATTGATAACTGTTTTTATTACTCACGAATAAGTATGTTTGGTCAATAAAAGGGTTTGTGAAAGTCATAAATGTTACATAGGCATATGTATACTTTAGATCCTTACGTAATATGTTCGATATTGATAATTAATTAAATGGCAAATCCGATTTTGAATTTTGAAGACAAAGCACGCTACTTGACATTGATATAAAACTACTTTTTTATTCGCGTTAGAAACCAGCACGCTACTTGAGTTAAGAAGAATTAAATAAGTATTATAAGATAAAACATCTACCCAAAAAAAATTAGGACAAGATCAAAAATGTACCTATCTTTCTTATTTTTCTCTAGTGCCTTTTGCCCCAGACAAATTGAATTACGAGAGTTTATTCAATTATCAATGAACACTGATCGATACAAGAGTAGATAGGTACTGAAAACATTTGTCAAAACTGTAGAATGTAGTAGCTGATGTCTGACTTACGACGAATAAGGTATCATCATCATCATCAACCCATTACATTGTCCCACTGCTGCGCACGGGTCTCCTCTCATTACGAGAGGGATATTAGGCTATAGTCCGCCACGCTAGCCTACTGCGGGTTGGCAGACTTCACACGCCCTCAAGAAAATCTCTCAGGCATGCAGGTTTCGTCACGATGTTTTCCTTCACCGTTTAAGCGCGTGACAATTAATTATTAATACGCACATAACTTCGAAAAGTCAGAGGTGTGTGCCTTGGATTCGAACTCGAGACTTTCGACTTGGCAGTCCAATGGTAATATCACTAGGCTATCACTGCACTTGGTATATTAAAAAAAAACATTACCGACATAAATGTCACATCTAAGTCAAGTAAGTAACTTCAAAGTACATATTGTTCATTGTCATCAAATCAATAGGGCGACGGCTGCCAATGTCAACCTATCAAAACATCAATGATGTTCCTGTATATCTTAACGAAAATCAGATAAGTTACACTGTTCTACGAGCGCTGGTTCGTTCCCAGAGAGACTAACTTATCGGACGGAAATGTCACTTGCGAATACATACGTCACTGGGGCCCTCGCACTTGTACTTATCAATATCACACATTATTTGCACATTTACTATAGCACTTCCACTGAATCTATACAGCAGTGATTCATTGCAAGCGGATTGAAGATAATAGGTACAGGATGGAGGATACGATTACCCGTGTTTTTATTTTTTACTGCTGATATAATGCGGTTTAAAAAAGTCAAAATAACTACAGGGGAATAAACTGTCAAAAGTCAAACTTAGTTTTAAGTAAACCAAGCTGAATAAGAGTGGTCCAGAAAGTAATGAAGACAAAGTTATTATAATACGTGAAGTAATATTCTGGACTTGTACTTATTTATGTAGGTATATAAAAAAACATGTTCATGTCATAAAAATGTAGACATTACTTACATCTCACAATAATATATTGCATATTGATATGTAACAGACTTTCGTGAGATAAAATGTCGAGACTGGCTCAAAGTATGTGTACATAAACGTAAGTTGATTACAATAATAACAATGAAGTGTAGCAAAGCAAACACTAGCTTAATTACGATGCTTATTAACGAACAAAATGAGATTAAACGGAAGTTTCCTTTGCAAAGAGTCCTTGAAGGCTGGATAACAAGTCTTGTCCAATTAGGATAATAAGTAACTTTATCGATACGGCAATGACCATAAAACTAGATGGTATACAAAATGGTAATTACTAATATGGGATGGTAATGTTGTTGGTGACAATGGATAGTGTGACAAAACTTCCTATGATATGATAATGTCGAATAAATGGAGGATTGTTTTCATGAAATAAATTTTCTAGAATAACCTCGATTTTGTTCCTCATATAACCATTATTACAGGGTCAATTATATGACTAAACCTCTTGTAATGAAAGCTTTTATTTACAAAATTATAAAAGGATTAAGCAAGTATCATAGTTTGGTAAGACTTATCAACCGACTTCAAAAAGGAGGAGGTTCTCAATTCGTCTGTATGTTTTTTTTTGTATGTTTGTTACGCGATATCTCCGCCAATTGTAGACCGATTTTAATTATTGTTTGGTAGGTCATACTTGAGAGGTGGTCCCGTTCAAATTTTATCGAAATCGGTTAGGCAGTTTTGAAAATATCAACAAAAATCTAAAAATTGTTTACATCGATATCATCGATTATCGTTTACTCTGAAACATCGCTGTTTTATTGGAGCAGTGCGTTTAGTTGGATAACGAATACTTTTAAACAAAACTTTCCACTAAAAATTACAAAATAAAATTACTTTTAAATAAAAGTTATACCGGCTTCAAAAAAGTCGGTGGCAAAAACAGAAGACCCACTCAAATAGAAGTCACCGACTTCCCAAACTGTTTTAGACAAAATTATTTTATTATTTTTTGAAGGCGGTTTAACTTTTTTTTGATAATAACATCAATGCATGAATAGTCAATTGCGCCAATTTCAAAGTGTGGTGTAAATAAAGCGAAAACTAGCAAATCTGCACCATTTGGACACTGCAACGGAAGATTCTGTAATTGCCTAATGCAGCAAGGCACGTCCGGTAATCGTAAAACATATTTAAGTACAATGTCCATAAGTTATACACGTTACCATATTTGTATCTGTGCTCTGATACAAGTTATTATTCGGGCGCAGACAAAGAGATCTCAATCGTTAAGTATTATTTACTAAACAGCGCAGTATGCTAAGGTCCTTATTTAGGTTAGGGTTTCTGTGCAAGAGCATTCGTTTAGGCGTTCAAGTTGATTGCAGTGAGTGCATTGTAGCGTACAGATTTCATATTTTTTTCTCCTACACCACATGCCGATTTTCCGTTTTTGGTAGCTAAAAATTACGTGACAGAATCCATATTTCCATACAAACCCATATTAATATTATTAATGCTGAAGTAACCATTTTCATAACGTTTGCACATCTAAATCATTATTAATGAATTTTGGGCCCTGAAAAAGGATCTTGTTTGACCTTTGTCTAAAAAGTCCTGTGATACGAGTGAATCCGCGGTTAACAGCTAGTATATTATAAGAAAGAATCAAATGTTGGTGACAACCTGCCTAAATGGAATGGGACTCTCGTTGATTGGGACCCTATTTACATCTCACTCACCCCCAATTCTTTTTTCCATTGACATGCTCTATTGAAGCGATCATATTGCTGGTTATGAACAAATATTGACTATGAAAAGCACAATAGGGTTGTCAGACAGAAAATCACATCTTACCATTCAGGAAATCGGCGTGGCCCACTGTTTTGGCATATTTGGCGCTATAAGAGATATGAGGCATAGCGAAAAGGCCTGTACTGTGCCCCATCCGAGTTGTTATTTAAAGTGTTACTTCTACATTACTAGGTATTAAGTTAGCTTCTCCGTATTTTTTCCTAGACAATGGTGTCCAGAAATCCGCTAGTCTATCTGATACTATCTCCTTCGGGTCTTTAAGTATTGTAGAGAGTGACACACAGGATTTACATGGCGTGGTGAGGTGCTGCATTCGTTTTTATACGTTTTCGTTTCAAGGGTGTTCCCCCTTGATACATTTGTTGCGTAAATCCATTACTCAAAGTGACTCAGCGCTTTTAAAGGTTCAATTGAAAAATGTGTCTAATGAAATTTCTTGCGATGGATTTTCTTGTGTGTTTTGTTGGAATTCTTATATCTTATTTTTAAGATTTGGATTCTGTTTCTTTTCTGATGGAAGTAATCAGTAATACCTACAACATGTATCATATATTTTACTTCTCGTGAGTGTAAACGTTTAATTCGATAGGCAATGTGCGATCGTCGCAAAAGACATTCAAACGCAGACTAGATTCTCTGGATTATCTTCTAGGGACTGTTGCATCGTATCGACTGGTACAAGACACAGGATATGTCCTCTTAAGTATCACAACGTTTAACAGGTGGTTAAATAAAGTATGGCTTTAAAACGTTGTAGATAGGATTAATATTTTTGTTTGCATTGGATTCATATCTTACCATTTTTTTTAAGAATCCAGTTATTAATCGCGTTCAAAAGATTATAATTTCCTCAATGTTTGTTTGGCTGTTAAATAAAAAGAAAAAATCTCAATCCGTTTTGATGTATAAAACCAACAAAGTAGCTACACTAAGTACTTACCTACAGTGTAATATCAAAGACATCAAAGAAGGTTTCTAAAGCATAAGTTTCTCGGAAATAAGGCCCCAGTGAAGCAGAAGCCGTAAAGTCAACAAACATAGTACCAACCTACATTCGAAAACTTGAACAATCGCTGTCAGCTTGTATCATAATAGGGCCTGGTCCATGGCGCCGCGCTACCCACGACAAATCCAACGCGACTCACTAAATTACGGACCCTTAGTATTGACGCGAAGGGAACACCCATTCAAACTCCCTTATTTAAAGGGCCCATTCAAATATACAGAAACCGTGATCCACAGGGAAATGAAATTGGATATTATTATCAATGTTTTTATTATCTTGATCCGGTTATATTGAGTTGTTAGGTTTTGCAGAGATTTCGAAATATTTTGTTGAGAGTGGATAATTCCTATTACCATGGATTGCATTTTCTTAAGACAGAAAAGGCATGAGTAAGGAAGAATTTTATAAAAAAAGGATTTGTTTCCTTTGACACTGCGACAAAATAAAGCCAATCTATAAAACTTTCGCCGCTACATTGTTAAAGTACCTAATACAATAAAACAGAACACAACTTTAACAAGCCCACTACATCTAAGCAATTGCGCCATTTTGCTAAATTGAAAAGAAATAAAGGACAAGGCGTGGGCGGACTGGTGCGGGCAAGAAAACCTAGGATCGGTAAAAAGAAGAGTGGGCTAGGAGCGTGGGCGTCCAATAACAGCGTTTATAGGCCGGGAGCTATTCTTCATTTATTACACAATGCCACTTTTACTTCTAAAAGTGATTTAGAATTTTATTGCTTTAGCCAATAGGCGGCGACATTCTTCACATACAAAATATAAATAATACCGTTATAATGGTGGCGTATCGAGTGTAAAAATGTTGAATAAGCGACGCTGTTGTACGGAAATCATGTAAATGAGAAGTCGCTTTATGGACATTCACAAAAAAAAGTTACACTGAAAAAAAAAAGACATTTAGAATTCCGTAGACACGCGAAAGAAACGAAGAATAAGAGGTAAAACTTAGTAGCTGATAATGTATTCTTGCCATTCTAGGACACAAACCGATAAGAGGGATAGATAGACTTATGAAAATGTAATTTTCGAAGTTATTCTGGAACTTATTGTTGACTTTTAAGCTTTCACTCTGTGGTTGTTTTACTCGCTTTGGAATAATTTCTTAGTTCCATAATTAGTATTGAAAAGAATAAATCAAGAGGTGAAAAACATTCCATTTATTAACAGACAGCGCCAATGGACATAAAATCACTTACAGAAAAGTGCACCTATTTTTGTATGCAATAAAGAATATTATATCATTAGTCAACAACATACTCTAACAAAAACATGACTATATCGTTGTTAATGTAATAGTGACCAGATTGTGACAGGTTGGCAGCCCGCCTTCTAAATTAACGCCACTGAGCTCTTAGTAGGCGTTTTCGCACTTTTCATTTTGTTGCGGTGACTGCGGAGACAGATCCGAATGCAGGCGTCTAGGGCGTTGACCATTAAGTGAGCGAGATTATCCCGGGCGATGACATGGTTAAAAATAAAAGTGAAATTTTGATCAAAACAGAATGAATTCGCGAAAGTGACGTTATTAAATTCCAAAGCTAGTAAGATAAATAAATATAACGTCGAACACAGAAGGCTAGTTTCCAGTGTACAAGCTGAATGACGACAACGGCTTTCGGTCAGCTAATACTTTAAATTATAGCTTTATGTATGTAACGAATAAGAAAATGACTGACTGTTTGCAAGCTGTGGTCTCCTGCAAGTGAAGTCAGTTATAAAATACATTTATGATCTCTTAGCCTTATGTCACATCATGTGTATATTTTTCGTTGGAGATTGTATATACATAAATAAACCCTTATAGATACGAGAATATAGCACGGACTTTAATATCGAATAAAGCTTATAATTGTTTATTTCGCTAATAAACACCTTACCTAGATACTGAATGATCAAAGCATTCCTAGTCTAATTTATGAGCAGTCTACGTTTATGAGGCTACGTTTATTAACTTGTTAATCGTTCTAACACAGAATACTGATTACCAACCAATTAGTAATCACGACACGCTTTGTTATAAATATTTTATGTACGTATCTTTTGTTTTTCACTAAAATGGAACTCTTAATTGAAATGGAACTAGAACACTTTAAAAAATTAAAATAAATTCCATGTATAGGACTGTTCTGTCTAGTTGAAATGCCTTCCAGGGTGTTTGCTGGAGGTACTTAGTTTTTTTTATAGCTTAAGCTAAGCCGGCTTAATAATTAATTCTTGAAGCGTGAGTAATATTCAGTTTTCAAAAGATTAGTTTGTGGTTTGGTTTAATTTATTCTAACGAAGGCAGCCCTACTCATATAATCAAACAGGGTAACAATCCTTACATAGATAAGATATAAATTTACTAGTAACGCGGTGTTCACACGGGCGCCAGCAACCGTAACCAGGCGTTGGGGTCCCTTGAGAACCATCAACCAACTATTTAAATCATTGCTTAAGATCAGGTAGTAAGACTACATAAATGAAGACATATATTATGCTAAACACATACAAAGTACGCATTGTTTATTTAGTTGTTGTCAAACGAACAAACCAAAGTAGGTGCGTCACGATTTAGATTTTATGGTATGATGATAGAGGGAAGTTGAAATAATTCTGTTTTTTTTTTTTATATTGGCTTTTAAAGTGGACCTCCTAAAATTCGATGATCATGTTGAAGATGTTGTGTTGAAGATGTTGTGTTAGTGTTGCTTCGGATCGTTGGAGGTAACACCTGTTTATTTTTGCTCCGTATATTTTAATTCTAAATTCGTACTAAAAGTGAAAGTTCCTATATAAATTATACACCATAGGAAAGCCTGTGAAGTGCCCATTACGTTGATGTAAGTGTATAATCGAAACTCTCAAAAACAAGTGAGTAATCATCAAATGCAATTTTATCCATTTTTTGAAACGGCCACTAACATCGAGTGTAACTGACCCGCGCAACCCGCGGTCCGCCCGCTGCTACGCACACATAGAAACGCATTACACGCATTGCACTTCACAACTCAGCGCTTACAACGCTTGACCGCTGCATCCACTTTAGACGGGTGGTGATTATTATATGCATTTTTTGAATTATTTTTGTTGGTTTGCAATTTGATTGTTCGCCGATACTGCATTATGGCAACTATGCATGGCCTATGCGGTGGATGCCACAATAAAATCTCTAATAAAGATTACTTGAATTGCGCTTTTTGCAAACTCAAATATGACCTTCCATGTGCTAATTTGACTGAAAAACGCTTATCTACAATGACCACTGAACAGAAAAATAAATGGAAGTGTCACGGATGTCGCGCAAAGCAACCAAAAACCGACAACAGCAATACCCCTATACGCCCTAATGACTCACCGGACAAAACAAAAATCAGGCATGACTCTCCGCATACAAACGATAATATTACTCAACGTAAAAAGACCCTGACCGCTCGCTCTCCGAACAATGAAAGTTTCGATATAAATTTGAATACGTCTATTCTCTCGAAAGACGATGTTCGAGCAATAATCAGAGAAGAATTCAATCTCATGAAATCAACTTTAATAGTAGAGCTGAATCTGACACTTAAGCAAATGGTACGAACCGAGCTTCAGAGTATAAAACAAGAAATAACCACCTTAGAAAATAGCGTAAAGTTTTTGGATGAAAGCTATGAGACCTCTAAAACAGCAATCAGTGCATATCAAAATACTGTTGGCAAGCTAGAGAAGGAGAGCGATCAAATGACAAGCACCGTACAAGATTTGCTAATAAGACTTCAGGTCATGGAACAGCACAACCGTTCTAACAACCTAGAAATACAGTGTGTGCCCGAACATAGACAGGAAAACTTGATAACAACTATAAAACAACTTGCTAAAGTAGTATCCTGTGATTTAAAGGAAACTGATATTCATCATTGCACTCGTGTGGCAAAGAATAACAAAGACGATAAAAGACCTCGCGCCATCATCGTTAGACTCGCAACCCCAAGACTTCGCGATACATTTTTAGCCAAAGCTATCAATTTCAACAAGGCAAATCCAAATGATAAAGTTAATACCAGCCACATAGGGATTGCTGGGAATAAAGAACCGATCTACATTGTTGAACACTTGTCACCTGCCAACAAGAAACTCCATGCAGCTGCCCGACAGGTCGCCAAAGAGAAAGGTTTCAAGTTTGTATGGATCAGACAAGGTAGAGTTTTCATGAGGAAAAAGGAGGATAGTGAATTTATTTATGTTAGAAACCAAGCGACATTAGAAAAACTCAACTAATCCTTCGTCTGTTCTTTGTTATAATGCTACGTCTATGTTTAAACCGTTATAAAATTCACTAGTCTAAATATTTATTATCAGAATGTTAGGGGTCTACGGACCAAAACTCATGACTTTTTGTCTAGTATTGCCGTTTCTAATTATGATTTGGTCATCTTGTCGGAAACATGGTTGAATAGCTCCATATATAACGCAGAATTATTCGACAGCCGTTATACAGTTTATAGAAGAGATCGCGAATCCACAGGTTTTCACGGTAACAAAGATGGTGGCGGAGTCTTAATAGCGGTTTCCAATAAATTCCACTCTACACGCTATACAGAAGGAGAGAGTCAATGTGAGGACCTCATTGTAAAAGTAGAAGTAAGCCCAAAGAAATATATTTTCTTTTGTGCAATTTATCTTCCTCCTCCAGTAAAACGAAATATACTCGAACACTTTTTGGATAATTTTAACCGCGTTTCCGACAACTTGGAAAATGTATGCCTCGTTGGTGACTTTAATATGAGTTGTATCTCATGGGCAGATTGTACTAAAAATAATGGTAACTCTTACTGTGAACCCGCACTTTATCATGGCTCATCATTGGCTCAGCTGCTTATAGATTTCATGTCACTTAACAACCTCAGACAATACAACAACGTAAATAACAACTCAAACAAAATCTTAGATTTAGTTTTAAGCAATGTGGCAAGCACGACTATCAGTGCGTCCCAAAATTCTTTAGTAAACATAGACCCGCATCATATACCGTTGGAAATAACTATAGAACTCACCCAAAAATCGTCGTTAAAAAGTAACAGTGTTTTACGTCATAACTTTTACAGAGCGGATTACGATATGATCAACTCCAAACTAGATAAAATTGATTGGGATGGAGAATTCGCACAATGCCAAAATGTAAATGATATGGTATCGGTTTTCTACACCATTTTGAATAATTTAATAAATGAACACGTACCTACATCTAAACTTGGTCAAAGAAAACATCCACCTTGGTTTAACAAACAATTAGTAAAATTATCAAACGAAAAACTAAAATTACTGCATAAAGTCAAAAACTTTAAGAATCCCCTCGATGAAATTTCTCTGAACATTTTAAACAAAAGGTGTAAAAAGTTGGCAACGTCGTGCTATAATAATTATGTAAGTAAAGTGGAGGAGAACATCAGAATAAACCCTAAATTCTTCTATAGTTACCTAAAAGATAAGCGTAGCAACGCAACCCAAATACCTAAAACTATGATCTTGAATAATATGAGTATTTCGGATGGTCCAGGTATATGTAATTTATTTGCGTCTTACTTCTCTTCTACATTCGCTGATTCTTCTAGTCAAACTAATTCGTCTATTGAAACAAGTACATGCATAAATGCAATTGGCGAGCTACATATTACGCAAAACAGTATCTGCAATCATTTGAAAAGGCTTGACATTCATAAGGGAGCTGGGCCAGATGGCACATCGCCGTATTTTATTTCAAGATGCGCCTCATCTTTAAGCTATCCTCTATACCTCATAATAAACACATCTTTATCAACCGGTATATTTCCCACCACGTGGAAAGCAGCTAAAGTGGTTCCTACTTACAAGACTGGCAATAGGGAAGACATTTCGAACTATAGACCGATCTCAATTTTGTCTGTTTTTGCGAAGTCATTTGAGGCCCTAATATACCCTTACCTGAAAAATCATACCCGACAGATATTTGTTAATGAACAGCATGGTTTTATCACAGCTCGATCTACAAATACTAATCTCATCGCATATCACAATGAACTATCAAATGCAGTAGACTCGGGCATTCAAATCAGTGCTGTCTATATGGATTTCGCCAAAGCGTTCGACAGAGTTTGTCATAAGGTGCTACTAAGGAAATTAGATTCTTATGGTATTTGTGGTCCCTTACTGCAATGGTTTCAATCATATTTATCTGAAAGGACTCAATTTGTCGTAGTAAAGGGTTTCCAATCGGAATCATACACGGCTATCTCCGGAGTTCCCCAGGGATCCCATTTAGGCCCTTGGCTCTTCAACTTATTTGTAAATGACATAATTTCCTCCATTAAATACAGCAGTGCATACCTGTTTGCAGACGATTTAAAATTATGTAAAACTATATCATCTGCACTGGATTGTGATCAGTTGCAATATGACCTTAACTCTATAAGCGGTTGGTGTGCAGTGAACAATATGTCCTTAAATATAAATAAATGCCATACCATTACGTTCACACGCAACCGTAATGTAATAAAGAAAGAATATAATATAGAAGGGACAAAACTACAGGAGAAAACTGAGCTGCGGGATTTGGGAGTGCTTTTTGATTCCAAATTAACGTTCATACCTCACCTTGACAATATTATCAAAAAATCTTCAAAGATGCTGGGCTTCATCATACGCAATGGAAGAATTTTTCGTAAGCCAGCAACTAAAATTTCCATCTATAACACTTACGTGCGGAGTCATCTTGAATATTGTTCCGTAGTTTGGTCGCCTCATTACCAGATACATCAATTAAGATTGGAGAGAGTCCAGAAGCGATTCTTAAGACACCTGGCATTCTCCTGTAAGCTGCATAAGCAACTGCCATCTTACAAAGATAAACTCCAACACTTTGGAATAGATGATCTGTTGTGTCGTAGACAATTTCACGACATGACCTTCCTATATAAAGTTTTCCGGAACTGTATTGACTGCCCATCCCTCTTAGAGTCGTTTAAATTACGTGTCCCACGACGTGTGCCTAGGCTTGCACTTGTCAACGCAGGATTGTTGCACCAACCATTTGCCAAAACAAATTTAAAACAGTTTTCACCCATATCCCGTTTGTCCAAAGCATATAATGCTCTTTGCGGTGAAGTGGATGTGTTTGCAGACAGGCTATCTACATTCAAAAAAGTTGTTATGAGGTTGTTAAGATTGGGTCGATAGGATCTCAATATTTTTGTTGTTTTGTCTTTTAATTATTTTAATTATTTGCTTAATTTTTTCTCTTTTCTTTCTTTTATAACTATAATACGGTGGCCAGCACATCAAGTTACCACAGAATGTCAGGTTTTCTCGGTTAATTTCGAACTTTATCTTCATCACTTTAAGGTTTAAAATCATTTGGAGAGATTTGACAGTTTTGTATACCTTGACGTGCTGGCGACTGTACAAATGTAACAAAGTAACCTCACTATAATGAATGTTGTGACACCTTAAAATGTTGTGCATTTAGTTTTTAATAATTAATATTTATTTTATAATGTACAAAATAATGTAACAACTACTGGTTGTCCAAATGAATAAATAAATAAATAAATAAATAGCGTGACTATCTAACCCCGCGTTACCATAGACGACAAAACATGTTGCAAACAGCTACCTATCTCACTCACTCTTTGAGAGTAAGATAGAGTTAATTACATATTTGCGACATGTTTTGTCTACAGTGGAAACGCGGGGTTACTCACATTAAATTGATTTGATGAAGATGTAAGCACGAATTGGTAAATAGGTTTTAACGTTAAATTCATCTTTCGAAGACAATTCAAGTATCTTAGGGTGGCGTGTTCATTTCTCTGATAACATGGTAAAAGTGGCCGGTAGTGTTGTTTAGTATACCAAGCCTAGCGTGACAACAATCTAATCTGCCATCTTTCCTGCTTCATTGAGTACAATAACAGCTAATAACCAACTTTACTAAGAGTCCATAACTTTATCGAGAAAATGGAAATTATTTCGGAGCAGAAGATATTTACTAAGAACTTGTCATACCATTACATTGAATATTTTATGTCTAAACTGTGTTTATAGGTGTTTCTGATCATAACAAGTTTATTTATATTATAATAAACATCAGTCTGAGAAGCAGTATGTAAGGTAAAAAAATACAAGAAGAAAAGTATTAAAGACATCCCAGTATGCAGACATACTGACAATTAAACTGCCATTATACATGCATTATGATTTTACGGGCATTTGTGTGCACGGAGTCAAAACCATACCGGCATAAAAATTAAAGATCGCTGCTCGTAAGTAATTATACTGTAATTGTCTTCTTTTATTGTACGTCAGATATGTAATGTACTATTGAATAGCTTTAAGGCGAAGCACAAGTAAAACATTGTAAAAGTGTCAATTTATAGAAATAAATGTCGTTTACCAATGTTGTAGCGCGACTGTTGATCAACTGTGGCGGTTGTTTAACAATGTATCGCAGCTGGAGTGAGATTATTGAGCTTTAAGGTAATATCTTATCACCTTCGAGCAACATGGTATCACCATAGTGTAATGAAATCTAATAGTGGGCGCACTCCTTTGTCTGCGTCGAAGTGCCGACAATCGTCTAGACATTGAAAATAGTTTAGGGTTGTCACAAAAAATATTTTTCAAGGACTTACTTTTACTTTTTAACCCCCGACGCAAAAACTACGGGGTGTTATAAGTTTGATGTTATGCGTCTGTGTGTGTGTGTGTGTCAGTCTGTGCCATTATAGCTCCGGAACGGATGAACCGATTTTGATTAAGTTTTTTTTGTTTGAAAGGTGATTTACAGGTGATAATGGTTGTAGGTTCAAATTAATCTATGTGTTAGTAGTTGTATTGATTTCTAGCAAGATATTACCTTCACGATTTATTGTTTATTCTTCGCGACAGGGCCAAGTGATTAAATAAAACAGGGGCTAAAATCTCCAGTTTATTTATCTCTTTAGAGATGTTGAACTGACAAATATTTGCGACATTTATTGCTTGATGATTTTAATTTTCGGTTGTTAAATTTCACAATATAATTGATTCTCATCCTCACATACAAACGAATTAAAAATTGCAATGGGAAGCAATCACACGGTGGTGAAAATTTAATTTGAGTTAGACGATTATATAAGCTTGTGATGAATACTTGTGATGAATTACGTATTTATTTGAATATGGATTAATATTATGTTTGTGAAAACACCTTCGGAAATAATGCATTATTTTGGAACAAATTTGGTTACCATAAAAGGGTATTATTAAGTCAATCTTAAAAGATAGACCTATGCTGTTGCAGACTTTTTTTTAGAACCTTTCAAGCGGAAGATTTCCGTCATACAATATTTTTGCATAACTTTAACCGTTTACGCAGCGCACGCAACGGAAGCGCTCAAAAGGAATATTTTTTTCCCGTTTTTGCAACATTTATCACTTGTGCGCCACTTATATTGGTCATAGCGTTATGTTATATAGCCTAAAGCTTTACTCGATAAATGGACTATAAAACACAAATATGAAATCAATTCCGACCAGTACTTTAGTGCGATCAAACAAACAAACAAAATCATAACAACTAAACAAAAATTATCAACAAATTATAATATTATAAAATTCGTATATTCGTTGAAACCGTATCAAAATCCATTGGAAGGTTAAAATAATTTAGAAGTAAACGCACGGCGTCGCGGATAGCGACTTTGTTTACTAAGTAGAGATAATATTTATTTAGGTATAATAGGTTAGTAGGCACTTACCGATTCTCATCCTTTGGAAATTGATGAAATCTCAAGTTTTCACTATTACTTCTGTACGATGCCGACAAACAACCGTAAACTGCACATGTAGAACGCATTGTAAAAGAAATTATAATAAGCGCTAGCGCGAGCCAAACTTTCAGCGGAGTACCGGCGCGCACTACCTGTCGGCCGGACGGGACGCCTGCGACTAAGGGTCGGGGGGACGCCGCTCTGCCCCGCAACCCACCTCATCGTTGACCTGTCTAGACGGCGAGTTGCCCCACTATTAGATTTGATTACACTATGGTATCACTCATTAAAATGCATTTAATAGTGAGGTAACTTTTAAGTATCAATTTGCTCCTCAAGCCAGATTCATAACAGTCAAATTTCTCGTTGTTTTGTGTACAAGAAATAATTATTGCAGTACTACGTTTACCCGCAGAAGGTATGGAGTCAAGTTCATCAACGATTAATGAGTTCAGTTATAGAACAAGAGTTAAGCAACAGTTGCGCAACCATATAAAATATATAGACTTCGCCTTAAAAAGAAGCTTCCATAATGGAGGTAAAAGAAAAACTTCGCGTTTATGCGTCTCAATTTTGCACTATGTAGATATAATCTATTCATACAAGCATTTCCGTTTCGAATGTTATTAGTTTAATGGCTATAGTGAGAGCACTTATAATTATTGATTGCAGTTTGCAGCCATTTCGACAGCTACTTCCGTTTTATTATTCTACCTAAAGTATTGCAGTAAGAGTTAGGGCCAGGCCACAACAGTGCGTTGCGGCGTCGCATCGCAAAAACAACATTGCACAGCTATGCGATGCGATGTCGCAACGCAAAAATTTCATCGGATACGACATCGTACGACAAGACGCTAACCGTCAGTTCAGTTTCTAGTGAGACATGGACCGCACTGCGCGTGTTCTACTTCTGCTTGCGTTAAGGCGTATTAAGAAAAAGAAACAGAAAAGAAAGTACTGGGTGCACCCATTACTGACAATTATGAATAAAGATGGAAACCACTTCAAAAGGAAATATGAGGCGCTAAAAGCGGACGAGGTAAAATTTTTCGATTACTTTAGGATGAGTGTAGTAAGTTTTGAAGAACTTCTTAGTTTGATAAAGCCTCATTTACAAAAGAAATACATATTTAGAAAACCCATCGAACCTCTGGAGATGCTGGGATTAACTGTAAGGTAAGAAAAAAATAAACTATTTTTACTATAATCATACTGTTTAATCATTTTCATAATTTAGTGTTATTCAAAACTCGTATTCCGATTGTGTGTCATTCGTCAAATTTGTTAGTTCCTCATCGAAATGAATTTGTTCTGGCTCATTTACATCATCATTCCTTGGCGTTTGTGGAGACGATTGCATAGGTGCCGGTGATGTTTCGCATCCGCTTTGGAAGGCACTGCGTTGAATGGATGTTTGATAGCCACTCTGCATAGGCATTTGAGCTGATTGGTAGCCACTCTGCATAGACATTTGAGCTGTTTGATAGCCAGTCTGAACAGTTGTTTGAGATGTTTGATAGTTTACTTGGACGGATGTTTGTGAAGTTTGATAGTGGCTGGGATAGTATGATGGTTGGTGTAAATCACTTAATATCTGTAGGACACGACTTTGGAAAATTATTGTTTGATTATCATTCAATTTTTCCAATGATGGCAAAATTCCTTTAAAAAAAGATAAATGTCTACTTTCAGGTGTTTTTAAAGCAGCTATAATATTCTTCTCAAATTCGTCTTCGTCAATTTTTCTTTTACGCGATGCAGGCTGGTAACGTGGCATGACAGGTTGCTGGCTTTGTTGGGTTGAGGTGCTTGGTCTTATTTCTTCATCGTCAAGACTTGATGTTGTTTTATTTTGAGAATTCTTTTTCAGAAATAGGAGCTGGTCGTATAGATGATATTGTTTAATTTTTTTGGCCCCAGCTCCGGATTTACATTGCTCGTTTAATTTTTTTTCGTATTTTGTAAAATTATCCTTGATTCCTCTCCATTTCTTTATGACATCGTTACCTAAAAAAATATGACGAATAATGATTTATTTTGTTTTCTTTCAGGTACCTGGCGACGGGAAATACTTTTAAAGATATGCATTTCACATATTATCGTGGAAAATCTACAATAACAGGAATAATAAAATTTGTTTGTCGTATTGTATGGAACATTCTTAAAAGGTTGGAATTACCAAAAATTACAACAGAGCTGATGGAACAAATTGCTCAAGAGTATGAAAAAAAGACCAACTTTCCTAATTGTATAGGAGCGCTAGATGGAAAACACATTCGTATATTGAGCCCGGATCACAGTGGATCCCTATTTTTCAATTATAAAAATTATAATTCCATTGTTCTATTAGCACTTGTTGATACGAATTACAAATTTATATATGTCGATATAGGTGCATATGGTAAGGAATGTGACTCCACTGTTTTTCAGAACTCAAATCTATACGACTTATTAAAAAAAGGTCAATTATCTATACCTCCGCCAAAACCGTTACCTGGCTTTCAAAAAGAAATTCCTTTTGTCTTCGTGGCGGATGAAGGATTACCACTGACAAATAATATAATGCGCCCATATTCTGGGAAGTTTTTATCGATAGAAAAACGAGTTTTTAATTATCGTTTGAGCCGAGCCAGACGATATGTTGAGAGCGCTTTTGGCATACTCGCAAATAAATGGCGCATATTTCATCGACCCATTAATGTTTCTTACGATTTCACAATAGACATTATAAAAGCATGCTGTGTATTACACAACTTTGTATTGAATCGAGATGGCGCACAAACGTTTGAAGAAATGATTATTGACGATTCTTTGCAAATTTTACACGAAACAACACATGAAAGTAGAACAGGAGCTAACATAATCAGAAACGAATTTTGTAATTATTTTAATAGTAACATTGGAGGTCTTAGTTGGCAGTTAACAAAAATATAAATGTTTATAAGTACTTACCGAGTTTTGTTTTTTCAACACTATTTAACTCCTCAAAATTTGAATATAAACTTGTACACACTTCCCTCCATGCTTCTGTTTTTAAAAATTTGTCTTTGAATTGTGATATAGTTTTGTCCCAAAGGACGGGACGTTCGTAAATTAAAGATATCAGGTGGTCGACATCGTACTGCGCCATATCGCTTAAAAAACACGTGCAGGTCGTTCAAAGTATGGACACTGACTAAACGGCAAAGCGTTGTCGCATCGCAGATTTGTACGCTGCGGCAGCGCATCGGAAATTTCCACGATGCGTTGTGCGGCGTCGTTGATTTTTGCGATGCGACGCCGCAACGCACTGTTGTGGCCTGGCCCATAGTGTATGAGATGTTACCGACACAGTATTTGTGTTTTAGCAGTCATAAAATAATTACGATGTCCTAAACTTCAGAACAAGAAGAGTAAGTCGTAAAACCAGTGTCTGCCTTCTTAATTATTGTTGTGTCCGCTTGTGTGAAGCGCAGAAGTGTTCACGTGTATACGTGGACTGACTGATGCAAACAAACACTATATTTATTTTTATTTGTAAAAAATGCGAATGTGTTTACAGTGTTGTATGCAATAATATTGGTAACGTGAGAAACTTAACTGGTAACAAATCTTACCAAGTAATCAAATTTAAATAATTTTAAATTTGTTTAAGACTAACGAAACTTTGAATTCTGATGAAAAAGCTTACCTCCTAAAAAAATATAAAATTAATTAAATCCTATAAAATTTCAATAAGGTTGTGAACAACAAAGAAAGCGTTTGATAGCTTTTTAATATCAATGTTTTTTTAATCAAAGGCTCCTTAATCTTAAGTAGAATTTCATACCTTCGTTGAACACATTGCTATTGCTACACGTTGGCTGTATCCATAATTTACCGAGACCTGTCTCAGGACACGTGAGTCCGCAAGATGAGGCGGCGAGGAGGCACTTCGTAGGAGTGAGAGGGATGGGGAGGAACATGCCTTTACCTAATCTGGAAGACAATGCGGCTCCCAAGGACCTGCCAATGTTATTTTGGGAACTGGTGAAGCAAATACCGACGTCGAAACATAAAAAGTAGTTTTGTCCACAAACTGGTTCAATATTGATGACAGTTAATTATTTAAGACTGAACTTCGGCGATTACTTTTGTTTGTTGGGGTATTATCTACTGAACCGTGGTGGATTCTTTCACGGGTGGGTGGTTAGGTTAACTATTAGGTGTGAGCGCCCGGTCAAGGAGGGGACGTGACGAAAATGGTTTCTTTGAAACCTTCTAAGAAACGAATTGCATAAGTTGGGATAGTCCACCTTGTTAATACTTTAAAAGATCATCCACTTCCACAATGTTTCAGTTATTTATGAGCAATAGAGAATATATTGTAGTTTGAAGAATAATGAATGTCACGAAATGGATACAATTTGACACCGCAATCACGACTTCATATTTGTTGAATATTCATTACCGCAATCCCAATCATTTTCCACAAAACAAACGGTTCAAGAGTTTTTCCATGAACCAAAAAATTAGAGTAAAGTAAGTGTTGATAAAAGCATTATGTGTCAAAAGTTATTGTGAACGTAAAATTTGAGTATCGCATCGCGTTGTTGACTGGTATTTTTTTGGTGTATCTAAACGCTTTGGGCGACATTCGACGGGGTAAAAATACGTTGCATTTAAAGGTTTCATCGTTGCTTTATAAACCTCCATGAAATATCGCAACGAGGTAAAAGGTAAACTTGGTTGCAGTTCAAATTTAGAAATTCAGCATCCGCATACCGCATGATTGTAAATAACTACGTTAGACCTTGATATAACAATTTATAATAAACAAGTACAATCTGTATACAATGGCAAGATGGTTTTCGATGAATCTGCAATGGCAGTAAAAAAATACAAGAAAAATATGTAAGAGAACGAGCCTTTTCTAGGTGATGGCTGACGTGGAATTGATAAAGACTTAATGTTTGGATACTTTGGGCTTCTCGTTTGAAATAACAGTAAAGAGGATCTTTATAACAAAGACAAAATAACGACAGAGTAGTTCCTAAGTATTTGTTTCTACGTAACTTTCGTTTTGCATTATCCGTTTTTCAAAGAGTTTATCAATGCTTATAATGCATACCACTAGTGCTAGCTGTGATCTTTGGTCTATAATAAACTCCTCGTTTAAACTAAAACTTGTTAGTGTTAAAGGTGGCTGGTGGCACTTCAATACAAACTCGTATTAGTTGGGCGAGCCTTCGGATTATCGTTGTTTGTGTGGGCTCACCGCACCTACCGTTAAACGCTCTTTATTGGGGATCAATTGGCTTTAACATTGTCTTTACAAGGCACTACACGGCTCCATTTAATTTAATTGATCCGATACTAAATACTTTGTGCGGCTTACAATTTACTAACAACTTTTATGACCTTATAATTATACTGTGACTGTACTGACTTCCCCTTTATAGTTAAGGGCATTCTATGACACTTGAAACATTGATAGCTAAGCTTCTTATCTCAAGTTCTAAGCCTATTATTATAACTTGTATTTCTTCAACCTAAAGATACTGTATCATCACGAAGGTCTGTATACTTTATCGATATCCTTATATCTACTTCCTCGTATAAGAGTGAAAGTGTGATTCACAAAACACTCATTTACAAGTCCAACTTACAACTTAACGACAACTACAGCGGTATTTAAACAGATCGTAAAGTTCACATAATGAAATAAAATAAATCATTCATAATATCCGTCGTCGTAAAATCGTCGGCATGTTTCAGCCACAGTCTTGTGAATGAAAATAAAATAGAAACACTGTGAGACAACAGAGGACCCAGTGTTTAGGAAAATAAAGAGAACGAGGGATTGGATTAAAGGCACTCTAGAAAGGAAAAGGATTTCATTTTGGGTTTTAATCGAATGAGCCTCCTCTTTTGTGGAAGACCTATTTAGGACCGATGGTAGATGTGAAGATACATGGATTATAATAATTTTGGACGAAAACACATAGGACATATCAGTAACAGGCAAAAAAGTGTGCAAACATCGGATTACTTACATATTAAATCGGTGTATTTAGAATATAATAGATTTATTGAATATAAGAAAGAACAAACAATAATACTTAATAACACCGGACCTCACACTAGTATTCATTGTGTTGTAAGGACCTGTCTCTTTCATATTTGACTGATCCATATCTATATTTTTAACATTTTTAACTTGGCATAGGATTTCAGTAATTTGCCTTAACCATGTTTACTAGAACCTTAAATATATATTTGTTTGAAGTATGAACGATCCTAAGACAAAAGCACCGCCATAAATAAAGTTAAAACTTTACCTCCGCTCCCGCCAGCTCATGACGTGAATATCATTTCCGTCACCTGATTTATGAAATCTTTTCCATCGCCCTCGTTGTGCTTTTTATTTTTAAATTGGTGGGTGGTCTTAACTAAGAGTTTTTGATCAGTACTATCTATGGGAAACAGAGATTGTCCTCTGGTCGAAGCTCATACGAAGCTGATTGGCAGGATTTTGCTGGGACTCTGCATCTTCTCATTACAGTATAAGATGACGAGTGGTTGAATATCATTGTGAAGATCCTAGGTGGGACAGCATGAGATCAACTCGGATCCAGTCCAAAATTTCGTAAATTCCTTTCGCCTACTGTCCATTCGTAAGTGTCTCCAATAGGTTAAAGATGGCCCTGAGCCTACCATTAACAAGAGAACGAGGAGAAACATAGTTATAACGGGTAAGATTATTGTTCAGGAATTAGATGAGAGCTGGATAAAATATATTATTGAACTATTAGGTAATAAATTCTTACATCAGGTTTTCCTAAAGCATATCTTTATAACACAGCTTCCGCTTACAATCAATCAATATTATTTCCACTTTGATCCTCAGAATCTAAATATTTTCACAAAATAAAGCAGAATTTAGCATACCTACCTACATACTCTCACGCCTTTTTCACACAGGGGTAGGCAGAAACTACGGACAGATTCTTGCATACTTTTCTTGCTTTTGCCATTACATTCTGCCTACTGACTTCAAAAAACATTAAAAGTAAAATAAAAGCTTGTAAAAATATAAAGGTTTCGTTTCAGAAAATTTCACTTTGCGGAAAGTAAGGCTTCGTAACTTGTTCTATACGGTATAGAAAAGATGAAAAACTTCAGGGTTTTCTCCGAGTTTGTTTACTTAAGTAAAGGTTTTTATATGAAAATTTAACAGTGTAGGGTTATTTTGAATCAATTTTTATTTACACAATACATTGTATGAATTTTGGTCAGGGGGGCTAAAATGTACACTTTTGGTGAATTGTGATTCACCGACACAACGGCAGCTTGCCATGATTTCCAGTAAGTGGCATCTTATCAAAGTGTACAAGCTTATACTGGAACTGTATGGCCCGTTTTGTAGCTTTGTTTCCGTGAATCATCAAAAGTGGCGATTTTAGCATTTCAAACTTTAAATAACTACAATATTAGTCTAGTGGTAAGCGGCGGTAGCCTAATGGCTAGGGCGTCGGACTTGCGATCATGTGGTTGCCGGTTCGAAACTCACCCATTGCACTACCGACGTGAACCCACTCGTAATACAAGCATTTAGCTTAGTACGAGGGGTTAACAAGATTACTAGTAATGTGCGACCCACATTGCTAGTAAGCTATTTAAAAAAAAAAAAAAATGGTCTTCAGTGCGATGGATACGCTAGGAGTCCTGGGTTTAATTTCTGGGTCGAACAGTGTTGGTATTTTCTATGAAATTCTTTCTTTGTAAAAAAATAGTAGGAGTTTGGATTTGTGGCCGGTTAGTTGCAATAGGCTCGTCCCCTATTACATGGGACCTGAACATATCGTTGAACTATCGGTGTCATTAGTACACCTCTGCCTTAACCCCTTCAGAGAACACAGGCGTGCTGGTATATTATGTGGCACAGGCGAAATAACCACACGTTGGCACATACAATTTAAGGAGCACAGATTTACCAACCATATATTTCGAATTCTGTCCAAACAAGATAAATTACGTTTCCAAGGATTCAGATTGGCAGCCTCTAACAAGCGGGGCTCGTAAACCGACCCACCGTGTTATGTTCGAACGTACACGCGGCTACAGGTCAACCTATACATATAATTCCAGATCAAACTGATCTCGCAATGTATGGGCTTTCCATACAGTAAGAGGCCAGCATAAACTGGATTTGTAGCACGTACAATTTTCTAAGATATTTCTAAGATGTATTTCGTTTAGGAAATGTGTTTTGATGTTAGAAGTTGTTAATGAGGAACGAGTACATTACAATATTTTTTTTCGCAAATTGTACGTCATCACATTCAACGGTTGTGCTTAAAAATCGTTATAGTTTTTTATGATGGTAGTGTAAATCATCAATTTTGGCAGAATCCTCGATTTACTAATCCTCGTTTTTGTAATGATATTATGGTGACAAGAAATTAAATGTACGTATTATTGCTGTATGTATTGTTGCAGCCAACTTTATACCTACAAACACTGAAAAGTGGCCCTGTACCCATCTCTTTTAGATCAATGTAACGATAACAAACTTGTACATAAGTCATTATGATATCAACAGAAAAATAGCACAGTACATACCATTTTCCTCGGGAGCACTATTATCTGATGCATTTTCCTTCGTCACGCGGCTGACTGTGCGGCACATAGTCGGATGTGTGGTAAATGAACACGACTATACAGCCAGCCTCAGCCTCACGCCAAGGGCCAATGCACTCCGCTTGCTCTATTTGCTTTACGGATAGCAAGCAATTTACTTTACGCTTTTCCTACCTTCAGGAAAAGCCTTTGGACACACTTTTATCGATCAAGACTAGATATCCCACTTTTTACCAAAATTATCTCAACACAAAATTACGAGCTCAAAACAAAATTAATTCAATGATCGTCTTTTTTTTTCACAGATAAGAAATGGAATGCCAAAATATTCAAATGTCAAAGCGACATTTGAATATAACCTTTTTACAAATTCGTGTACTTAAAATAAAAAATTTCAAGTGATGTGCGTAGGGGAAAATATTTTTTTATTACAAATTCTGGAATAAATTAAATTCTTCATCATAGAGCTTACAAATTTTCTTATGAATACACAAGGGGATAATACACTAAGCTATTTAAATAAGCTATCATAATCATTAATGTAGTCTATACAAACAGCGCCTCGGGATGTTAGTCTCATAAGATTATTACAGCCTCTGGAATAACATGATTTAGGTTTTCTGATTGCGTATAACAACTTATTTGTAGGCAAACACGTCGCGTGTGGGAATTATTTGAACTTTGATGAAGGTTCATAATATTTGCGTCATCATGATACCTTTTTTAAATTCGCTTCATGTCTTTTATAACCTGGATTTTGGCCTCTATGTGCTCAGAATTTAATTAAAGTTTCATTTGATTCTAACGTAACGTCGTGTGTGTATGTGTGGGTGCTGAAAGGATGTCTTTCAACTGAAATATTAGCGCAAAAATGAAAATATATTTTCCAATTGAAGGCTGAAATTGGAAGGTGATTTTATTTTGTAGGACGACAAACACGTGTATACTTTTTCCATTATGTGAATCGTTTTTTGACAGATGCCTTTGACTGCCTTAGAGCGTAGGTGTTACGTAAAAGTTATCTTTGAAATGCGTAACAAAATAAATGTATTATCTACTTTATGTTATTAAATTATCCTAATTATGATTCCTTGCAGACATTATAATACCATAAATGAAACGGATCTTCCAAAAAAAATGATTATTGTTAAGCGTATTAATTTTAGTTACATTCTACCACATTCTACCGCGGCTAGTGATGCAATCGAATGTATTCGCTGCAATCATTTTGAAAAATGACATTAAATCAGTATCAGAATGCACCCACTCTTACTTATATCAATAAAATATAAATTAAACAATATTTTTGAAAAAATTGGATGGAAAATGAATATTATATAAAAATTAATACAATCAGATGAATATTATACATATTTATTTATTATTGGTCGTCGTTGCACCATTTTCGATTCGACAACCAAACAATCGATAATCAATACTAGACAGTAATCAAAGTGTAAATAATCGGATCGATAATCGCAATATTATGTTCCTGCAATCACTAGTTCCATCTGTCAAAAAACGGTTCACATAATGGACAAGGTATAGGTACAAGAACTTCATTTATTTTGAACTTGTTTGTTTCGTTTGTTGTTGAGGCGCTGACTCAGATGTACGCGGTATCGGCAGTATAAAGGAAAGATTATCTTACGATGACATAAAGGAAAATAGACTAGTGCTGAAATACGAAGCTTTCCCCACATAGAAAATAAGCGGTCTTATTCAAGCTTTGATTTCAAAGTTCGCGTATAATTTTAAAGTTAGTTAACACATTCCTGCCTGATTAGCTATAAATTAATTCTTAGCCGTTATGTCTCACGGGGAGCTCAAGCATCCGTTCAAAAAAGATTAGACTTTTTTCGTAATTTCCCGGCACCAGGCACGCGCCGTGGCTGCGCCTGCGCCGCACCGTAATTTATCTCCTGTTATCTAATGGCCATAAAAAGTGGCGCGTGCTTCACTGGAAATAGATCCCATACACAAATGCACAGGCCTAAATGTATCGTCTTTATGGCTTTTAGAGTGAAACGATATAATTAAGCCGTATAAATAGCACTATTTCGACCTCCTTTTCTAGGCTAGGGTAGAAGTTCGAAGCCACGGTTTAGGGAACAAAAAATACTTGAGAAGTTGCGGATGCTATTCCGAATTTTTGACCCGAAAGAATTAGTGCACAGGGACGTTTTAAGGACTAATTAATGTTGTTTTAGTCCTTTGTTCGAATTTTTAAGATGTGAATGACTATGTCCTAGTTTCTAGATAACTATAAATAGTTCCTAGATAGTAAGTACTGATGGCGGAAAATACGTAGACTGATTGATACATAAAGCATATCAACAATTAATTACTGCTAGCTAACAAACACAGTGATATTGTGTGTGACTAATTGAATTATTGTGATCTTCACATTCTCGACTCTCGAGGGTCAACGTCGGGATCAGAGACGTCTTCATAATGATGTCTGGAATTGACATTGCTATTGATACATCGTATAGATATATTTGTAAGAATTTGCGTCTAGCAGAATCATTGTTTAAAACAATTAAAGTTAGTAATAAATAACGAGAAAGTATTAACAAGGCTACCTGGAACCTTTTATGGATGACTGGTGAAAGCCACGAGCAGGAAGATGTGAACTTGAGGGAGACACTTTTGATAGCTGAATTTATAAAAAAATACTGTTAGACCTGTTGTTTCTACCAATTTGCAGCGTCCAGACCAAACTAGTGGCGATTAAGGTTAAAATACTGCTGTATCAACTTTCAGTAAGCCAATATTTGTGTCAGAGCCAGTCTACAAGCTAAATTATTCTAATCTACAAAAATTGAAGCCGGAGTGCCTGGCCCAAAAATATAAGCATTAATGTCCATTCAGTAACCCACACATAGAAATTGCGAGCCGTTCTCATAATCCTTGTCACTTGTAGAACGTTGGAATGCTAGCAAAAAAATACTGGAAGGCTTATTGGACTTTAGTTAGTGGTATTACGGACTAGAATACATAATTTTGGTAGCAACAAGATTGGCCGTAGTAAACGAATAGAAACAATTGCGTTGGTGTCCGCAGATTGAATAAAGCATTTAACCCATGACTTTAGGCTTACGTTGCAGCGCTGTTTGTACATTGAATTTGTTCGCTGAGGTCTTGTACAGAAGATTAGTATTTGATCGGTCGACAACTCTCGTGTTAATTATACAATACGGCACCTGCGATCGACTAAACAAAACTGTCGTTTTGCCAACAAACGACGGGAGCGAAAACCACGTGTGGCATAGAAACAAAAACTGTTAAGTATTCTTCGCCAATGCTGGAGGGAATCTTTAATTGTACTCTGCCAGGTACCTGTCAGGTAATATTTCAAACGAATTCAGTTGAGGTAGTGTGTATGAACTAATTGAAGTAAAATTGCTGAATGAAGTGTTGAATCACTGTGATGGATTGCATCAATTTAAAAAGAAATGTTACAGTAGCTAGTAAGTTATCATAACGATAGTAATTTTAACACAAAACACCGATCCACATGTAATTACAGAAAAAAATGTTCCGGTCTCATGATAAATGGATAATGTTGATTCATCGTTCATTTTCTTTGATCTTTTTTTTACAAACAGATGTTAATAAAGCTTGATGTTAGTTTTTACCACGTCATGCTGTTGACGTTGCCGTACAAGCACATTTATGATGACATGTTGACAACTTACAAGTTATGGTAAAATAGCGTGGCAGGAAAAGGGTTATGACGACTTTATAGCAGACGCCCGGACAGAACATTTACAGTATTTGGTGAAGCTGTAATTAATATAAAAGATAGTATTACACCTCAGTACTATAAAGGTGGTAGGCATTGGCAAATAATTTCCCTTATAGTGTTCAGATTTGAAGGGCAATATAACCAGTGAAATTACTTGCCATAATTATAGATAAATCGCTTGATACTAGAGATGCGAGAAATAGCTCAATGAAAAGAAAAGAGAGATATAGCTCTTTCAATCAAAAGAGATATATCATTCTTTTAGCTCTTTAGCTCATTTAGCTCAAATTGAATCCTGAGTAGCGATGCGAGAAACCGCTCAATGAAAAGAAAAGAGAGATATAACTCTTTCAATCAAAAGATATATCACACTTTTAGCTCTTTAACTCATTTAGCTCAATTCCTGAGTCAATGAGCTATTCAGTGAGCGAAAGATATACTTACATTCCCTCTCAATACAACATGTGAGTGATCAACGAGCTAGATATGTTAAAAGGCTAAAGCATTTTCTACTTTGTTTCTATAAAAATAAAGATCGATTTACAATAAAGATTCATTGAGCGAATTGACCCGGAGAGCTAGATATGTGGATATCCTAAAACATTTCCTACTTTGTCTCCATTAAAATAAAGATCAATTTACATTATAGATCCATTGAGCTAACTGATCCGGAGAGCTAGATATGTAAATATGACAAACCATTTGCTACTTTGTCTTGATAAAAATAAAGATCAATTTACAATGAAGATCCATTGAACTAATTGATCAGGAGAGCTAGATATGTAAATATGATAAAGCATTTCCTACTTTGTCATTATTAAAATAAAGATCAATTTACATTGAAGATCCATTGAACTAATTGAGACCGAGAGCTAGATCTGTAAATATGACAAAGCATTTTCGACTTTGTCTCCATAAAAATAAAGATCAATTTACAATGAAGAACCACTGAGCTAATTGATGCGAAGAGCTAGATAAGTAAATATGATAAAGAATTTTCTACTTTGTCTCCATAAAAATAAAGATCGATTTACAATGAATATTCATTGAACTAATTGAGCCGGAGAGCTAGTCTCTCAGTGAGTGAGTGAGTGAGAGCTAGATTGGAAACAAAGAGCTAGCTCATTTTTATCTCTCATTCGCGAGCTACCCATCTCTACTTGATACTACTGTTGTTGCTGGTTTCATCAATTACCATGAGGCGGCGGGTATCTTTGTTTGTAATCTTATTACAATAAAGAACCCATAACGACACTATTATAAATATCATAATTTCTTTTTATGGGTATTATAACCATGAACAAAATGACTGAGTTCATTGATCGATTTATCCGTGTCATATCATATTTACTATGATACGGTAGTTACAATTGGGAAATACAGTTTTTCACTGTTACTTTAAAAACGTACGTGACGTGAAATTCACTAAAGAATCATTCGAATTTAATCCTTTCGTTCTCACTGTTGAAATAAGCTTATATGGAGCGTCTGATGACAGACATGTGCAGATTCGACGCACAATACATCTTTGTAATCTGCGACATGCGTAACAACGACGGAGCGGAGCTGGGGGATGAATAGGAGAAAAAAAAGGCAAAGCTTGAATGGGCCGCGATTGTGGTACAAAGGCGTTCCCTAGCGCGAAAACATTACTTAGTCCTGACTGTGGAAGAGTCGTGGAGGATAATAATAGACGGTGGTATGGTGTAAGGAGGAGGACTTCATTGAAAGGAGGTATATATAGACAATGCAAAAATAGTTTTATAAGTATCTGAAATGAATATTGGAGGAGCTTTTTCATCAGGAATAAGATGAGATGTGATAGAGATCTGATGACTGGCTATATCAGATAAAACCATGTTTGCCCGAACATCAGCATTTACCTCAAACAAAACCTACTTTTCGTATAGGTAGTCTGTAGCTTTTCCTCTTGGATATTGTGTCAATAATAACTGGAAAATCTCAAGCCTATAATTATGGAATGTTTTAGAGTTGGATTCATAAATATGTGGAAGGAAGGCGCCTGTGTCAGTCACACAGTCTATAGCCCTATCGAACCAGATATTGTATTTAAAAAAATAAAATAACTATAACACTTAGAAATCAGATGTTACCTAAAATTTACCTTTTTGTAAACAATACAAAATATTTAAATTTGTATTTCCATAGTGCATTTTGTTTTCATTTACCTCTGCAATAATATAGAAATCTGATCGTTGTCTGGGTTTTTTTTTAGCCCCTTTTGTATCCCACTGCTGGGCAAAAGCCTCCCTTAGCTAGCCTAGCTTTCTCCGGGACTTTTTTATCCTAACCGCGTCCCCATTTACATAATGAAAACGAAGTACAGCAGAAAACTGTAAGTTTCGTACTCGTTTTGGTAAAATCGACTTCGAAACAGTTAAATGTAATCACTGAAGTCTAGGTCTAGATAAAAGCCCGGTCTGAGTCTGGGCGCTCTATTGTCTGGCTGACTTTGGAGACAAAGCCGTAGACGATGGTACTGAGCTCTTAGAGAGCTCTTCCACATGGCAGTGTTGGTTATATTCTATCTCGTATTATTGTATCCACGAAAAGTACACTAAAGAAAGTCTATACTTATACTATAAAAGCCTTTGTGTGTTTGGTCTCAAAATCGGATAAACAGATTTGATTTTAATCAAAAAATTCAGGCAATTTGCCGAGTTATCCTGTTAAATTTGGAAGCGATCGGATAAAAAATCAAAATCTGCGGGAAAAACCGCGGGACACAGTTAGTATTAAATAATACCTCTCAACAGTCGGTCGTAAGTAAAAAAAAAAACAGAAATTGTTTTATTTCCATAATTAACGATTATATATGCCTAAAATATATAATTAGTACTATGTACCTACGCCTAAATAGAAAAAAACTGCTAATGAATTGAGTCAACCTGTAGTAAGAAGTAAAAAACCATAGTTCGTTCAATTTAAGTCCATAATCATAATATTTTTTAAATACTCTTTCAAACATATCAAGAACATAAACCTATTTAGAATTAAATAAAAGTTACAGAGGAATAACTCTGATTATTGCTGAGATAGACCTATTTTGACATCGCACAAGATGTCTTTTATAGACTATTTTGGTGTTATTGGTTTGTTTGTTTCGGTTTTCTGTTGTGACTATTAAAATAAACTCTTTCTTTCCTTCTAATGAGCATGTATTTATTTCACTGTCAACATAGGATCCATGGTTAAATATGGCAAAGAAAGACCATGTGGTCATAACCTACGGCTAGTTATATAATAAACTTGCTGTATATCAGGATAGTTACGTAATTGATCAAGGTCTAAGTTTCGATTCCCAGATCGAGCAGTGTTATTGTGTTTTTCTACGACATTTTCAGTATCAGCTTTGAGTTCGGATATAAAGGCTCGTTCCCCTTGCTTAGGCTCAAATATTAGTGAGCCTTGTTTAGAGAATAAAGGCGAGATGATAAGCTGTTATAACATTCAAAGGTCCCTGTAATAACTGAAGTCGGTGTTAGCCAAACTTAAGCTAATTACGCTTTAGGCCTTAAGCGTAGTTTAATAATTGTTGGTATTACTAACCTTAACATCGTCGGCCCTAACTACCGTTCACGGGACATTAAATACGCATTAAACGATTACGAAACGTAAACTGTCTGGTTAGGTTAGTAAGAGCTTTATGAAGACCAATTAAAAGTTTAGTAGGTTATAAATCTATTGCCAGAACGTTCATTTAGTCGTTAATTCTGAATTAGCATCTGTATGTTGTAAGAATACGCAATAGATGCTCTCAGGGTATCGAACCGCCAATCCAGGGGCGGATACTGAAAATCGTGCCGTCGTTTGCTTATCTTGAAGGTATGACTCTTGTGGTGATGTATCCACATCGACTCTACGTCATAATCAGTGCCACAGGAGTCCTTTTTCGCGTGTGGAAATCCTACTAGATTTTCGGCCCCCGGAGAAGGCGACGGGTGTGCCAGTCTCCACAAGAACCATACTAAAGATTTAGAACATTGCTACTCTTTGCTAGGGATATTGAAGCGAGTCACAAGAGATCTCAAGTCAAGTCCTAAGTTACCTCTGGTACAGATGTTTAGGCATAAGATCAATTTACTTAGCATTTTAGGTTACTAGGTGCCTATTAATTATGTATGGTCCACGGCTGCCAAGTAACGTTAAGGAATTATTTATTAGGTATGCAAAGTGACTGGGATAAACTTGAATTAGGTTATGAAACTTTAGAAAATTGATAGATTTAAACTAGGATTTTATACAAAAATTCGAAGTTATTTAATGCTTACAAGTAGCTAAAACATTAAGCAATTCTTAGATGGTTATCCAAAATCCATCCCCACCCAAAGGTTGTCTGTAAGAGATCGCTGTCAGATTACTGTCGCTTTTTTAATTAATAAGATTGTTATACATTTTTGGGGATCCTTAACAATTTGCTAATATGTAAATAGTATTGCTAATTGCTATTTGCTAATTAAAAGCGTCTATGTCGTGGTAGGGCCACGCTGTTCGCAGCATGAATGGGCCGGCTTGCCCGGGGAAGTACCACACTCTCGCAGAAGACCGACGTCCGAGTAGTAGCGTTTAGTTACTGCGCTTCGTTCGGTGAGCGAGAGGGCCGGAGGCCCAATTCCTCCCCCAATCCCCTTCCTTCTCCTTTTCTCCTTCCCCTCCCTTTCCCTCAATAGGCTCGGCAACGCATCTGCAACTCCTTTGGTTTTGCAGATGTCCATGGGCGGCGATGACTACTTACCATCAGGTAGCTCGCCTGCTCGTTTGCCGAGTTATACCATAAAAAAAAAAAAAAAAAAGCGGCGGTAGCCTAATGGCTAGGACGTCGGACTTGCGATCATGTGGTTGCCGGTTCGAACCCCACCCATTCCACTACCGACGTGAACCCACTCGTAACACAAGCATTTAGGTTAGCACGAGGGGCTAACAAGAATACTAGTAATGTGAGACCCACACTGCCAGAAAGCTTTTATAAAAAAAAAGAATTTATCGCGTTAAATTAATACCAGTATTAAATCCCCGTGACTATGGACGCTTTTAAGGATCCGAAACATCGGGATTTAATAATCAACACGCATTGAGTTCAGTAAAAAGTTGCCTGATATTCACGTAAAGTCAAAAACAAGAAAATTATGAAGAAAACCCATTTAGACATTGTATTATGAAAGCAAACAGACCAATTGAAAGGTCCTACAGAGTGTAGTCTATTACGCAATCTCGTACAAGTTGTCGAGACAATTGATAAACATGGCACCGTGATCAAAGGTGATCGAACTAGGGACAGTTTTGTTTAGTTCTCTATCGTACTGTGTGTTTTTACTTCATTGGCAAAACTTCACAGAACTTATGTGTTTCGAAAAAAATAAAACCGACTTCAAGCATTTTGTGGTGTATCTTAAGAACTAATGGTCAGATACATACCAAGCAAATTTATACAGGAATTATATCCTATCGGATAAAAAAAGAAGAGTGCCTTATTGGTCTAGTGGTCCTAAGCAACTGCTACGCTAGAGGTCCTGGGTTCGATCCCCAGGTCGAGCAAAGTGTTATTGGGTTTTAATAGGCTCGCCCCCTATTACATAAACATACCGGCGAAATGTGGGTGTACCTTAAGTTCAACTGGTATGTTTAAAAAAAAAGAAACATTGCAATTGGTAACAGTTTTCCCGAATATATCGCGTAACATACACAGAAAACATACAGTCGAATTGAGAACCTTCTCCTTTTTTTTAATCGGTTACAATATAGAAGAATCAGCTCGAACTTTATAGAATTATAGGTTTCTCATGACTCCAAGTGAAAGATATAAAAGCCTGGCTGGTAATTGTAACCATAGATTTTGCACTGTGTCTATGATATGGGGCTTGAAGGGTTTATGTAAACAAACTACCTTCCTGAACTAAAAGTGAGATATATTACCACTATATACAAGAACTAATCAAATTCATTGACAAAAAAAATAACGAATTAAAATTAAACTAACTAAACTATATTAATAAATAAAAGAAAAATTATATACATTAGCTTCTAAAACCGCACCCAATTTAATATATAAATAGTATTTCCTTTTTGGTCCGGCAATTAGGTCAAAAGTTGGCTGAGTCGACGGATATTACGACCTGGTTTAATATAGACAACATTAAAATCTATGCACCTGCATTTATACGGAGAATTGAGAGAAAATCGTAACGTAGATCTAAGTATTATAAAAAAAAAATACGACTTGACGATTGTATATTGCAATACAACAATATTCCACGAAATATTCAACGAATACGCTTCTGATTTTCGCATTCAATTAACAGGAGATTGGAGGATATGATTCCCGAAATATAAAAGTATTTTTCGTATCCATCTTGTAAGCAGTTATTGCGACAGCAATGTGTTTTAGGACTAAACATATTTAATACTGTGACTAAACCTTTGAGTGCAGAAATTTTAGCAGATGGCTAATAATAATATTTTTGGTACAATTTTTTTTGTATTTAATTCTGGTAAGAAAATCTTATTTAATAAATCAAGCCTCACTAGATAAATAAATAAATAATTATTATCTAAAATTGCATAACAATATTAAAACTGTTTCCAAAGTCATCAGTTTCTTTGACATCATAGTTCCCACAAAATAATTAGGTCAACAGGTAAAAATTATCACGCATAATTTTATACATACATGCCTATGTAATATGTATATGAACATATAAAGGGCAAACCGCACCCCTGTCCCACACGAATTGCTGACAACAAAACGTCATAAACGTGTCGTGATAAAGAGTTGTTTGCGGTTCTCATAGTAAATTAGTGTTGGATATGTTCTACTACAACTAATTAATGTTAGTATAAGTTGTTAAGTTATAACGACGACATCTAGTTCAACAAAATGAAAAACATTGACTTGTAAAAAAGTGCCAATAAGTATCGCCCCACGTAATTAACAGACAATTTTACGACTATACGGTATACGGTTTTAGATTAAGACGTTTATTTCTCATAAAGAATACAATTCATTTAACTGAGAAGTGCAGGATAACTTAAACGTACGCATACGATACTTTAAAACGTAATGATAACTTTTTACGAATCTTATTTAATAATATCACTACACAAATTAACACCAGCTTATCAATTCACCATCTTTGTTTTGCAGTAAATAATATAGAACGGAATATTATAAACCTGTATTATTTTATCAGACAAAAACAATCTTTCGCAGGTAATTAGATCGCATACATAATTACCTTCACCCTTATAATAATAATTAAGGCTTGACTGTTTCACATTTAATGATGCCACATGTAATTAGGCAGTTGAGTGGAGTTCATCGATGTATCTTCATATCAGTGGCCGTTAACTTCAATGAGCGAATACATGGATTCTTGCTATGCAAAATTGAAAGTCTATTATGGTTTTCCATAACACTAAACCTATGTACTAAATAGAACATGATATTAATTTGTTGAGCTCTATCGATGCTTTTTTAATATTTTATTGTCAAAAATATACAAAGACATAAAAAGGCAGTTTAATTAGGAGCTAAGTTTTTGAAGCAAAAGTCTACGACGATCACTATTTTCATTTTGTCTCGATGAGTCTATCTATGATATAGCCTGCCTTTAATCGAGGCTTCCTTCTTTTCCTATAATCAATTTAAATACCTGGCAAGATTGTTGCTTATGATAATTAACCTGCTTTATTCTACATCTGTATTTTTGGGGCTATTACTACCATCAAAGTATTTGCTAAACAGGCAAATAAGTAAATATATTGTTTAGAAAATCCGTTGGAGTAACAACTAGCTGGCCATCGTTGCACAGTTGCACACACGATATCACACAAACACACATCAAAGAGACTGACGGCACCCGCATTGGATAGCCTGCAGTGTGGCTCGGTTTCACTCTCAAAGCGTGTCCTAGTTCGGCACACTTCCACCATTTGCAGGATTCATAAGGCGACATGTCGACAGATTTGTAGCCGGATTTATCTAGCTTTTGTAGGTATAATAAGGCTTTTTACTGACGTACAGGATAAAAGAATGAAGGTTTATTTAGACAATACCAGTAAACAGAAGCGTTAGCTCCTATTTAGCTTTCATCACCGTTAAAAGCGAAAGAAAATGTAATTTTCAAACACAATAAAGTAATAATAGCTTCACTTGCAATCAGACCAAGACGAGATGAAAAGAAAACAAAAACACTTGAGGACGCAGCTTAACAAGTTGTAAAAGACAAATATTTGAGTTCACCACAGAACAAAAACGTTTGGAATTCCTCGATTTACATCACAGAGGAGTCTGTTGAACTAATCAATGGACGAGTCTGAGTGGAGCTAAAATACTGAGAGAATTAGGTCGCGGATGCTCAGTAACTAGGTCTGTGAGATCGTAAGTGGCAAGTTAGGGTTAAGGAACGCTTCAAAGCTTTTCTAACAAGAATTTTCAGGTAAAATTCCCAACCCTTTACTGTTTGACTTGTTTGCAAGAATCAGTCCATATTTTTATAATGAACATAAAAATTACGATATTATAATCCCCATTTTCGGCTTCGGCAAAAATGTTTGCTATTGGAGATTTAATACTTGTAAAAAATAAATTGTCATGTCGTTAACATCTATCAAAGCATTGTTAAGATAATTGTAATTAATACATTGAGATGCACAGCTCTTCACTTAATAGAAAGACTAGCTTGTTATGAGCGAAGAAAAAATCTGGGCCGCACTCAAGTGGTCTTAGAGCCAGGAGGCGTGCTCGGTGCTCCGTTCTATTGTACGTCGTCACCAGCTTAGGGTTACTGAACCCGTGTGTCGCGTGTGATTTTAGTTTTTTTTTAAGGCGCGACTTCGAATTATTACTGATAATGTAGTTTTTGTTAATGAATAGAATTTTTAACATCGTTAAGTTGACAGAACGATGATATTTTTGACAGTTCCATGGTTAAAGAACCCATTAAATTTGTTTGTTTTGACGAAGTGTTAAATCCAAGAGGTAGAGTGTTTGTACTTGTGTTATAAGTCAGAATTTATTATTTGGACAGTTGCTTTTTGTCGGAATTGATTCCGTTACTTTCTGCTATCATCATCATTACATTGTCCTCCTCTCAGTACGAGAGGGATTAGGCTATAGTCCACCACGCTAGCCTACGGGTTGGCAGACTTCACACGGAGCTGTCGAGAAAATTTCTCAGGCAGAGAAACCTGCATGGTTTCCTCACGATGTTTTCCTTCATTTACTGCTATGGTAGGTACCATTAAAAAAAAACATAGCCTCTTTAATTCAGTTCACACATTCTAAATGCCTTCCGCCACAAAAACAAAATGCAATCAATCATCACATTCCCATGGCTAACCACAAAAATCGAACGGAAGCTATTTCCCATGGCGGCGGTGCTAAAGACTGTCGACGATTACAAGAAGTATGGATTCCACCGTCAGCGCGACATAGTACAACTTCCTCGGGACGTGCCATCCGGAATTACAATCAGCCTATTGTTTATTGTAGTCGCCAGTATGGGCCTATGATGCATTGAATCTTTAGACCTTATACCGTATAGATGGGTGATAGGCAATGTATGCTATAACTAGTGTCTTTGTCTTAAAGAAGGGCATGTATGTTCCGTTGTATTGTGATGGAATTTGAAGTTAATATTTAAATAAGGGACTTTTGCGACCGCAGTGGAATTTGCCGCATTCCTGAGTCCTTATCCACTTTACTGACGTCAGTCATCAGAATGCGGTAAAAACTTAAGTATGTATTAAACAAAATTGTAGTTATTCTAAAGCTTCCTTATTGCTCTTAGAATATGTACCTAGATACATAGGTTTAGTTAGATCATGTAATTTCAAAGTTCGCTTCAAAATCAATAAAGGCAATATAGATAAAAAAATAAAACTCTAAAAGAGGCTTAATGCGAACGTGCCGCAGATAAAAAATGAGTTGTTCTAAGAAGCAGGTGTAACGTAACGAAACGCACCCTGCTTGAAACACACCTGTTTGGTTGATACGTGTCACGATGAATTGACTTCGTTACGGCCGGCGCATCGTTCACGATCTGGAAATAAAAAATTATCACATAAGTGCTTCGTTCTTTTAGGGTTTTTTGTTTGTAGTTATTCGGCAGTTATTAACATCTTGATAAATAAAGGTAATATATTCAGGAACAACACGGTACAAAACAGTGGACATGGCTACACATCAAGCATTCAAGCTATACAAATTCAGTTTAAGACTGACCTCTTATTGTAAAGGCTTTCCGTTAAATAACCGTACCTTCCATATTTCAAGTATGTGAAAAAAGGCAACAGGTACTTATAGTCTCCATCGAATCAATTGCCGCAAGGGAGAAGACAAAATCACGTAATTAATTATTATCACGCCAAAAACCATCCCTTATCATTCATGGAAGCTGTCAGGATTCAAAACGCGTCGCTGCAAGAGCGATGTTTTAGGGATTCGATTATTACTATTTCAGCAATCTGAACTAGGGTAACGTTCGCCCTTTGCACGCCCCCTCGCATAATAACACCATTAATCATGCTAACATTGCAGCTTATACGCAGTTGTTTTAATAAGAAACAGTCCCTACAACTTTCATTCACAAACGCAATATCGAAATATCAGAAAACCATTCTAGGAGACACGTAATTCCATTGCAGTATTACGGTATCGAATACCAATAATTTCCTAGTTGCGGGAATCAGGTCGCATCGAAACGGGAATATTTTCACGTTAGCAGGCACGTGTCAATACGTTCAGTGAGTTTCGGTGTAACATCTGTGAAGTTTGATTATATTTTAATGCCTAGTCTAAATGTCTGATATAAATAATAACAATCATGAATTTTTGCTGTATTCAGTTTTGGCAAACTGTGGTGTTGTTCCAGGAAATATTGTTTTTGAAAATACTCATCTAAATGAAGAAGTTGTTGCCAGTTTTCGTAGAAAGGAATTTCATGTGGAATATTAAGTTAGCTGCAGCCTTCGTTCTCTACAATTTCACTGGGTTGCCATGATTTTAATTTGTTAACTCGACGACTTGGGTTTTCAGTGGAAATATCTGACAGCTTCGAAGCAGCTTGGTTTTCGTTCAATTTACGTTGCAGTGAACTAGTGATATTCCGAAGTTGTGTAAGGAAATTGGGCGCTGGTTGTATTGGAGTTTACATTTGCACATAGAACAGTAAATGTATTGCAGTGTTGGATCGTATTCCAGTAGCGATGCGGTCCAGTCGACGCCTATCAATATTGAATTTGGCGCACCTGCTGAGATGACACAACGCTTCAAATAGAGACTTCACTGTTTCGATTTTGGAATTAGCTTTGATTATAAAGACAAATATAAAATCAGAGGGTAGTGGACTGGCGTTTAATTAATTGAAAGAAACAGTCTTAGTGAAAAATGTATTTAATAGGACTTAAAAGATTCTGGTGGGGATTCAGAAGGATGCTCTAGCCTTTTCCTGCTAAACAAGTGTTCGTAAACATTTGTATGGCGCTCGTAAGTCTGTAGGGAGTGTTATAGCATGCTCCCTATCGACATGAAATTAAAATTCTTATAATTTTGAATCGATTTTAATTTTGCTTTTGTTGATTGGTTTTATGTTTAATTTTTTTTATAAGGAATAAAATAGATGCAATTAGCACTTCACTTAACTGGGATTAAGTACCTATATCCTGTTTAATACCAGTTAAGTAAGCATTTATAATTTAAAAATCAAAATATTATTTTATAATGTATATACAAATGCACATATCTCTTTTTAGAAGTTGATTAAAATAAACGTTACATTTGATTGTTGCCACATAGCGGATTTCGTTATGGCGTTATCATTTTAGTAAAATATGAGTCAGATGTTGAGGTTTTGTAATATAATTAGGTATTATAATATCATGTTGTTTTGAACATCGGATGTTGTTATGCATATAAAATAATTTCCTGTGGGTTTTAGAAGCTATTTTAAATGCAACCATAAATCTGGGAAAGGAATAAATTGCGATTAATAATAGTAGTCGATGGCTGTTTATTTATTAAATGGTACCTACTGTTGCTATATGTGTATTTTATTTATATTATGTATAAATACAATACACATATAGCCTTAAATTAACATCAGCTGTTATCATATTATTACCAATACACAATTTACTACTCTATTATTATTAGTTTTCACTCTAAGAGTCAATGGGAAAAGGCTTCAGGACAACTTGTCTTACTTAGGGTCACATGTACCTAGTTAAGGACCTAAAGAGGGTATTTATTTAAATATTATAGAAGATAATTCAATGCAAAATAAGATAATTCAGCGTCAAAGCAGCTATTTATGGACTGTTTGCGCAAAAATAAATAAGTATGTAACACTGTATAATTTACTACTGTATTATGCATATATAGCCTCTTATAATTGAGGAATACCAACACGGCTCACAAATGGCGCGCGTGCAGGAAATTTGCAAACTATTCAAATGCACGATACACGCCCCGTGCATCATTTAAAACTTCGTTACACAGTTATTAAGCAAAAATATTATAATTTAGTCAACACCATTACATTTTGGGCGGGCACCGGAAAATAGCGGGTACCGTGTTTTTTTTTATTCTATTACGTCACGCGAACGTATGTTTCCGAACGTCCCCAGTCGTGTTATGATTTTTAACGCATCAATTTGAATTTGGGTGACAATGCACGGAAGGATACCTACTTATAATCTAAGGATACTTTGTACATATTTATGAAAGGTTATTTTTGCTCCCAAATAATATTATTTCCGTCTACAGTAAAGCTACATGCCATAAGGATATACGATATTCTGTATTAGTAATTCATATTGCATTGTATCTTAAAATAACACAGCTATATAAAGTAGGTAGTTATAAACATTATTATGATCATATTAATTACTAATAAACGCTAATACGCGTTAAACAACAGAGAAACTTGTTTTGAATATTTTTAAAGTACAAATAATTTTTCAAGTTTTCACCAATTTTCCACACATTCAACATTTTCCTTTCTGTTACTTAGAGTGAAATTCATCGTGAAAATTAATAATTATTTCCTCTTTTACGGAAATTAACTCCTCGAATGTCAGGAAATGCGGGATAGAGCTAGAAATGCTAGAATGCATGGGTGGCGTGAAGAAGAAAATTACAAGTTATTACCGTCGTTTGTACGCGTTTGGGGCTCCAAAGAGTAATGGAGGCCATCATTGGTCATTTAGTTTTGTTGCCTGTGACGAACTATTTGAAAGTGGAATGGAAAACATCGAAGGACCTACCGATTACGGACTACAGTTTGTTCACAATTGTGAAGTTGTCCGCAAAATCATTTTCATGAATTTTATCGCGTTATATTGATATTATTTCTTTCCCTGTTTTCAGCATCCATGGTCAGTCCGGGAACGTTATTTAATTTTTTTAAACATTATAAAAACACTTAATTAGTTGATTTTTGGCCGTGCGGCTATTTCGAACGACTAACTTCAGACGCGTGCAGTTATTTCGAACAAACTTTACGTATTTTTTTGTTTGCACCGATGCGATAGGCTGTTGCCTGTTAGCTATTATGTTCTAAAGATAATAATAATGTATCTAACGATGCTTGTTAACTTTTTCCACTAAATAGCATTAGTCCAGAATACCAATGGTACAAGAATAGCAATAGCTAAAAAAGCTTAATTATTGTGAACAATTCCTCTCCCCGCATGCAGACTCATTAAGCTTTCATTAAGGAAGTAGTCATTAAAAGTGTGGAGCAATGAGCAATTTCCGCCGAGTACCTCGCGTCGATACAGAGAAGAATGCACCATAACACGCAAATATCTGATTCACCGCACGAATAACGAAATGTAAACTTTTTGGTGCATAACAAAACTTTTTTATAGTATGGCGCCGATATCCCCCATTAAACGTCACCGATACCGCTATATTATAGGACATTGTAGTAACGTGGTAACAGATATTATGGTCTATTAGAGGCCACTTACTGTGTTTCGGTTTACAATTATAGGGGAACCATTGTTTGCAAATCGATATGATCAGGATGAATGTGAGAAAATATGAAGAACGAAAAACGTCAATGTTTCTTGGGCCTGTCTTGGCGGGGAATCCAACAAAAGATTTTATTGGACCTATACCAGTTCACTTACTGACTTTTTTGAGGGTACACGATCAAATTGTGGGATGCTGGCTTAAATTGGCCAAAGGGACACATCATATGCCGTCAAAATTGGAAGGTCCAATGGTTGGGATCCGTCCCTAAGGAAGTAACGACTCGAGGTGAATTGCCAGGGTCGTAAGGAAGTAGTATAAACGTAAAACAGGGCTCAAATTGACCGACAAGTAAAAGATAAGACCCGTCAGCCTGGATACCGTTAGAATCAACCTACATACCGATGTATTTATATATAGCTGTAATGTAATATATACTTCATCATTTTCTCATTTATTGCTGGGTACGGGTCTCCTCTCAAAGTGAGAGCAGTTAAGGCACGTTAAGTATATTATACCACGGTAGCCTACTGCAGGTTGTCAGACTTCTCCCGCCATCGAGAATATTTCTCAAGAATGGATGTTTCCTCACGATATTTTCCTGCACCGTCAAAGCTAGTGATAATTGATTTACGAATACCCAAATAATTCAGAAAAATCAGAGGTGCGTGACAAATCAGACCTACAACTTGGCAGTCCATATCACGAGGCTAGAGACAATGGAATACCAAATACTACGATTCGTATAAACTCATAAATTCCTCCAGCTGATCAAATAAGTATGAACCTATGTAGGTACTGAAGTTATGAGCAAGCTCGAGGGTATGTAAGTACAAAGTACTTTGGCTTAGTCAACTCCGGTGCAGAAAGGAAGTCGGAAACCGGGACCGATTACGTCAGGCAGAGGAAGACAACGGTACCTTTATATCTTTTGAGTCATTTCTTTTAATTTTTGTGGCTATAGTATACAAAGACGATTTAAAATTATTATAATGTCATATTTCTTTATTTTTTTTTTTAAGTTACTTTTTTTTTGTATAAGTCTTTGTGGCTAATTCACATGGCGCAAGTACTTATCCTTTAGTTATAATTAAATTCCATATTATTAACTGTTTTCAACAAACCCTCTTGTTTTTCCTCATAAAATTGACCAACGTACCATAATAATAATGCGGTGTTTACCTTTAATTTAAATATACTCGAGATCAATACTGTAAAAGATAATTATGTAATGCTGTGTGTGTATTTAGTTGGTAAGCCTATTAAATAAATAAAATAAAAAGATAAACACCTCGATACTGACTTTTAAAAATAGTTGTGAGGGAAAACAACACAGTGTAGGGTCACTCAATTCTATCTACCTACATTACTAAATATTGAAAGCCTTATTCTAAAACATTTAGTTACCCTCTATTAAATAAAAAAAAATACTTCATTTATTTTATGCCATATCTTTTTTAGTTGTATCGTCAATTTGACTATGTGACAATAAGTATAGGTTTGAGCGTTTTATTATGAAGGGGTTATTCAGTAAAGGCAGCCGATACAATCAGGAGGCTCGGAGTAGCCTGCAGAGGTTTCACTAAATGCAATCAACGCTAAAAACTATTCAACACCTGTCCTTATGAACCTCAAACAAAAGACAGAAATACAAAGGTGTTTGGATTATGTTTAGCGCGGAATATAAGTGTCATCTGCCAGTAGCCAATAACACACTCCCTTTCGCTTTGTAGAACACTTAAGATGTAAAGTACTGAGTGCTATGTTCAATTTATGAAATATAGCGTATTCTTTACGTCAGTTCAGACATTATTATGTCGGCATAGACTGAACTCGGTGCGATGAGCCGAAAAGGTGAAGTTGGATTTGGATGACTTCCAACTCAGGATCGCAGGTCAACGACCATGTTGCGTGTACTTACCTCCAAAACATAAAACGGAATTGTTTTACACGCAAACAGTTCTAACGAAGTCCAGACAAAACAAACAAGCGATTTATTAGAAAACACTGATTGCTTTTGATATGAACTTGGAACAAAGATTAATGTGACTGACTTGAATGCTTGGGGAATATAGCTCGTTGAACTGAGGGCTGCTGGGGCCAAATGGTTCCGGAGTTGAGCACACGCACCGGAAAACCCAGCGTAGGTCGCCGGGAGTTGTTATGGAAATCTCTAGGCAAGGCTTTTGTTCAGCAGTGGACAATCTTTGGCTGATATAATGATTTTGACTCCACTTTTACTTTTCGGCTACTTTTGCCATTCATGGTTACATATACTTAATGCTGATTAAGTAGCAAATTTTGTCCTTTTGTGTTCTGACTGTCATGGGAATGACAATAGCAATAACCTCGCCCCATATTACACCTAAACTGTGGGCTAATCTTTATAAACGGAACGTTTGGCATCTAATAAGTATATCAAAATTTAACATTCCTAAGTAGCCTAAAACAATTTTGTTTATTTATAAATTCGTCGTTGGAAGGGGATGCCAAGTGGTTGCGAAGGAAATAATACCCTTGGGCTGAAGTAGCGGTGTTTAGGGTCAAGATTGCTAAATAAATTATGTGAAGTGAACTGCCCTCAAAAAAGGAGCCTCTACTCTGTGTATCGAAAAAAAATAATCTAAGTTTCTTTAGTTTTCTTTTTTTAATATAAACGTTTGAGTGGTGACGTTTGTAGAACCTACAACTAGAGTCGCGTTTAAATCGCGTCTGTATTTGCAAAGAAATTAAGTGTCTCAAATTTGTACAAAGATAATAATATCCGTAATATTGATCTTATATAGGGAACTTACATATTTTCTCAAGAATAACCTATTAAAATAAGATCTCCATGACTAAAAAGATATGGATGTAAGATTTAATAAAGTATACATTTTCCCTACTGACTCAATTTAAGAGCATCATTTTGACCGGAGTGTCTGTGAGCATTAAAATACGCACCAAAAATATTCAACAAAATAAGGGTTAACCGGGTAAAGGGTACAGGCAACCTTTGCGATAATGTGTCGTCAGTTTGAATATTGGTTTACATCAATTTCCAAAAAAGTATTCTATTTCTATACGTTCTACACTCAAGAAAATCTAGAGCTCTCACGGGCCCATTCATTAATAATTCTGAAGGTACAACTCATTATCATAGCATTGATAATCCAAACACACGGTCTTCTTAGAATGAACTGTTATGTATGGACAAACACGGGATATGTGAGAAAATACCCCGCTTTTTGAGACAATCACACAACAACCATGGATATGGCCTGTGATCACGATATGTGGGTATGTAAAGCGAGCTAGCGATGTATTTGCATATTGAGACAGAAACACGCCAACTTTGAATATCTTTCCTAGTTACTCCATTCTTCCAACCCGACACAGTACTTTTGTGTTCATCAATCAAAAAACGTAAATGTAACAGCCACTTTAATGGATTACTAAAAAGATCTAATAACGTGTATAAAAAAGGCACGTACATAAAAGTTTAGAATGGCTACAATTAAAGATCGCATTGAATGTATAAAAACAAAACATCGCGTGATGAGCACAAAAAAACAAATAAACGGTACGTATAAATATAATACGTGTAAGAGAGAGGATCATTAAAATCGAAGATGGCAAAAAGCGTTTGACGTAACAATTAGCCCGCATTCTCGGAAGTAGATTCGTAGTAAAATAGTCAGATAGTAAAGAGGTTGCGTGTCGACAGCCATTACCATGGGCCATCGTGCGGCACTGGTGAGCCACGCCACGACGCCAGGGCTGTTCCATAACAACGACAATTTTATGAGTTTTATACACCACCAGGTAGGGTTGAAGGTATCAAATAATGTGCTATTCTAAGTTGAGTTGGTAAAAAAAACACTTTGGGAAGTACACACGGCTACATGTCAATCTATAAAATTCCAGTTTAAGCTGATCTCGCATTATATGGGCTTTCCTCACAATAAGAGACCAGCGTAAACTGGATTTTTATAGCTTGACGTGTAGCCGCGCGTACAATCGATTGACGACGTATACGTTACCTGTCAGCACTAACTTATCGACAAAAAACTCGTTACAAAGCCGGTACTTAAGAAAATTGTGCTAACAACAAATGACATGAAAGCGAAAGATAAGTACTTAACAACTAATGAACATTTGTAAAAAGTTGCCGAATCACTCTGTTGATTGTTGAGGCCTCGCCTTCCAAGTTGGTTACGATCATACCCGAATGAGAAGCAAAATACGATTCATTAAATCGAGAGCAGTATTAACCACGCTTTGTAATAAGTAATTGCCTACTGTTTGAGTTTAGAATACGGTGGCCGCTACTGTTGAAGTTCTGAGCAAAATCGTTTCAAATCAATCTAAAATGCCGCCGGATAAGCTAAGGAAAAAATAACTAAACAAATTAATTACTCAATCAAACTGGTTTTATTGTTTGTTCCAGTTGAACTAATTACCTAAATGGTATACTTTCAATATGTTTTCGAATGTATCTAATAGAAGAAAGTTTACGCATTCTGTCTGGGTGTCGCGTCGTCGGTCAACGCACTGCACGACCGTTTTTAAAACAGACGCTTGACTGACTGCCTCATTAGCCTAGTGGTCCTAAGTTATTGTATTGGGTTTTTCTATGAAATTCTCAGTAGCAGCTCGGAGTCTGGATTTGTGCACCGTTAATGGCAATAGGCTCGCTTACATGGGACCTAAACATACCGGCGAAATGTGGGTGTACATTAGTACACCTCTGCCTGACAATTCGGGGAATACAGGCGTGATGGTATGTTATGTTATCCTGCGCTTGGTAAACCGGCTTAGGAAGGAGAAAATCTCTATACATTAAAAGCTCTAGTAGTAGTCGTTCAGTAAAATGTTTGATGGAATGATCTAACCAGAGCTCCATTTATAGGTGCTTGTAAATGACATCAAGAGCCCTCTGCCATTCGTGCACGCTTCTAGTAGCCTGCACAGCTGCCCTACTGGAGGTATCCGAATGTAGGACACGGGAGGCCGAGTGCCACTCTTGATGGCCTTTTTATTACTAACTAGCTTTCCGCACATGGCTTCGCCGCGTGGTTTCTCGGCTTTTCTTCATTTAATTTTTCCCGTTTTTGCAACATTTTTCATGTATGCTCCGCTCCTATTGGTCTTAGCGTGATGATATATAGCCTATAGCCTTCTTTGATAAATGGGCTACTTAACACTGAAAGAATTTTTCAAATCTCACCCGTAGATCCTGAGATTAGCGCGTTCAAATAAACAAACAAACAAACTCTTCAGCTTTATAATATAAGTATAGATAAGTTCATATCTGTGTGAGTTGTGCAATACAGACAAAACAAACCAAAACTTAGCTTTAGAGTCATGTGCCGGGTATTTAATCCTTTTATCCTTAAAAGGATTACATACCCGGCACATTACTCAAGGCTACGTCAAGTCAAGACAGTGCACTTTTCATCGTTGTTGTTAAACAATCTATGGGTCTAATCAGTACCTTCTCGGAGGGCTAATACAATTACTTGCAAACGCCCTTGCCAGTAGTTTACAATCAATATAGGATGTTAATTGACCTACAAATGTAACAGAGATCTATCAATAACAGTTCCATGTCTGAGATATACACTAGTATGTGCAAACAAGTCTATGCAAACCCACGTGTTCGCCGAGGGGGTTACAATTTCGGCCATAGCAAAGAGGTTATCGACCTGAACACGTGCAATCTCAATTTATTACCCATATCTGGGACCATGCTTAATTATTTTTAGGTCAATACGCCCAGGATGTAACGAAGGCCAGAATTATGCCTAAATTATTTTATTATCAGCTACCAAAATATTTATAACATTAAATGAACTTGTGATGTCGTTTGATTGAGCTGTTAAGGAAAAAATATGAAATAAATTATTTATAGATGTTTGTGGTACTTACCGGGAAGCAACCTGCCTCCTGCATGTTGGATATTCATAAAAGCTGTTTTTAAAAGGAATAATATAAAATGTTTTTCGAGGTATAACAACATAGTTTAACTAGTTCATTAGAGACGATATATATTTTTACGGTAAATTGTTTTGAAGGTTCATGTAATGAAATTGATTCGAATATCGGTCGAATTAAGTAATTTAATCTATTGATGTGTTTCAGTCGGTATTTTATTTGCTATTCGATATTGATTGAAGGGGTATTCAATTATTGTTATTTGTGTTGGGTGTAATTTGTTGCTTCATCTCCATTACGTCGGGATTAGTTACGGGAAAGATTATGATTTTAGCAGTGTATGTATGTTTGTTTGTATTTAACGTGTGTTCGTGTGAAGTGTCTTAACTACTCATCCGACTTTGATATATAGAAATTGTTTATTCATGTTATCGCTTTAATTAATTATTAAATATTGTTTATACTGTTGCAGCTTGCATAAAGTACACGAGCAGCTGATATTGAATAAACATTATATCTTTTTTGGTTGGACATTTTTTCTGCACTACGAACAAGATGCATGATTGACCATGAACGTGTTGGCCTTCGTAAAAAGGCCAAAAGCGAATTCCAAGGTCCATGGTCTAAAAAAGTTACTTCAGAGTCTCCGATGAGGATGTGAAAGGGTTTTGTCGAGATATCAGCCCGTTTACATTACTAGCTTGCTTACATATTGTAAACAGATATCTACATATTTTCTCGCATAGGTTTCCACTTGCTACGATACGGCGCACCTCTTCATTAAACTCTTCATTCTTGATAGAAAATTTCTAGATTTTAACCTAGCCTGTTTAAGAGCGGCTGCAATTTGGTTGGACACATTTCTTTATCATCCGCCCCGCGTGTGCTTTTACCCATATTGATATTAACTTATTTTTGGGTAATTTCATAATTTGATTTAGGGGGTAAGAATAAAAATGTTACGTCCGATTTAATATTATAGTCCAAAGTTTATGTAATTTCTATACTATCCGATTCGAACGATATATTGCAACTTCATCCACTATTATTATCTGCCATCAGTAGTATCATCATCGCTATTAGGACATCGATTACTGGACATTACGACTCTTTTCACATAAATCGTTATTAATCCATACATAATAATATAAGTGCACAAGTAACTCGTTCTTTTGTAACCTTTTCGTGTCTAAACCGCTGACCAGATTTCCATTTTGAAGATCCAAGATGTATTACATTTTGGGGTAAGACATATGCTAATTTTGGTGTAAAAATCTTTTGGGATTTGGGTGACACTGTGACCAACAGTTACTGAAGCCTAACCCCGCGTTTCTACTGACGACAAAACATGTTGCATACAGCTACGTATCCCACTCTCTTTGAGATTTAGATAGATGTTTGGAACATGTTTTGTCTTGGAAACGCGGGGTTACAACGATCACCACGCCTGACAAACGGAATTATGATGACAAAGCATCTCTGTTTAAGTCTTCAGTCATGACATGCATGTATGAGTTTCTCACTATCGCGCTTACCAGCGGTGGTCATAAAAATTCTCCACACAGCATTAAGGTCTCTATTCTCGTTATGCTGTGCTGTTTGAGACTAACATCTGGGAATGCGTGTGACCAAATTATATTGCTTTGCGTACACTGAGTCAGACACATTCCTTGACCCTATTGAGACGAATCATAGTATTTTTTTAAGAGAAAATGCTTAATTCATTGTAGAACGGTAACCATCTACAGGGTAATAGGTTAAAACAACCGTCTTTTTAGTGTCTGCTAATTTATTCCTTGTTAAACTGTCTGTCTTGATTGGTTGCTGGTTTCCTCACAACTTCTGATGTTTTATGTCTTATGTTTTATTTCTTGTCCGGTTTTATGGAAGTCCTAATGTCACTATTTGGGACAATTGCTCTCACGTAAAAATAAAAACTCAATAAATTTTAGATTAAAAAGTAGTCTAGTCTAGCAGAATGATATTCTGTCCAACAGATTCTCTTCTAGTATGGACACACGGCTACAGGTCAACCTATACAAAACCAGTTTAAGCGGATCTTGCATTTGCATTTGTATAGCTTGATGTGTAGCCGTGCGTACTGTGCCGGCTTTACAGGTATTTTTTTCAAATACTTTACTCTAAAAAACCGAATATCTTTGTAAAAAAAAAAAATCACAGCTTTACAGGAAAATAGTCCTGTAATAGCCACCAACAAGAATGTGTAGACAGTTTTTTAGTAAAACGGCTGAAACAGATACAGTATGGTCCAAGGTGATCATTTAAGTGTTAAGTTTTTGTTATTTGAAGAAATCAAGCTTTCTAGGCTAAGTTATCTGCAATCAAGTGACTTACTTAACTATTTATTTTGTAATCTACCTACGAACGTGATTCAATGCATTCTTAGACAGTTTTATTGGTTAAAACAACTAACAGTATCAACAAAACTGTATAGTCGCGTCGTTAACTGTTGTGTGACGAAATGTTGACATTACGACATGATTATATTACTATTTGTTATCTATAATTGATTGTTATTATTAGGAAAGTGTCTGTTTGTATGTTTCTGGGTGGTATTTCTCATAAATCGTGTTCTATTGAAACAGTGACAGGAAACTTTATGTGACATGGTTTGCATGTAAAATTTTGTAACTAATTAATTATTATCCAAGGTGTTGTTACAATGATACGATATCCGAAGAAAAAATAAACGCAACACGTTATTAGATTTTTCATTGAAATCTCTAACAACATTAATGCTTCCCTTCACTCGATAAAAACTGTTTTTCCTGAAAAATCTATATGTGATTTAAGTATAGGTACGCTAACGTATAGGTATGTTATCGATTGCTCCAAAAAAAAAACAATCGACTGAATGGAAAATTCTGCTATTGCGCATAAGATTATCGATTTGAGAGTTCCTCACCATGATTTTTCGAATAAAAATCAACAAATTACTAACTGTATACACACTGAACACAGTGTGCGATGCAATCGATGAAAATCGACTAAACTGAACAATCGAATAATTCGATTAGTTTTAGAAATAATCGCCCATCGCTAGTATATTATGTGACTTGTATTGGATATTTCCGTTACTACATAACTTGAAATGAGTATGTTGTTGAAGCACATTAGTAAGAAAACAATTGTTATTCCATATTTAGCTCTAAACACCAGGATAAATTAGCATGTCAAATTATCCTTGAAATAACCGCAGACAGGAACGCGCACTGGCGATAAGTTGCGAAGCGCGGGCGCATGATAGATAATAAAATGGAAGATACTCGATGTCCGGCAGTGTATATTTAGGATGGGCTTCATTACTGTAGTGCATGTCAAACCCTTTTCTAAACATTCATGCGCCTTGGTTAGGTATAAGTATAGCATAGCATAATCAGCTTGTAATATTCCCACTGCTGGGAAACAGACATTCTCTCAGTGACAGGGAATGGGCCGTAATCCACCACGCAGGCCCAGTACAGGTTGGTAGCTGTCACTTCTCATTCGTCTTTGAATTTTCGAGGACATGCCTCACAATGTTTCCTGCACCGTTTTTGGAGCAGTGGCGGTAAAAAGGTTAACACAAAGTGCCTGTCTGGGTTTGAACCTACGACCCACAACTCGTAAGTCGCAGCCGTTACAATAGGGCCAGCACCGCTCTTCAATTAGATTCTCCTTGGTTAGGCCAAAAAAATAAATCAAAGCCATTATCTAAGTTAAAGTATACCTTACTACCTTTGATTATATCAATACTACCTACCTTAAAGTTCATAGAATAATGAGAGGAGACAATAGCATATGAACTATTTGCATAATCCTGCAACCAATGAGTTTACAATGCACGCCTTTGTCTGTTCATAGACACAATTGCCGTATTTCTCCAATCAACTTAAAGCATCTACCAGTAAATATTTCTCATCAGATTATGTTGAACTATTATGTAAACAATAACACACATGGTTACGCTTTGTTACATAAGGAACGAGTTTACTGCGCGTGATACTTTTTATGCGCACACGCACTGGTTTAGTTGCATCTGATAAAGTGATTGCGTTTTTGAGACATCGAAGGACTAATGTCACCAATAAACAGCATAGCTATGAGGAAATATAGTTATAACACAAGCTAAATACGTAATTCATTATTTGTAAATAAAATGCTTATTTAAATAAATATATCAACTATGTAACTGCAAGAGTGCATAATATGAACATAAATCTAAATAATGTATCGTAACATTCCTAAAGTAGACATAAAGTAGTTAATAAATAGTTTATTTACCCTTTATAGCATGTAAATAAATAACATACTTGCAGACAATGCCAGCATTTCCTACATACTTCTATAGCAAATGAAGGTTAAAATAAAAAAGTTTAGCGGCGCTTTCGTATATTCATTGGTAGGACAAGTCGGGAAAAAAAAATAAACGATTTGGCTCCTAAAATAGATTGCCGTCTGAGGTTTAAGTTGCGCACCCACTAGGCAACAAAATCATGTCCAAGATGGAAGATTTCTCTCGGCCAATTCGTTCCAAAATATCGCATAAGTCCGGAATAATCCAAAATCAGTTCAAAATTTCTAACATAAATTTGACGCGTTTCGCGGATGTGTATCAGTGTTGTTGCCAACATGGTTTTGTCGCTAAGTGAGTAAACGGCTTTAGCATCGATAACTCTCGGGTTACAGAGTTAAAAGGACTGACACTTTGATGGGGCTTTACTGAATAACAACAGTTTATTCTCTTAGTTACACTGTGGCGACATTTCCTCGAACTGTTTGGGTTTCTATGGGGTGTTACAGCTAGTGTTACATCGTTAAATGTTCTTCTTACGAGTGATTATTTCCATACCAACTTCCTAACACCCAATAGAATTATATATTTACATCATTGTGTTGACGTAGAATCATGTGCAAGTATTGATAAGTACAGACACCTAGATTTAATACAGTTAAGTGAAACGAAATCTTAGTAAACATGCTTTTTATAAAAAAAGCGTCCAAACAATATTAGTCTTTACTTTAATTATAGTAAAAAAAAACAAAAGGACAAATTCTAAATAATAGCTGTCTCAGTTTAGCTGAAAGAAAGTCTTTATCAAGCGTCAACGAAATCAACTTTCTTCAACGACAACCTACGTTGGCTTTGTGAGGAAAGCCTTGGCAATGCTTTACAAAAAAATATATCTAGTAGGTAATAAAAGTCATGATTGCCTCGTTACCTTGATAAAAGGTCTGCAAAGGTCAGGTTAAAGTAGGGGTCTATTATGCGGCGATTTCCATCCCTGTCGCGGATGATTGATGCCACGCTCATAGCCAGACATTATCCACCGTAAGATTACGAGAAAGTCAGACACGCTTGATCACAATCGTTAAACTTATTTATTCATGGTTGCGTTAGGTAATAGCTTGTAATTGGTCTCAGAGAATGTTTTGTTTAGAAGAAGTTATTGCATCTCCATCAGGGTAATAATTATGCAGAAGATTTATGTGATCACAAGCCATAAATTCAAGTTGGAAAATTGCTGCCAAAATAACCATCACTATAGAATTGATTGCAGTGAGGAAAAAACTCCAAAACGGGAAGTCGGTTAGATCTTTGTCTGTTCGATAAAGGTGGAAGTCGTATTACATTCTAATGAACAAAATAGAACTGTTAGACGTCTGTTTTACATTACACCAGTAACTTCTTTCCTAACACCATTAAAACCAAAGCTTAATTTGAACTGCCTAATAAATATTCAACACTTGACCTCCGCTAGCTGTCTTCGAGCTGAGAACATTTGTAACTCTGTCGCGTTGGCTGGCCGAAAACCATTAGGTACCCTATGTGCTGTTCGCTGGAGTATTTGAAGTCCTTTTAAGTCCTCTGGTCTCAGGTGATAGGAATCTTGGCATTGAAGATATGAAGGCTCTTATATGAAGGAACTGGTTAAGGTTATCGGAAATCAAAGTTACAGAAATATGTTTTCATGCCCAAAAACACGTTTTATGTTATGTTAATTACTGTTTTAGATCTCCGAAGACTTCGAAATATTCAGGAAATTCTGAATTTTATTTCAGAAATGCGGCCAACAAAATAGCGCGTCGGGTCGTTCTTCTCAGTATTATGTCAGTTTGCTTCCTAAGCCTTTCTTTTATGTTATGTCCGGATCTTTTATAAGATTCATTTTATAGAAATGGTTATAATTTTATGTCAAAAAGGGCTTTAGTGGATAGGTATATCTCATTCTTCACAGTAAGAATAATTACATTTATAATTAGACAATACTTACCATGGGCATCTGATCACCCATAATTTCGCACTGAATAAAGATTTATACTAAAAATATTTCAAACCCCGCAGGTAGGAACATTAAAGGTCGGAACCACTTGCACGAAAATTGCAAATCGATGTCTGGTGTATTCGTGCAAAAAATACAAAATCTGTTACAGCTGCCGATGTAGGGAGCTGCCTGCGCACACCGAGGAACGTGCAGTATCGATGTACGATAATATCGATATTATTTACCGATTTTTTGACTCTATAACTGGTTCCAATGGTTTTTGAGAGACCGCGCAAATATTTGAAACATGTTCACCGATGTAATTATTATGTGAAAATGCGGATCGTAGGTTTTAAAGATACCGGTACCTTCACTGGTTGTGTTAATAAATATTTAATAGCTTTTATTTATCAATTTTATAATAATCCCATCAAAATATCGATAATCTAAACTATTGATTATTAACTTTCTTCTACTGCGCCATTTCATAATCACCATTTCTAATTTGGTTTCTAAATGTAACATTACATAATATTCAAAATATTTTAAATAATTTATTCATTTATTCGATAACAATACTGTCACCTCTCTTTCTATGGTCGTTATCAGAGGGAGCGAGACGGTAAGGCAGTCGTTAAAAAAAACTAAGGCGCGTGCACACCTGTTGTGTGACTCGAAGGATCCGGATCCGTACATCTGTCCCATCATTATACTGCACCGAGTACCTACTGTTAAATTGCAATGTTCTTCAACCAAATTTGGGTGGAGATTATATTTCAAAAATGCGAAGTGGACTTTTAATGCAAATTATTTGATTGGATTTGGTATAATATAAAAGATAATTTAAAGGTTTGCACAGAATCACCACAAGCATTCGATTGTCACGACAGTAAAGAAAGAAACTTGTTGAGTGACCGTAATTACCGCTATTCAATACGGGGACAGTTTTATTGAGAAGTTGACTATTACTTCTTTCTTAAAGGGCTTCGAGATGAAGCAAACAGAAATGAGTTAGAATACACAAAGCAACAAAAGCAGGTTCTTAAGTGGCAATAACATCCAAACAAATTATAACCAACAAAGTGGCCTTTCAGTGTTGAAATACGAGGTCTACACTTTGGCATCGTTCTCACATCTCCATAAGTGCCGCAACACCTTATTTGTGACATTGTGCCTTTACCATTTCGAAAGAATGTGGTACGGTACGGTATGCAGTTCCAAGTAAGGAGATAAAACTGCAGTTAAATCACGACTTGAAGAACTCATACTGTAATTATTTTGAACACAAGTTAACAATGAAACAGGGATAAATTAACGTCAAGGCATCGTTAAATCATTTCATAATGATTGCCAGCGTTGCCAACTTGTTAAAGACTTAATTCCATTAAATAAAGAACATCAATTAGGCATATTATCATCACGCAAGAGCTTTCTTGCTTCTAGATTGATATGTTTTGTAATAAGAAATTTTGTATTGTAACTTATTGCTTACATTATCATTTTCAAGTAAAGATTGATGACCGAATGCAATACTCCATTACAAGGTAAAAAAACTATATACTCATACCCACCGACTAAGCTCAGCGAACCATGATACAAAGTGATTTAAAATCATATTTTCATAAGTTTTTTTTTCAAGGGATAGACAGGTTGGCTTCATCTCTAGACTATTCTATATTATTTATTTTGATGTAAACTTCATAAATGCCAATAAACAAATAGTAATAGAATCGTGGTGTAAAGATAGTATGCGTCCTAGATCTATTTGCATTGAGATTTAGATATAATACAAAAACCAAAACCAGATACAGTGGACGTTTTCGGATACATAAATTTGCATGTGGATTCAAATATCAGCTATATTAGTAAACTAAAATCTGCATTGGTTACTATTTCCAACTACAATGATATTGCAGGGCAAATAAATATCCTCAGTACTATAAATTCCTCGACTCACCGATCGGCGTGTACTCCCCATTACTTCGTAGTAGAAGAATCACATTATGAAAAGGTAATAAGACAAAGTACACAATAAGATGTGACATAAAGTCACTTGCACGTCGTGATAGTAAGGGCAAGTGCCCCGGGTCGGGTCACAGTCGTGTCCACTCCCCGTCTCATGCCTATTATGGGCACAAAACCGCGATTTTATGTTTCTGACAACCATTTTATAAGACGCCCGGGCATTATACTCGTGTGTGTGCTGCCCGCGTGGTGTTTTAGACATTGATAACAATGCAGTTGAGTGAAAGAGATAAAAATATGAACATTGTCCTTTTTAAAAAGTGCTTACAATAACTCCTGCAAGAAAATATCCTACAGGAATCCTAATTTGACGGTTGCCTATTTTATTTATAACCATTTATTGCTGAAAATCTACGTATACTATACTACGTATACTACGTATCTGAGTTTGAAATATTATTGTAACAATATCAACTAAAGTTTATTGTACCAACAGCCTTAGGTTTCCTTTAAAGGTTTCTCGCTAGCTTTCCTTACTTCGTTCTACGCTATTGAATAACAAACTAACAAGACTTTCGCATTAGTTATAATATTAGCCAAGATTACGGGAGAGTCGTGGTGGACAATACCCTTGCCCTGAGGCGATACGAAACACGTTAACATCCATGCTTAGCTGTAACGGTTTCTTAGTCGTTTACTAACAATTTATATTAACCTTTGAAGAAATAATTACACGGTATCGATACGAATCAAAATTTATTGACTTTTTTAGCTCAACCACCCAAGCGTGTTGGAGCAAACCCGCGAATAATTTTGCACTTTAATTAAATATAAAACTGTGCACTTGCAGTCTAGCCACAGAATAAATAATAGTTAAGTACCGTCAGCGTCTGGAAATAAAATACAACTTGGGTTTTAAATTTACTATTTTAAGACACTGGAAATACGGTACGCTGCTTAATTAGCTGGTCACCATGATAGAAATTTAAGTGTTCTCTGGATTTATTTTGCAGTGTATTCTTTACCATGGTAGATGGTAAACAGCTTTATAAATGTTGGAGGTGGCATCAGGATGCTGTTTCTTCCGTGGCTGAAGATGGAAGCATTCTGATCTTGAGAGGCTCATATCCACAGACAATTCTAAGCACAAACTTATGTACGTACTATAATTATGTCAAATAAGCTGAGGCCAGGGAATAAAGATAGCCTACTATTAAAAATTTTACTGATACTGTTCAGTGATTTAGGTGTGAAACTGTAACAATTTGTTTGGATGTGTACTGAAGAGTTTCTTTGGTCTACTATAACTATGCTATGATTGAACAGACCTTCGTTGGAATGCAGTCAAGTGATGACGAATGACAAATCAATGTACAGGAAACCGATTAGCAGTGAAAACCAGAATCATTAGAAGCTAAGCTTCTAGTTATTTATTTACGAAATTATGAAAAAATAATAACCTTTTAAAGGTAATGTTACTTTCAAAATGCTTTTATCTGCTTAATGCATAGCCTTGTTATGGACATGTTTGTTTTTATACATCGTGGTATATTTTACGTGACGAAAACTTGCATCTATTTATAAAGGCGGTTGTGTAGAGGCGTCTGCACACTCTCAATAAGAATGCAATAACACGTTATGATATTGAACACTATGCGCCGGTTGAAAGATGAAAGTTTGTAGGAAGTTTGAAGATTCGTAATATGTTTGCGCAAATTGTGAAATGATGGATGTATAGCAAATGGTACACACGGCTACACATTAAGCTATACAAATCCAGATTAGGTTGGCCTGACATTGTAGCGAAAGCAAGGCCAGTCTATACTTAATTTGTATAGCTAGATAATATGTAGCCGTGTACTGAAAGTTGGTATACATCCGTTTACTTTTATTTTGAAACCACTTTAAAAACACTTCCTCGATATTTCCGCGTCCCAAGGTTGGCACTATACTAAATTGGGATCCTTTGCGGACTCACTATATTTTATGATATGGTAATTCAATTTGCAGGCAGTTTCTTCGTATTCACGCGTCTTAATATACATTCATCAATATAATGGTACCTATATTATTACTTTTAATGTTGATATTTTTGGGTCGTAAGAAAAAAACTCTTGGATATTCTTGGGTTTAGTTTTATGTCTGAGGTCGTGAAGCGTGTATACTTATAAGGACCATAGCTCTGTGTAAAGCTAGAGTTGAGACTTGAGATTAATGAACTTATTCCCATGAGCGCATGAAATAATTTCGAAGTCTTAGTAATCAACTAAGTAATAAGCTTTAGCATTCATGATGGAAAATAATAAAACCGGTCCATAAATTTTTAATCACGGTGCAGAAAATTCTAGATTTGGTTTGTTTCAAGTTTGATTACTTACTTATAAAACTTCGATAACATGAAGTTTGTTTGAATCTTCTCACATTTAAGTTATAGTCTGTCCACTAGAGCTCGAGATGTCTTATAATGAGTTTACTGCTTCTCACTTCTTGCTATCTTCTTTTAGCATACAAAGTTAGAAGATCAGACAATTTGTATAGTGCACTGTAATGTGTATAGGGAAGAAGCGACCAAGGAATTAATAGATTGTGTGAAAGATGTTTCAATCATTATTATATACATATTTGTCTATCAAAGGTTTTGAAGAAAAAGACGTACTGCGCCACATAAAGACGTGCATCGGAATCCGGGAACGACTAAGTATGTAGGGATGGATCAGTCGGTATGTTCGATTTCGGACGGAGCAAATATAGTTTGTGGATGTTGATTTCTTATGATATTAAGATACAAGAGAAATCCAATGTGGGGTAGTTTAAAAAATATTTCACATTCAACCGCGATTTTAACTGGCTAGTTAAACGGTGGAAACCGAGCCCATTCCGTATTTATTATCATTAGAAGTTATAACGGAAACATTACCCTCCATTCCAGTCGTAGTCAGTTAAAATGTCTTAGCTATATTACCCAACTGGATAACGCAACAGCCCGTTCAGTCAGCAAGACCTTTCTCGGAAATTGAACGAAAGATCCGTGAATGGTCTGACGCATCTTCAGCGTACACGCAGTACCGGTGTAGTGACGTCATCGACCCATTTGTCTTACGATCCGTTCCGGATACATGATTAGTGTTTGGTCGAAGCTTGTATTGGTGTCTACACGTCATATGACACACAAGCCTAGTATTGCTTAAACTTCGAATAAACAGTTTTATTACGTCACAACGCAAAGGTTTAGTGGATCGACGTCTCTAACGGTTTTTGACACCTACATGCAGTAGGGAACTTTAGTATCAGGTTCAGGTATCTCGTTAGTTAAATTATCAGGATTTTACGAGTGAGTAGCTCACTTTATGAGCTTATTTAAAATAGTTTCTTAGTAGTAAACTACCGGCGGCGGGGTCTTAATAATGGCCGAGTATTGTATTACGGCGGAGTGAAATATGATGTGGTAGGTAAGCTTGTTAGCCAGTCAGCTGTTGAGAGTACAAGGTGCAAAATTAATGTACCTACTTAGCACGGTACATTTTAATTGACGTTATAAATATTTATACACCTGCAGCGGTTGCCTACGACAGATCAACAGATATTTTTTTTATCTCCGACGAAAAAAGAGGGGTTGTTAAGAGTCTGTAGTGTACTGTGTATTTGTGGGTCTGTCTGTGGCATCATAGCTCCTGAACGGATGAACCGATTTTGTGTTTTTTTTTTGTATAAGAAATAAGGTGTTTCAGTTTCTTTTCTCTTGCAAGTAGGTGTTCCCAAGGGCCACCAATTGCAATATATAAATACGAATGTGTGTTTATGCTTACGAAGTATGAATATGGGGTTAGCTAAGCTTTTTAAAATTTTTAAGATATGAATTTTCGAGTAACAGACAAAATTAGATCTCGGCAGGATTCGAACCCTTCGGTCAAGTAGGTACAACTAGATATTAAGCATTTTTTTATGCCAAAATATAGTAAAAAAGAAACTATGTAGGTAGGTACCTTCCCAGTTTACTATAATAAATAGTTTGGTAAATAACTGCCTTCTATGTTATATCAGTTTAACTCTTAATCATAGGCTCATAGCTCATTTACCCACTAATCTACTCAGATTATAGATAGGAGTTCCCTCTGAGGTCGAATTCTAGTGCGATGACTCACATGATAATGACACGGTGATCTTGAGAGATTAACTTACTCACTTGGAACTGGTTCCGTCTACACTGACTCACAAACTCACGCGCATTTTTTTTCTTTTACAATGCGTTTTTTTAATAACGCTCCATTAATAGCCGAAGGGATGTTTGGCCTTTCGTGAGTCAACTGTTAAGAATTTGATATTTATGTTATTGGTGCAAGCGAGGGTGCATAAGTGGTTTGGGGTCATGACCTTTTTTGAGGTTTCGGCATTAGCTACCTATCTTACCTAATATGTAGATAAACTACGAATCTCGTAGACTAGGTGTGCCCCGCAGTTTCACTCGCTTAGCTCCACTTCTTAGTATCGTAGCGTGATAATCTATAGCCTTTCTCACGAATGCGGCTATCATAAACAAAAGGATTTTTTCTAATTAGACTGGTAGGTAGTTCGCTCGTTCGAGACCGCGTTCAAACAAACAAAATTTTTAGCGTTATAATATTAGTACAGATATGTAGGTACCTATTTACCTACGTACCTATCTATACTAATATTATAAAGCGGAAGAGTTTGTTTGTTTGTTTACTTGAACGCGCTAATCTCAGGAACTACGGGTCCGATTTTAACAATTCATTCAGTGTTAGATAGCCTATTTATCGAGGAAGGCTATAGGCTATACATAATCACGCTTAAGCTAATAGGAGCGGAGCAGAAATGAAAAATGTTGCATAAACGCGAAAATATCAAACGCAAAAAAGCCGAGAAACCACGCGGGCGAAGCCGTGGGCGGAAAGCTAGTCAAGGATAATTCAGTATCGCGGGGCTAGGTAGCCAACAAATCCCTACGAAACCACACAACACAATAGGTAGGTAGGTAGCTACCTACCTATACAAAATGAATTTAAATGCCCACCTTAGGTAGGCATGTAGGTATTAAATGAGTAGCTAGGTAGGCTAAATTATTGAAGGATCGCCCTCTACTCTTCGTAGGAGATGGACTCAGGTTCATGTCACTTTGTGAACCCACAGCTTATCAGCCCATATGGAGGCAATGATATTAATATATAATACAGCCTAATAGGAAACTTACAATATAAGGTAGGCAGGTACCTGCCTATCTACCCAGTTCCCACATAAAATAAGAGTGCATATCAAAACATGTGTTGATTGGTGTTATACCACCTACATATTTTTTACGCTAAGGTAAATCTACAAAAGAACCTACCTCGAAAGTTGAAAGTACAATAATTTATAAAATAGGTATTGCTGCAAACCTGCAATTATCAAGTAAGTACGAAATAAACTGTCAAGTTATCATATAAAACTGTATTCATACAATAATTAAAAAAAACTGAGCCCTACGAGCAATAAAATAATAATGTACGGAGTGCGCAGCCAACCCTCGTAATAATATAGGTAGGTACATTTTTCGCAATGGGGCGGTGTGCGTTCGACAGGGGAAAACAAGCTCTCCACCACCTAAACGACAAAATACAACAGTGTCCATTTATTTATCATGTAAATAATATCACTTTCATTCATACATACCTCTTTTATCGATGAAATGTTGTGAATATTGTATTGATCACATGTGTATGTACACAAACCATAAATAAAATCGAATAAATGACTGAAAAATAATAGAAAGTCACGAAATTTGTCCTTATCTTATACGTTCAGTCTATAAAATGATTATTTATTTAGTTTACAACTCAAAACACTATTAATAAAAACGTTCTCAGTTCATAACAATTTTAAATTTCATTAGAATGAATCACAACACAACACCACTCCCATCCAGTTGCACCGTGATACTGATTGAATGAATGAAATGAAATGAACATGATTATGGAATAATTGAACTGAAACAGAGTCGACTTGGAAGAATGAATGAATGAACCAAAGTTTCGGGGCATTTGATTGGTCACAATCGACACATCCCGAATTGAGCTAAACTTGAAGAAAATAGGTTAAGACAACGCCATCTAGCATGACATAGTTTATTCAATTTTATTGCATCTCCACCTACACCTCACCATCAGTTATTAACTAAAACTCAATAGATGTCACTACATAACTACAAATAGCGCCACCTTTTGGGCTTTAGGTTACCTTACACAACGTTACTCCATATAACTATATTATTAAAATTAAGATAAAATAACTAAAGTTAAAAAACAAAAGCCTTATAAATTTGATTTAAAAATCATAGTTCCTGGCTATGAGGTTTCTTCAATCACTGTACAGTTTTAGGACAGGACAGGACTTCTTTCTGAATAAGACTTCTTTACTATCAAAGCGAAAGGTCATTGCACCTCTTTCGCACTTAACTTCAGTTCGTTCGACGCTGTCTGTCATTTACACACGTCAAAAATGGAGGAGGACCGTCTTTTTGATGAAAGAGTTTCTATTCGGGATTCTGCTCGCCCCCTAAAAAAATATGGAAGCACCTGTAACCACATGAAAAGGAACGAAGAATACATCAAGCATGTGATGGCAAAAGGTGATACTTTGCAAGGGATCGCGCTCAAATATGGTGTCACCGTAAGTGTACTAACATCGCAATAAAAGTGTTAATATCTAGATTAAATTCTAGGGGATTTCAATGGATGGGATAGTGAATGAGTTATTTGGTTGTTCTAGATGGAGAAAATCAGGCGAGCGAATCGCTTGTTTGCATCAGACAGTTTGTTTTTGCGAGAGTATTTATTGATTCCCGTCACCAAAGATTCTCCTTTCTATGAGAACGGTGAGCGTGTGACGGAGTTACCGCCGCCGAATCACCGCGCGTCGATTGCGGGCATGCCCACGAGAGACTTCTCGCCAGGCAGTCCAGATGAAAAGAAGACCTTTGATGAGTTCCTCAATAGACTGGACTCTTCCCTTGCTGACATTAAGAAACATGTGGAGAAGACCAAGGAAACTAGCGAGTGAGTACTAGTTCTTATTAATATCTTATTCTTAAAGTGCAGGTATCAAGCAGGCTGTTCCATAGGCTTTGCTTTACCATTTTTATTTGGGAAAAAATTCGTTTTTCCATATGAGTAACAATTTAAAAGTAGTTTTACCATATTACTTTCTACAACATGAAACCAAACCTTTCTACTACATTGTAAACAATTAAAATTTGTAATTAACTACCTGATGCCATAGCTTGACATTTTGAATTTATTGTTATACTCTGGTCAGGGTTACTAGAAAGAGCTTCTTTTATATTTTTTTTTGTGATGGTAACTAATTAATTAATCATTAACAAATATCTTTAATTTTTTAAATCATTTTACATCAACTAGTCATGATTTGTTTTTAAATGAAAATACATTTTATGATGAAATTATCTTAGTGTTGAGTAAACAACTGTAGGCTCTTGTGATAAAATTTATTTGTGTACTGATAACAATGTAGGTACCTATTTTGTGATTGGGGGTGTTTGTGCATGTTTTCATGGAATACTCCATCTAAATGTTGTATAACTTTTTGTAGAAATGTAGTATACTTCAACTACTATCAGTTTATGTAGAATAAGGCTGCATAGACAATGTCTGTATATAAGACTAAACTACTGCCTACAGATGTCTGCAACCCTGCAAACGAAGGATAAACTTACAATAGGGTAGTTAAATGGTGTTGTTTTTTTTAAATAACAGATCTTTTTTGAAATTTTATGAACTATAAGACATACACACTATCACGCCTGTATTGAGCCTATTACCATTAAGTGAGCACAAATCCAGACTCCGAGCTGCCACTGAGAATTTCATAAAAAAACTCAATAACACTGCTCGACCTGTGGATTGAACCTAGGACTTCTAGCGTAGCAGTCGTGCTTATGACTGGTAGACTAATAAGGCAGTTATAGAGGTAGCCTATTGTCATAGGTGTTTGCAAGACAACTGGGACTAACAGTTCAGTCTCTGAGTCACTGAGAGATCTCAATGTGTAAAGAATTGTCATTGCAGACAATGACCATTCTTTATAGTCAGAACTATAGAATAGACACAACTTAACCATATAGATTGATTGATCTGTGTAGTTATTGTTAAGACACATTTTCATGAAGATAAACCAATTTCAAGTAAACTTAATTAATACCAAGGCTACAGGTCAACCTAAACAAATCCAGTTTAAGCTGATCCCGCATAGTATGGGTTTCCCATACAATAAGAGGCCAGCGTGAAAAGGTTTTGTATAGTGTGTGTGTTTGTATAGTATATGCATATCATATACCTCTGTGTTTAAAACGGCGGTAGCCATTAGGCTACCGGCGTTTTCCGCCGGTGTGTCGGACTTGCGATACCCACATTGCACTTCTGACGTGAAAGCATTCGTAACACAAGCGTTTAGTTTAGCACAAGGGGTTAACAAGTATACTAGTAATGTGCGACCTTCATTGCTAGTAATCTTTAAAAAAATATAATATACTGTCTCTTTTGAAGAAGTGATCGTATTTTCCAAAAAATAATTGAAAAATGTATTTTTTCCATTTAACCGACGATATTGATTTAACAAAAGCATGCTCAAGGCAACCGTAATTGATTTTTCCTTTATATTTATGTAAGGGAGTGGCTAAAACCATTGCATTGCACAATCCACCAAATGTTAAAGAGATAGTTTTATACCGGAAACTATTATACCAACATATATATATATGGATCAGACAGAGGTATATTTTCTTTATATAGCCAGACCCACAGTTTGCCTATATGTTTTTAGCTCACTTGAGACCCCTCCTTCGCATGAGTAATTTGATAATTCCTCTTTCTATTGGTGAAAACCATATGAAAATCCATACATAGTAGTTTCACAGATAAGCATACAAATTAGAAACTCAGCACAGTGTGTGATGAGGATTTTATATTATATAATTATATATAAATATATAAAGATTGCCTCGTTAGTCTAGTGGTCCCAATCGCGACTGCTACGCTAGAGGTCTTGGGTTCAATCCCCAGGTCGAGCAAAGTGTTATTGGGTTTTTCTATGAAATTCTCAGTAGCAGCTCGGAGTCTGGATCTGTGCCCGGTGAATGGCTATTGGCTCGCCCCCTATTTCATGGGACCTAACGGTATGTTTAGGTGAACTGTGGGTGTACATTAAGTACACCTCTGCCTAACCCTTCGGGGAATACAGGCGTATTGGTATGTATGTATGTATGTATGTATATACAGATTACACACCATTACTACTGTAAGTATATATGTATGTATGAAATGCATTACTAACTCAAACTTGTTTTGTTGAGTAAAGCTGAAATCATCTATCCTTGCTGTAGTAGCAGCCTTAGTATTGGTTGTTTTAGCAGTCATAACTAACCCATATTTAATAGTCTTGCCTGATATTGAAACCAATTTAAGTACCATCCACGTTTTCTTTTTTCCTACACTTATATAATTCAACTTCTAGTATACGTGATTAGAAGTAATAAATATGTAAAGAATGGAACTCCCGACTAATGTTACGTTGTGTAACTTAAATTGATCACGGTATGCCTAATTGACTACCTGAACCTGTTTGTTGTAATTGTTATAAAATGCAGATCCACTGACTATTAAATTCTCCTACCTTCTCCTTCTCCTGCCCTAAAGTATGGGGTTCATGACACTCTCTACGAACATGGCAGGATGTGGTCCGGTACAAAACACCGGACCCATCAAAGAACGAGGCCTTACCTCATTTTAAGCGCGCGTGGAACAAATGCACTTTGGCTACAGGGGTCATTGTTTGGTGGGGCGGTGGACTCCCTCCAGAGGCCGGAGATCTACGATCAGGAAAAAGGTTGATAACTTTGTCTCCTTCTCCGCCGCCTCTTGCAAGCAAAACTTGCTCGCAGCACCTACGGAGGCCGGGTCACTCTCTCATCGGACCCCGCACTTCACTGCAGTGTCCCAAGTCTCTTAAACAAGGGTTAGCGGGGAACAAATGCGGAACGAGATAATGTGGTATCTATGCATGCAGGATACAGAGACCTCCCCGCCTGTTTACGCATACTTACCCGATACAATAATTATAAAAACACGTCATCTTGTTTACGTTGTTGACTTGTTGTGGTAGGCGTCGATATCGGAAAGTTTCTACTATGACCTGTAGTCTGAACAATAGTTTTTGCTTTGTGTCTAAAATAATAGTAGTTGAAGGGTTAAGAGTCCCTCCGTAGATCCTATTTCAGATGTTCTGTGAAATAAGCACGGAAGCAGCTTCTCCCATTAAAACGGTTGATTAGTTTTTTCTCTGCGAATGAGTCAAGGTCGCGTTTAAGCGGTTGCGCTTGTGTGACTTGCGCGTGCTAAACACTTTCTATGCGCGAGCGCAGTCACATGACTGCCACTTCTTGTTTACGTATGCCGTACTACTCAACATTCGCATATTTTTATGTATATCCAAGTTTTTGTATGCGAAATGTATCAATTTTAAGTACCGAAATACAATATCGTCATTTCGTTGTTTGATATATTCTTCCTTTATCACACTGCTTTCAATACCTTGGCATTGGTTGACCATATTAAAAATAATAATTATGCAATGGCAGCTCACAGATCTCAGACAGGTTTTTATTTATTGTGTAATTTAAATATTATAGATACCTATCCCAATGACTCTCACATAAATTAGTGATCAGATAGATTGAGAGATAAGAATTTCAGGAACTAGCTCAGCATTAATGTCTAAATAATAATGTTGAGAAGAAGCCCTAAGATTTGACCCAGTCTAGTTAATACCTAGGTTTCTAGAAAAATAACGATTAAGTACACTCAGATCCGGTTAAGTGTGTCATATGAAAAAAATAATTGTTATTGAATAAAATAGTGTCGAATATTTTTATAGGTCCCTAGCAAAACTAGTTAGTGCGTTCCTAAAACGAATTAATCATTGTCACCATGTTGGAGTTTTCCATACATTGTAATTTTAGCCTTTTCTTGACTGGGTGCTTATTATTAATTTATTTATTGTATGTGGCTAGTACCATTGCGATCGTAGTCAGTATATTGTGATCTAAAATAGACTATATCTTTCTCAATGCCATGAGAGTTTCCTAAATCCCGTTCCCATTAATTCTCATATAGGTACGTTACATACATAGGGAACTCCTGCGCAATTTTTTATAGAGATGTTAACCGAACTTTAACCGCAATGTCTATTAAAGTAAAAGTCTGTCAAACCGACAAGTAAGAGGTGTACCTTATTGGTACAATTTCAGACAATGAGAGTTAGCCACACGCCAAAGACGCGCGTTGTGGAAGGGATGCAGATAACAGGCCGCTAGACCATACCATACTAATTAGTGTTAGATGTTGGTTGGAACAGGATCTAGTAAATACAAAGATTTGTCTAAAATGAGTTTGAATGAGTTCTGTCCTTCAGGCGAATATAACATTAACCCATCAAAGTAACAAATAACAGACAGATCGAGAAAGATTGGGTTGCAAAAACGTCAGATAGGGCCGATTATTTGGCTTGGGAACAAGAAAGGGAGGCCTCTGCCCAGCAGTGGGACAAAGTGGGCTAAAATAAAAAAAAGCTAAATCTATTGTTGTCGTGCCCGGGGCTCTTACGCACTGATTTCAATAATAATGGGCCTGATGATGAGGACTACTAGATGCTTTTTGGTTTTAAATCCAACAACGTTTTTTAAACGAAAGTTTTAGTACTTAAGTAGTTGTGAATACACTATAGTTGATGTCGCAATTCCTTCTGTCATTAACCTAGAATGTGTTATAGACGAACAATTTGCGAAAAAAAGAAAAAAAAAAAGAATTGGTGCCCAAGGAAAGACGGCCGTACAGAAAGCTTTATCCAAATCTGAATATACTTAAACTTGCTCTTCACTACACGGCATTTTTTTTTTAAATATGTGTTAATATCAAGTTTTCATCATGGTTTTATGACATTGTTGGTTGACATTGAAATGAAATTACTTTTAATGGATTTGGATCTGGATTTTTCGCATCATAAATATATTATTTATTTCCCCACGTTTCGGATCCTTTACAGCATCCATGGTCACAGATAGACTGAGGTGGTGGCAGAAACTAGTTATGTTAGTCGGTCTTAGCATAGGCACTGCATACACGTTCCTTTGCTTCCATCAATTTATATTTCGTGTTTATTCTTAAATAAATAAAGTATTGAGAGTGTAATCAGTTTTCGGTTTTCAGATACCATCAGACTTTCGGTTAACCCTGGATGACCCAGATGTTGCATGGATTATTGCTTTATTGATCATATTTTCTTCTCTTCTCTTCCTCTTAGCCGTAACTGTCCATTACTTGACCAATACTATCAACGAAGTTGACGTTTTTACATATCTGCATTGTTGACAACGTAATTTATCTGAACAATAGATGCAATTCTCTTAATACTGCATCGCGTTGCCTGCCAAGAGGGCGTTAAATGCATTATTACAGAAACCCATTTTCGATCGTTGACTCAGCGGATAGGGTAAGATGTATTTGTTTTCGTTACATCAAGAGTTTGAAGTGCCAGGCGAATTTTTATTTTAGTATGGCAATTCTTGATATGATGGCTTGTAAACTAATTAATGAAGTGATGTAAGCAGTACTGACATGGACGGGTATACTACATTCTTTAGACCTACGCGTAATGCGTGGTTGATTTTATTAATTTTCTACATTATTTTACTCCCTTCTCGTACGAGTAGGTTTTTTTAGTTTCTTAAACATTTTAAAATCCAGATTTAATAGACAATCACGAGAACATTAGGGAGCATGAGAACTATTATTATTTTATTTAAAACTTATTTGGAACTTCATGTCCAAAATCACCGAGAATCCGAAGTTCGAACCCACGTGTATAAGTATTGTAAATGTATAAGTATTTTATCTAAACGGAAATCAAAGTCTCAGCGCGAAATGTTCTACATATTTTTTTCGCAATTAACGTAATAACATTGTGTTGATTGGATTTTTTTATGATACAAAAGCAGGTTGATTTCGGTTACTTCATTATAGATTGTAATATAAATGTCGCAAGAAAAAAATGCAGACTCGCACTCATACATGTACAAAAATAGAATTTTACGAAACTATGTGTTGTGGCTATGACCCGCTTTAGTACCTACTTACATTCACGTTTCAATATAACGCTTTGCTCGACCTGGGAATTAAACCCAAGACCTCTAGTCTAGCAGTCGCGTTTAGAACCACAAGACTAATGAGGCAGTTTGTGACATTAACTTCCGAAGTCATCGGCCGTTTATCACGCAACTGTGGTGTGCGTTATCACACTTATCACACGACGTTGCGGACTCGGGATAGTTTTATTAATGTAGGCATCATGGGACACGACTTATAGCAAACTAGTGAGTTGACCGTGGCTTCGCCCACATAGGATCCTGGTCATCCCACGGAAATAATGTAGCTTTCTAATGGTGAAAGAATTATTAAAATCCTTTCAATAGTTTTAGAGTTTATCGATTCTAAACAAACCTGTTTGTAATAAGTATTTGTATAGAATTATAGATTGTGTCTGGCTTTTGTATAAGAAATTATTTTCCTTAAAGGATATAAATAAACTGGATATTGAATTAGACAGATAGTGTGTTGTTATGTGTTACTTATAGAGGCATACATGGCAGAATATGATGAAACTGTTCAATGCTTTAAGATCTTTTGCGTACCATATTCGAGAAAAATAATTATATGATATGATATATTTAATTCAGCGTCCGGTGGGTATAATACCCATCTCGTATGATAAATGTTAGTAAATTTAGTTAAAAGTTTAATTAAGGATTCGCAGTTTTAACCCAACCGCGACGAGATAAACACCGGGGATCGTATTTTAAACAGACGTCAAAACTGATGCTCAATGTTTCGTGATTTATTTGATAACGTTCTTAAAATAGTTTCATAAACATGCGCACAAAAATATTTAATTTTAGGTATTAAGTATTTGTGAGGGGAAATTGCTGTTTACAGTATTTCATGAATCCAACTTCTGCTAAAATATTTTTTCTTTGCATGCGCAATAAACACCTTGTCTATGAAGTGGGGATAATATTGTATTCGGTTCTATAATATCAAAATACATAGATGAAAGTATTTCTGATTTAAATAATATTAAAATATATATTGTGGCTTTCGGATTACACAAGTTTAACAGTGTCTTATCTATAAAATTATAAGCAAAAGTTAGTTAATAAAATAATCTAATTTTAATAATTTTGAAATTTTATTATTTATGCAAAGTGTCATAGCAGCTTTTTAATAAATGCATATGGAATTAAAAAAACTCTTAGTTCCCGCTTATCTCCAAAAAAGCTGGATCGATTTTGATGGAACTTTCACTTGCAGATAGCTGAGGGGTAGCTCAGGCTTTTTAATTAACATCAAGCTATGGTTATAATATAAATATGTAAATATAATCGGATACTCGTCCAGCGTTCCGGTTTTTACCAATTTAACATAAATTGGTAAAAACCGGATCGTCACCATGTAAACAGGCAGGTAGTCTGAAACATTGGTGTACTGCTTATGATAACGATGAGCAAAGGATGGCGTGCAAATATTGTCATAACAACTGCGTGTTGACTGTTAGGTCAGCGACCGTCCCGCTAACAATTATATTTTCTTTTGCTTTTGCAAAACTTTCTGTTGTTCCTATGCCCGGTTATTTCAAAGAGACATATACAGACACTGTAACACTGATACTTTGACAACTCAGATCAAATAAAAAGTTAAGATGGAACTTTGCGAACAAAGAAGTGAGGCCGGCTAAAACTACGCCTAACGGTGTACAATACACAATGTGTTATTTGCAACCTAGTACTTGTCACGGCTGTCCAAAGGGAATCCAAAGTAACCAAATCACGCCAATTTTATGAACTCCGGCACACTTAGTTTACAATTATTGAATGTAGTACCTATATTCACCACAGATGTTACGAAAATAGTTGGGATCGTTTTTACAGATATTTCTCGATGTAGACATTGTTAAACAAAAAACTTTTTTATAAAATAGCTGGGTTTATTTGAAGTTTAAATGTGACTAGTACAAAAATATGTCTGATATCTGTATCTCAAAAACTAGAGCTGCTAGAGAAAAAATATGGGTAGATTTGATATCAGCGACCTCAAATTAGTAAACAACAGGCTTAATATACAATGCAACAAAAAAAAAGGTTTAATTTTGTTCCCTTGTGTTATTAATTCACTTAATTACATAAGTACTTAGAGTATTTTTAACTAAGTATAGATCCGAGGTTAAAGTAAAAAAGGTGTAAGGTGTGTCAGGTGCGTACTTGCAACCGGCGCGTGTGTATGAGAAGATATATAACAGATATATACACATACAAGAATCGTAGCAAGTGGCGGTCTATAGTTTCTGCCTACTCCTGTAGAGAAAACGGCGTGAGTGTATGTATATATGTATGTATAGGGTCGGTCTCAAAAAAAGTAAATTTCTTATCGGAAAATTCCGACCACAGTTGGAACAGAGCCCGATAAGTTACTGTTACTAGTCTCTATCACTTTGTTAGGTAATGTCGCTAGCGGCGAAATACCCAAGTACTTTGTCCACCCCTTAGGGTGGCATTACGTAACCTTTAAGGCCATGTTCTGTTTGAGCTCACTAGACATTATTCCAGGGTAAACATTCAGTGCGCAAGCGTTAGTTATTACTAAATAACTAACGCTTGTGTGGTAATTTGTCGGAACTGACAAGGTTCTTGAAATGTTATTTAAAATTGTGTAATTTTTAAGGTACCTACAGAAAGAAAAAAAAGATTAAACTTATAAATGAACGATTAAACTAGAAACACAAGAAGATTAAACTTATATATATTACGATACGTGTAAAAAAACAATAAAAAAACTGTTTGTTTTGCCTGCTCACCAAAACGGCTGGACCTATTTTGACGGGACTGTCACTGGCAGATAGCTGGAAACTTAGGAAATCGCGGGGCACAGTCTAGCTAGTATGAAATATAGGTGTACGAATTTATATTCGTCTAGCTCTTGGTATTTAAATATAATTAATACCTATGTATTTGAAGCCACCGCCCGCCGTTAGGTATATTTGTAGGTTGTAGATAGATAAAAATAAATAAAAATAAAATAATGCCGCAGTATTTGTGATATCTCAGATTAAATAAAAAGTTAAGATGGAACTTTGCGAACACAGAAGTGAGGCCAGCTAAAACTACGCCATGCCGTTTACAAACACAATTTTACAATATAATATAACAATACCGAAACTACGCCTTATCATGTCAGTCGAGCTTTCGATAGCTTGATAGCTCGACTGACAACTGGCTAGGTGTAGTTTTAACCGGCCTCACTTCTTTGCTCGCAAAGTTCCATCTTAACTTTTTATTTGATCTGAGTGTGAGATCTTATTCGTTGATGAAAATCGTTCGTGCAGATATTATTATTTAGATTATTTGCTTCGCCTCCCCGCCTCGCGCGTCGGTAGTACTTAGGTGGGTGTAAATGTCAGAGCCGCAGAACAGCTTATATTCTTTGTTCATTCACTTTTTTTACAAATCATTTCAGCCTTCTTGGCGCACGTACTCTACGCTGCAATCAATGTACTTATAACAAAAAATAATGACTTAAACCAATGACCGTGCCCTTCAAATTTGCACCAAATCTCTCATTGCAGACTAAACCTTGCATATTTTTGATAAGAGTTAGTTTGCTTTGAGTTTGCAATCGGAAGCCGTGAGTGTCAATTGTGCAGTTGGGTTTATTCCGAGTGGTCTAAAAATACGACCTTTGTGTGTGGGCTCGTTCACTGTTAATGTCGAGACCGGACCTTCTCCATCATGCGCGTGGTTTCGTATATCAACGACAGGATAACTCTATAAAGGGTTAATAAGCGGGACTCCTTGCACTTCATGATTGGCCAATAATGTTCTCCATGCTGGGTCACAGGCCTCTCGGTGAGAGGGAGTGGGCCGTAATCCACCACGAGGGCCCAGTGCGCTTCGGTAGATGTCACATGTCTTCGAATTTTTAGTTCTAGGACATTCTGGTTTCTTCACGATGTTTACATTCACCGTTTTAGGAGCAGTGGTGATGGGTGATGTAAATAATTTACACAAAGTAAAGCGCCTGGGTTCGAACAAATGACCTAGAACTCGTAAGTCGCGGCCGCTACGACTGGGCCATCACCGCTCCCTTGCACTGATTACATGATGATAATGTCTTACTTGTCTGCTTGGTGCCCACACTTTAATGTAAGATTAAAATATGTCTATGTTATTCGTATAATATTTAAATACTTAGGTATTATCAGCCTACACTCGGCCACTCTTAGACGTAGGCCTCTTCTAGTGAACGCGAACCGAGCCTGATCTTCGGCATTCCTTATCCATTCACTGCTACCATCACTAACTGCACTAACACTATCAATTAATTTGATTCTAGTTGTGTTTTGTCTCGACTAATATGAATCTCATAAGTGAAGTTTACAAGTTTTACTCAAGTTGTTGATATTTGATAATCATTTGGAGAAATATTAAGTTTAGTCATGTATTATAGATTAAGGGTGTTCTTACATTTCTTGCCTAGCCCTGGCCTGCTGCCAGTGTGTGTATATTGGGTTATGGCTGCGGCAGCGGTCTTTACGTCATTTCCGAATTCCTGTTATGACGTGGGCTGCAATACAAAAATGTTTTGTAGCAGGATGAATAATTAGGATATAATACTAAGTAAAATGAAACAGAGTATTTTCGACTGGAACGCTCGTACCAGTAAGAATTGAGTAAATGTAATGTTTTAATTTTAAATATCGCAATAACGATTAGAATCCTAAGATTGGGCGGGATTGTGGCGTTCACGAGGAGAGAACTACGTCCAGGAGCCGATGATAGGCTGATGATGATGGATAGAAGCCACCAGCCTAACAGAAAACGTTGAAGATTTTATCGAAAGGACTCATCACACAGTTGTTCAGTAGAGGCAGCTTTCTGTGCATCTAATCGCAGCTACCTCTATAAATACATAATTCTCACAGCTACCTAACATTTTCAGATTTGTAAAAGACCTGGAGGACGGTTTCGTTCGGCACCGGCCGACGGCTCGTCTCCGACAGTCTGCATCCATGGGCGCGTCCACTTCGTACAACGAAGTGATACCGCCGCCTCTGCCGCCGCCGCCGGTGAGCCTCACTCAGGGACGAAGAGTGGATACATCGCTGAGGCGTCTGGAGCGTGCGCACGACGACCTGTTCCAGTTGTAGCGGCCGAGGCAGCGCAGGTATGTTACAATACATTATAACCAGCGCCCAAGGTTTTTCTCCCTCTAATATGGGCCTTAAAATTAATTCTTCTGGAAGTCTGATGACACTAGATTTTTATTCCAAGTGAAAGAATTTGAGAGAATGTCGTTGATTCATTAAGTCTTGCAACTCTTCCATAAGTTTGTTGATTAAACAGTTTGAATGCTCCAGTTCAGGTAGGTACTATTTAAGACAATTCTCAGACAAGTGATAAATATTAAATAAGACTATTTGAAGAGTGTATGTGTCATTAGGTCGCGTCAATTGCGAAATTAAGTCTGATTATAAGTGCAGACCTAGACTACAAGGTTCTTAACAATTATGACACCAATTCATTTTAAGTACCTCTATCATCACAACGGTGCGTTCAACCTAGATATGATTCCTCTCCGAAATCGCAAGAAGACAGCATGATGTTTTTGCATAATTCCTTTTACTATAAGGTGATGGCAATATGCGCGGTCGTCCGGCCTCAGCGTAGGAGAGTTCTGCGGATTTACTCATATAAGAAATGGTTGAAACTTGAGATGTAAAATTGCAGTCTCAACCATGTTCAGTTCTGTTTCAGAGTCAAAATAAATGTTGACTCAGTCATACAGTTACAAATTTAATGTGCGTATTGACATAGCTCTTTCGTTCCCCATCAGTTTTACGTCGCAAAATATGTGTGAACATTTGTGTAGGATAGTTGAGCTCGATTTTATTGTAATGCGCGAATCTTTGACGTCAATGCGGTTACTCTTATATTACCGTTAGAAGTTCTAGTTCTGTAATTCATATTTTTATGATACAGATTTTGTGAGTAGCTAAGTGCAGATCTGTGGTCTGCTAATATAAGGATCAGGTATAACGTCTGGGTTGTAAATTGATATCATAACTTTTTCTAATACGTTGTTTTTGAAGTTTGTTGTGTTCTCAGTTTCTCACACTTAATTTGCTCAGATTAGGCAGTTATAGACTAAGAACTAGGCATTAGTTAATATCTTGATATTATATTATGTATATTCAATATTCATAAACCTTTTTCTACTCAGTTTTTGTCATTAACTCACTTTCTCCTACCCTTCATGTGCCTTGACTAGACAGTACGAGTAATCTAAAAATCGATGCAGGGTGTATATGTATACCAGACGGTTTCCACCGACACGAGCTCATAGGACCATTAATTCTGATTACCTCTTGACATACGAGAAAAGTAGTGTGGGAGGAGACCAAAGGTGATTTTGATATATTACCTGAACGTATAGCGAAGTTATTATGGTAATATTGAACTAAAATGAAGAGAGAATTACTTTAGCTGTGACTATGAAGTAAAGGGCTTATTCCAAAACTATTCTAGTGATATACTACGTACATAGGTTTAGTCGCCAGCACACCAGGTTCTACAAAACTGTCAAAGTTCAGAATCAACTGAGAAAAATTTACATTTTGTGGTAACTTGATGTGCTGGCCACCGTTCATCATTTTGATGATGAAGTGAGACAGTAGAAAATGGATACAGTAGAGCATGAAAATATTACAACTGTAGCAAATAAGCGTTTTTTTTACAAGAATTAAAGGAGATAACAGCCGATACGGCCGTGCTTAAACGAAGCCTTCTCTATTAATTTTCTTTATGTAAATCTTTTTCGTTACTGTGCTGTGTATTTGGGAACTCTTCTAAGTTTTTAACTGTGTATAAATCAAACTAGTGATGAATGTTAATTGCACATAAAAAATAATGATTACAATGACACACAAATCATCCCTTTTGACCTCTACGGTTTGGAACTATAAAAGAAAGCTTTATTTTAGCTTGAATGCTAGTAAACTAACATTTTTGCTCAAATAAAGTAGCTTAAATAAACCGCATATTCAGGTATCATTAGATACTTACGAAGATTTGATAAACAGAACGGAATATACCCCACGATTTAGTTTAGGTTTCAAAATAATAATTTGATAAGCTTGTTATAAACGTGACGATAACATTAATGATCCCATTACTACTACACTTAAAATTTGTCATGAAAGTATAATTACGCCACCAAATTGTACTACGTGTCGCTTATCTGCGGTTTTTGTCAGTCAGTTATAATACTTTTAATAAGATAACAATGTAAATGAACTTTAACCCCATTTCGATTATTTCTTAACGTGACAGTTACTAACGTGTTGCTAAAATTTTCATAAGGTGGTTTTAAATTGTAGCTCAAATCAATTTCTTATTGGCGGTATTCCCGACCACAGATTCATAGTTTAGCTAACAATGTCAACCAATATTTAATAAATAATATCTAACGACAGGTTTCTCTTTATATGGCATGAATAGCAAAAGTATCAATGATATTGTACTATATAGAAAAATAAGGCACGACTACTGCAGATGTGTTTCTACTGAGGTATTTTAGGTAAAACAATTAAGTGTCCATCTAAATCCATCCCTAGACAAGACCTTGATAGACTAAAAGCTAATAGAAAGACTTTAGCCAGCATAAATATACCTACATCAGGCTAATCGCAATCGCAAGCTTGGTTCGTGAGCGACAAGGTTATTTATTCGCAAATAAAATAACTAACCCTCCAGTTTATTTCCATCTATCTATTAAGGTAAACGTACTTATCATTATGTTTACTCGTTCCAGGTATGCGCGGTTACAATGAACGCGATGCGCCTGCGCTGTGCTGACGTCACAGCGATCGGTTGTCGCGCGATCGTGTCGCTGATCGCAGTCGCACTGAACACTCAAGTACAGCCGGTGAGTCAGTCGTGAGGAGTCACTAAGTGATATTAGATAACTATATTGATAATGTGATGTGTACGACTTAAAAACGACATATGTGTGAAAAACTACTATTACTATTTGAGCATTGTTTCTCAACCTTATTCGTGTCGCGCGCAGTCATGATTATGTTATGAATAAATGTATGATTTATGCAGAATCGTTTTTATTTTTAAACCCAAAAACAAAAGATTTTTTTTTATATATATATTTAGGCTTTATTCATTGAAATCTTTCCGACCATAATACAGACCACCAGGTTGAGAAACATTGCACTGAGTGTAAGTTACTTGCATAGAGTGTAAACTACTGCTATAGGGTGTAGCCAGGGTATTTCAGATTAGGGGGTTACCTACCTACGAACTACCCACAATATTATTATAAAATCCTGGCTAGATTCCTACAGTCTTCATTAAATGTTTACAACAAAAAAAAAACTACTTTTTAAAACTGCAGAACAAAGAGGTTTTAAAGCTTTGAACTTTTTGATTTGCTATTTAAAGTTTCAAGGTCTCCTCATGTCCGGGACTAATTATGTTATAACGAATGATCTAATTGATGGAAAATCACCTTGTGTTTATATTCGCGGAGTGATGGATATTTTTAACCTACATAAATAAGATTGGTCTAGATTCCACCAGCGATAAGATAATGCTTGTTCTGTTTGTGTGATTGAAATTGGAACACATTACAATGATATTTAAATACGAGGAGTAGTATACAAATTCGTAAAAAGTTGAGTAAATGCAAAAGAAAACATTAAACAAGACAAATAGTTTTTTAAACTTTGCCAGACAAGGTCATTTGATATATTTTGACCACAATGGACCCGCCACTACGCCAAAAGTACCTCCTTTCTTTTCTGAGCACGACATTGCGTCATAAAAAGATGTAAAAGCTATACTATAAAGCTACACTTTTAATTCTTCGTATGACAAGTTATAATTAGCAACCGCGCCGTTATCAAATGTTGTATAATGTTTTCTCTTAATATCATTGTATCCACAGAATTCAAAGGTTATCGTAAACATTAACTTTAGTGAGCGCATACAGCTCAGCTCGCTTCATTTTTCGGCGCAATTTTTTTTTGGTTTTTATTTGTCCCGTATGGTTTCCCGGTGACCATGAAATATCTATCTGTTCATGCTAAAATTATTTTTCTTTCAGTCTTTCTTCCTTTCTTTCTATCAAGGTCATCTTTACTGTATCTATGATGTCTTTGTAATACTACTAGATAATCATAATGCAATGTTGAATATAATAGTATTCTTTTACCTCACGATGATTAAAACGGGAGTATAAACTTCTGTTTATACCTTTATAAAAACACATAGCTTTCTCGTAACTCAACAATACGCATTTTTCGACATGTATCGACGCACTGGTGGTTCTAAGCCTCTTCAAAAGCATTGTACGACTGTAAGAAATCTCAACCTCACGCGACTCATCGTCTAAACGTGATATAATTATAATACATAATATTGTACACAACATCATCATCCTCCTGATCTGATTCCAATTTATTGGGGATCAGAACAGCATGTCCATTTCTTCCATTCATAATAATGTACTGTTATTATATTATGTATCAAACAATTAGATAATAGCGGGAGTTTGGAAACGTGTGAACAATTTTAAGGAGTTTAAAAAAATCTATATTGTGATCCAAATATATGAAGCTATAATATATCAGCTTTTATGTGAAATTGTATAATTCATAAGCTCAAAATAAAAATTATGGTAAACTAATCATGATTTAAAAAATGGTGACATCCCAATATATTTTAAACAATAAAAATAATCTTGGGAATGTAGTATTGAAAGAATCCCATAGTTACAATTTAGCATAAAATGAGCTATAAAACATGAATTATGAGTCATGTTTATTTGTTTTGAGGTTTATAGAGCTTTATCACCATTACCCTAGTAGTACAGTATAAGTACTTACGTACCACATAATGTTAAATTTTCTCAGTTGATTTTGAACTTAATCGTCAACACTATATGGTTTAAAATCATTTGGAGAAGTTTGACAGTTTTGTATAACCTGATGTGATGGCAGCTGTACCATAGATGGCAATGAAACTGATTTCCGTAAGGATAAATGTAATTTCCATATAAAATAAGCAAGGTTTCTGAGCTATGCAATATTCCCATGCAAGAGCCGATGTTGTTTCTGTACACACATAGTATGCACTTACAAAAAGATACAACAATTAAACATTCGATAGCGACAAATCAATATTGAGTGCATTTGTTTTCTGCTTTACAATATATATATATATTTACGAACTCATGATAAATTCGTCACACGCTAACAAATTCTTTCCAAACATCCCTATATCCGTTATTGTAAGTGATAATAATAAATTATGAATAACTCGTGAGGCGCTAAATAAATTTGTACGTGTTGTTGAGCTTAAAGTTTATATAAAATAAAATAATAACATAAATAACTTAGTCGTAAATAGTCTAGCATAGGTTATACTTGTTATAGTTTAAGAACATCGATGTTAAAATTTTAAACGTTTATGTTATAAATTGATAGATAATGTAAAAGCTCACGATATATATATATATATAAACTATCTGAGTTCCAATAATGTAAAAATGCAAAAAATTATAAGTATAGATAGCATAATATAGTGAAATAAAAATATCCTATCGAATATGAGATTAAAATCAATATGCAATATGATAAACCCATGTAACCCATCTTCATGATCGATAGTCATATAACTATTTTAGCTATGACGATGTGACGTCATTATATCCATGTTTTAAATGTCTCCCATGCCGTGGATTACTACATACAATTATGTATATGTGAATAGAACTGAACTTCCAGCCCCTTACCTCATATGTCACAAATATATATGTGTATTTTTAAATTTAATGTATTGTATATACTATGGATGTATCGATGGCTTTATTTTGGACGATAAACGTATATAAAATTAGTTAAAATGTTATGCTTTATTGTAAAAGATGTTAGATTTTGTTCTTTGTATTTTAAACAATAAAAGGATGTATAATTCTTCTAACCATGGGCCGTATCCTGATATTAAATTTATGGGAAGCAATATGACTGATTGAATCAAGTGTTGATACACACTTAGGATTTTCTACAACTTGTGCGGATATACAGAGAGAAAACTGGCATCAAGAATAATGGAACCCCATTACTAATATTCAGCAAATTATTAGGATTTCTAAAAGAAATTAAATTATAAAAGAGTTCTAATTCATGACCGCGATTAAAATTTACGATATCAGTGCCTTGTAATAGCTATATTACTTCTAATAATGTAGCGGATAGCAGCTTAATGTAACGTTGGAATTTTGAATGTATTGACTTTAAATAAATAATAATATCATTAAGACTGCCTCGTTGGTCTAGTGGTCCCAATCGTGACTGCTACGCTAGAGGTCTTGGGTTCGATCCCCAGGTCGAGCAAAGTGTTATTGGGGTTTTCTATGAAATTCTCAGTAGCAGCTTGGAGTCTGGATTTGTGCCCGGCGAATGGCAATAGGCTCGCCCCCTATTACATAGGACCTAAACATACCGGCGAACTGTGGGTGTACATTAAGTACACCTCTGCCTAACCCTTCGGGGAATACAGGCGTGATGGTATGTTATACAGTATGTTATCATTAAGAATCGATAATTTATTGTACAGTCGCCAGCACATCGGGTAATACAAAACTGACGAATTTCTCCAAATAATTTTAAACCTAAATACGTTGGTAATTAAGTTCAAAATCAACTGAAAAAATTTGACATATTGACCTTGATGTGCTGGCCACTTTACATAAACCATAAACGTTAGACCCGCTAACACCTGTATTGTAATCAAATAAAATTATTGTTATTCTTAATAGCCGTGTCGTATTTTGATCAGAAAACAATCGTGTATTACACGATGCGCATAACGAGGCTTCACAAAATGGGTCAGTTAAGTATGCATAAAAAAAATATGAAAAAATAGCATAACATAAATTGCTTAATTGACATTTCAAAACCATAAAGCCACTAAAACAAAAATACAGTTTCTTTGGTTTCCTATCGTGGGTTTCTAAATATTTTTTAATTTTTTTACTGTTTAATTTCTGAAAAAAGAAATTATAAAACGTGCGCTGACGTCACTTATACGGTGGAATGAGATAGAAATCTTTGAAAAGGGTATTTCTTTCAAATCATGACGTATCATGCAAGATAATGAGATGCTTACGTCACATTCCTGAAACGAACAGATTGACAGACAATTATTAAAATTGTAACAGCCCGATGTCTGTACATTATAGTTATTGAAGAAAAACTAATATGGGGGGTCTTTATTATAGCAACAAGAGCAACAGAAGTCCAAAACAACATATTAAGAAGTTTTTATGTCAGTCTTTCGGTATGTTTGTACACGCATCACGCAAAAACTACTGCACGAAATTGGATGAGGTGTCACAATTGTATTGCTGGAGGTCTAACTTAAAATCTCGTGGTGGTTTCATGTTGATACGCCGCCTAGAAGCTGAGTTATACTAAGTAAATCCTTTTGGAACGTGAGTCATACCGCGGGAAATTGTCCCTAATATAATTTTACATTGCTATAAATATTTTCCTAGGTAAATTGTGGTAAACCTGAAATTATCCGATTTTAGGATATTAAAGTAACTTAAAATTTACTGATTGTTCAATTATATTTTGTCATTTTTACTGGTTCATTCTCATTTGCTCTGTATATTTTTATGACTGGTGCTAATATGTTTTGGTTAATAATTCAGTTATGTATAAGTATTTATATTAACAATTAAATAATGCAACTTTTTAAATAATGTTGCCATGAAGTAAATGAATCCGATCCGACTAAACTATAGGCTGACGAAAATCGGTACCTAATACGAAATTGTTGGACAATTATTACTAGCTTTCTTAAATAGTAACCTTTTACAAACATAATAACATCCGCTGTCATCCTTTTTCATAAATGTATGATGATTTCTTAAAAAGTCGTACATTCAAAATGTAAAACTATTATCTAGTCCTATTAATGGCTTGGATATATAAAACCTATATCATGTTAATAATAAATATTCATTAAGTGCATGTGATTATTAAATAAAAACTGTTCTTTTTTTAGATATAACTGAGCGTGCAATGTAATTTTAAAGTAAGTCACTGTATATTAATGTCTATTCGTTGTATACATAGTGTGTCAAAACTGTATAATAGCGAACAATTGTTAACTTACTATCGTTTGCTGATTAGTATGCTTTTAATTTGTCAACCTCTTTTATTTATATATGCTAGTTGAGCTTTAATAAAACATATTTTATTACTCGTTTCATTGGCGTTTTAATTGAATAATATGACATTATAAATACATACATTACCTTTTGAAGAGATTATCCCTTTTTTCAACTTAAATTCGGTCTGATTTCCAGCTACCCGCCAACTGAAAAATACTATTCAGTTACAGTAGGCTTAACATTTAGGACTCAGGTTAAAATTAAAAAAAGTATATCTTGAAAATCAATTTCAGTTTTGCATGTAAAATATATTTCGTTTAGAAACTTGTGAATTACTTACATATTTACATCTTTTATTTACAGTTTTTTTTATTTTAAATGTAATGTATTACGTATCTACATTATATAAAATAATACTGTGGTGGTAAATTATTTACCAGCTTTTTGTGATAAAATGTGAGTAGACAATTTAAAAAAAATATAATTAATTGGTGGGTTGATGCAAATGGAATTCAATTTTCTGTGAATTTTCCCTTTGTTCCCTCATCACATAGGAATCGAACTTACGTATGTAGGTACTTACAACATATTTTGTCCAAGAACTAAAATTAATAAGATGATTACATTTCAGAATTAATGTTATTGCATTTTTCAGAAGGTACATACATCATTATTAAATAAAGGTTTTGATATAATGAAAAATATAGATAAAACAATATTCGCTACTTACTTAGATTGGTGTAGTATGAAAACTATAAGCTTCGTTGTCTTTTAGACTGCTTGATTCCAATAATTATATAATATTCGTTCAACTAAGTTTTTACTTAGTAACACTTTTGTTTTTTAATCATAGTTCACTTAACAGTTAACACAACACTATTGACTAAGTGGGCGCTTCTTCTATTTGCTGTGAACAGTGTTCAGTTTGCGTCCTGTTCAGTAGGAAGTCCAGGTCGTGTGATATCTTGTTGAGCACTCTGTCGGTGTGTGCGTGTGTGTGTGCGTGTGTGTGTGCGGTGTCGTACGCGTTGTTCCAGTGTGTGTTGACTAGTTGTATGTGTGCGTGGCGCTGGTCGGCGCACGCGCGCTGGATGGACGGCAGCGAGCTGCTGCTCGACAGCTGGCTCGAGCGCTTCTTGAGACAGCTCTTGCGAGGGGCTGTCTGCGACCTGGACACGTCCGGGTTTGACTGCACGCAGATTGTGCAACTTTCCTGTTGAGGGAATATTCGTTAGGTACGCTCGCTAGATGTCGAGTTATATAAAGCCTGTTTACGTTGGCCTCTTATTGTATCGAACGCCTACGCAATGATAGATCAGCTTAACCGGGAATTGTATGGCTTGACCTGTAGGCGTGTGTAATAAATAAATATACGATCATAGTCGTAGCCACAAACAAATCATTAACAAGACAATAGGTTTGAGTGTGGTTCAAGCAAGCTCTAATGAAATCTCAGCCAAGTCCAGATTTTATATTTTCGGTTAATATCATCGAAGCTCGCGAATAGGCGGGATGAGCTGGACGTCTTCTGGAAGGTTCGGCCCAAAATAACCTTAAACCGGGAGGAGAGGAAAAAGGGTAGCGAGGCCGTTGCTTTGCAGTGGGACGATAATGGCTGAATAATAATAATAATAATATCATCGAAGCATTTTGTTCTAAGGATATACTCTTGCGTGGGTTAACTCACTTTGGGTGTGTCAACTCTATCCCCAGTGTATGGCCGCGGGTCATCATCTGCGGTGTGTGGCGGCGAGTGCGGCGCGCGCCTCTCCACATACACGCGAGACATGTATAAGTGCGGCGAAACATCGCCAACTACCGCGCCTGAATAAGACATTCCTTTGCATATTGGAATAAAGAAGGAAAATTATTAATTATTAAAGAAGCGTGATGGCGTGACGACCACGCCTGTATCCCCCAAAGGGAAGGCTTGATTAATGTACACCCACACTTCGCCGGTATACGTAGATCCCATGTGCATGTATGCATGTGCCATTAACCGGGCACAAATCCTGACTCAGAGCAGCTACTGAGAATTTTAATAGAAAACTCATTAACACTGCTCGACCTTGGGATGGAACCCAGGACTTCTAGCGTAACAGTCGTGCTTAGGGTCACTAGACTAATGAGGCAGGCAGCACAAAATTAAGAAGGTAGGTAGAAAAGAGCATAAATCGTCTTTGGTAGGTCGTCAAGAATGTCATATATGAGAGTATATGCCTATAACATTCTGAGACAGCGTGGCGTTTGATTTCTTAAGATACTGATATAAGGATCAAATTCAAAAGTAGCACGAACACTCCTAAAATGAAACATTTAGATATGGCAGGTAATGCGAACGCTCACCTGAGGGTATGAGGTCACAAACTTGCGTGTTGTACGGGTGCGGCGGCAGCAGCGACTGCTTGTACTCCACACAACGCACTAAGTCCGCACGACAATCCGGATTGGACTGCCTCCTGAAAATTTCAATTAGGATGGTATTCAGCTCAGTAGCACACAAAAAGCAATCATAAACGTATTCGGTGCAGAGGTTCTTTCGCTTTGGGTACTGTGCTAACCACGCATCTAGCGCAACACACGGCTTAACATTGAGCTATACAAATCCAGTATAAAGCTTTTACAATATGATATCAGTCTACAAGATTTGTATAACTCAATGTCTAGCCGTATGTATTTATATTGCGCTAGCTGCATGGTTAGAAACCATAAAGAAAGCACAGTATCCATAAAGAAAAACCTCATCATCTCCTACGTATAATAGAGTATGGTGTGTGTTCCTTGTAATGGCACAATACGTAAGTACGTCCGTTTTTTTTTTATGGGATAGCTCGGCAAACGAGCAGGCGAGCTACCTGATGGTAAGTAGTCATCGCCGCCCATGGACATCTGCAAAACCAAAGGAGTTGCAGATGCGTTGCCGAGCCTATTTAGGGAAAGGGAGGGGAAGGAGAAAAGGAGAAGGAAGGGGATTGGGGGAGGAATTGGGCCTCCGGCCCTCTCGCTCACCGAACGAAGCGCAGTAACGAAACGCTACTACTCGGACGTCGGATTTCTGCGAGAGTGTGGTACTTCCCCGGTCAAGCCGGCCCATTCAAGCTGCGAACAGCGTGGCCCTACCACAACAATTTTTTTAGACCAATTTAGGAGACATGGTCATGCATGGTGGATAACATCCAGTTTAAAGCGAAACCGTAGGGACTTGAGTTGATAAATGATGCGGGGTTATATTAATTGTGCCTTACCTGTGCACTCTGTTGGGGCTGCCTAGTGGCTGTGCTCGCCAGTACGATGACACGGGAGACACAGGAGACGAGGACGAGTCCAGTGCGCACACGCCGCCGCGACTCTCCGCTTCGTCGCCTTGCTTTATGTACACTACAACATCAAATAAAAAATTTGGCAACACACACAGTTTGATGAATAAGACTGTTCGTTTTATTTAACACTTGTAAGTATTAGAGCTAGGAATGCTTAGCGAGTTGATGGTAGGTGGTAAATTTTCAGTATTATCAACAACCTTAAGTTGACACTTGAGCAAGCTATATTCATGGGCAGGAATATTATAAGTTATGTACCTAGCACTTACAGCTAAGTGAGGTGTCCCCGACTGCTGACTGCTGCCACTCATTGTGCGAGGATAGCGTGAGCACGCGCCGTGCTGCCTGGAGGCACTCCTCGTCACAAATCAAGTAGCATACTAACATTGCTATACCCTGCAATATATTCTTTACTTAGCTGTTATCTTTATTTACTTATTAACAACAATAGAGAATGGCTGTGTTCAAAAGACTCACATTAGCTAGCGCGGCGGCAGCGAGTGCAGCAGCGCGCGGAACGTTCGAGCTCTGCGGTTGCGCGTACGCGAGTCCGGTCGCCTGTACCGCTGTCGTGCTGCACAGCAGTACTAGTGTGTGTCGCACAGTGCGCGCTCGCCCACGTATGTGCGCGCGTTTGTCTGCCGGCAGCTTGTGTGTGACCGCGGCGAGTGCGAGCACCAGCGTGAGCGCAGATAGTAGCGCGGCGGCCGTGCCGCACACGGTGGCCGCTGCCGCACCGAGCTGCAGCGGCGCGCCGCCCCACATCCGCGCGGTCAGCCACGACAGTGTGCACACGCCTGCAACCATTGATACTGTGCTCTCACAGCCCGACCGTACTCCTGACCCTACTGCACACTACGCACGTACCTGCTAAGAGACCCACGGAGGGCGCCCGCTGCGCTCTGCCAGCCAGCTCAGCGTGCAGCAGCAGCGGCTGCGCACACAGCGCGGCACAGCCCGCGCACCAGCACGCCGCGCACACCCAGCCCAGCGCGCCCGGACACGCCTCCGCCTGCACACACCACACCACCCTACACTCTCACACTACACGCCCTTCAGCACGTCTACGCGCTTACATTCACGCACTACCTCATACCTGACTGTTGTCACACTCCATCAGAGCCAGCATAGCTGCAGAGTGTGTACCGGCAGTTGCAGCTTTGAGTATCACTAGCAGCTTATCCTTCCTGCGAGTCACTAGACCCAGTAGTTGCAGTAAGGCCGCCACTAGGCACATGGCAGCTCCCAAACTGACTGTGATCTTTACGATGTCACGAAGGTCTTTTTCTGCATCTATCTAAAAGAAATGAACGTTATCGAATTAATTAAAGATACCCTAGAGAGTAACAAGGTGTAAGTATCTATCAATGCCTTACCCTTGCTGCGCTGTTGACGGTGAGCAGTGCGAGCGTGCCGGGCGTGTGACAGCGGCACGCGACGTGTGTGTGCTCCGGCACGCGCACGTCACACGCCGCGGTGCTCCACGCGCGCGACCACGCGCTGCGGACACCGCACGCCAGACGAGATGCTGGATGGGAACAACGGCGTGAGCTGATTAAAAGTGTATAACCTCTACGTAACGCGTGACAAAGCTGGATGATGTGAGGTTACTACTTACCGACAGCGCTATAATTCTTGGCGTTGGCGAACAGTAATGTGACACTATAAGGTAGCGGCGCGTCAGACCCCGCGCCGTTGACTAACACCTGCACCTGCTGGGACGCTACTGTGTACTCTGTCGCATGTCCCGACCTGGAAGAGTTGCCGCTAAAAGAACCACCGCCACCACCGAGGAAAATTAAATGTCAAATAAAGAAAAACAACATAAGATAAAGAAACGACCTAAGTATATTATTTACTACACCCGATATGGGTTTACCTTTTAAATTACGAAAAAGTCTTTAGGAATCGCAAGATATGAACAACACTTACACAGAAAGTAAAAACAAAAGGCTACAAAATATAAAACTACACTGCCACTCACCTGTATTCAATAAATCTTCTCAAGGACGGCAATCTTGCACCTATATTATGATACTGCACTATAACTGCCGAGGCGTTCGCAGTTTTAGCAACAAGTTCCACTCCTGCTAATGCCACGATCCACTCCTCAGCTTCCCCTGGAGTCGGTGAGAGGTCGAAGTGAACAGCGATATCATCTTTAAATGGTTTCGTTTCCACCGTGAACTCTTGGAAGCACTTCTTAAAGTTTCTGCTCATGCCTGCCGTGTCAGCCACCGCGTTTTGGAGGTCGTAGATTTTCTTAAAGAGGTATATTGCTAAGAATTAAACTTTTAATTTTTTACAGGCAAATTTAAAGATGCGGAAATGAGTAAAGGATCTTCATTAATTCTAAAGGTAACCTATCATTACTCACCTCTTCATCCAAGAAGGCATCAGGATGTTTCAATAGGTCATTATAAATGTTGAGCAGGTGTGGTACGCTGTGGTATCTGTCTGGTGGTTGAGCCGCGGGCGACATGAGGTAGTGTAGCATGTGTGCGGCGTGTGAGAGGGGAGGCTCGCCCTCGCCCGGGTGCGTCGGCAGCGCGCGCAGCACTGTGCCGTACTGCCGCAACACCAGCGATACCTCCCCCCATCCATACCCGTACGATATGCGCGTGAACTGACAAAATGAAATGTTTTTATTTCAAATAAGCATTTTTTTTATGAAACGTTATTGACTCGAGTTGCACGGTTCAAAAAAGTTCATCCTATGTAGAAGAATCCGGCAAGAAACTCCGTGGACACTCTTTTAAAATTGATGTAATTATTAGCTTGTTAAGAACTAAAGTCACCGACATTGCGCGAAGAATAAGCACGCTGAAGTGGAAATGGGCCGGCCATGTCTACAGACGGACAGACGATCGATGGAGCAGACAAGTGTTGGAGTGGAGACCGCGTTTGGGCAAGCGTAGTGTGGGACGCCCTGCGATGCGATGGACCGACGACTTGAAGAAGGTGGCCGGCAGCGGATGGATGCGAGCTGCCCAAGACCGGGATAGTTGGCGCTCTTTGGGGGAGGCCTACGTTCAGCAGTGGACGGCGATAGGCTGATATGATGATTAGCTTGTTATTTGAATTTATGCTAGAATTCTTATCAAAGCGTCTACCTGTTCATAAATATCCTTCAGCGAATCTGCAACACAACCAGAAAAGTTTGGTAACATCCATTTGACTCCTTGCTGTCCTGTTTTTGGCCCGCAAAACCTGTGCAAAAACATTATTTGCTCTAGATTTTTGCAAAAGCTGAAAGAAAATCTTTTGCCAATGACATATTAAAAACCAACAAATTGTTTGAATCTGTAATTTTATGAAACAGAGAGTATACTCACCTAGTTACTTCCCCACTATGTCCAGGTGGACAGGGCGCTGAGGCATGTGCCCCAGGAGCAGTCTTTGGCCAGTGCAAGCCGTGGGAGGCGTCGGACTCACACGCCACATCATCGACTCCTAACACCCACATACTTATGCTTTTGGCGTTGGTACCAGCCACTGATGATACTTGACAGCGAAACTCACTGGATTTCTGTGGATTGGTTACATGGGTAACATCATCATCATCAAGTTATTACATTGACCCACTGCTGGGCACGGGTCACGAGAGGGATAAGGCTATAGTCTGCCACGCTAGCATACTGCGGGTTGGCAAACTTCACACGCCGTTAAGAAAATCTCTCAGGCATGCAGGTTTCCTCACGTTTTTTTCCTTCACCTTTCCTTCCTTCACATTTCGAAAAGTCAGAAAGGCGGGTCTTGGATTTGAACGCGACACCTTTGACTTGGCAGTCTAATGGTTATATCACTACGCTATCACTGCACTCACTGCACTGTAGATGGGTAACATAGGGTTTCTTAAATTATTTAATAAATAACAAGCCTACCTGAACATTATAAAGCTTCAACACGCTTCCAGCTGGATACAAATCCTCCCAGACCACTCTGCCAGGAGCCATTGGCAACAGGGTCCCTTCTCTTGCCCAACTGAATCCTAGGACGCCGTGCATACGACTAGCTCCCGCCAGACATGTTATACTGACATTATCACCCTAAAAAATTTACGCGGAATGAGACGGGGAACACGAAAAATTATGGAGGTATCAATGGACACGTGGCGAAAACGAGGCAAGTTACGAAAAGAGGAGTAAATATGAATGTGAAGGGAAACCAAAGAAAAGATGGGTGGATTGCAGTAAGGCCGATATGATGGAAAAGGGAGTGCATGAAATGACAGTTGACAGAGATGCATGGAAGAAAAAGAAATGCTGCCCCAGTTTACTTGGAGTTGGCGGAGACTGAAATTTATACCATATTTTCCTGTTTTGTTTTATTTTAATCTCTGAAATCGATGCATGAATGAATGGGTCTACATATTCGGACGTTATATCTGGATAGGCCTACGAATAAATAATTATTTATTCGTAGGCCTATCCAGATATAACGTCCGATGTAATTCCATAGTTAAAATAATGAATGTAATTAATTATATCTAGGGTTACTGATATTATACATGTTATCTTGATAATTAAATGTAACCTTTGATTAATTTGCTTAGATGGACGGATGATTAATCATCGCCAAAGATTTGTATTCAAGAGAAGTAAATTTTGTAGCTGTGTCAATGAAGATTGGATAAACTTTGACAAATTTGCCAGGTGTTAGGTTCTTAGGTCACAAAGGACACATTCATCTTCATTAATTCTGGTTGTTGAATGTCGGGTTCGTTCGGTGTAATTATCTTTGGTATTCCATCTTTGCTTTCGACTGTGCGGTCCCTAACAGGTGAAATTTTGATCGAAGATGTTCTTAATTGCTATCTTTCTGAAATACGTTTCGATAACTATGCAAAATAAGAAGATACTGTTGATTAACTGGTTACTTACCTTATTGACCGTCAACGTAGAGGGCACAAGTCGTATTTCAGGCGGTCTCAACACCGTTAATCGTAGCGCTCTACATCTTCTTCTACCTGCGTCGTCTGCTGCACAGGACCACTTTCCACTGTCTAGTTGCATTGCTTCTGATACGCCTAACACTGACATGCGACGACCTAGTGCGTCTTCTGAGACAGTGCGGGACCAAATATCTCTAAAAGATGAGATACTTTTATTTAGCTAGCTAAGTTACGAGCAACTTTGAATATAGGTTACCTTATCTTTCTTTATCGCTATTTATTTCGCTTTCATTATCGAACGAGGAAGTACCTATTACCCTCCCACAGAATATCGACGTCAAGTAGCCGTATGCATACTGTTGCGTTCCGTACAGAGAGTTTGGAGCGCCGGAGACCCAATGATTCCCTCAGCCCTCTTCCTTCTCCTTTTCTCGCGACTCCTTTGCAGATGACCATGGGCGGCGATGACTATTTATCATCAGGTAGCTTGCCTACTCGTTTGCCGACTTCATTTTTTTTATTAATTACTAATGAGAACTCCTTTTAGAATTTCCTTACGAGATTTTCAAGGATTTCCTGTGTTAAAAGCTTTTGTTGGACCAAATAATGTGGTTTTTCGTGGAAACGAAAATGAAGTCATCAACAAGAGAGCACGTTGGGAGCTGGTAATTAATCGGTGCGGTTAAATAACAGTCGCCGGTAATTGGATGGGCGACCGCTTGGCTGCCAGACAGCGCGCGCTCGTTAACTCGTCTGGTCACCGGCAGACTATTAACTTTCGTAATGTACGGTCCGTGTGCGGATCGGATAACATTAACTATCTATATCGAGTGTGAATTATTTGCAAAAATATGTATAAAATGTGCTGGATTTTTAACTATTTTTGAGTAAATGAGTTTAAATCTTAATCTGAATACGGTTAATTAAAAAAAATCAATAATTGTTTTATCAGTTATGTTAATGTTATCCATAACAGCAGTTCAGAAAAGGTTTTGCACGCTATTAATCTACTTATAAGATTTACTTAACATTGAATTATTTACCACTTTATATGCATTGATTTTAATTATGGAAAGGTATTGCACGCTATTAATCTACTTATAAGATTTACTTAACATTGAATTATTTACCACTTTATATGCATTGATTTTAATTATGGAAAGGTATTGCCCAATTTTTATTAGGTACCTATTCTCATTTCTTTTGCAGATTGATATAGGTATAAGTAGTCAAAAACATCTAGGTTATGCAAATATATCCCTTTTACACCCAAGAATAACTCACCTCGTAGAGCCGTTGAAATTTATTTTGACACTGTCCTTGTACCACGTGAAGGCGATGTTTGGAGATCCATACGCCATACAACTCAGAATAAACTCCGAACCCTCCCATACTTCTTGACGCTGGTTCACAACGAGGGTCTGCGTAAGAAAATATAAATATAGGTAGGTATTTAAAAGTCAATAAAGTTGTTTACCCAAACAGGGTCGGAGGATGACGACCAAACTTGGAATAGTTACGTCAAACTAGAGTTATAAAGATGCCAATGCTTTTTTGCGCGTAGAATTGTATTAAGTACAACTTACAGCGTAAAAAAAATTTTGACAAACGTTGGAAGAGAATCGTGACCTGTCTGATGATATCGAAGTCTAAACAAAACCTAAGTAGGTATATTAAAAACTAAAAGTAGGTAGGTATAAATACAGACGCAATGAATCATGGAAAAACGGTAGAACGATTTTGTATAAAATTTGGCACGTAAGTACTTAGTCTAAAACCTGGATTGACTCATAATAGAATAGCAACTTTTTCAAATCCTCCGTCTGTAGTCGCATTTGAAGGCGCTGGTAGAAGCTAGCGACATATTATACTTATGTACAAGTAAGTCAAATGATCTTGCACAGAGAAAAAAAATGGTGTAATTACGCCCACGATTCACGACAATATAAATCTTTTAAAGCTTTTACAAGCAAAATGAGAAAAACTTCTTCCATGATAAATGAGAAAAAGAAACGAATTTTCGTCAGTAATTCGACTTTGGCCAGGAGAGTACTAAGAACAACAAGTTCTGATTACCAGTTTAGATTGAAATGGAGATAGGTACCGTCATTTTCATAAAAACATAAATACGTCGAATAAATTTCCTACGGCTTTATTATGTTATGTCTTCTTTTCCCTGTAAAAAAATTTCACAAGACAAAAGACATAGAGGCTTATTAGAAGTTTTATATTCTTATGTGTATAAGACGGTTAGTTTGATACTAACAGTCAAGGAAATAGTAATACAAAATTATAGATATTTCTTCTTAAATAAGATCTCAGAGTTCGTGCAGAATGTCACACATAAAAGAACAGTTTTGTTTGCCGACACAAACAACATATTTTTATTAAGGAAAGTTTAAAAAAACTGCTGTCTTTGATGTTTGTGTCACCGACGGGAAAATTTTTAGTTTGAACTGATCCCCGAGGGCGGATCCAATCTCAATAAATATTCTGTTGAAAGGAATCGCTTAAACTTTATGAAGTCAACTTCGTTCTAAGTTTGCTTGATTGCTGCCGTGAATTAAGTGTTTTTGTAATCGTCTACATTTCAGAGATTAGTGATCGTTAGTCGCTAGCGTATCTGTTTACGTCTTTTACGTCATCCCGGGTTCAATTCCGAGGTCGAGCAGTGTTATTGGGTTTTTCTATGAAATTATCTGTGCCCGGCTAATGGCAATAGGCTTGCCTTCGCTAAATGGGACTCAAACATCTGAACATTTACAGGTTTAGATGAACAGGTTTACATTAGTACACCTCTGCCCTCTTCAGGGAATATAGGCGTGACGGTAGATATGTACCTATCTGTAAAATATTTTGTGTGGAAAACTTGTATAGCGCCATTAGCTATCATGGAGGGACAAGATTTCCATAACACACAATCATGACAATTATTATCAAAGACCAAATATATATATGCGTTAGTGGAGTCGCGGATAGCACAGGTCGCTAGGTCAATAGGTCTCGCTTTACCATGTCATAGTAGGTTACAGGTTTTTACCAGTGAAATGCCATAAACTTTATAGTACCTACGTGCCTACAAAATATAAGGAAAAGCGATCTTAATGGTTCGACGCTCCAACAATTAGCATTATACTGAAAGTGCCCAGTCGTGCTAACCATTCCTATCAACAAGCAAGAGAACTGGATCAACGCCAAATCGTGCCTTTTAATAAGACGCTGCCAAATCGTTCGAGTTCAACATGTCCAACTTCCAAAAAGGAGCAATTTAAAAGTTTAAACGCAATACACTAGTCTCTTGGACTACCTAAACTATTTGTTTAAAAAAAATTACATGCAGCTTGTTTTCCTTGAATATCTTCAAAATTGTAAGATTCCAAAGAGTGGCCGACCTAAAAAGGCCGCTAGAAATCGCTAAGCATACCTATGGTTTCTAAATATTATTTGATTTCAGAGAAATTGCATACTATAGCCTTTTTGGCTTCCACCTTTTTTCATTTAATTGGGTAAAAGCTCGTATTTCGGACTTGTAATGACTAAAAACTGCAAAGGTATTTTCTTGCTCATAGTTACAGTATTTTATGGTAATAGTTGCCAAAGAAGAATAAGAATATAATGTGGTATTTGCCCGTACTTTTCCAATTAAGCTTAGTCGCGTAACTTCAAGAATGTTAATATACCTTGTACTAAGACATCTTCCAGATACTTATTAAATACCACAATGCAGACGTGCCATATCACGCAATACCTTCCGAAAATAAGTATTTTGAGGTGACTAGCATCTACATGATTTCCCAAAAATAGGCACCGACCATCGTCCCTATCAAGAAAGAATTAAAATACTGTCTAAAGTCAAGATAAACAAACGAAAGTTTAGCGACAAACTAAATTTCACGACTCGAATTTTAAAGGGAAGTTTTAGGATAAGTCAAAAGTAATTCCAGTGTTGTCTCACTAAATATTATTTTATGTTGCAAACAAAATCACATCTTATTACCTACGAGTACTAAAATTCTACCGCCATAAACAGCGTCGTCGGCAAGCTCGTTTTCATAACCGCATAGTTTAGTATTCATCAGCTTCCTTTCACATAATTTTTCATCACAGCCACTCCTTGTAATAAGATGATTAGGAGCGTCTAGCGTCTCGCAAAGTAATCACTTTGCTAACTTTTGGCTCCATGACACATGGGCGTTGTTTCAAGTTTTATAATATAGTCTTTTACAATATTGTTCAAGACAAATGAAGTAAATTGGAGTCAATGATATAAAAGGATTGCGTTTTCTAGATTCAGATTTATTGCAAACTTTATATGAATAAATGTTTGGGGGAGATATGAGAAGTAAGTCTAGGTTATGACTTCAATGCTTCATAATTTATGAGATGTAGTGGCCGCACAGTAACTACTACTTAGTATCTTTTTTTTGTACTGACTGACACACCGAGTCATATTCTAAGTTGTAATATTAGTTTCTCATTAGCATATAAGCACAAGATATCGAGCCTGCATTCCTCAAAGCACAGCCGTTGTGCAGACATTTACTTAGGGTCCCTACCCTGAGTAAATGTGGGGGGTGGACAGCTCTGTACCATAGGTAATAGTCGCAAGTAACAACTTTATTTTAAAGTAATCCGTAAAAAGAATCAGAGCGGTTTTAACCTCTGAACCCCCCTGCCCGCGGCGATGTCCCGAAGGTTATTAAGCGGATGTGTACCAGTGATGAAAGCTCGATACAAATCAATTCCTACCTGCTTCACTTTTGAACAGTGTCTTAATATTGCTGTTATTGGATTTAATGCGTCAAAGTAAGTATATGAGGCAAAATAACAAATTTATTAATTTTTGCTCCTATTTCTTACCGAAATTGACCCTTCGCACAGTGTATTTGTACATTTAAGGTCACAGTGATGCGAGCGTATTGCAATTAACCTGGCACCATTTAAGAATCCTAGCTTGTACTTCGAATTTGTTAATAGGAAAACCCAATAACACTTTCCTCATCCTGGGAACCGAACTTCCGCTCAGCAGCTGCCCTTGCGAACTCTAGACAAATAAGAAAGTGTTTATTAACTTTATACTGGTATAAACAAACTTTTGTTATGTAGAAATGTTTGAAGCACAACTCAATTCACAGAAATAATGGTTGTGATTCGTTTGATGTCGTATACAGTAGGAGCCCTCACAATTTGCGTAATATTTTCTTTTGCTCTCAGATCGTTAAGATAATAGATAACATTTATTCATTCGCATGTTTCAAATGTAATGGACCATTAGGCCTCCTGTAAACCCTAAGGAAATCCGACGTGTCTGCTGGCCACGTATACGACAAGAATTTTGCCGGACAGAGACACGAATGTGCCATATCTGCTTCAGACAAGACAAACATGTGAACATTTAAAAGAGATTTAAAAGGTCTAAAGAGCGGATATTGGGAACATTTTCACACAAAAAAAATTGATCCAGATTTGATTTGTCGTCCCTCATTGTCAAGCTGACACATGACAGAGATAGAGCGACTTAGACAGAGCGATTTATTGCGTAGGTACTAGCTAAAAGTAATAAATTACGATTTTATTCCTGACGTCCCGTCTACCACTTGTGATATCTATTTAAATGTTTTTGCGGACAATAATTTATTTTTGTCTAGCGTTGACACAGTGATCACTGGTCGTAGGTACATACTGTTTCGTTTTGGGGCATATTCCAATTGGAACGTAATAGCGGTGATTTTTTTAGGGCAACTGTATACCTTTTTGTGTTTCGTTGTTTGAACATAAATAAAAGTCGCAAAAACGTTAGAAGACAAGTCGGATAGAGCCTTAGGATAAATTATATTATACATAATTTTATTCATTCCCATGCTCCGAATTCAATGGACCACTGGAAACATACGTCATAGTTGACATTATCCCGTGGATCACTAAATAACCCTGTGGTTTTCCCAAATTTTCGGTGTAACTACACCGGATTACCCAAACCGAGCAATTAATTTCAGCTCGTATAAGGATGAACAAATACAGATATCGCTTGGAATTCTTCCAATTTATTGTTGGAAATGTTCAAGACAAATAGTCTGAAATTGATTAAGTTATAGAGAGCCAACAATATTTAAAAGGAACCTTTTTATACCTTGATCCCAATTTGATTTGATGGAACAACTAGTAAGTTGATTGCGGGTTTATTCGAATTGAGATCACATAATATGTTACTTATCTGAGCACTCTATTCAATTTGGAGTAAAGAATTTATCAATTTACCAAGTAGAATTCTAGAATATTTCTGATGCCGGCTAAGTATTTGTATTCAATTTAAATTGAAATGACCATGTAGTAATCCTATATTCCTCCATTATACTCTTCCTTTAACCTGTGCTTGCATCTTCCAAAATTGGTAAAACGAAACACTTTGAAACCTATAAAGACACTAAAAGATTATAAAGACACTAAAAAATCGGCAAAGTGGATTATTCCATGTCAATTAAATAAATGTATTGTTTTTTTTTTTACATCAAATTCTACTATGTACCTAAGTTGTGTAATCACATTTTTACACTTATTTTTTTAAAGTAAATATAATTTACGGGTTTTCTTGAGAGAAAAATAAGAGACACTTGGTCTCTTATTTTTTTTTTCAAAATACTATAAGCATTGCTTTACATTTCTGAAAAAACGGCTATCACTTGCAATAGTTTTTGTACTCACATGTAGGCTGAGCGCGGGCTGCATGTCGAAGTGAAGCGTGGCGGGCAGTAGGCGCAGGCGGTCGGTGCGCATGCGTGCGGCGACGAGACGCGCCAGCGCAGTGCGCAATGCTCCTGCTTCGCGCCGCGCTCCCCATATCCGTAGATATACAGTACGCGCGCCGTTTGTTTCTAATGAACTGTAAAAATACTCGAAATCTTTATGATATCTATTTGTATTTTTTAGGCATTTTCCATGATAGGATTATAAAGTTATTTTAGTGAAGGAAAATTTGCGGGCAGGTACACCAGACACTATGACCAAGCCACCGCGAGTCCCATCCGCTAGGTTGACTCGATACGATTGTAAATAGGTTTTCGATACTCATTTATTAAAGCACTATATGACACACGAGTTTGCTTATTAGAAACTTACCTAATATTTAAAACGTCTATTTTATCTTCCAACGTAATATTTGAAGCCTTCAAATAGTCTGTTATCTGAAAAACGGAATAATAATGAGATTCAATTATTCAGTGTGGAATAAAATTTTATTTAGACATGACACGGATAGATACCTGTTTTGTGATTTCTTGAGATATATTCACACTTGGTTGATCCATAACCTGCAGTCTAGTTTCAAATCGTGCTGATGCTACATAACATTTAAATAAACAAAGTTAGATATATTCAAGTTAATTATAACTGCCTCATTAGTCTAGTGGTCCTAAGCGCGACTGTTACGCTAGAGGTCCTGGGTTCGATCCCCAGGTCGAGCAAGTGTTATTGGGTTTTTCTAATGAAATTCTCAGTAGCAGCTCGGAGTCTGGTTTTGTGCCCGGTTAATGGCAATAGGCTCGCCCCCTATTACATGGGACCTAAACATACCGGCGAAGTGTGGGTGTACATTAGTACACCTCTGCCTAACCCTTCGGGGATTACAGGCGTGATGGTATGTATATATGTAAGTTAATTAAAAAGTATGCTGTAATTAAACTACACATTATAAAGTTGGATTTTGCATTTCTCAAACTAAAAGTCGTAGTCAATATGTAGTAAGAGTCAATTAAGGCTACTTACTGGTAGTGATGCTCAAAGAATTAAGCAATGGAAACTGGCCATACGGTCTTAACTTTCCTCCGCCTCGTTTATTCAAGCTCAGACTGACTTGAAGTTATTTTCAACCTTATACTCCATTGGGCCCGCCTTAAATTAGTTTTTGCAGTATACTTACACACGTCGGTATCCTTTGGGTTGCAATCACAATCTGTTCCTACTTTGCAAACCTCTCCACATTCTTCTATACCGCATTCTAGAAAAAAAAAACATCACTTCTAGTACTTATTATTTATTGACAGAGAAGTAGCCTCACATTTCATTTACGATACTTGGATTTTACCTTGTTTCATCATTCATCATTATCATCAACCCATTACATTGTCCCACAGCTGGGCACGGGTCTTCTCTTAGATCGAGAGGGATTAGGCTATAGTCCACCACGCAGCCTACTGCGGGTTAGCAGACTTCATATGCAGTTAAGAAAATCTCTCGAGCGCGTGCCTTGGATTCGAACTCGAAATCTTTGACTTGGTAGTCCAATGGCCATATGACAAGGCTATCACTGCACTTTACTTTGTTTATTTATAAAAAATAAAATTAGAAGAGTATTCGAAAGCATTTTAAGCGATTACTCTTCTAATTTTAGTAGGTAAAATGGTGTCCCTATTGGCTGAAAAAATATTGAAAATCCAATCAAGTATAACTGGCAGTTAGAACCACTCGCTCCTTAGTAATCCCTATTAATTCCTTGGGAATGGGGCTTGTTATTTCGGGAGCGCCTTTGTAATGATGATGGATGGCGAGATATTTGGGGTCTTAGAAGGCAACATTGCCGTATGATTACAATCGGATTAATAATGCTTATTTGCCAACCATATCGTAAATGGGTCACAACATAAGTGATCTGGTTTCAATGACCTCTGTATAAGAAAATATTCTTGTTCTATAAAAATACGAGAAAGTAGTGGTAGATAGGTACCCCTTTTCTGTATTCTGGTGATTTTAAGGAAGTAGGATTTATAGTGATAGAATGAATTTTAGAAACATTGTAATGCATGTCCCGAGAGACAAAATAGGTGTTCATTATGTAGTTCGACTGTCTATAGGGGGGGAAAGAAAACACTTGGCACATGATATCGTGCATTACTTATTTTTTGTTTCCAGATATTCCATATAGGTATGTATCTTTGAAACCTGGGAAGGCACCAGGGAATACATGACTCGTACTGAAATACCCGCCATGGGATTCGCGGTATTCGCCATGAATTGCCATCGTGGATTTGAGCTATATGAGCTTTGTGAATGACTGTTCAGCGTATCCTAAACAGTCGCTTCTAAACTTGCTGTCAACCTTTTGCTGACTGGCAGCGTGAACCGTTATGTAGTACTAATACGATACCAGAAGATAATAATAAAGAAATATGATTTGTTACCGGGTGCTGCCGCGTGCGAGTCGCACAGGTCGCCCGTGTACCCCGGCGCGCAGATGCAGCTGACGGCGGCCGGGCCCATCTGTCTACACACAAACACATAGTTGATTATAACGTCCATTGATTTTTAGCACCGATTTTTTGTATAGGATATTCGGCAAACGCGCGTCAACCAGGCAACAACAAAACAGAGCAAACGGCGAGCCACCTGATGGTATGGAGTCATCGCCGTTCATGGACATCTGAAATACCAAAGGAGTTGATGGAAAACAGATGCGTTGCCAAGCCCATTTCCTATTTAAGGAAAAGGGAGGGGAAGAAGAATGCTGACGAATTATGATGAGTGATGATGATGAGTGCTGGTCACAATACTCTTTATAAAAGAAATTTCAGTATGTCCGTATTTTTTACTGTTAACACTTTATAAGTACACACAACATTCATATTTCACAAGTGGGTAGAAGTTTTAATAAGTTATTACCCACTATTACTTTGCTCAAAGCTTGATATTAAAATTATCAAACTAACTAAGCGTTTTCTTACTTAAAGTTAAAAAATAAGCTGTAAAAATTAAAAGATCGTTTTAAAACTCGCGAATATGAAAAAGCGAGTTCATTAAAGTGGTTGTACAATTTACAATTAAGCTTGTGAAACTGCGAGAGAATCTGAGACTGAGAGCGTGTTACGTTATGAATATAATAGCTATTCTCGGCCAAACAGTTTACATACTTCAGTGCCTATTTTACAATGACGTATTATTATATAGACTCATACACGAACATCACGGCTACCAAAAACAGCACAACTGTTACATAGCTACTAATACGTGCGAAGAAAGGAAAAGAAAATAAATGCCACCTTACGGTGTACCTGTTGTTAGAAAGAGATGAATATACATCTTTAGTTACGTTACGATTAAGTGCTGGGTTCTAATCGGTCGAGCACATGTGTGCGTTAGACACCAGCCGCCATTACTTTGCGTCGAAAAAAAAAAAAACTTCAAATTCATAAATTCATTTCTATTGATACTTACAGTTTGTTCGAAATAAGTAAGCCGATCGGAAGTTGTCTGCAAGTCGCTGCGCAGTAGGCATTTTTACGCCTAGATCAGTAGCGCGCATGCGTGGTAATGGCGCGAGGGGCGGGGTCAGCGCCGCTTCGCTGTTTCACTCAATCCTTAGTGTTTCATGAATAATTCTGTCTCGCTCCCCCAGTGAAAGTACACAGTCAGTGCCAAAAGTGCTACGCGTTGTTTTTATTTTGACGTTATTGTTGTTTAGTTTTTCGATTTTGTTTTTGTTATTTCTCAATGTTATTGTATCATTGTGGTTTGTCCTTGCTTCTCTTTGCGGAAAATTCCTAAACGCAACACTGTTTTGCAAATCTGTGAACTATTTAAAATTTAAATGACAATTTAATGATTTTGTGAAAACTCATATAAGGATTTTATCAATAAAGCAATCCAGCAATATTACACGTAATTCTAAAAACTTATTTATCTTATTTTAAAAATTATTTAAACACGTTTCCGAACGCTAACACTTTATTACGCGACTGTAGCTGCGCGGCCCTAGAAAACGGCTAACTTCCGATCGGCTTACTTATTTCGAACAAACTGTACGCATGAAATGACACATTTTTATCTTTCACTGTTATAGTGTAATTTGTGCATGCTCTATATAAACATTAAGTCATGTTCTCATGAATTATGCAACTATTAAGTACAAACTATTTTGACGGAACGTACCGACGCAACGCTGGTTGATCAGCAACTAAACGCGATCCGGGGAATTGCCTTAATTTCTTGTAGTTGATTTTAGAGGGCGGGTAACGTATCTATAGTTTTTAAGCTATTTAATATTAACAAATAAATACCTACTTATATTGAATTTTATTGTTTCTTTTTACGGTATGATTGTTTCTTTTTACGGTATTATTTATAATCGATAGTTGTTTTATTCAAAAGGTTTTCAATAAACGTGATGTTTATCTCAGGTTCATTCTCTACTACTTTACATCAAGCTTTCATAGTTGAATGTATTTTCTGAATTTACTTCCTTAAAGTGAAAGTTTCTATATAGATCGATCACTCATACTGGAAATGTTCTGTAGCATGAATCAAGCTGCTTGATGGGCATGCGTATATACAAACGTTTCTTTAAAAAAATATACATGATCCACCGTTGCATGCCATAAGCAAAAATAACAGCGCAAATATTAAATTTAACCCTTTTTTGTCAAAAGCCTACGTATCTACTTGACTTAATTGAGAATACTTACTGAAGGGTTAAAGGGCAATATTTTATAAACCGTTTAACCGAAGGACGTAAATTTACCGTCACTAATACTGAGAATTATATTTAAAAAAATATGAAATCGGGGAGTTCCGTTGAAAATGAAACGTAGCCGTCATAGCAAAAAAATATAACTTTTTCATATTCGTGTATGCACGAGTATTTTTTAATTAAAATAATTCTAAACAACAACTAAAGATTGAGAAAAAGGGCATTTAACTAGTAAGCTTTTCTCATAAGAAAGAGCTGAATTCTTACAACAATAAAGAGAGTTCTAACTAAAATTTATTAGCAAAGGCAGGGTTAAGTTTTCTTACCTGCAGGTGCCGCCATTTTTACACATGTTGGAGGTCCTAGGACACAGCGGACCCTCTCCGCAGTCCGCGCCGGAGTACCCCTCGAAACACGAACAGTAAAATTCCCTGCGATGCACAAAATATTATGAGCTGAGCTGTTATAAATTGTATAAAATACCTGGCCGGAAATTTCCACAGCGGCGCTCTATTGTGTAAGATTCTGCCTTATTGCACCAATTGGTTGAATGTCAATATCTGATATTTAATATGTATATTATTAGTGAGTGCTTTGAGCTTATCACATATTTTAGCACCCGTTTTGATTTCGTTCCACTTAATGTTTAAATGCTTAAATTCTTTTAATAAAGGGTTCCTAAATAGGCAAGAGTGTACCTATCCCAATTTCAGGGCATAAACCTGATTTTGTGGATAACTACGAGTAATAATACTGAATTAGGTTCCAGTGGCGGCGGATTGTAAGTGTCATTTTTTATTGATAACATTGTATTGAGGTAGGAAAATTTACGTATTAAGTTTGTCATTATAATAATCACTGAAAACCGCCAGAGAACGGTCTTGTAATTTTTATCACCGTTGACGCGTCATCTGTTACGGGTCCGAACTCGCTACAGAGTATTTTCAATATTTCTAGAACTTTGTAGGGTTCGGAAGCGTATGGAAGGGACTGGGTTACGTATGTAAGCATTACCATGTCATTGGAATTATTCTTTTGAATTTATTTAAGTTTGTAACTTACTGATAATTGTGCCTGGCATAGCAGTGTCCCAGTAGTCTGCATTCGATAGCGCTGCATGACGTGGGTCCCGGTGACTGTGTGGGTCCCCGCACCTCATACGTCACGTTGAACCCGAACACAGACAAGAGCCCCAACGCCCTCAGCTGGGTGCCCTCTAGTCTGTTCAGGTTTAGCTCCACCACCAGCACTGGACTCTGAACCTGAAAAAGAAATTGCGGCTGTTAATCGTGATTGGTTTCTTGTCAACTTACCATTAGCTGCATAATCTACTATGTGATGACATGACATGATGGATGGTTTATTAATATTCTGCTACCTTTCCGCTCACGGCTTCGCCCGCGTGGAGTGTACGTTTCTTGTCATTTTACGGAATAATATAGCGTATGTCATCCAGGAATAAAGTAGCTTTCTATTGGTGAAAGAATTTTTCAAATCAGTCCAGTACTTCCAGAACCTATTCAATGCAAACAAACAAACAAACAATCAAGTCTTTCCACTTTATAATATTAGTTTAGATATATTTTTGTAGGTTAGATTTGTAGGTAATCAAAACCTTATAATAGCCACAATTATTTTTAATCGGAATTCTCGGTAACATCAATTATCATTTCAAATCATTTCATGAACGACGACATCCGCAGCAACGTAAACCACAATTTTTTTGGTTGATGTCACTACAGAATATACAAAACAGTCCTATAAATTTAAGTGGCAGTCAAAATTGTAACCGTATTTTGATGTTGTACAAGTTTCGCTTAACTCAAAGCCTTAATGTAAATTCTAACGCTTGAATATAACAACAAAGGAGCATGCGTCACAAAACAAACTCAAAGAAACGCCTCGTCGAATTATTTATGAAGATAATCGCCAGCCACCCCATCTCCTACGTTTACAAGAGAAATGCGAATAAAACACGAATATTTAGAATTTGGCAAGTCTCCAGACGAATAAATATTGTTTTTTTTTTTGCAAAAAAGAAGCTTGTCCTGTCTTATAAAAACCTCATAAATTCTTAACGGATGTAAGTATGGATTGTGACGTCAGTGTGACGAGACGGATGGAAATCTCAGAATTAAACAAGGGTTGGTAGGCAGAATTAAAGGGTTTTCTTCTGTATAAAGTAAATACAAATACAAATTACACAAAAATCTATAATAATTACATGTAGGCTATTAATAGATTATATTTATTTAATATTTATAGTTCGTGAATTAATAGTCCGTGCGGAAATCGAAGCCGTCGCTTAAAAAGCTATCGCTCAGCCTTTAAACTGAAAGTCTCGAGAAGAGTACTATAGAAATAGTCCTATGAAGTAAGGTCTTAATTTAATAAATGTAAGCTCTACATTACTTCGTTTTTCGTGAAAATGTTTAGTTATTTTGTACTTTCTTTCTAGTTATTTATTTAAGGTATTGTAGGTTTTTCTTCTAAAGACATCAAAACGAACTTTAGGTATTCATGGTACATAATAATTCATTCTCCAACTTTTGCTTATTTTGTATAACAAATCAGTTCTTCTGATCGAGAGTAGAATAAATACGTGGAATGACTTTGAATGTTCTGCAAACTTTTCTGTTAAAATTACAAAGCCAATACTTAGTTTGTCTAATAAATACCAAATTAAGTAAACAAAAGGCCAATAAAAAACTAAAATGTGTTTAAAATAAGAGTCTATTTTAAGTTTATTAATGTCACTTTTGTGTCAATTTTATATCTCATTAATTCAGCAAATCCCGTTAGGACCAACGGTGTAAAAAACTATAGATTTTGGATTTTGCATTGTGTCTGTAATTAAATGTACTTGAAGTGATAAAATACTATAACTTTTAAGGTTGTTTTTTACTATTAGAGAAAACCATTTCACATTTACGACACTGATTGAAATAATTTTAGAAAATTTTTAAGAATCTAAATTTCCCTGTTCGGTTCAGTGGATCAATAATAATCTATTCTTGCACGAGCGTACTGTAATCTAGATGTTATAACATTAACCTGGCAATTCTCTAGGTCATTGTCGTAACTGGCTCCAGGAGCTGCAAGATAACAGCTATGAAAGTAAAAGGTAGTAAAAGCTAAGTATAAGTTAGCGCCGTAGAGAACTAACTGTCCTAGACTATAAAAACAAATTGTTTTTGGTACCGTAACATTTTGCTTAAAACAACGCCTTTTTACTAACAATAATAATTGTTAATTGCATTTTTGTCTGTAAAAAGTTAATATGTAAAGTATTTCTTATTTCTTTCTTTCAGAACTCTTCCGTCTCATGTAATTTTGATACTACCAAACATTCCAATTACAGTTTTTTCAGTTTTCATTTTCCAGACCTTGATATTATACATCCTTCCCTTCATAATATAGATTTAAATGACACTAGTAATGGACGGAGAATAAAATCGTTATCGCATCATAAGTGAACTTTTAGTTAGTTAACAATAAATCTATCTGTCTCAGTCATATATCAGTCTGACAAAGAGAGACGACAAAATTTAATCGTGATCAACATTTTATGAAAATGATCCCAATGTCCGAGCTGCAAACCTTTTTGTATAGAATCATTATGTATTCCACAATAACATTATAAAGTTTATCATAATTTTTCCCACGTGCATATTTTACATTTAAAATGTGAAAGCTTGTCAACACAAACTTCGGTCGAGCTTTCAAACATCAACATATTTTTACATTTTATTTGAGTGCTATAAAACTCACTTATTGCGGTGGATGAGTTTTATAAACGACTGCACAGCAATTTTTACAAATCGCCGGTACGAGCACTTCCCACGGAAATTTCGAATTTATGAACGGTTAATAAATCTAGCTGAATGTTCGTGTGTACATATCTTAAAATATGTATTTGGCTTTAAAAATTGAATAATTTAAAAGGTAGTGCTAAATTGATTTGACGGTTAGAATTTATTGCAATCAACATTATTATGAGGTGCCTTTACCAACCAAAGACAATTTGTTCGAAATAACTAAGCCTGAAGTAAATTTTTTATAGAAGAAGTCTTTGTAAAGTAATATGACAGTGTCATATTATGTTTCGCATTGGTGATTATTTTCTCTACTAATTTCTATATGTATCTATAAAAACACTTACGAGTAGGTAATAAAGCGATATTACCGGCGCGATAGTTCGGAACGGCTAACTTCAGGCGAGCAGAGTTATTTCGAACAAATTGTGATTGGGGTTGCTTAGGACCACTAGACTGCCTCATCAGTCTAGTGGTCTGAAGCGCGACTGCTATGCTAGAGGTCCTGGGTTCGATCGAACACCTATGTTCGAAAACATACCGGCGAAATGTGGGTGTATATTAGTACACCTCTGCCTATCTCTTAGGGGAATACAGGCGTGAGGGTATGTTTGTTATGTGATTGGCGTCGACATGATCATAGTCAAGCTCATGTGATGTATTTTACGCGAAACGACTGCCACCAGAATATTTATAAGTAGGTAGTAGGTAATATTTGTAAGTAGGTACTTAATACCAAAAAGGTCATTAGACTTTTCAGAGAATACAAAGATATTTTTGGGAAGGCTAATGGTATGTAACTTGTTGCATATTAGTTTTCCGACACATTCTTGGCTATAGAAGTGCATACGATTATTTTGACGTACCTAATTACCTTTTTTTTTTTATGGGATAACTCGGCAAACGAGCAGGCGAGCTACCTGATGGTAAGTAGTCATCGCCGCCCATGGACATCTGCAAAACCAAAGGAGTTGCAGATGCGTTGCCGAGCCTATTTAGGGAAAGGGAGGGGAAGGAGAAAAGGAGAAGGAAGAGGATTGGGGGAGGAATTGGGCCTCCGGCCCTCTCGCTCACCGAACGAAGCGCAGTAACGAAACGCTACTACTCGGACGTCGGTCTTCTGCGAGAGTGTGGTACTTCCCCGGTCAAGCCGGCCCATTCATGCTGCGAACAGCGTGGCCCTACCACAACAAAAAATCATTAAATCAGGTGTCTGACTATCACAAAGAAAAATCATAAGTTTTTACGTATATGTTTAATCAGTACCGACTCATATAAACATGCTTTCCGAGGCAGTGAGGATTTTTGTCATATTAAGCATGGTCAGAGTCATCCATAGACTTATCTCAGCCTAGCTTAATGTTGCAGATCGATTGATCAGCGACATTTTATTTTTATTTTTTTAAAGCTTACTAGCAATATGGGTTACATTACACATTACTAGTATTCTTGTTAACCCCTCGTGCTAAGCTAAATGCTTGTGTTACGAGTGGGGTTCACGTCGGTAGTTCAATGGGTGGGGTTCGAACCGGTAACCACGTGATTGCAAGTCCGACGCCCTAGCCATTAGGCTATCGCCGCTTCAAATTTTCAAGATTTCAATTTTCGCTTCAAAACTTTAACATTATTACTTAGCCAGGAGTACTTACTATTTTTTGCTGTCTCTATCATTATAGTTATACTACCTATATCTTATAATTATTGGCGCAGTTGAATACAATAATTGAAAACGCTTGTTCTGGAATTTAGCATAAATCATAAAAAGATATGTACGGCTGGTAGGGAGGTGCGCAGAAACGATAAATTTCTGTACATGTGAAAGCTTTACAACTGCTTTAAATTATCACCATTTTTCACCTCAACTCTTATGAATATCACTGTTTTATTAAAATTCTTTGAGGAGTGCATAGACAGAGCAAGCACGAACAAATGAAGAAGTTTTAGAAAAGGTTATTGGCAGCTCAAATAGTTTCAATAACTTGATCAGGCACGATCCATTTTTATATCTCAGTTTACAAGAAGTATTGATAGAAAATATGAACAAATACACGTCTGCAAAGTTACCAAGATATTTACTGAAGAAGCAGAATTTGTCTTTTTTTTTAAAAACTAATGGCAATGTGGGTCACACATTACTAGTAATCTTGTTAACCCCTCGTACTAATCCAATGCTTGTATTACAAGTGGGTTCACTCACGTCGGTAGTGCTATGGGTGAGTTTCGAACCGGCAACAAGCCATTAAGCTACTGCCGCTTAATTGATTTATGAGTGAACAGGAATAAATTATCATCAAAACCAGACTTACAAAAACAGTATGCTAACCCGCCTAGTAGGTAATAAGCGATTCTCATTTATCCACAAAACCACGAAAATGTTCAGGCGCTTGAGAGCAGATGTGAAATGTTTGACCTGCTGACGAGGTGAAATTAGGAGGAAAAAAGATGAGGAAAAGCGCCGTATTTGTTGAAGTTCACAACGCTCGTTAGCAAGGCGGGGTAGACGTGATGAATATTACAAACTAGGCTCATGAAAAAAAAACAGTAAAGTATGATTGTAGAATTATGGTTATCAAAGTCAAATAAGAACTTACAATTTAAAAAGAAGTGCAGTGAGTCTCAAGTTCAAACCCAAGGCTGCTACCTCTGATTTTATCGCGTATTAATAATATCAATTGTTTAGCGTTTAAACGGAGAAGAAAACATCATGAGGAAATCCTGCATGCCTGAGAGATTTATAAGACAAGATAAGACTTATTGTTAAAATATTTTTGTACTTTTATTCTAAATAAACATTTAAGGCTAGGCGTGGTGGACCATATCTTAATCCCTATCGTTCCGAGAGGAGAACCGTGCCCAGCAGTGGGACAATGTAATGGGTTGATGATGATGAAAAGTAAATTGCGAGCAGTGGTTATAAAATCATTTACTCAAAGTAAAGCGCCTGTCTGGGTCCGAACCTACGACCTAATACTAGTGGCAGCCGTTACCATTGGGCTACCACCACTCCTCAAACGACAAATGACAGGGATGTTCAACATTTTAAACCTAAGCTGGAAATTCTTATGCATGAAAACAACTCTAGTGACTTCTACAATCTATTTTCACGTCCCTATCTACATTTTTATTTTTCATACGCAATCTTTCATTGTCGGTGCTATAAATGCAAAGCGCTGGCGCAATTTTGCGTCAGACCGCTCTCGGCCATTATCAGCGCGAGGTTTTATTTGATTCCTAGAATAATGTATGCTTTGCGACGAGAATCCTCAAACTGTTTTTCTGATTGTAAATAAGTATATTGCGTATCTTTGCGGGTGGTAACCGAATAGCACAAATCTGTTGTTTTTTTTATATTACCTACCCCCACTCACTCTTTGAGAGTCAGATAGTCAGTGATATCAGACTCACTCTTTGAGAGTCAGATAGAGTTAGATTGATGTTTGCAACATGTTTTGTCGTCAGTAGAAACGCAGGGTTAGCCATACAAGTTCTCATGTTCGTCAAGTCCAGTAAATTCTGAATAAAGGAACCCGTGTTGTTGCATCTGGTTTAGTTTGTAACGATGAGAACAAGAATGAAAATATTTATTTTAATTTCACTAAGTATACTAAACTTTCGAATCGTTAATGATTTCAAAGTACGTATTAATATTGAAGTAATTGACTATGCATACCTGATTGATACCTGTCGATGCCTTGGTATTCGTTGCTCACACAGAGAAAATATTCTATGGAAAATTTGTATGCTATAAATTATAGAAATAGGTCACGTATTAGCTATTGAAATTGAAATTGTTTAAAAGTTAGTGACAAAATTATCTTCACATTACACACATCGTAGAAACATTACATCAGTTAAATTACGAACTAAGCTCACACCGAGACAAACAAAAGAAGACAGAACAAAATGCTGCGCAAATCATATATCAATTTTGTCTGTTCAGGCCTGCTGCCTGACACTTTTATATTTTAAAATCAAAAGAAATTCAGCCTCCTTGTGTTGCTTAAAATTTCTTAAATTAAAAATCGAACAGCTTGCATAAAATCTCATTATGATTATTAAATTTAATTTTATTCTTTGGAATTCATTAAGAGAGCGAATGTGAGTATATTAATTATCGAGTTACGATGAAAATATTACCTGTAACTAAATAACTACTAGACAACTTTAGGAGTTTTTGCAGTATTTTTATTTCAGATAGGTGATATCGCCATCAAGAAGTTGTTTCTTAAATTGAAATAGCTTTATTGACAGTATTTTGATAATATGTACCTATTGCATAATATCTTGTAGATTAAAACAAATGGGGTAATGAGTTTTTAACCTTTTGTACGCCATTGTCACATATATGTGACAAACGAAATCTTACCCTGAACGCCAACGTCACAAATATATGACAAAATATACGTCGCCCATTTTATGAAATAAACAATTTAATCATAACTTTAGTGTGTTTTCACTACCTTGTGTAATTTGACAGAAAAAGTGGCCTGGCGTCAGGGGTACAGTTTGTTCGAAATAAGTAAGCCGATCGGAAGTTGTCTGCAAGTGGTTAAGAAGTGGTTAATTTTAATAGAAAGAGGTAGTATAAAAATAATTAGAGTCGTATATGTTTCACATTTCTAATTATTTTGTTTACTAATTTCGGTATTTATGTATTAAAACACTTAATTAAAAGATTTTATCACCGCGGTATTTCGGAACGGCTAACTTCCGATCGGCTTACTTATTTCGAACAAACTGTACCGCGATACGTTTATACTCTGGCGTGCAAAAGGTTAAGTAATGTTAAAAAGCACTTTATGTTCCACTTTCAATGCACTGTCATCTTTTGACCTTCAAAATGAAACATGTGAATATGATAACAGAATTATAGTATTTGTATTGTAAAAAGTTTTTACTTAAATAGAGCAAAATAACAAGGTTACTGGTTGGAAGAAAAATATCGAACGGGTTTTCGAAATTTGAAATTCGAATAGGTAAAATTTGATGTTCAAATTTTAAATTGTCAAAAAAAAGCGAGAATATACCTAATATTCTTTCTCGTTTTGGCCTGTGATATCAAATTTCCCTTACACATTCACCATTATTTTAGTGAAGTCTCAAATTTCTTCAAAATCTTAGTCTCTATCAGCTAAAATGTTATTACGTTCCAAATATTAGATTGAGACTATGTACATGAAAGCCCAAGTTGTGAACCCGTCCAGCTAACTAGGTTCAATTTGATTTGGCCAGAAATTACTTCTTTTCAAAGTAGCACTTGTTTACTTGAACGTAGGTTCATAGTGACCTTTCCCTGGGGTGAGTAAATTGGGAATAATTCGCAGACACTCAGCACATTCAATATTCAACTGAGTTGTTTGTTGGGCAAACACTGTTTGTAATTTACTGGGCTTTAACTGAGCGAGTCAGCCGCCCACGATAATTACCCCGTGGTGAGTTGTTACTACTAATCGCTATTTACAAAAAACATTAGAGCAAATAGGTTCAAACAAATAAATAATTTTGTGTTAAAGATTTTTCCAATATAATTAATTCCATAACGTAACATAACAATTCCTCCCCCAATCCCCTTCCTTCTCCTTTTATCCTTCCCCTCCCTTTCCCTAAATAGGCTCGGCAACGCATCTGCAACTCCTTTGGTTTTGCAGATGTCCATGGGCGGCGATGATTACTTACCATCAGGTAGCTCGCCTGCTCGTTTGCCGAGTTATCCCATAAAATAAAAAAATAAAAAAAAATAACATACTGTGCCGACGAATTTGGTGTATCCTGTAAAGATGGTACAAGTCTGATAAAAAAAAACCATCACGCCTGTATTCCCCGAAGGATTAGCCAGAGGTGTACTCAATGTACTCCCACAGTTTCACAGTTCGCCGGTATGTTTAGGTGCCATCTAATAGAGGGCGAGCCTATTGCCATTCACCGCCTCACCGAGCATACTTATATCAAAAATAATCCCAGAGATTTGGTCATCAGTCGGTCGTATCAATTATCTGATTCGTGAAACATAAAGACAACTTCACATACCTGCTAAGATGTAGTGTCTTGTATCAGAAGATGTAAGTTTCGCAGGGAAAAATGTTGACTGAATCGACACCTTGTATTGGTCCAACAATTGCAGCAAAGTAATATAAATCTATGTAATTATACGTACTATATCTAGAGCTGAATCCATTTAGTTAACCTTTGATGTATGTGAGATGGAATGCCCCCTAACTTGTGGGTGTACCCTGCGGTTATGTTGCGAGCTCGGGGGCTCACCGCAACAAGTATTCGACGGCGAGCGTATGCACATCGTATCGCATCATTTTTTAATTCTACATAAGGCAGTCCCGATTTATAATTCTAGATGTACTTTGATGTAACTCCTTTTAAAGCAGTAAAGCATTCAGACGACAAAACCCAGCAACTTGTGGGTTATCTTCAGAAGCGGGTGGTTAGACGCAAAACATTTTTTTTGGGACCGTCTCAAGAGTAAGTATACTCAATTAGTTATTAAAAAAGAAGTCTTCCCGGTCGTTCTCAATTTTTCGTACTCAATTCAACTGTTTTTCCAGTAAGAAAACCAGTTGATTTGAGAACAGCAAATATGATCTGGAAAGCCAATCTACTTTAAGCACAGACTCTGGTTTAGTCTCACTAATAAGAATATAATAAGTAATCTGATATCTTTCTCAAACAGTTACTAATATAAGCGTATGTTTTGTAAGAAAGAACAAAATATACCCGTACTTACCGAAAGATTTCATGAAAATCCATTCTCTGATTTCTACGGCTAACTAAGTTTCCGGCTGTTGTACGCTTTGTTACACATGAAATCAGAACAAAAGGTCCCGTAAAAGAAAGGCCACAGCTATTCCTTTGTTAGGTTAGTTAATACTGGGCTTATGTTCCTAAGTTTACCTCTAAATACCTGGCTGGGTTTATGTACGCAGTGTGTTTATGTTACTTACCTCATTTTATTTGCACTTACTATCAGAAGTATAGAAACATAATCCTGGAATCGTGATGTCAGATTGTGGTTCTTTTTATTACATTTCTTTTTTCGGATCGGTATAATACAGTAGGCAGTTTGTATCTAGATGAATATGTCTTGGATGGGAACTGATACCGGCAAATTTATATAATAAATCTTTTAAAATTCATTTGTATATTGCTGCTATTGTGTTGAGCAGTGACGGCTATGATGGACGTGAATCCATATTTTTTCTTCATGATGAACCTTCCATATTTAAAATTCTGATTTTAATACACAACTGCTATATATCCACTAAAGGTAAATACTACTCTAGATCCCTTTAGTGGTAGCAGTTGCTCTAATGATTTTAGTGGTACATTTACACATTAGTGCATGCAAGTAAATGGGTTATAGTGCGGTACCTATACCTACTGATGAATTGTAGATGGTGAGCCAGCACTACACTGTAGGTAAACAATATGCAAATTCGATCCAAACGCTCCACAAGATAGTGCTTTTAGACAGCCGATAAACCGCAAGTAAATAGCCGGGAGACTTACACCATTGCTATAAGGGTCAGTTTACAATGGAATAGCAGCAGCAGCAACTGTTAGTGATGTGGTGAGTGCAAAAAATAATAGGTATAGGTAGTTGCACTCTGAGGGTTAAAATGCAATGCGCTACCTGCCCTAGTAATACTGTACAACGCGGTAACTTATTGTTGTGTATTTTATTCGTGTTTCATTGATATTGATGAGTGTCAATTGATGTAGGGAAACCCTGACATGTACGAAAATTTGATGACCCTAATATTGTAAAAATATATGGAAAAAAATAATTTTATCCTTGCATTATTAAGGCGTCAATTGGGTCTTTCGGACATTACCTGTTTACAGCGTGATATTATCTACTATCAAATGCGATAGTACAGAAATACCTATTATTTATAAGATACAATACAAGTTACCAGAGATAATAATAGGTTTCACACTTCATTATATATTTAGACTAGCTTTCCGCCCACGGCTTCGCCCGCGTGTTCGCCCCCGAATTTTCTTTGCTATAAACCTCACGGAGCCCAAGACCTTTCCAACGAATGCAAAACCGTGGAAATCGGTTCGTGCGTTCTGGAGTTATAGCGTCAGGAAGGAAAACCCGACTTATTTTTATATAGTAGATTAAACCCAAAGAGTTAACTTCACTAAACCTGGAACGTGGTAGAATAGAATAGAATAGAATAGAATAATCTTTATTGTACACCATTAATAAGAAGCAACATTAATAAGGAAATGCTTAAGCTAAGGGTACAATGGCGGTCTTATCGCTAAAAGCGATATCTTCCAGACAACCTTTGGATGGACAGAAACAAAAAATGTGATAAAAATAAGGGGGGTAGTCCTTGGTGTACTAAAAACATAAACTTAAATACCAATTAAAACATTTAAAAATCAATATTAATATAAACATACTTATAATATATACTATACACACACATATATTATTATATATTTAAATATATATGCAATATTATATGGAAATATTATTATAAAATTAAGCAGTAGCGCAGGTAGCCAGAAATACAGTATGATTAGCAATAGCCATCCATTTAGAAGAAAGAGAAAGAGAGACTTGGTAGATTGTATATTAAAAGGAAGAAGCAGTAAATTAAAGGGACAAGAAATGGTCATGTACTAGTTTTTTAAAGTTAATTAGTGTCTGGGCACGTCGTATGGACACAGGCAATGCATTCCACAGCCGTACAGCCTGTATAGTGAACGATTTATCGTAGAATATTGTGGAATGCACTGACATTTCAAGCTTCAAATTTTCCGATGATCTCAAGTACCTTGTATGTGTGTCATGAAGGAACTTAAAACGTTCTTTGAGGTAAGAGGGCGTAGCGGGATTAAACAAAATACTATAAAGTAATGATAAAATATGAGCATTCCGGCGAAGGCGAATTGGAAGCCACTTGAGTTTAGCGCGATATTCGGAGATGTGATCATATTTGCGTAAACCAAATATAAATCTGATACAAAAGTTTTGAAGTCGCTCAAGCTTGTCTAATTGTGCTTCAGTAAGGTCAGGATAGCTGGCATCGGCATAGTCGAGGATAGGAAGAAGAAGCGAATTAGCAAGCTCAATTTTGGTGGCAGTTGGTAGGAAATTTCTTAATCTTCTCAAGGACCCGCCTGCAGCAAACAGTTTTCGACTTAATATAGATATATAGATATATAGATATATAGATATATAGATGTGGTAGAGCATAGTGAACGTGATCGAGTACACTTTATGGACCACAGTTTTATAACGCCATGCACACCACAACTTTAAGTAGGGTACGATGACGTAGCGAAATCCCTTTTAACTTGATTCGTAATAAAAATGGGACGGGTCATAAGGAAACTCCGCTCCACTTTATAGGCCAACCGAAGCATTTCCAAATAGTATGTTACGCCTCTTATATTTGTCAGTATTAAGGAAAAACATGACTTGGGTTGATTTATTGACAGATTCTCTTGCGGTTTTATTTTATTAAGCTTTTCGGTTGCGATTGTACCGAACCGTAAATGCCATGATGATTCGGAGATTCTGATGGATTAAGTTAAATGGCTCGGAAAACTAAGGTGGTTGGTTATCATCGCGCCTTCCAAACGGGTACCTGGATGATGTTGAATGATTTATTATGGTTCCTGTGTAATAAAATAAATAATAAACAAACAACAACATTCTGTTTTTTTAAATCCGCACTAGCAAGCAAGTCCTGCGTCGCAGGGGATTTCGAACCAACAAACATTATTAAAATACTAATTAAAAAAAACTATTGTTTTCAGGCACTGGAAACCCTTATGTAATTTACTGACTTTTGATCTAAACCCAAGTATTTGTAAATATTTGTTTCGGGATTTAATTAAACGACACTCGGCATAGTGGCGAGGTTACTAATAGTACAGTCATAAGGTACCAGCACGCCTGTTATGCTAAGTGTGTTTATGTGACAGGGGGTGAGCCTATTGCCACTAACCGGGCAGAATTCCAGACTCCAAACTACTACTGAGAATTTCATAGAAAAACTCAATAACAGTTTGCTCGACCTGGCAATTGAACCCTTATGTGTTTCAGTCTTGCTTAGGACCACTAGACTAATGAGGCAGTCAAAAGTACAAATACAGTACGGTAATAGACTGTAATAGATCAGTTAAATTTGTGCTTACCTTAGCGTAAGTTTATTCTTGAAGAAAGAAGAGTTCGGAATTTAGGAACAATACTTTTACTCAGGCTACAACGATGCCCCAGGGAAACCGATGCAATATTGCTGGAAAATTGCTACTTGCAAACTATTCTATAACATTTCAAGTCTGAATTTTGAACATGTTATTTTGTTATGAGATAGTTTTTGTCTGGGGAGTTAGCACTAAGCCACTAGTTCTAAAAGAGAGAATCATATTTTTTTAAACGACTTTCTTGAAAATTTTCTTTAACTCTTCAAAGATAGACTATAGACACAATGCAAAATCTATTATTTTGTACACCGGAGGTCCATACGGGCTTTACTGAATTGATTGAGAACCTGCCTTCAAATTAGAATATTCTGGAATCAGGAAAAGACAAACAGATGCTTATTAACTATTTCATCGATAGAGATGTGACTTGAAAATAAAAGTAGCCCTTTACAAAATAGGTACATTCTTCACCAATACTAGTATTACCAGAAGAAGCTGCTATGCGGAAATAATAGCTAACCGAATATATAAACCCGTAACTTTAAGTGTTCAGTAGGCATTAACCGAAGAAGCTCCTATAAACAACAACTTTATTACACGCGTTTCACCAAAGTTCCTCGAGATAATTTGTCGTAATTGACGTTCCTTCTATTAGGAAGGATAATTCCATTGCTGATTGGCTACAATTCTATTTTATGACCTCTTTAGAACCACCATAACAGTTTGTTCTGACTTAAACTGTTAGTGTGTTAATAAGTCAAAGGATTATGGAAAGTACTTATGTGCACTGTGCAGTTTTGCGGTTTTCTCTTTGTTTAAAATAAATGCTCATATTCTTTGAAGTGGTTCATACACAATGATATAATTATTAAGTTGCACTGCAGCATTTATACAACCTTCGGTTCTATAATGCAGAGAAAAGAATAATAAGAAACATTCTGCCCACAGGAAGGAGTATTAAAATAATTTTATTCCACGCCGAAATGTCTGAATTTTATTTTCGTCGAGAGACTTGGTACTAGTTTTAGTGTTCGTTTAATATTCATGAAACGAACAATGAGAGTAGAAGGAGTTCAGTATCATTGTGGGCGTTCTGTTTTAATGTAGATTATTGTTGTTTTCTGTAGTAAACTGGTACAACTTGGTTGGTAATTTGAGTGCTGATTAGTTTTAGTTTTTTTTTCTTTGCCACTGTTTTTGTTATTTGATGTTTATTTTCTTCGATGAAATAACCTTTTAAGGGATTTGTTAGCATATCAAAAATCCTTATCGATGTATATTCATTTAAATCTTGCATCGGTATTCCTCGTATCGTCCCCTAACGGTTAAAATGCTTTAAATCTATTACTCACTGCCATTTAAATCGACATTACGTAAGAAGTGGGAAAATATATGACTTGCTCGATGGTAAGACCTCTTGGGTCTCTGATTGGTTGGCGACAATGCTTAGATTCTTTGGAATCTGTCCGAAAGCACCTCTCGTGTTTTAACTTTTGCACGTGAGAGTCAGTTCCCCCCTCTCGGTTGTTGCAGTTCCGGCAATCTGCAGTCTGTTGGGGTCGCATCAGCAACTCTTCGTATGGGTTTTGCTATCCCTGAGCGGCGATGACTATTTACCATCAGGTAATTCGCCTGTTTGTTTGCCGACATAACCAATAAAATTAATCCTTATCACATCGAGGAAACTGTCCCATTATACCGAAGCCTTACTTGTTACATAAGAAAAAAGATAAAAGCATTGTGCTGATGCTTTAAAATACAGCACTAGCCAAGCCATGGCAGCAGTATAATGGCACTGCAGACAGCGAGGTCTTAACGACTTGAGATCGGACGTAGGATTAACTAGAACCAGTGACCGGCCTCTCACTAGTAATTACAGATAAGCTTAGCGCCACTGTGAACTACACAAACCATCACAATGGAGATTTGTTCTAAGGTATTAATTTAAGACATAGTTTGTGTTTAAGTATCAGATGATCACACAATTTGTCAGGTTATAAAAGCCCAAAACTTAAAACTCGCAGCAGTACTTCTTGTAAGGTATTAAGAACTTATGTCATAAATGCGAAAGCCTTTCAAAATTACCTGCTCGTTTGTTACATTTCACCTTCACGCCTAAACCACTGATTTAATTTTAAAGAAGTTAAGTGTAGGTACATAAAGTTTGTACCTTGGAGCAGGAATTAGGCTACCTTTTGTCACAAATAGTCCTGTTGAGATGCAAGTAAATCAACAGACATCTAGTGTTAATATAGTCATAAAAATATATGTCCCTACGGGCAATTTATCAATCATAAAGTTGTAAAGGACCATAGGTCGAGAGTGTAATGGCTTATAAAGGTTTATCGTCCATCAAGCAGACAATATATTTTAGTAGGTTGGACAATATCACAACCTGTTAACGAAACTTTTTACTACTATGTAGGAGCTTAAGACGTTTATTGTTGGTTTAGATTTACTTGAGCATAGTAACATTAGGGCTCATTACTAGTTCCGAAGCTTAAAGTTCCTATACGACACAATGAATGCTGTCATGCTTGTATATTCCACAGGCAAGCTATTTCCAGAATAAAGCTTCTTAAAAAGGCATAAATAAATAACTGTGCCCCACAAACTGTGCCTACTAACCTGAGCACTTCAAGTAAGGCGTAAAACAAGAAATCGTCATCTTCATTATCAGTTTTAATCTTATTTCATTCCATTTAAATTGATTCGAATCTTAAAAGATAATTAATTAAGGAGGTCGCGGATCGCGCCGGGAGTTTCCATTTCCATAACCGTGGTGTCTGGAATCATGGGGTAAGATTAATAGGCCGTTATTCCATAATTGACAATAATTGAGTGTTGTCAATTCCAGTTATCGAAATATTAAGAAGGTTTCCGTGTAAATTACATTTCAATATTTAAGGTTTACGTTAAATATCAATTAACGTCCTCTTAAAATATATACTAATTGAGTTTTCAGTTATGATACATTTGTGCACCTCAAGTTACAAACTCTATCCTGTATGATTCCCGCCCTAAACCGCCTTCACTATCGACAACCTACAGTATTAAAAAAAAAGTTAATATTAACAGTTGGTTGCCAGTCCAAATTTAATTATATCACAGGAAAAAGAAGTCGGAAACTGAAAATGTAACAAGAGCCGAGCGTTCCTTTTTCAGCCACCGTCGCGTAGGCGCTTTTTTGTAGATATTTTTTTATGCAAATAAAAAGAAAAATGTTACGTACTAATTAAAATATCGCAATTGTTGGAAGATAATTCTTCTTAAGTAATCTCTTTATTAAATTATTTTAAGACATTTTCTGTGATTCATCAAAAGTGGAGATTTTAGCCCACCAGGAAGCCCTGTCATTTACTAGCTTTCATCCACAACTTCGTTCACATGGATGTTATTACTATAAAACATAGCCTCGGCACTCGGGGATAATATAGTTATCTATCAGTAAAATAATTTTCAGTATCGGATACTTGGTTCCAGAGATAACTCCCTACATATAAATTCATAAATTAACACTAACAATAAGTTTGGTGAATAAAGAGATGGAAAAATTACTTTATGAGTACCTATCGGTTCAACCTTCAAGAAGCGAGCCTATTTGTATCCTAAAAGGCCGGCAACGCATTTGCAACCCCCCGGGTGTTGTAGGTGTCCATGGGCGGTGATGATCACTTACCATCAGGTGACTCGCTTGCTCGTTTGCCTCCCTCTTTTATATAGAAAAAAACTAACAAAGCACTATTATTTTGTATACATTTTCTTTGATGTTGAGTATTGTATTGAGTGGAATTTATTCCTTTTTGTAAAGATATAAGTTTTAGCATATTTTTAGTTAAGAAAATGGTAAGGGATAATCCCTCGTCAGTGTCAGCGGGGTATGTCGGACTCATACCAACCGAAAACCTAACCTGCGTCCTTTGCTCCATGTGTAGGATAGATAAGACTTGATAAGAAGATACATAAGACTAGTGATTATATCTGCCACGGACATAAATTTTCCCTGCAATTGGCTAGTTATCAATTTTCTGTCTAAGATACGTCAAAGTTGTTTAATAGTCAACAACGTTAAAAATCAAAGCTATTAGCAAATACTGTAAAATTTTGGCTTCAAACTTAACAAACGCGGCTGGCTTTTGTAAGAATATAACTATATATTTATGTAAGCGCGTATTAAATGAAACCAGTGCAGTGGTCGTATGCAAGTTAAGTATGTGTCACCAGTTGGAATCGCGCCAAACATCGCCTTATATCGAGGATCGGACCAGATACCAAGTAGACTCAAAGAGGCTTTAGTTTTCTTAGCAACGACATCGCAACTAGTTAGAGTCCGAGCTGAAGCAGGAAATTGGGAGCAAAACTTATTTCAATAGTAGGTCACAGACAGTCGCATTTCTGTATCTATGTAAACCTATAATCTTTATATATTACCTACACTCTTTAGTTGAGAGGTAAAGAGTTATAAGTCTAGTCCAGTAACGGATTTAGGTTTTTAAACTCGTACACATTAAGAAACTTAAATCCGTTTTTAAAGTGGACTTAACCTCTCAGTGACAGTTATTTTTCTAATAAAATATAGAAACTCATAAAATATAGAATAATACAAATAAATATTAAACGTTTGTATCAAAATTTCAAAACAAACTTTCGTAAAATTAAGATTTAGAATAAACGAACATTTTAACGACCTTAGAAGGATAAAATTTCCAATAGTTGCGGTAGGATTCAGTAATCCGCCTTCCTAGCCATAACGTATGTACATATTTACTTGTAGCCCAAGTTGACGCCAAATACTAATAATTTTATCGTCTTTCGTTGAGCTAATGCGTAGTCACTGGAATTGCATATGCATTTTAATCGTTGCTTTTGCGTTTCATCAGACTGGACTACGATTAAACTCACTGCGGTAAAAAAAAACAACGACTCTTAATTACCGAAATTCGAATTGTCGTATTTCTTTAACACTGAATATCATTTCTAATGCCAAGCAATACTGTAACAAGCCTGAAAACCAAATCCAATACATTGAAATCCGATCCAATTGTAGAGTTTAAAGGAATTGTACGGGCAAATACTTGCAAGGAGGTAGAATAAGAGATGTACCGTATTCCTACTTTGTAAACGGGTCTTAAGAGGGTTTAGATAGAGTATAAGGGGGACCAGATGTGCTCAGATGGGAGCTAGGTGAATAATGCATGTTGCAGCCCGCTCAGTCGGACGCCGGATAAACTTGAGTGTCGGAAGTGTCACACGGTACCGGCACCCCCATTGTTTTATGCAAAAGTTTAGAGATTTAGATGTTCTGACTTTTGAAGTTGCTGTTTAGATGGGAAGAAGTCACTGACTGAATTCTCTTTGAAACTACACTTATCTTTAAATACTGTTTCTGTAGGGCAATCATTTTATTAAAACTACGTAAAAAGTAAATTATGCAAGAAATCTGTAACACACAAAATCTCATACACTCCGGAGTATGTAGTAAAAAGCATGTGATATAAACTAAATACTAAGCTGCTACTGAAAAATTTGATAAAAAATCACTTCGCTATTCTGGGGAATTAACTGCGAAGAATTTTATAACCGCAAGCGTATTATTCATTCTTATGAAAATATCATTAAGTACACTATTGATGCAATTTTTAGGAAAACATACGAGAAAAGACCTATGGCTTAAAAAGTGTGCCAAATTCTGATTAAATGATATTTTTTATCTAATTTATCCATTAAATTTAATGTGATTTATACGATATTTTTCCGGTTCTCCTTATATATTTACGCCAAGAAGGTCGTGAATTTTATACTTTAAGAAATAAAGTTGTATAAAGAATACCTACCCCACATCGTGTGGAGCTTACAAGGAAACTGTCAATCTCCATTTTTATGATACACTTCCTGTAAATATTTTCCAACTTATTTTCGTTCATGAAAGTCAAAACAGATGTTATTTTATGGATTAGTTTGTTTGTTCAGTGCTGTGATATGTAGGAAGGTGTTCCGTGAAATATAAATGAGAAATAAAAAAGCGGAAGAAAATAGGAGACAAGTAGAAAAATTCCTACATAATCATGTTGTTTTCTATTTTAAAGGAACAGCTACTTAAAAAGAAACCTGATTTATTTTGCATAATTATATGATTTGATATCTAATTCGTGTACCATATGAGAGAAAACCAAAGCACCTCGAGTACCCTTCTGAAGACTCATGTACCTACGCCACGGCCTATACGACCTGACAAGGACTGGAGATATCATGATTTGACCTTTCTAAGAATAAACTCATAATATGGTCAAATGAAATGAAATTTACCTAATTACATAAATGTATAGGGTATTCTTAGTTCCATTTTAAAGTGACGTAGCAATGTGATACCGGTAGCTCAATTGGCTACTATGTCCGGTATATTAAACCGGTGGACGTAGCTTCGAATCCTGCCTGAGGTCGTAAAATTCATAATTTTAAAAACCTGTTGACATCGCTGATGTGCGTTATACAATATAAAAAAAAAACACTACAAATTTAACACTATCCACTCCGGGACAATTACTGGTATTATTCACTTTCCGAATACAGTCTAGTAGGCGTTTTGCAATATATCGTGTTCTGACAGTTAATTATCTAGCAACTATACCGCATTGCGGAATCGTCGAGAAAATAGAAACCCTTTTGTAATCATAAAAATAATATACTAAAGCATAATAACTAACATTCTCTGTATTCCGTAAGTCGATATTGATTTACGATGGTACCTACACTTGAGCCGGGAGTTTATTTTTTGTGTTGTTGCAGCAATTTGGAGAGAATGGTGCCTTTATTTACGAGTAAAAAGCTTGCGTCACTTTACTTTTATAGACTCGTAAACGAAACTGTAGTACAAACACGAATCGAAAAGCTTGATAAAACATTGTTTACTTAATTTCGTCGAGTTTTTTTTTACTTGACAACTGACAAATAAATAAAAAAAAATAAGTTTGTGTTATATTTTTGAAATTTTGTGTTTAATTAAAAAATAAATGGTATTGATTAAATAAATCTAAATGGCTAAATAAAAAAAAATAGATAAAAAGAAAAAAAACAATTTTATTGATTTAATTTAATAATTGAATGAAAAAATGTGATAAGCAAAAAAAAATCTGATTAAATAAAATAAAAATTAACTGTAAATAAACGTAACGTAGCCTAAATCGAAATAATGATGGCGTTTCTTTTAATCAATCATTCCTTTGTCTTATAAACGTTATATATGATTAAGTTAATCGTAATCAGCACAGAAGGATAATAATGGTTGTTTATAATTATGTTTATACAGGTCGAACCTAAAAGGGTCCAACCTATTCCAAAAATATTAACATCAGAAGTGGGATAGGTTGTGCTCACTTGCTAGAGCACATCCGACTTTTGCTTATTTCGCCGCGGACCAAGTGTTTCGCGTGTAACGAAACCATAGCGCGATCTAATTCGACGCCAACGCCATCTATCGAGCTAAGAGGAAACTTTAGAACTTATGTTATACAAGGTATATTATCAAACTTTTTTAAATTAAGTGATGTTAGTACTTCAATAAAGAAAAATAAAAATGTATTTCTTTGTAAAATACCGTATTTCCCATCTAGATAGGCATGTGTCGTCTCTTTCAAGTCACAGTCAAACGAGGCTAAGTAGAAACTCAGAGTCGCTTGAGGCGACTTGCTGATCAAAGCGCCGGCACTCGCCACTGAATAGCTTTTTAACTGCATGTTTCAAACTTTAGAACTCTTTACTAGAATAAACATTATGCCTGATCGCTACGTTTAGAGTAAGGGTCCGTCGAACCCTTAAGTAACGATTCCTGCAAGTCTTAAAACTTTATTTTTGCAATAGGGATCGTTATTATGTCAATGTAGTGAAAAACTTATATTGCTTAATTCAACTAGGTATACACCATTTGGTGCTTCTATTTAGTCAAGGTTTTTAAGGGGTAATAGTCGTAATCATTCATCCAATATACTGTTTCACTGCTTGGCATGGGTCTTCTCTCGAAATGAGAGGGATTAGACTGTGGTCCACCACGCTGGGCTAATGTGGTTGACAGACTTCACACGCCGTCGAGAAAATCTCTCAGGCACGCAGGTTTCGTCTCAATATTTATTACTTATACCGTTTAAGTGCGTCACAATTAAGTATTATTACGCACATAATTTCGAAAACTCAGAGGTTCCTGCCTTAATTATCTGCACAGCACTTCACAAATAGTCTTAAACGATGTAAATAATTCAACAACATAATATCATCTTGATGTTACTTGGGTAACAGAGGTACTCTCTGGGGAGTACACACACTACCAATTACGTAAAGGGTACTCCTGAAATATTAAGTACCTCACAAGCCCAAGCGTTGGGCTGAGCACTGGATTAGATTTCAATATTGCCAAGCTGTAATGTTGATACTTGGAATTGGTCCTTTGGTGTTTAATAAATTATCCGATGTTTATACCTAATGTAACAAGAATATTCTCAATTGTTTTGTGTTCTACAGGATGAGTGAATCTCGAAAACTACTATTGACTACAGAGTAAATGTCGGTAAATATTTGCTACGAAGTCTAAGTAGCGTAGCGCGTATACGCTACTACGTAACTGCTACGTTCTTACGTGTGTGCTACGCTGGCGTAGCAGGTAATTGGTTAAAGACATTATTCGACTATCTTATGCAATGGGATGGGAGAAGTGTCCGACAATTATTATACAAAACAAACGCTCGATATGATAAAAGGAATTTTAAGGAATAAACAAAGAGTATTTTCAACTTGGTTTAAAAAAGTACAATCCATTCGACGCCGCGCGCGAGCTGAGTCGATTGCTTACTCCCCGAGCACTGCACGTTTTGAAATCCGGATAAAACTCAAGAGTCCCACGGCATGCATTATGTAACAACAAGTTGTTTTAGGAAAACAAACTCTGTATTCGTTAATTCCTTACAGTTTCTTACATAAAACGTTTTCTAGCTAAATCCAACGACTTAAAGAAGTGTAAGTATTTTCAACAGTTTCAAAAGAGCCTATGGCCAATATCTTCATTATTAGGATTAAATAAAAGATAGTAATGACCCTTAGTACCATTTACTTTTATAGAACTGTATGTACATAGGTTAGTAGTCGTGTTAGTGTAGTTAGTACTATATAGTTAAGTAAATTGTTACTGATTTAAATTTCATAATTCGCTTATTGCCGGACGTAAATATAAAAAAATGATTCGCTAAACAACCCATAGATTGTACCTACTTATGTAACGTTTTTTTTTATTGTACAAAAAAGAATAATCTATTTAACTAGATTGTGAAATTGACAAAAAATATAAAAAAAAATGCTTTATACTCCACACAGTAACATTGCACCACAAAACCTTTTACATTTTAAATCGCTTTTAAAATAACCCGTTCAACGCAGCGTTCCATCAAGCAGAACTAAGTCAATTTGTAAGTGATTTTTCACAAGGAGTTTCAAACCTCTTTCCTAGATTAATTAGTTATCGCAGATTTTCGTGTAAAATTTGTATTTTAAAGATTGTACTGGTATTGTGGAGCCGTAGCTTCAAAATAGTAAGCATTTTATCGGGAATATACTTAGAGCAAAACATAGTTTAATTACCTTCTTAAAAAAATAAGACATGGTTTCTTTTATGTATTTGCATAATATTACAGTGTTCGACGCAATCTTTGGGTATGTATATTTTTGGGTTAGTAGTCAATTCGCACGAATTTATCAATCACCAACTTTTAAAATATATTTTTTTATAGTGGTCGAGTCGCACGAAGACATTTTATTTGCGTGCGAATCGACACCGCCAAAAATTTGTAGTAGGCTACTCAACCGAATTTTATTTTATAGTAAAAAAATAAAAATACATTCAAGCACACATGGTGATAAAATAAAATACAAGCTTTTAAAGCGGTCGATTTGCACGCGAACAAAATGTCTTTGTGCGAGTCGACCTTTAAAAATATTAATTTTAAAAGGTGGCGATTCGCCCATTTGGTTGAGTTAAATTCGCCGAGTTGACTAGAAACTCATATTTTTTACTAAAAGCTCAAATTGTAGAAGGGATAACAATATGTGTGTCTATACAATAAAACTCAGCACAATAACTGAAAACAAAAAAATAATATGAATTAATATTACTTTTGCTTCGGCATCCATAAAAATGTTCAATGATACTTTCTATTCGTTTTTTAGATTATTTATGAGTTTATTAAAAAAATGTGTTTCTACAAATTTTACAATTAATATAATTTTATTTTATAAGATTCACCAAAACAACAGTCATCTTAAACTTGGCATTCCGCGTTCATCTCCGAACTGTTCTTTAAATTTACCATGAAATAAATAAACTAAGAAACAAAGTAACTTCGTGAGGAAGTGAATTTTACAAGCGAGGAGCCGGGGAGTCGTGCCCGTAAGTTATGTCTTCCTAAAACAATTTATTTATCTGAAGTTAGGGGTTATTATGATGCACAGTGTAGAAAGATGTGATGAAATGGTGGTATTTACTCGATATGCGACAGCGCGACGCAGAGGAAGGCAATGTGTTTATTATGTTTGTACCATCACGCCTGTATTCCACGAAGGGTTAGGCAGAGGTGTAGCAATGTAGATCTACACTTTGCCGGTATGTTTACGTCCCATTAAATAAGGGGCGAGCCTATTTCCGTTTATTTTATGTGTGAAAATTAAAGAACGGTAAATTTCGGGATTTATTTAGACCACCAGTAACTGTTACATTGTTTCTTATATCTTAAATATGATTATGATATAATTATTATTATAAAACTATGATTGATGGTAAATATGATTATTATTATAAAACTATGATTGATGTCAATGCACAAAATTTTAAGGTGTCACGGCATGCATCAAATTTTAACAATGGTATTTTTTTACATAGGAATTAAATAAAAAAAATAAGAACATTAAATTAAATATAGAACAAATAAGATATAATACACAAAATAAATAAAAATAGTAGAAAATAAAATTTTAATCCTGAAATAACGCAAAAAAGACGTAATACAAATCACTTCAATAGGTACATACAAAATAGATGATCAAACGAACTTCACAAGCGAAGTTCGATCACTATTATATGAATAGCTCCATTCGAAGATATATTTTACCAGGTAGTGCCTTTATCATACAGGTAGTTCTTCGCACGCTTTTAGATTAAGTCGATTAAATCGATTCTACAATCTAATTGATACTAAAAATGACACTTGTTATTCATCCACTGACAGCACTATAAGACATCTCATTTCTTTAGAGTAAGTTGTACCCAAAACTTCTTACGGGTTGTGGAGGGATGGGACATATATCTTCGAATGGAGCTATTCATATAATAGTGATCGAACTTCGCTTGTGAAGTTCGTTTGATCATCTATTATATTTTATAGCTCCATTCTTCAGATATATTTTACCAGGTAGATGTTCAGAGTACCTGCATAGTGTCTAGAAGTTTTGTTACCAAATAGATTTATTTAGATCTATATTGTATTATTTAAATAAAACACAAAGATAATCACTGTCTGTTTTATTATTAATTTTGAACATAAGTTGTAATTAATTTTTAATAATAATGTAAGCATAATATACAATCACATATAATTTTTTAATTTTGTTTAACGGTTTACAATATCATGTACTAGAGTTCGGCGTAATCAAAGCCGTAGCTAAGTTTTCCATGACAATTGGCCGGTTGTAAAACCGTGCAAAGGCCTGTGAGTTTTGCGTCCAGCCGGCTGTCTTCCGGATTGCGTCCACGGAGACGCCGGCTGCGCGCGCGCTCGAGGTGGCGGCGTGCCGCGTGCTATGTGCGCTGAACGTCGCCACGTCGATGCCGCTCGCTGCTAATATGTTTTTAATCCATCTGGCAATTGACTGAGCCGTGGCACGTTTATATGGCCGCTTATGAGTTACGAACAAGTGGCTTGTTTCACTTGTTTGTCGGATGTTTTTTGTCATTATCAAATAATCTTCTAAACATTTGGCTGGGCAAATATTTGGTCTGTTCTCAAAGTATGGTATTATTAGCAATGGTTGCTCACGTCGTGGGTTAGAGGTTTTGATTAAATCAGAAATAGTGATGACGATTCGATTATTGGATATGACAATATCATTTACTTTAATCACTGAAAGTGTTTGTACACGGTGGGCTGTGCACAATGCGAGAAGAACCGCTAATTTTTTGGTTATTTGATCCAGGGCCAATTCATTATTAGGGTACCATTCAGAAACAAAATTAAGTACTATTTGGGGGTCCCAAATGTAATTATATTTAGGTACACTTGGTCTAGTTTTAAAGGCTCCCTTTAGTAAACGTGACACCTGTTCATTAGAACCTACTTTATTGCCCAAAAGCAGTGAGAGAGCAGAACGATGACTATTAAGAGATCCGTAAGAAGCTCCTTTTCGAAATTGTTCAGTCAAAAACGTAATTACAGTTATTATTGGAGCCTCTAAAAAATTTATATTGTAATTTAGACAATGATCCCACCATAGTTTGTACGTGGTGTTGTACTGTTTCAACGTGCCCGTCGATAATGAGGCAATCATAAGGTCTAGTGACTCTTGTGGGGTACCACGCTGTGTGAATGCTCGCCTGAGACAATCGCAGCACCCAGGGTAATCTCCCGTGGTAGATGTACTCTGTAATAAGATCGTAGGGCATCATTTAGATATATAATATCTGATTTTATTAAGTTATTTAATAGGGGAAACCATGCTTGAGAGGGCCAATAAGGAAAGACAAAGATTCCAGTGGATTTTTCATTAACAATTTTTTGCAAACATTTAGAAATTACTGAGAATGGTGGAAAACAATAAAAGTAATATTGTTTCCAAGAAAACGTAAAAGCGTCAACGGCGATAGCATCAGGATCTGGTCTCCAAGAGGCGTATGTATTGCACCTGGTATTGGAGCGAGATGCAAAGAGGTCTATATTGGGTTGACCAAATTGTTGTAGAATGGTTTCAAAGGCGTGAGTACTAATTTCTAATTCTGTATCTGGGTTAATTCTTCTGGACTCCTCATCAGCCTCCCTATTATCTTTCGTATTTATGTACGAAGCAAACAGCCATATTCCACGCTCCTCGCACCACTGCCATATATTTTTGGCCAATTGATTTAGGTGGGGAAATTGAATGCCGCCCATTCTGTTAATATAGCTTATGGCTGTTGTATTATCTATTCGAATTAGTATAGCACAGTTAGAGTAATATTGGGCAAAACATTTAAGACCTAAAAATGCTGCTTGCAGTTCTAAGAAATTTATATGAAACTTAAGTTCACTTTCTTTCCAATATCCATTTGCGCGCCTATTGTTACATACCGCGCCCCAACCGGATCGTGACGCGTCTGTAAAAATTTCTAAGTCATAAGTTTCAGGAACTAGGGAATTTTTTGTATTTAAAATATTTGTATGCCACCATTGTAGATCTGGCAAAATTATGGGAGAAGGTATGAACTTAACGTCATAATTTTTATTGTTCTGAAGGGCAAGAAACTTTTCTCTTTCCAAAGTTTTTGTATATAGCCAGCCATACCTAACAGCGGGGCAAGCTGCCGTCAATATACCAATATACTGTGAAAATTCTCGAATTGTGATTCTCGGCAATTTAAGATATTTTTCTGTATATTGTAATATACTAAAACGTTTGTTCTCAGTTAAAGATATTGACATATTAACCGTATTGAAAACAAAACCTAAGAATATACATTGTTGCTTAGGTTTGAGTACACTTTTTTCGTAATTTATGACGAATCCTAAACATTCGAGAAGTTTAACAGTTTCTCTAACATTTACTAGACAATCTTGGTAATTGTTTCCTATGCACAGGATATCATCTAAATATGATACCGAACTAAAGCCCCGACGTCTTAAGTAACTAACAACCTCCTTCATAATTTTGGTAAAGGTTCTCGGTGCTGTTGATAGACCGTAAGGTAGTGCATTAAATTGGTAAGTGGTGGTTTTTCTAGAACTATTTTCAAGCTGAAAACACAGATATTTTTTGTCATCTGGGTGGATAGGTACTAATAAATATGATTCTTTTAAATCGATTGTGGCTAAGAAGCCATTGGCAGGAATTAAATTACAAGCTGTTCTGTAATCTTCCATTTTGAAATGTTCTTTTTTCACAAATTTATTGAAATTCTTTAAGTTTAAAATGAATCTAAACGTACCGTTTGGCTTTGGTGTAAGAAATGTTGAAGAAATGTATTGTGCATGTTCATATTTACACTTAGATATAGCACCTAAATTTAATAAGTTATTGATTGCTATTTTCATCTCATTTTTCTCACTGCGAGAAAAGTAGTTTGAAGGTATATGTGATTGTGTTACTTTGGTCGTAATAGGTATACGATAACCATTTAAAATACAGTCTAAGACGAACTTGTTATTTGTGACCTTAAGCCAACAATTATAATAATAGTGTAATCTGCCTGCATGTACCTGCACTAGCGACGTGTTGGAGCACGTGATCTCGTAGCTTGTCTGGTCTGCGGTGGCGCTGCTGCAGGTGGAGGCGCCGCTGCAGTTTGATTTCGTCTGTAGTTCGCGCTCGTCCGGTTCGTCGGGTAGGGTCCCACTCGCCCCCCCCTGTTTGCCGACGTAGTATATCGAGGAGGGGGTGCCCAGTTTCCCGACTGTCTAGGCTTGGTCGGTATTTGTTGTTGGGGTGTTGATTTTGATACCACGGGTGTGGTCCGTTTTATTTGTAGCCCTTGTTTTTCGATAACTTTAGATGCCTTAATTTTTTCTGAAATCAGTGTTCCAAAGAGAGTATCATCTCTTTCTTCATTTTGAATAATGTTTAAAAATGATTTATCTAAGCAAGGTGTAATAAGCTTTGTGCGTGTTTGAGATTCTTGGTAGTGAAGATCTGTAAGGATTCTGCATCCCTCTGATAAAAGTCTTATAACTTCGACTTTTTTCCCATCATTAAGTACCGAAGACATAGCTTTAGATATGGCTGTGATGCCTAGACCTAACTGACCTTGTTTAGTTTCTATTTTCTTGTCTCTAGACCGAACTACATCTGGTACGGCTGCTGCTATCTCTGGGTTTAAGCTAGGCGCTTTTAGAAGCCTACAATTGTCGGGGATGTGATGTTCCTTCATAATTTTATCCTTTGCTTCTTTTGTTAAACCCTTACGTAGGAGTGGTAGCCAGCGTTGACCTAGATCAGTGTGAATATTTTCGCCATAAACAGGTGTGTCTTCCCCTGGGTCTCCTAACGCTAATCGTATTTCAGGGTCCAAATCCGAATGGGCGTTGACGGGTACTTGTAGTATCGTCTGGGTATTTTCTAAGGGGGCTATCATGGGGGTACATGGGTCCACGACCTCGGGTGATATGTTCTCCGGTTGCGCATTGTCATAAGACAAGATAGGTGCTGTGTCATCCACAGTTATAAGGTCATCGTGGCAATGAGGGTTGGTGTCCAACGTAATGTTATTTATTGGCGTTTCGATTTCTGTAAAACATTATGATAAAATTTATATTTTTACAGTGAGGGTACACATAAATATTTTTTAAACACCGTCGTGTATGACTCGCGGTCAACCTCCAGGTTTTTTATTGCATCATGTCACGCCTTTGTGAATAACCCGCAGTTAAACCTCCCGGCAGACTTAAAGATGCTTTTTAAATGAAATCGAATGTTGTAGACGCCAGATGTTAAAATGCTTAACTTACCTTCATTTGTTTCGAAATCAGATTCTGATTCAGAATAAATAACTCGACGCCGTCGAACACTTTTTTCTTTATTGTCTTGAATTTTTCTAATTTTTGATTTGTATAACTTTATTAATTCAGCATCACTTTTGCGCTTAGGCATGATAATTGATTGAGTGGAAATATAGGTAGATAATAATTTGTTAGAACTCGAGGGCGCGTGCGTTCGCTACCTCGCACGAAAAAGGAATGAGATGTCTTATAGTGCTGTCAGTGGATGAATAACAAGTGTCATTTTTAGTATCAATTAGATTGTAGAATCGATTTAATCGACTTAATCTAAAAGCGTGCGAAGAACTACCTGTATGATAAAGGCACTACCTGGTAAAATATATCTGAAGAATGGAGCTATAAAATATAATTCAGTTCTTGTCTTCAAATCACTTACAAAAATTCATTTTTTATTGGGATGTTATGAAGTTTAACTTTATTTTTAAAAGAACTGAAAATGTAACCGAAAACAGAGGGCCTGGATTCAATACTATATATCATAGCACTATACTTGGAATCATCTTGTTGTACGTACAACTACTGGTAAATGACGGTTTGGGAATGAATTTTGATAATGATAATAACATAGATACAAATAACAAAGAATTCTTTTCATGGCTCTGTTTGGGTTAGTGAAACAAATCAGGCTTACTTATTTAATAATGTCGGTTATCTTATGTTGACAAGGCAAAAATAAGGGCACATTATTCTAACACATCAAAGACATTCAACAGAATATGTACTAAGGGCAATATGTTTTTATGACAAACGCGTATTCCTCTGAGCGTATGTGATTTGTATGTATGAGCATAAATCTTATGATCGATCGCTTATTGCCTCTCGCAACTGATCCATTATTTATAACGTATGATAGAAATTATTTCTAAAGTGTACTTTTACATACTCTCAGAAAAAATAATTCCCTATAAGGAATTAATTATTTTTAAGTAATGTTTGTCAGATGTTCTTGACAAGTTTTTTTGGGTTAAGTCGATAAACAACTAGACGCCTGATACCTAGTAAGTTGACATTGCTACCCATGCACACCTGCAACACCAAAGGGTAGGGTTGTGTAAATGCGTTTCCGAGCCTATTAACTGTGTGAAAAGGCGCTCCATACTCAAATCTATGCACCAAACGAAACGCAACAGTAGGTTGCATAAATACTAAAACTTAATTACCTACGATATTTTTTAGGAGGGTAGCACTTCCCTGGTCGTGCAAACCCTTTCATGCTGGCCAGTAGACATGCCAAATGCCAATGTTAAAGAACATTGCGATATATAATGTAGTTTCATATTTATCAGAATATGCCTATGTTAGTAAGTTATCGTTATATCGCGTAATTTTTTAGACGTTCCTGCGGGGAGATATCACAAAATTAATCTTATATAATTTGTTGAAATGTGTAGATACAACATAACACACACCAAGGCCAAGGGTGCGCCAAGCTAACACACTGTGAAATATTGAATACTTATTGTTTAAAAAGTTCATTCAGAAAGTTCTACGTCCCGTATTTAAGTTTTCCATTAAAAATTCAACAACTCCACTCCCTAGAGTCTCTCTAACGAGAGGGAATATGAAAAAGTTATGCCTGCTGTTTCTGCGAATACATATTATACCTACCTATACCGGGCTACCTTTAGCAATTGGTAAACGTAATGTTTTAACGTCAAAGTTGTAAGCACAGTTGCACGCTTTATAAGTAGGTAAGTTAGTTCGATTTACTACTTTTCTAGTTAAAAAAATTTTGAAACTTTGACTGTAAAAGTGTACCTACTTAAAAGATCCATTAACAGAAATAAAAATCATCATTTATCATTTATGTTTCCACTCTTTTGATTGGACTAGCATTCAACCCCACGATCTGCCAAAAAATTAAGTCAAAAAGACACAAATTATTCTAGCGCTGTATCAAAGGCTTTCGCTCACAGTTACCAATAATTCCTATTGGTGATTTATTTTCTTGTCAAAGACCGATGTAGTAAGATTTTGTTGGCACACTTTTCTGTAGGTTATCGCCTCACTTGAGTGGGATATTTTTCATGGATTATTTACCATTGCAGAAATTAATTGAAAGTGTTAAGTAATAATTGTGTACTACCTTATTATGATGATGGGATGCAAGGGGGCTCCTACCATCTGATGGGGATGCAAGGGGGCTCCTACCATCTGATGCCCCAAGTCAACCTCACCTGCCCGTGGTGCATCCTGCTAAATAACAGACGAGGCTATGACGACCGAAAACTGATGGCGGTATAACCATCCTAACAGCAGCGTAGTTAAATACCACAGACTGGTGGCGGGCAGCAGCGTCATCGGTACGAGAACTACGCCCTGCGGTCACCAACCCGCATGCCCAGCGTGGCGACTATGGGCAAAAACCTTTCAAATGAACGGCACAAGAAAATGGCCCCTAGTTCCCGGGCGCCCTGCTATTCCTGATCAAGGTGGCGGTCATGGTAACGGCAGGGCAAGGGGTGCTAAGAATCCCCGGGCTACGGGAGGCCACCACCCACAGCTGACTTTGGCAACGTTTAACGGACGGACGCTCAGGCTTGACGACCATTTAGCGCAGCTTGAAACAGAGCTCGGTAAGATCAGGTGGCACGTTCTAGGGCTATGTGAAGTCCGGAGGGAAGGCGAAGACACCGTAACACTCGAATCGGGCCACCTGATGTATTACCGGGAGGGTGACCAGCAATCCCAAGGCGGGGTAGGGTTCCTCGTTCATAGAATCCTCGCTGACAATGTTGTTGAGATCTCCAGCGTGTCGACCAGGGTAGCGTACCTTATAATTAAATTGACAAAAAGGTACAGCCTTAAAGTCATTCAAGTGTACGCACCGACCTCGACATACTCGGATGATGTAGTAGAAGATATGTACAACGACATCTCTACAGCTCTTCACAAGACCATGAAGACGCACTTCAGCATTGTCATGGGGGATTTTAACGCCAAAGTGGGAGTACAGAACCACGGCGAATCTAGAGTTGGTCCACACGGCTACGGAAGCAGGAACCACAGGGGGCAAATGCTCGTCAACTTCTTAGAGAAAGAGGGGCTCTTCCTAATGAATTCCTTCTTTAAGAAGCAGCCCCAAAGAAAGTGGACGTGGCAAAGCCCCGACGCTGTGACGAAAAATGAGATAGATTTCATCATGACGGACAAGAAGCATATTATCAGAGACGTCTCTGTGGTCAACAGGTTTAACACCGGAAGTGACCACCGGTTACTACGAGGCTCTCTGAATATCAATTTTAAGCTCGAAAGATCTCGGCTGATGAAATCTACGCTCCGACCGAACCTGCTCCGAGTCGATGTGGGATCAGAACAGTTCCAGCTTCACATGGAAAATAGATTCGCCGCTCTGGAAACCACATTGGACGTTGACGAGACCCTACACCAAGTGGTGGGAATTCTTAGGGAAGAGGGGTCGAAGTTTTGTCAGCAGCGGCGTACAGGTACGAAGTCCAAACTCTCGGCAGAGACTCTTCGGTGTATGGATCAGAGACGTAATAACATTCAGGCCACTTCGTCAGAGAAGCGGGCTCTCAATCGCAACATTGGGAAGATGGTGCGACGAGACCTCCGGCGCTTCAATACGCTCCGTATAGTGGAGGCTATTGAGCAAAACCGGGGGTCCAAAGTCTTCACCCAGCAATTGAGAAGGCCCCTTCTGACGAAGCTTACGACATCCTCTGGCAACACCGTCACCTCAGGACCGGAGATTCTCGCCGAGATCGAAGACTTCTACGGCCGGCTGTACGATTCGCATGCTACACGACCCGAAACCAGAAATGAGGATTCCCGAGCCACATTGACCCGCCACTACACAGATGAGCTGCCGGAAATCAGCCTTGACGAGATCGAGATCGCCCTAAGACAGCTTCGAAATGGAAAAGCCCCAGGTGAAGACGGAGTTACTTCAGAGCTCTTGAAAGCAGCAGGTGTGCCTGTACTTCGAGAGCTCCAGAAGTTGTTCAACTCGGCTCTCAACAACGGGAGAACTCCAAAGGCGTGGAACAGAAGTCTGGTAGTACTGTTCTTCAAAAAAGGAGACAAAACCCTTCTTAAGAACTACAGGCCCATCTCGCTTCTGAGCCACGTCTATAAGCTTTTCTTAAGCGAGAAGACTTGACGAGTTTCAGCCTCCAGAGCAGGCTGGGTTTCGGAGGGGTTATGGAACCATAGACCACATACACACGGTGCGGCAGGTTATACAGAAGACCGAAGAGTATAACCAGCCGCTGTGTCTTGCTTTCGTGGACTATGAGAAAGCCTTTGACTCAGTCGAGACCTGGGCTGTTCTGGAGGCCCTGCAGCGATGCCAAGTTGACTGGCGATATATCGAGGTGATGAGATGCTTATATGCCGCCGCTACTATGTCCGTTCAGGTACAGAACCAGCGGACGAAACATATCCAGCTGCGCAGGGGAGTGAGACAGGGGGATGTAATATCCCCGAAACTGTTCACGAATGCCCTGGAAGATATGTTTAAGACGCTGGACTGGAAAAGAACGGGCATAAATATAAACGGCGAGTACATCTCACACCTTCGATTCGCCGATGATATTGTACTTATGGCGGAGTCGCTGCAGGATCTTCAACGAATGCTGGTCGACCTAGCTGACGCTTCTCGACGGATCGGTCTTGGGATGAACATGGATAAAACTAAAGTTATGTTTAACAACCATATTACCCCGAGGCCGGTCATGGTCAATGGTGCATCTCTCGAAGTTGTTCAGGAATATACGTACCTCGGCCAGATAATGGAATTGGGTAGAAACAACTTCGAGAGGGAAGCCGATAGAAGAATACAGCTGGGATGGGCAGCATTTGGCAAACTTCGGCAAGTCTTCTCGTCGCTCATTCCACAGTGCCTTAAGACGAAAGTCTTCGAAGCGTGCGTCCTACCAGTTATGACCTACGGAGCCGAAACGTGGACACTCACGACGAGACTGGTTCACATATTTAAAGTCACACAGCGAGCTATGGAGAGAGCTATGCTCGGAGTCTCTTTGAGGGATAAAATCCGAAACGAAGTCATCCGTCAGAGAACCAAAGTAACCGACATAGCTCAAAGAATTAGCACACTGAAGTGGCAATGGGCCGGTCACGTCTCTCGGAGAACCGACAACCGTTGGAGCAAACGAGTTCTTGAGTGGAGACCGCGGCTAGGCAAACGTAGCGTAGGACGCCCACTGGCCAGGTGGAGTGACGATTTGCGGAAGGCAGCTGGCAGTAATTGGATGAAAAGAGCTGAAAATCGAGCTCTGTGGCGTTCACTTAAAGAGGCCTACGTCCAGCAGTGGACGAATACAGGCTGATGATGATGATGATGATGTACTACCTTCTACTGGCAGTATCAGTCAAAATGGTGACATTAATATTGTAGACTAGACAGCTGTTATAATGATGACGTAATTATGTACTTCTTTTTTATTTGCAATATCATCAAACACCCAAGCATTGTATTGTCATTTTCTCATTCCAGTTAACGAGCTGTGATATAAAAAATGTGACAATTAAATAAAGAATTGCAATAAACATCAAATTTCTTACGACAAAATACAAGGGACAAGGTGACATAAAGTAACGCAATAAAAATGTTACAACAGTAACCAGAGCAGACGTCGACGTGAAATATAATAAAGACATTATTCATTTAAACGTCTCACGACGGTTCGTATAAAAAACAAATGATTTCATAAAACGAACAGGTGAATATTAATTCGAACACGAAGCGACAAATGGTTGATTTAATTCAATTTTCTGCAAGAAGGGGAAATGTACTGCCGCGGATTTAGCTGTGCGTTTGTTCATTTTATAACAAAATTTACTGCGGTATTATGTTGGAAACAGAGCAACATAAAAATATTAAACAATGCGTGGACTCAAGCAGTTTATGTAAGTATATAAAGGAAAGCAAGAAAATAATAACATTAATACTAACAACAACAAAATAGGCTGTTACAACTTTATAAGCGTTTTATTTGGCAATAAAATTCTTATCGCTAGTTGCAGCTAGGCAATTTGAATAGTTTTGGTGCTTTTTTGTAATATGCATGCCAAAAGTTTTTTGGGGTACAACTGAACCGACGTTTGTAACATCTGAAGTCACGAAACAACTATTTCAGTAGTTGTTCATAGGCATTAGGGAACCACAACTGTCTTCAAATATTGATAAGTTTTTGGCGCGTTGCCGAGAAACTATTTCGATTGCCTTATTTTTTTTGCCTTTAAGAATCGATATAATAAGTACGTATATAGTAAGAGACCCAACAATAGTAAATCAACTATTATATTTGCTGTTGTTTTTTGCGAGTTCTAATTTGTTGAAACAATATAACTTATAATAAGTAACGACGCAGCTGTTCAAAGGATAAGCATTTTCAGCGAGATTGTCCTTTTTTTCGTTTAGGGGAACTTTCAAAAGGCGACCGACCGGCCTTCGGCGATAAGACCGCGGAATGTGGTATTTTTACCCACTAAAATCAACCCGGTCATTTTTATTTTTTTATAACATTAGGGTTCTACTCATAAAATATGGAAAATATTTAGGGGCCCATGTGTTTTTTCCGAATTGAAATAAACAGTTTTTACAATATGTTTCAAGAAATAGGTACTAAAAAAATATATACCTACAATTAACGACATGGAAATACCTAGATAATAATCTAATAAAAACCCTTGAAACATCTTGCAGACATTGATAACGACGTCGGTTTTCAGTTTTATTTCAACGAAAGATTTATTTTGATATCCTTTTCATAACTAGTAAAAGATATCTTCAGTTTCCAGCCAGTTTTAATTTCGAAGTTTTTTTAAAGACGACGTTTTAATTGAGATGAATAAAATTATTCTTTCATATTTTTAATCATATCTAACTAGTAAAGTAAAGTTAAATTTTATTACTGTCATATTATGGTTACGTTGTAATTTTAGTTAAAACATTGCTTAATATCAACGGAATTCCTTTCTTGTATTAAAGCAATTTCACAAACATCAGAACTCAAAATAAAATGTTTATATCATTATGCGACTATTTATGATCTTGTGGAGCTGGACCAAAACTTTGTCATCCAAACGTTTTTATTTAAAGTCTAATCATCCTGTAAGCTTACATGTAGGTACGCACGTCAACACATCAAGCTATTCAAAACCAGTATAAGCTGGCCTTAACTTCTACGGAAAGCCTTTATAACGGGAGGTCAGTCTAAACTGGTTTTGTATAGCTTGATGTGTAGCCGTGTGTACAGGGTAAACTTAAGTTTTAAATTAACGATGTTGGTAATTATGGGTCAAGGTTCTTCGTGACTTGCGTGAGAGTCGGCGCCGCGTGGGAGGCCGTACATCATTCCACTTCAAATGCAGGAGGCATAGGAGTCCGGAATCCATTTCACGAATCATCGCGTTATTTATACCACATCGATCATAATGAATGTGATTAATGAAAAGGTGGAAACACAGTGAGGTTGAGTCGAGTGTAATCTTGCAGAATATGAGCTGAATGAATATACATATTACCTTATACATTCGCTTGGACTTAGATAAAACAAATCATCCCTGAATCATTATATTTCATCATTTTCATCTTCTTCTTCAACCCATTACATTGTCCCACTGCTGGGCAAGGGTCTCCTCTCAGAACGAGAGGGATTATGCTATAGTCCATCACGCTAGCCTACTGCGGGTTGGCAGACTTCACATACCGTCAAGAAAATCTCTCAGGCATGCAGGTTTCCTCACGATGTTTTCCTTCACCGTTTAAGCGCGTGATAATTAATTTTAATACACACATGACTTCGAAAAGACAGAGGTGCGTGCCCTGGATTCGAACTCGAGACCTTTGACTTGGCAGTCCAATAGTCATATCACTAGGCTATCACTGCACTACTACTACTATCATTTTCATATTTTTAATTTTTTTACTCTATTAGATGCAAGAATATTTGGTGAGGATGGAGGAAATAGTTTACATAAACAATTAGTCAATATTTTTTTTAAAAAAAGCTAACTAGCAATGTGGGTCTCACATTATTAGTAATCTTGTTAACCCCTCGTACTAAGCTAAATGCTTGAGTTACGAGTGGGTTCACGTCGGTAACTCGGTAGTGCAATGGTGGGTTCGAACCGGCAACCACATGTTCGCAAGTCCGATTTTTCGATTTTTTTGGGCTAAGTCGACAAACATCGACTGCCTCATAAGTCTAGTGGTCCTAAGCGCGACTGCTACGCTAGAGGTCCTGGGTTCGATCCCCAGGTCGAGCAAAGTGTTATTGGGTTTTTCTATGAAATTCTCAATAGCAGCTCGAAGTCTGGATTTGTGCCCGGTGAATGGCAATAGGGTCTCCCCCTATTACATGGGACCTAAAACATACCGGCGAACTGTGGGTGCACATTAAGTACACCTCTGCCTAACCCTTCGGGGAATATAGGCGTGATGGTATGATGGTATGTAAGTCGACAAACATCGAACCACCTGATACTAAATAATAATACTAATTAATTGTGAGAGCACCATCACTATTTTGGTACCAAGCACAATGTTTGCATAAGCTCCTACTTTGCAATGAGCGAGTGGGTTAAGTGAATGCAAGTGAGAACGAAGTTACGATGTTCAAGTAAAGTTAGTAGTCTTATTTAAGCCAGAATAAAACTTCTTAGGTTGTGTACCTATACGTTTTATATCGTATTTATAATGAAACATTAAAAAAGTGTTTTCTGGTCAATACAACGACGATTGTTCTTCTTACCTAAGCCTTCACATAACTTTTTAGACACACAAGAGGGTGAAACACTGAAGATGTCATTGTGGCGGATAAGATCTTTGAACAGAGTCGTAGTAGCCAATATTAAAGTTATATGTAATCAAGCGTGAGCTCTAACTGTCTGGAATAAGGTTAATTTTACTGCGGGGCTGACATCAGTTGGGCCAGCTGAACAATCGATAGGCTCAATGACATCTACTGAATGGGTAGGCTTTACACTGCCGCACTCACACCGAATGTTATAGAGCAAATATGTTCACAGATTGATGTTCTTTTTAACATAAAAGTTCCTCAATTATTAATATTTTTTACTATATTTCCTTTCAACTAGTCACCGCAAAATATTTAAATTATTATTTTAAACACGTTTCGAATTATGAACTCGCTATTTACGATGCCATTAACTGCTGAAATTCAGTAATTCCATTCCCATAGAAGTTGAATGGTCTCCCGATTCAATAGTTGAACGATTAAATGGCTCGCATAATATCAGAAAGGCCTCTCTTTTGAAGTGAAATGTTGGACAATAAAGATCAAGTAAGCTGGTCATTCAATAATAGAAACCCAGCTATTAAGTGACTTGTGTAGCCCTATTTGGAATGGCAGCTATAAATTTAACCACTGCAATAGTATCAGTTATATCCAACTGAAGAACTCTCCGATAAATTTCGTCTGTGAAACTTGTACATCTTACATTGTTACTTGGCATAGAAACGTCGATCCTAAACCCTAAATTTATGGTCGCTGGCTATTTTAATATCTGCCATTACGTTCATAAGTTTATATTGCGAGATGAATATGAACCGTTTTCAAGTGATTGTCAGGTACCTACTCTCTACTATTTTGGTACCTACATTAGATTGTAAAATTTAATATTGGCAATTATTTTGTTCAGAATAACGATTATAATGAAACTTTCGCAATATTCGTGATATTGCTTGAGACTTGTGTGATATTGTTTTAGTCAAAACGGTTGTTTGATAATACTTATTAAGCTCACTTGAATATTGAAAGTTTTTAAAGCTTCGTTAACTGAAATGTGTGTATGTAATGGAATGAATGTCACATGGATGGATAATTTTAAACAATAGGAGTTTGAACAAAGTAAGTAATATTCCTTTGTCGACCTGCATCAAACTTGATTGTTATGTATAAACTAAATCACTTGTGCCTCATGAACGCTCCACTGTTCTCTTAACCGTTACATTTGGGATGGTTTATGTTAATTCGCTATCCGGTTAGTGCGGGCTTCCGGGAGGTTAAACATGACGGGAACAATAGAAGAAATATTGTCATTGAGGCAAGCCTACGTCAACGGCTTTCTTATTATATAATAAAATGGAATGGCCAGCTTACAATATATTTTGGCGTTACAAGAAACTTGTTCCAGCAGTTCGCTAGTATTTTAAGTACGTTCCTAGTATAATTAGCACCCCAACTGCCTAACCTTTCGGGGATTACTGGCATGTTGGTTTGTAAAACTAAAATAGTAAAATTACTTTTAATTGGAACACGCAAAATGTTATTTTAAAATTCAATTCACAAATGTATGTTTACCAGTTTCACAAAGATCCTGTTTGTGTAAAATTCGTATCAACATTTTATTTAAAATTGTATTTCCATTGCAATTTAGTGAAAATATCCGGGTATATTGGAATGGACTACAAAAGCCGCCTTTCGGTATGTCCGAAGACGAACACGATAGTAATGTGAAAGATTTTGCTTCTTTGAAAACGAGATCCAAGATGCAATACAGGCGTACAAAGACTTGACGGAAATAGTATCAAGACAGCTTTGTGGCGAATTCAAAGATTTAACAGAACTTTTGTGCGTGTGAAAAAGTTTTCGTGTCAGCTTAAATTGCTTTGGAGATTTTATTTTATTTCAATAAGTTATACCTATTCCACAATTTTTTAATCTAAAAGAGTAAAAATGAATATTATCTAATACTTTCCATATAATTTATATCCGGAACTCAACATTAATTCCGTTGACTTTGACAACTCCGTTCGACAATTTCGCATAATCTACCATCTCGCATCGGTTCGCCGCGTTCAGTCGATTCAATTGCCTAATGTCTAAGTTAACTGTTCAATCCATACCGGATAATCGATAATATTGAATGTATAATTACTATTCCAACAGATTGAGCTAAGAATCATGCAACGTTATAAGTAATTAGTGTCCTTAATAAGACTGCCTCATAAGTCTAGTGGTCCTAAGCGCGACTGCTACGCTATAGGTCCTGGGTTCGATCCCCGGGTCGAGCAAAGTGTTATTGGGTTTTTCTATGAAATTCCCAATAGCAGCTCGGAGTCTGGATCTGTGCCCGGTTAATGGCAATAGGCTCGCCCCCTATTAAATGGGACCTAAACATACCGGCGAAATGTGGGTGTATATTAGTACACCTCTTCCTAACCCTTCGGGGAATACAGGCGTGATGGTATGTTATGTTATGTTGTTATGTTAGTACCCTTAATATTGTAATTAATTCCTAATATTCGAAACTACATAAACATTATAATTGTCTGCTATCTCACTTTGCCGTAGCCACCAGTGTGTTAGAACTAATAATTGGTTATTCAAGTTAGTGTTGTACGAGTCGTGTGGCCCCTGAGCTGACTACACTGCTAATATCAACTTTAATTAACAGTTTACTGGGAAGCCACTGGTTATTAGGTCCAACTACAAAGTTTGGTAACGTTGGAAGTTCTGCAACATTGCTTATACGCATAGCCTTAGATATACGAATATACTTTTCCAATTCGCTAAGTTAAGCTAGCGTACCCTTCTGTTCTTGAAAATACCCCTGTCGATACAACCTTTTCTCATGCTAGCTAATGCTTTATCCTCACAAAAATTTGTATTTTTATTAATGAGAATAATATTGATTGAAAGTTCATTGTGTTCATAGTTCAAAGTGTTTCGGTGCTGAGGCGTGGACACTAACAGTGCGGCTAGTCCACCAATTTAAAGAGATATGGAGCGTGCTATGCTCGGAGTCTTTCTGACGGACAGAACCTGCAACAAGGTTATCCGACACAGAACCAAATTACCGACATAGCGCACCGGATTAGTTAGCTGAAGTGGCTGGGCTGGCCATATCTGTAGAAGGACCGACAACCGTTGGGGTAGACGTGTTCTCGAGTGGAGAACGCGACTTGGCAAACATAGTGTAGGACGCCCACCGGCAAGATGGAGTGATGATTTGCGAAAGGTTGCTGGCAGAAGCTGGATGCGAAATGCGGAGGACAGGGTGAAATGGCGCACACTGGGGGAGGCCAACGTCCAACAGTGGACTAGTATAGTCTGATGATGTTGATGATAGCTCACGATTTAGTACAATTGTACAAATTATAATAATTTTTTTTTATTATTTTTTTTAAATAAAGCTTACTAGCTATGTGGGTCACACATTACTAGTATTCTTGTTAACCCCTCGTGCTAAGCTAAATGCTTGTGTTACGAGTGGGTTCACGTCGGTAGTGCAATGGGTGGGGTTCGAACCGGCAACCACATGATCGCAAGTCCGAGGCCTTAGCCATCAGGCTTCAATTAAAACAATTATTTTAAAAACGAAGCTTTGTTTTACTCAAAAATGGCCAGAATTTTAGGTTTTAACTTAAAGTTCCCATGAATAAAAATATGTTTTTATATTTTAAAAACTGTTTCGTATTAGTCTTTTTAAAAAGGTCTTCTTGGCGTCAGCTTTATGATGCATCTAGTAAAAGCACTTACTTTAGAAAAATAAAAATGCTCTAACTTAACTATTAGTGGCTTTACAGTTGGTGCTTTTAGTGAAGTTCAGATAGAGGATGCTGTGAGACATTACTTCGGAGCTAGGTCATTTTAGCATACCTACCTACTCGTTAGTAATAATAGTAGTAATCATATCATTCTATAAACCTATTTGTGTATTGACAATTATTTTTTTGGTTTTAAATTCTATTGTCAAATTTTGTTTTTCGGATGCTGTATTCCAATTCAACTTTTAGTATTGTAATTATAAACTAAACAATATATCGTTCTAACACATTATAACAAAAATCACAACTCCACTAATAATGAAAGTATGTCCAACATGAATCGTCATATCTCGTTACTGGTCGCGTCGTTGTATATGACAATGTTTCGCTCAAACCGGACTGGACATTCAATTCGAACGGGAATGATTAAAGCCAGACGTGTATCAGAGCTCTCCATTGTGTTGTCTGAAATATGTGATGGTACGAACCGTTCACTCTGTAATGCTTTTTAAGGTTAGCAGGGCGTAAAGCGCGGATTGTTTTGTGACCAACACGTCAAATTATATTATGTATTGTATTTTTATTCAGGAACGACATATTATTGATGTTTATTGTGATGAAGAAGTACCTAGTGTTTTTTTTATGGGATAACTTGGCAAACGGTCGTTTGCATGCGCATACACGCATGCTCATGCGTGATGCCTGAAGGTAAATAGTCATCGCCGCTCATGGATATTTACAATATCAAAGAAGTTGCAGATGCGTTACCGAGCCTATTTAAAGACTTTTCTTTAAATACAGGCAGGACAAAAGGAGAAGGTTGAGAACCGAGGGAGGAATTAGGCCTCCACACTGACCGTGCGAAACGCAACAGCATACATACTTGTCGATAGACTAGACGTCGATATTCTGTGGGAGAGTAGTACTTCGCCGGTCGAGCGGACCCATTCTTGCTGGCATTTAGACATGCTAGCGAGAAACTACTTCTACTAAAACCATGTACCTATAGCCTCTATCCACATAAGGACACTAAATTACTGTTCCTAATATGTATTTATTTTTTAACGTACTCTATACAGTGTGGTTGAAGCCTTTTATTTAGTGTTTTCGTTTAGTCCAAGACTTATTAGATAGCAAAGCTGTTAATTGGTATTGTATAAGTGCGCCAACGCTCAGGGCGTCTCGGGGGATCCAACTGAGTGGAAGCATGCGATAGTGATTTTAATTACTTATGCTCCATTAGTTACATTCATCTGAAGTGACCCAACTATTAAGGGTTTGTTACGGGTTATTTATCGTTTATTCTTCTCTCCGTAACTGCGGTATTGTGATTAAATTAAAAAAAGACTATTTTATTTGAATTTTAGTATCAATCAAGTTGGTTCAACAGATTATTCAATATCCGAAGTCGCCGGAGGAAAATAGATGAAAGCGAATGATAATAGATGATAATATTGTGGAGTACAATAATTGTCACCTGGCATGTTTTATCTTCACTCTCTGTGGGAAAGCTCAGTCATTGCCATTTGCGTTCAAAATAAATGATTAATCATTGAGGAGTAAATAGTTGTTTATTTAAAATAAGATAATAAATAAACGTACCTAATTTTTATTGTTATTATTTGGGGTCAAGGTATAGATTCAGTATCCTTGAAAGAAATAATAATATTTTAGGGCCCGTAAATTTTGCAAATCTAACTCCATTTTCTGATGAGGCGTATAAATAAATCCAAATCCAATGAGTTGTATCACAAATTCAATTTGCAGTTAATCATAATGGAACCAGCAAATGTGCGAATGGAGCGAGTGAAACTGGCGTATTTAAATAATAACATGTTGAAGGAGAATGAATGGATACAAACATACATTTAATTTGAGTAATGACATCGGAAATAAGAGAGGTTTTCTAACCATAAACATGTAGGTACCTACCTGTATTGAATTTAATATAATGGAGTTTTTATACAAGCATTTTCTTTGATTTCTTTTATTTAAGCGGCGGTAGCCTAATGGCTAGGGCGTCGGACTTGCGATCATGTGGTTGCCGGTTCGAACCCCACCCATTGCCCTACCGACGTGAACCCACTCGTAACACAAGCATTTAGCTTAGCACGAGGGGTTAACAAGAATACTAGTAATGTGTGACCCACATTGCTAGTAAGCTTTTTTTTTTAAAAAAGAAACATGCGATGTACTTTGTACTTAATACGATATGATTTTTATAAAAAAAGTAAAAAAGGGTTCAGCTACATATATAATAATATATTTCTAGAAAAAATCTTAAAGTCAACTCTATTCAGCGATGTGGTGCTGACATCTCTACTTATTTCATAAATCACGTGACGTCACGCTTGTGACAACGTACAGAAACGCTCCAGTTTGCCGTTATTTATTGTAGTGTTTTACCATTTTATGCGGCGTTTTTGTTTGTATTTATTATTTTATGAAAATCATATAACATTGACTTAAGATAACTACAATACATACTTACATAGATCACTCTTTAAAGTTCGTACCTGAAACAAAATGTACAACTACTTAGTATTTTACTGAAATAACTATAATAAATAATAGTTGTTAACAAAAACATTACTTTATTTTTTTAGACCAAATATTATATGACAAAAGTCATCGGTCTCAAGTTCAAATCTAAACCAAGCATCTCTGACTTTTCAAAATCATGTGCGAAGAAAGGAGGATTGTCGTGAGGAAACCTGCATGCCTGGGAGATTTTCTCTATGGCGGCGGTGGCAAGTAAATCCTGCCAACCTAGCCTCTCACTCTGAGAGGAGACCCGTCCCCAGCAGGGGGACAGTTGATGAATGTTATGACAAGTCAACCTACAACCATGAAAATTGTAAATAGAATGTATTAATTATAACGGTGCGGTATAATACCCAATTTATACGAGTACCCGGTAGCAGTCGGCACCGGAGGGGCGAAGGTGTGCGTACCGGAACATCCGCCGGTGATTAGCCGGTAATTATACAAAACGGACGGACGGGATTAACATACACACACATAGATATCTACTGAAACTTGTGTGCAGAACATATACCTACATTTTTCACGCTTTTTCGACGAGGTGCAACAGAAACATTTATGAATAATTTAAATTAAACTTATAGATCAAAACTGGACTACGAAAAAAAAGAACCGGCATGGAACAAGAAGTTTCCTATATCCAGGAACAGTGGTTTTTAACAGAATAGTCATTTACTGTAGCACCATACACCGCACTTATATAGGTACTCTTTGGATCAAGGTGAATGTAACCTCCTTTGTTCAAAATTGAGTAAATTTAATTGTTCTTCGGTTCTCTATTGTAATTTTTTTTCGACGATATTGACTTTACTGTAAAGTCGAATCAATGAACACCTCATTTGTCAAAATCTGATCAGTAGTTTTTGAACTACAGTCGAATATCCATAAATAGATAATCAGACACTTATATACATAGATTGTTAAACTCTCTCAACCCTTATTTTCGTAGTCGGTTAAAAATAGTCCAAAGTAAAAAATCCGTTAGATATCTAAAAGTTAATTTCAAGTTCCATCCTTATTTTTTACCAATCTTCACATTCTGACTTCATTCCCGTCTCTACCATTTCAAAAGCCACATGAATTTTAGTTTTGCTGTATTTTATAAAATAAACATTGCTGTCTCGGACTCTCGAGAAATTTAATTACACAGTAAGGCGAGGTATTCCCATTTCGATCTTCGTTTTGTAAGGAAGACTAAAGAACGAATAAATTAGGAATTACTCGAGCGGTAGGGAAGGCAGGAGCAGTAGTATTGTGTGAGATTCAGTGTTGTCTCATCAATAAAAATATTATAAAGAGGAAAAGTTTGTGATTTAGTGAGGTTGTAGGGGGTAATCTCTGGATCTACTGACCCGATTTTGAAAATTCTTTTACCAATAGAAAGCCACGTTATTTGTGAGTCTCATAGGATATCGCCCAATGACTTGGGCACGGGTCAGGTAGATCATTATATATATAAGTTGGATAGTGTTGTGGCGTTGAACAACTGTTTGGAAATGTCTCCCATTTTGTTGTAGCGTTTTTAGAATTAGATTTTGTGGAGTTAATGCACATGAAATACTGCATAGTTAGAAACTGTAACACTGTGAATGTTCTGTAAAACAACAAACCCTTATCAAAACTGATTAATTTGTTATATGCTCAGATCAAATAAAAAGTTAAGTCAGTCGAGCTATCAAACTATCGAAAGCTCGACTGACAAGATAAGGCGTAGTTTCGGTATTGTTATATAGTGTAAAATTGTGTTTGTAAACGGCATGGCGTAGTTTTAGCCGGCCTCACTTTTTTGTTCGCAAAGTTCCATCTTAACTTTTTATTTGATCTGAGGTTATATGTATAAGTTTATTCTTTCAAGATTATAATATATGTACCTATTTGTGGTTTTATAATAACGACCTTATTGTTCTAGCAGTCTTAAGAGCAATTGCTACGCTAGAAGTCTTGTGTCGAACACAAGACCTCTAGCGTCCAGGTCGATCAAAGTGTGATTGGGATTTTCTATAAAATTCTACTTTCTATAAAGTGCCCAGTGAATGGCAATAGGCTAGCTCCCTATTACGTGGGACCTAAAACATACCGGCGAACTGTGGGTGTACATTAAGTACACCTCTGCCTTACCCTTTTCAGAAAAGAGGCGTTACGGTATGGTATGGTTATAGTAAAAACCTAAAAGGGAAATATTTCTGAAGTAGGTAAGTGTAAATGTGGTTCTAATGTGCTCACATGTGTCGGCATTATTACACTGCAGCTTCACTTCCGGTATTCATGCCGGTCGCCACACACAACGCATACTGTTCAACACACATTCACATATCTTGCAATTTATTGTTGTTTGTGTATGAAATTATGTTTGTGTAATTTACAACGGGCTTTTGTCTTTTTCGATAGCCGTATTGGCTTACAAAAAAATTGCAAATATTTAACAGGTTTATAAAGATTATTTTTCAAAAAATACCTATTTATTAACATAACATAACATACCATCACGCCTGTATTCCCCGAAGGGTTAGTGTATTAATGCACACCCACATTTCACTGGTATGTTTAGGTCCCATGTAACAGAGAGCGAGCCTATTGCCACTAACCGGGCACAAATCCAGACTCCCAGCTGCTACTGGGAATTTCATAGAAAAACCCAATAACACTTTGCTCGACCTAGGAATCGAACCCAGAACCTCTAGCTTAATGTGCCCCGTTAGTCTAGTGGTCCCAAGCGCGACCACTAGACTAACTCCCATAATCTGATATCGCCTATCTAAATAGTATAGACGCTATGCTTCTAAGCTAACAGCACGCGAACATCCAATTACCAAGCACTTCGCATAAATTCCGTTGCTGTCGGTACGACACGACGGATATTACGACCGCCTGTCTGTGGAACGCCGAAGGTAGTTACATCCGCGCCAGATTTACCTAGCGTAAGGCAATATTGGAAACATTGAATATGCGTTGAGTTTGATTTATTCAATTCTTAACTCATTTTAAGAATTGTAAAAATAGTGGATTTCGTGTATCAAACTTTAAAAGGCGATAGTAGCTCATCATCAACCCATTACATTGTGCCACTGCTGGGCACGGGTCTTCACTCAGAACGATAAGGCTATAGTCCATCACGCTATCCTACTGCGAGTTGGGAGATTTCATATGCAAGAATGCATGCGACTTCACATTCAAGAAAATCTTTCAGGCATGCCTTCACCGTTTAAGCGCGTGTTAATATATTATTAATATGCACATGGCTTCGAAAATATAGAGGTAAGTGCCTTGGATTCGAACTTGCGACCGTTGCGTTGGCAGTTCAATGGTCATATGACAAGGCTGTTACTGCACTAGTAGCAATACCTATCTATAATTATTTTTTGGCACCGAAGTTGTTCAGAAATCAAAATCTGGTCATGAAAAGCATTCATTCGTTTTTCACTAAATCACACGCATAAACATTTTAGCATTAGTTAGCATTAGCATTTAGTTAAGTTTTACTCTACTTGAATTAACAAAAAGGCTGTATTATTCACGTTCACGTTTCCCCCCTCTTGAACACAAACACAGAGTCATTCCGAACTCATCAATTGTTTCACCAATCTATCGCTGACCATTCATCAGGCTCTCGCTCCTAATCCCCTCCCCGCAGATGTAATTGTAGATACCGTTACATCCTACAACGTTAGGATAGTTGATGCATGCCTGAACAACGCTGACATCCGACTAATTTACGAGGTCATAACTTACATGCTAACACTACGGGTGTGGTGTTGTTTTGTAGTTTGTTGGTTAATAACGCACAGATTTTTGGAACTTTTATTAGAAAGCTGAAACTCTATTGTGTGAGTAACGGGTTTTGTGTTCGGCTTTGTTCTAGGTATAAAGCTGACTGCATCATGTCAATGATATGATATATTTCACTACAAAATGTAACACTAGAATTAAAAAATATGACGGGGCGTGGTTCTTAAAAGATTTAACATGGCCCATAACCAAAGTAACAGATAAGAACCAAAGTAATCTCTGTTGTGGTAGGGCCACGCTGTTCGCAGCATGAATGGGCCGGCTCGACCGGGGAAGTACCACACTCTCGCAGAAGACCGACGTCCGAGTTACTGTAACTTAGCGTTTCGCTACTGCGCTTCGTTCGGTGAGCGAGAGGGCCGGAGGCCCAATTCCTACCCAATCCCCTTCCTTCTCCTTTTCTCCTTCCCCTCCCTTTCCCTAAATAGGCTCGGCAACGCATCTGCAACTCCTTTGGTTTTGCAGATGTCCATGGGCGGCGATGACTACTCACCATCAGGTAGCTCGCCTGCTCGTTTGCCGAGTTATCCCATAAAAAAAAAAACAATTCACAGAGTCAGAATTACATCAGGGCAAACACATAATGATCGAACAGAGATTCGACGTCCATGTCACCTCCGAACTCCCAAGCAAAAGTGAGCGAGTTGACGTATCGGCTTGTCTTTTATACAAAACCGACGCATGGCACTAAGAATTGGCGGGTATTCTTAAAAATTTAATCAATCTCCTAACTCTAGTGTAATGTTTTGTTGGGGAGTGATCTAGTTAAAATCTCCAGGTGTCGTGTTAGTCGCTAAGTTACCTGAAATTTAAATCCAGTAGTAGTTTACTGTATTTTAATTATTAAAATTAACTCGATGTAATGCAAATACCTATCCATTATATCTTGTTATTTCACGTCTTGCGTTAAGATTTTCTTTACTACAAATCTTGGAAGTAATTAAAGCTAATTAGCGCTAATTCTAATTAGAAATATTCATTAGAGCGGGAGCGTGGGGTGTAAACGTAATTAATAGGAATAATTTTGTAGTAAGTTCTGTGTAATACGGGATAACGTATTATGTAGAATCAACACGGAAGAAACAATATATTAAACGTTATATTGTTAACTTAAGAATCAACTCAATGTAGTGGTAAATAAAATTTATTTTAACAGAATGAATTCCCGCCACGTATCAAATTACCGAGCAGAATAACATATTATTTATAAACTGCCAGAGACCGGTGCCCAGCAGTGGGACAATAATTGAAGGGTTGATGATGATACACTGGCTAACGCATGTAAAAACTTATTTGAAATAAAAACACTTTATTTAATTTGACAATACTGGTAGATGACACCAAAGAGTACTTACTTGTATTAACCATAATTCTGTTCCTATCTTCTTAGCATTTTTCATAACAATTGCTCATACGTAACATAACATAACATAACATACCATCACGCCTGTATTCCCCGAAGGGTTAGGCAGAGGTGTACTTAATGTACACCCACAGTTCGCCGGTATGTTTAGGTCCCATGTAATAGGGGGCGAGCCTATTGCCATTCACCGGGCACAAATCCAGACTCCGAGCTGCTACTGAAAATTTCATAGAAAAACCCAATTAACACTTTGCTCGACCTGGGGATCGAACCCAAGACCTCTAGCGTAGCAGTCGCGCGATTGGGACCACTAGACTAACGAGGCAATCAAAAATAATAACAAAGTTATTGTACATACAAATTAATGAACCCAAAACTATAATTATTAACAACTTTTTTTATATTAAAAATAAACTAAAGATTATTTTTGCGTTTGGGAGCTAGTTTCCTGTCTTTATCGACTTCAAACAATCAATTGAAAATTTTAATTTTCTGACTCGATTGGGAAACGGAGTAGCACGCAAAATTCTATTATGTATTCTTGTTTTTTTGTAAACTAATGGAATGAGTACTTATATCATGAAAATAATATCAACTTCAATTCACAACACGTTATACTCATACACGTTATGCTCATACGTATTACGTAATATAACGATGAGCAACAAAATAATAAACCAGTCAAGTATCAAAATTACAGAAACAACACAATGCAAATCTATTGCTTGCGCAATTTGCGAATTAAACGTCATAAATAAGAAAAGTCTAAGATCGGGCTCTTTGGCGTTCACTAAGAGACGCCTATGTCTAACAATGGACGAATATAGGCTGATGATGATGACACGCCATAAGTATAAAAGTTGTGTAATCAATTTGTCAAGTTCCACAATAAAATTGAATCGCCGATATACGTGAGCTACGGTTTAAGTTTTACTGCCTTTTGTTTCAGCTGTGTCTGTTGCTAAATTTGTTAGCTGTCACCCTTATTACTGACAGGCATAAGGTAGAATATTCAGTCTGACTCAAACTACAATTTATATTATAACAGCAAAACAGCTTTATCAGGATTCACTGTGTCACGATAAAATGTGGGTTTAGAACCGTTGCTAGAGGTCATCGACTGGCCTTTAATGGTTGTCAGACGAAAATAAACTCAATAGAAAACATATAAAAGCTGAAACAATAAACAAGGACGTTTGGCCGTCACACTAACCATAAGTTTTTCTGTTATCTCAACAGAGGAATCGACTTACATACATACTTCAAGTATGCTGGTTGTGTCTACGTCATTCATGTAGATTTAGAATTCTGCTGAATGCTCGAATTCTGGATTTGTGCCCAGGTAATGGCAATAGGCTAGCGCCCCCTGTTACATGGGACCTAAAGATACCGGCGAAATTTGGGTGCACATTAGTACACCTCTACCTAAACCTTCGGGGAATACAGGCGTGATAGTATACATGCTAAGTTAGTATTACAATGTCACTTAATACAAAAAATATATAATTTGCAGCGGTATAAAATCAATCTGAATATCATTTACCAACATTTCTATAGGTAAAATATTTCTAATTGGTAGAATACATATTTACTAAAAAGTTTCTATGGAAGGTCGAATATTGGTCTTGTGTTTACTTACTTTGAATACACCAAGCGCTCGATTTGTTAGTGTCCTTTAGAAAAGATTACGCAGTAATCTTACTATTGTTTGATTTTGCTCTACCAGAAACCTTTATAGCAATTCGTACAGACATGTTGCTGACTATGGCGTTGCCCTACACCTTATTCCCTATTAAAATAGGTTATATATATATATATATATATATATATATATATATATATATAGTGGGTAAACAAACACGTCTCTATGCTGCCACATGTCGGTAACACAGGTGTTTAGTTAGTAGTCGAGCAATAAATTACTAAACTTTGTTGTACAAGTGGCACCCCTTGAATAAATTCCACATTTATTCGGCTCGCGTCCTCGATGCCGACACTTCAGGGCAATGAAAGTGAAACTCACGTTTTGATTAATTGTTGTGAACGCCCACAGCGGACAAATGCTGAAATGTAAATATCAAGGGACTGAAACCTTTGTTCCTTAATAGAATTATCGTGCTACAATAGTATCAGAATACAAATATTCTTGTTTATTTTACTTAAATAATGAACTGAACAGACCTATATAACCTTTATGTGTACTTATCATGAACTCACACAAGAAGGTCCTTTTACAGAGGTTAATTATAAGTGCACCGAGACGCAGAGACGACTGCCCAAAGCATATTAGTTTAGGATCCTTCACTAACTTATTCTAAATATGAACTGTGTTATTACTACACCAGACACCGGATTTATAATGAGATACCGCCCCATAGTGGAAAAGCATAGTAATTTAATCTGAGCAGTAGGCATCTCGACCTAAATTAATTTGAAAGATGTTTACGTTTACAAAAACTAGTTGATAGTTGCTTAATAAAAACTCTTCTTAAAAAATAAATTTCTTCTCTTTGACTTAAACAACGGGTGCACTGAAATGAAAAGTTACGTCCCAGTGCAGCTTTTAAAATTTCTAAAGAAATTTGCTGACACTTTACAATGACGCCTCGTCTCTTTTAGCAAACACTAGAAATTCTTGCTGAGAATTTCAATGCTTTGTCACTTTAATAAAATGGTTATTAAGTTCCTTTACATATTAAATAGACAGCTTTAGTATCACAAGGCACGCTTAACTTTTTATTATGTGGTTATAAACAGGCTGAGAGTTGCCAATGCGCTTGAATAAATACCAGTAATAAGCCCATCCCTACGTCAGGATAACATTATTTTAGCACTCTAAGATATATCATATCGTATTAGAGAAAATGTTAATATATTTTATATATGTACTGCGTGGATTCTTTTTTATTCTCTATCTACATTTATCAAACTGCGACCTCTACTTATGTACCTAGTACCTACGGTATAAATTATATGTAAATAGGCTTTATTACTTTTCTTGTCTTTTCTTAATTTTTCTTTTATTTATTAATATAGTTTAGCTGTTAGTCTAGTTTAATTTAAATTTAGTTCTATCTATTTATTAGAAAATATGTTTATCCAACTGAAATTCCCTTTCTTGTTTCAGGTATTATAACTATAGTTAATTTAAAATACCGGCCAGTTTTAATAGGCTATTACGCCGAGATATTTGTAAACTGTTTAATACATATTGCAGCTTTTGTTTTATGGTATCTGAAATATCTTCTTTACATAGTATACAATGAAGTCACTTCCGCTGTCTGTTCGCTTAGATCTTTTAAACTGCCCAACGGATTTGAATGCAGTTTTCTGCAATAGATAGAGTGATTCAAGAGGAAGGTTTATATGCATAATACATACATATTATATTACAGAAAATCTGAAGCCGTGGATGGAAAGCTAGTATACTATAACTAAAACTACTGGTTTCTCCGCAGATTTTCTCCGCAATTATGTAAGTTCTGAAGTAGCGTCCTTTTCTGTATGTTTAGATAAAAGAAAAACGTGTAATTAGATGTTATACAAAAGAGAACATTTTCTTTGGGGACTTAGTAACAGTCTCCTCGGTCCGAGAGAGAATTTTCGATGTTGTAGTGTCCATCGCGTACTTGTTACGCTGAACGTAATTAGAGCAAATTATTATTCTAATAACGTTATTGTAAAATGAATAGTATGCTCTTTTATCTTCAATAATAGCTACCCCAATTTGATTGGATTATGCTAATTCTCTTTATTATATTCTTTGTTTTATTAAATTTATTTAATAAAAATAATAAAGACATTTCATAACAATGACCTGTAGAGTAACTAAAATATTTAAATAAAAACAATCATATGTTATCTCATGTACTTACAATCACGTAAGATAATTTTATTTTCTGCCACTATTTTATCTGATAGTCAGACTAAGTAAGGCAGATGTCCGCGTCATTTATACCAGCGTAAATAAAGCGCGGCTGTGGCTTCCATGACGAGGGTACATGACGCGTGAGCTACACACACTATCCTACGTAATTTGGTAATAGGGGTAAAATATATATCTGCTCTAATTTTATTGTTTTGTCTGTTTGTTGATGTTTATGAATACAACGTGAAGTGCTTTGTAACAGATTATAAAATTAGACTGAAACAAACACTAGGAATGATGTAAAATGTTACATCGTCCATCAGAGCCCTCTGCTGGCCATCTTTCACAACGTTCTCCATTTGCTTCCATTTCTCGCCGGCAGCCGGTTAAACGACCATTCTTATTCAGCCCGCCGCTTTATCTTTTGGATATTTCTGTTTCCATGTGAGTATTCCAGTTTGAACGCAATGCTTTATAAAGCTTTTTCTTTGTTACTCGAGAGGCACACTATAGACACTACCACTTTATCATTAATCATTATTTATTACTAAGTGACTAATAGTTAATCAAAATAATTGAACAAGGCCACCAAATGACCACATTTTCCGAGATCTCATTCAGTCCTAAATAATCTTCAATATCTCGAGCGTGTACCTCACTTGAGGCGTATCATTTTTCACGCGCACACTAAGAACCCTTTTTCAATTAGTACTCTGTGATTTATGAAGGTTGATGTCTATCGTAGGTTTACGAAAGATGAGTTTTCTTTTGGTAACATAAAAAGTCTCACACATAGGCTTGCGTACAAACTTGCATCAATATCATTAATGAAGTTCCGAAGCTATGGAAGCACTTAACTATCAACTTATAGTGTTGTATATGAGGCATAAATGGTCGTATTTTTTATTGCCTTGACATAGAAGCTTCAGCGTTTGTAGCTGGAGCTCCAAGGTCATTCAAGTTTTGGATGAAAACCATCTGGTTTTACCCGGGATATTTTTATTCAGTTGGAACCATTTCACGCCGTTAAAGAAAATGAAGATGGGAATGTAATTTCTGATCTCCGTCGAATAGGTACTCCATTATAATACAAACTGAAAGCACTGATTTCTTTCATAATGGAAGTACCTACTTAAAATGCCAATACAAAGTAATCAACACATCTCAACAGCCTTAGTACGACATGCAAGAGATGAAAGCCCACGTCATTCTATAACCCGAGATTACGACATAATAAAATATGAATAGCTACTTAAAGTGTGACGCCGACCTTTATGATCTATTATCGGATCGTTTTATATCCAATCCAGGTCACTATTGTCACTAGCACTATTCACAGCTAACCAATCAATAAGTCTAGCAACTCTAGCCTCCTGCAGATATATCATCTTCATTGAACTAGATTCTAGTTTTAGTTGCAATGTTTAAAGCGTTTCTGCTTAAGCTAGATGTAGTTTTGGTCAGACTTGGCATGAAACTAAAACATGTGCGGTTTACAGACTGACGGTGGTTTTGTAGCATATCATTTTGAACTTAGGTTTTAGGTAAATAAGGCCTGATTTAACTTAAATTGAAGTATTACGAGGTATCTGGTGATGTCTGCTGCTCGTTGCCAAGTGGCGTTTTATTTAAACGTTGACCGCGGCGTGCGCTGTTGGCGGATCCCTTGAATATTTATTCGGCACTCAGAATTTTATATTGGTGAAAATGTTTCCGGCTATATTTTTTAGTTTGAGTAGCTTTCGAAGGCGAAAGTAAATGACTCAGGTAAGCTTTTAGTGTTAGCGGATTACGCAAAAAAAAATGCAATATCAATTAATTGCTCACCATACTATCACGCCTTTATTTCATAGGTACAGTGAATGGTTAGGCAGACCTATACCGACAACCTGTGTGTTTGCCGGTATGTTTCGGTCTCATCCAATAGGCGAGCCTATTGCCATTAATCGGGCACACATTCCGAGCTAACTCCGAGCATTTACGGAGAATCTTATAAAACAACCTAATAACACTTTGCTCGACCTGGGAATCGAACTTCTAGCTAGGTTCTGGGACCTCTAACATCGCCGTAATGCTTCAACCACTAGACTAATGAGGCAGCTTTAATTGCACAACATATGTTCTAATTCCTCTTCTTGTATGAAATAGTACAAAATATCCTATATTTGATTTAACTACGCAATACACATCCCTGTCCTGTAATATAAAAACCAGTCGTGCACATTTCATCTTACTATTTACCCTAGAGATTCCTTTCATTTCATAAAACACATATGTCTCCGTCCTATGACTTACAAAAATAGAACACAATATGGTACTGTGCACTCTCGTTTCAAGTTTAAGGGCTACAGTATTTACACATCAATACCGAAAAAATATGGAGCTTTGAAAAACTGAAAAATTTACTTTGAATGATTTATGACTTTGCAAGAAAAAATATAAAGTATTTATCTAAAGCTCATATTTTAGATTGACATTTTAATCATTAGATATGATTGATACACTATTCGTAAAAACAATGTATTTTATGTAATGACTGAAAAAACAAACCAATACGTTTTTAGAGTTCCCTACCTCAACAGTGATTTTATAAAATCACTTCGTTTTCCATCTCTGTCTGTGTTCGGGCGTCATCGTCTACAATCGGGTGAACAGCCTGTATGCTTGTGTGCCTGTCTGTTAAGATCTTAAGTCTTTTTTCAGGAATGTGAGGAGGTCTCAAGTTGACATTAATAACTATGATCCCTTGGAGCTGTAAGTTTATATTTTTTTCGTTGAACTAGAATTATGAAATTTGGCAAGAACAAGGTGTTACAACATAACTGAAGGGAAAATTCATAAAACGTGGATCTTTACTATGTAACATAAAATCTGTATAGGTACTTCTTTTATTCTCTTGCTGAAACTTATAAACGAGAAATTTAATTATTGTGTTTTTTGTTTTCAAACCTCTACCATTTTAAGTAAAGTTAAAGTGAACAACTTCCGTATTTGTTTAATCCCGAAAAAGATGACAAACCATTAGAAGTAATAAGAAGGCGAAGAAGAAACCATTAAAAATATTTTCTGAAGAACCATCTTCCATTATTTAGACAATATTTCTGGGATTGTATTTTCGAGAATTAGAATTGGAATTTATATCATGGAACTACTTTAAGGCTACGAGATTATTGACTTACATTACGATATAACATTAACAGGTACAGCCTACCAAAAGCGATTATCAAGATCAAAGTTGATTGGCTTGCAGCTAAGGTGTCTTTAATATATGGAAATCGAGTTAGATTGAAATCATCAACCAACTTCTGGCACCCTTCATTGAATAAAAATCCCATTTTATCAAAGTAACGAACCAGGCCCAGGCAGAGATTAGATTTCATCTTTCTCCGCAGTCAGCTTCCAGTTTGAGTTAAGTCAAAATGTGGTTGAACATTCAATTTTGTTCTGCAACCCTCACAGAATGTGGTTGAGATAATTTATTTCCCGGTTCTGCCTCACGCGTCACGCCGATAAAGATACTGAACGAGAAATTCTTATATTATCAATTATATACATACCATACCATCACGCCTGTATTCCCCGAAGGGTAGGGGAAGGGCAGAGGTGTACTTAAATGTACACCCACATTTCGCCGGTATGTTTAGGTCCCATGTAATAGAGGGCGAGCCTATTGAAATCAACCGGGCGCATATCACACTTTGCCTGACATGGGAATCGAACCCAGGACCTCTAGCATAGCAATCGCGCTGAGGACCACTATGCTAATGAGACAACATTATATTTCTTTTTATATATAATCACAATTTCAACAAACTCTTAGAATGAAAGGAATTATTTTGTATTTGTATTCACACGTAGACAGTCCTTCTGAGTATTTACTTCAGCAAATCTCCCACAATATATTCAGTGGCCTGAAAGCTTCTAATCGTCTCTTCAGTAATATTTATGTAACCTTCAACAAAGTCAGTACCAGATATTGTTGGTGCCTTCTGTGAGATAATTAACTTCGTTAAATTGTAATTTACTGCGGCAAATCCAGACTTTCGGCAAATATTTCCTACCTCTAAGTCTATTATAATTCCTATCTCTGCAAAAGTTTTCATGAAATCTGCATGAATTTTAAATGCAGAATCTAAAAAACGAAACAGCATAACCTACTGAGCGATCTGACTTATAAAAGTTTCTTTAAAGGGTCTATTTAAAGAAATAAATGTCTTAAAGATAGGTAATTTAATCCTTAGTAATGAGAATTACACCTTATTATGAAATTTACTTATCCTAATTGTTAATTGAAAGTCGTCTTAAACACAAAACCTCCTATACTTTGTCCATTATGTGAACCGTTTTTTGACAGATGCCTTTGACTGCCTTAGAGCGTAGGTGTTCCAGATTACGTAAAAGTTAAATTTGAAATGCGTAACGAAATAAATGTATTATCTACCTTATGTTATTAAATTACCTTAATTATGATTCCTTGCAGACATTATAATACCATAAATGTAACGACCATTTTAGACTTGCTACAGAGTGGAGCCCACAAGGCGTTAGACGACGCGGAAGGCCCAGGCGGAGATGGCGGGACGAACTGGACTCCTACTTAAGAGATTGGGCCGTAAAAGCCTTAAACCGTGAGGAATGGCAGGAAGGTAGGGAGGCCTTTGCCCAGCAGTGGGATCAACCGGGCTGATAAAAAAAAAATGTAACGGATTTTCCAAAAAAAAATGATTATTGTTAAGCGTATTAAATTTAGTTACATTCTACCGTGTCTAGTGTTGCAATCGAATGTATTCGCTGCAATCATTTTGAACAACGACATTAAATCAGTATCGGAAAATGGCATCCACTCTAATATCAATAAAATATAAATTATACAATATTTTTGAAAAGAAATGGATGGAAAATGAATATTATATAAAAATTAATACAATCAGATGAATATTATACATATTTATTTATTTTGGTCGTCGTTGCACCATTTTCGTTTCGACAACCAAACAATCGATAATCAATACTAGACAGTAATCAAAGTGTCAATAATCGGATCGATAATCGCAATATTATGTTCCTGCAATCACTAGTTCCATCTGTCAAAAAACGGTTCACATAATGGACAAGGTATAATGGATTGCTATCTCCCTCTTACTCTTGCATTAATTATCGTAGATGTCTGTCTAGCATAAAATAGAATGGCCTAGCATAATTAATAGCCCAATTACAGAGCTCTTTTCTTTGGTTCTTGATTTGAATCCATTCTCGTATTCACTGAATAATCGTTTGAGACTCGATTCTCGAGTCGATTTCGTTTTAATTTAATCGAGTGCTCTCGATGATACTGTTTTGACATTCAAATTACTCCGCGCGTACCGCAATCCGCTTGTCTAACGTCTCAACACTTGAGATTGCAACTGTTTGATTTACTTGATTGTCAGCTTTCAACAAGTGCTCTTGCTGTGTTGGTTGCTTTGAAAGGCTTTCACATACATATATATAATGTATGAAAATAAATGCAAAACACACATTTTCCACTACATAACCTTTTTTTTAAGAAATTACACATATGTGTTTACAAAATAAGAGATGTTTTATACAGAACGGTACACCTACTGTTTTAACTACCACAAATGCCAATGCAAATGGCATGGCGGAAAGTAAATTGAGACGATGAGAGACGGAAAATGATGAAAAAAGTTACTGAAAGTATCGATCACTGTGTCAATATGTGCCGCCAATTTCTTGATATTGAAAGAAAGATTGATTTAAAATAATCTCAATAATCTAATATGATATTGACTTTGACCAAGAATCAAAAATGATAAAAACAATATTACTTAACAGTCATGTTTAATTCATTTAACTTCGGTTTAAAGAATTCGTGAACGTAAATAATGCAGCAAATAAAACTACGTGTATTATTTCCTATTTTTCGGTCATGTAAATGACGTCATTCAAAATCGGTTTTATATTCCTCGAGGTTGTTATATAAAGAATACATTTTAATTAATGAGTATGTTGGAAAAGCCATCCGTAGATCTTATACGTGTCTATAGCACAGCTACGTACGGCTGCGTAGAATGTCGTAGCAAATCGCGTAGCAAATGAATTAAAAACTTTACAACAACAATAACTATACGAAACCGGACGAATACTGAAAAAAGAAAGTTAAATCCAATAATAAAGAAGATGTAAGCATTTAAAGTTATAAGTTACCAAATATGTTCGAATAAACATGACCAAATGTCACTCGCACGACGAAACAAACATGTTGCAATATTCAATCGACAGTTTCGTAGTTGATCGAATGGACACACTCTATCAACTATGTAGTTGCCGTCTCTCGCTTCAAAATATTACAGTAGGTACAGATAACGACATTATGATTGCCTATGAATAATTTATCTAGTCTTTAATAAATATAATAACTGACTGTCTCATTAGTCTAGTGGTTCTAAGCGCGACTGCTACGCTACAGGTCCTGAGTTCGATCCCCACATAGAACAAAAAGTGTTATTGGGTTTTTCTATGAAATTCTCAGTAGCAGCTCGGAGTCTGGATTTATGCCCGGATAATGGCAATAAGCTCGCCCCCTATTACATGGGGATAAAGGCTATATACTTAAAGGTGCCAAAACATGCACAAAATATGTGTTAAGTACTATATTACGGTATACACCACCACCAACATTATCTCTTAAAAAATACTAGGTAGGTATCTCGTTTTACCAGATTTTCATTGTTACTTAAAATATGTATGAATCCCTTGTACATTTACAAAGAGCAGGAGCTACAAAATATAAATTCGTTTTCCATTTATATCCTTAGAGAAACGGCTTACCGAATATCCTTCTCCCTAAAGAAATGAACTCTCCAAAAAAGGGTTTTTGTGTAAAATCGGCTCAATTCTACAACGTTTTTATCTCAAAAAGGCGGCAGCATTCTATTTTGAGGCTATTAAAAGTTTTGGGTAGGATACGATAGTCAATGACTAATACATTATAAATAGAGTATAAGAAGAAACACTATTTGTGTGTACACAGCAAACATGTCACAATTAACATACGTAGGTTCTAAGCACTACGCAACATTACACATAAGATTTACACAATAATCCGCTGTAGTTGGTGTAGTGATCCGGGGTGGACCCACATCAGTGTCGCGTGTGTGTGTGTGTACCACCACATACAAGTGACACACCACTATGGTACTTACGTACCACTAGGGTACCACAGTCTAATCATAACGTGACCCGTCAATATGACGACACGATTTTGTCGATCAACGACAGTTTGATTGAGCGTCATCGATCATGAAAGTTATATTGAATAAGGAAACCTTTATATAATCAAAGAGGGAAACTTATTATAAAGAATACATAGAGTTCATAATATATTACTTATGTAAGCCGATAAGTATACAGAAAGGAAGGGACATCGACGCACAAACGCTAACCATGAATTCAGTTCATGATTCTGGACACCGAAGTGTTGATATTTTCCGTCAGTTACTAAAAAAAATTGCTTTTTCCTACAAAAGTGCAATACCTACACGGTCAGAATGTATGTGACAGCTGATTTAAAAAAAAATAAAAAAAATCCAAATCAGGGGGGTACTCAATAATGTTCTGAATAATTCATGGTATCTATAGTACCTAAGAGGTAAGCTAGTTATAATTATAACAGACTAAGAAACTTTAGATGTATTAGAAATTCTAATACATCTTAATTTTCTGAGTGAGTATAATATTAGAATAGTTAGATAGTATTCACCTTAGTTTGTAATGGATTTTAGCAACTTAAACTTCGTAGTGTTAGAATATAATGAAAGTCCGTAACGGTATAACATTTGGAAATGCCAAATGTTATACCGTTACTATTAAAAAGACGATGGTCGGTTTGAGTTATATGTAGTATATTAATTAAACTTTAATAAAATTCCTATACTTTCACCGAATAATGCTGATACGACTCCAAATTTAAATAATTCAATTAGCGTATTGTATAGTATTGAGCCATTTTTTTTTTATTGTGGTTTACCAGCAATTGATTACATATATTCACTAAATACTTTTAAGAACAAGAACAATAACGTAACAATTAGTTAAAGGTAAACACCACATGTGTTTTATATAATAAAAGGGTTAGAAACAGCAAGCTAAGGTAAGACAGTCTTTAAGATATTTGGCGCTGTTGAGAAATAAGGATTTAGAAAATTATTATTAAGTATCAAGGAAAATAAGTATGGGACTTAGTGAAATCAACAAGTCATGATCGATACAGTTTGGCATTACGTTTTGCAAGTCTCCTAGTACCGACAAGTATAAGAAAACTGTCAAACAGTAAGAAACATTTGTATCGAAGTACCCTCGTCATCCGCGGCCCCAGTGGTGAGCTGACAAATGTAGCGACAGTCTTGGGACCAGCCACTAATGTTACCATTCAGTATTTATAAAAGTAAAACCAGAAAAAGCTTATAAAGGCGTCTTTTTTTACATAGACTGCCTCATTTGTCTAGTGGTCCTAAGCACGACCGCTACGCTAGAGTTATTGGGTCGACCCCAGGTCGAGCAAAGTGTTATTGGGTTTTTCTATGAAATTCCCACTAGCATCTCGGAGTTTGGATTTGTGCCCGGTTAATGGCAATAGGCTCGCCCCCTATTACATGGGACCTAAACATACGGGTAAAATGTGGGTGTACCTTAGTACACCTCTGCCTAACCCTTCGGGGAATACAGGCGTGATGGTATGCTATGTTATGTATGTTTTTTTTCATAGGTAAGGATCTAAGACTGATCTGAGACTGACTTAATGCGTGTCAGATTTTGTACACAATAACGATATTTTGATTGATGGAAAAGCACCTTGTCAGTTCCGTACGCACGGCTACACATTAAGCTATACACACCCAGTATACGCTAACCTTGCACTGTACGGAAAGCCTTTACAATGCGAGGTCAGCCTATACTGGATTTGTATAGATTGATGTGTGGCCGTGTGTACAGCACTTGACCTGTTTTCTCGAGAGCAGAGAAAGGTTGACCGTATTGATAGGCTTATCCACACCCTTTCTGAAGTAGAATTCAGAAATTCAAATGTGAACCTTTTAGGAGCGTTCTATAAGGAGCACAAAGGGTTCAAATATCATTTAAGTGGTTACCATTTTGATATATGCATACCAACAAAGCATAATTCGGTAATTCCCATTATAAAAAGAAATATATCACGTTTATCTGTTTTACAAACGTGAGTTTCTCTAATGAAAATTAAATACCTATTTTTTTATTTATTTTTTAAAAGCTTACTAGTAATGTGGGTCGCACATTACTAGTATTCTTGTTAACCCCTCGTACTAAGCTAAATGCTTGTGTTACGAGTGGGTTCACGTCGGTAGTGCAATGGGTGGGTTTCGAACCGGCAACCACATGATCGCCAGTCCGACGCCCTATCCATTAGGCTACCGCCGCTTCATACTAATGACACAAGTTCATAGCAAACATAAGATTAAAGAGTAAGATATGACAATACATTTAATTAGAACACAGTACAGAGGTAAGGGTGGGGATAAAATTTCTAAATTTTGAAATGATAGTGCAGATATGAGTTTCGAGCTTAGCAAACTCATAATTATGTAATTTCTTTATATAATTAGACAGGAGAATCCACCAACAGATTCGCTGTAGTAACAGCTGGTGTTTGAATATTTGATGCTAAGAATGTTTTCTCCTTGCTGATTTGGAGTGTGGGTTTAATTTATGATATCATCTTTTTGGAAATTTATTTTATTTTAACCAATTTAATCCGTTTATATGACGAAATTAAACTTTGATTTTTTATGTTTTATTTATTTATTTATTAATTCTTTATGCACCGTTGGTACAAAGGCGGTCTTAATGCCATAAGGCATTTTCTGCCAGACAACCTTGAGGTGATGCAGACATAAATAATACAGTAGTGCACTCGTAGATCAAAGGGAAATGAATAAATTGTAGACTTAAATAAATTATATTAGATATACAATAAACATAAACGGATACATAATGGTATCTACACCTAATACATAAAATAATAAGATATATAACTTATAAATATATATAAATATGATACATATATTTGATAAGCAGATAGATCAAAATCAAGACGATGAATCAGCCTAAGTACAGTTGTGAAGGTGTTTTCGTAGCTTTTGTTTAAAAGAAAGCCGAGTGTTTGCCAACCTGATTTCAGGTGGGAGAGCATTTCATAATAAAATAGCCTGGACAAAGAAGGTAGAGTGAATGAAGTCAGAGGAGTGAGAGGGACATTGAAGGAGACGATTATTTGTAGATCGCAAATATTTAGTATGATTTGTACATAGATACTGAAAGTGAGAAGTTAAGTACGAAGGAGAATTGGAAGAAAAGAGAACAGAGTACAGCATAGTCAGTGCTCTCATGTGCCTACGTTGCCGAATAGGCATCCATTTAAGGAGCGTGCGGAATTCAGACACATGATCATATTTGCGAAGGTTAAAGACTAAACGAATGCAGTTATTGATCAAGAGACGTGGCAGATTCATTGGCTGAGTAAAATGATTTATGAGGATTATTGAGGTTTTATTGTGTTAAGGTTAATTTTGGACCTTAAGTGAACTACTTTTTACGGATTTTATCGCGTTATAATAATAACATTTATTCATTCTGCGTGACCTGCTAATAATAAACAAAAATATAAGGTAGGTACGGAACGTTTGCGCACATTTATTTCGAAGCGATTTATTAATGAGTGTGTGAGTAATTTTAAAATATTAACAGGTCAAACACCTCTGTCTACCTGTGACCATGGATGCCTCAAAGGACACAAAACGTCGGTAATTAAATAATATAAATATGAAAACAACGCGGTAAAATCTGTAAATAGTACTTTCATTTCAATGTCTAATATTTTTACTACTCTAAGATAACTTCTTTTAACTGTTCATTAATATTTTTTTAATAAATTACATTTTAACAAGCTTTTACTCAAACTTACTACGCTTATTTGTATTATAGTTAAAATAATATTGAAGTTACAGAACCATAGTCGGAATTCAGCGATAAAATAGTGCACAATGAAATCGCGAGGGCAGCAGAGTACTTTATTGTTTGTAGTATATAGTTTCTGACAGTTATTGAGTTTATTGCGAAAATTTACCAGTATAACTTGTTTACGTGTCGTACTTCCTTATTGAAGGAAAAAATATATTATATGAAGATTTTATGGCATACAACATTCAATTTAATAAGTGTTTTTCCGACAAGGTAATACTAAGTTTGATTATAACTTTGGTAAAAAAACAGTTATGTAAGGGGAAGCAAAATAAGGATGCCAAATCATGCTGTATTTAAAACAAAATAAAAAATGATAGAGGCATATCTATACTAGGCCCAATTCCTCCCCCAATCCTCTTCCTTCTCCTTTTTTCCTTCCCCTCCCTTTCCCTAAATAGGCTCGGCAACGCATCTGCAACTCCTTTGGTTTTGCAGATGTCCATGGGCGGCGATGACTACTTACCATCAGGTAGCTCGCCTGCTCGTTTGCCGAGTTATCCCATAAAAAAAAAAATACTAATGTTATAAAGCTGAAGAGTTTGTTTGTTTGTTTGTTTACTTGAACGCGCTAATCTTAGGAAGTACGGGTCCGATTTGAATATTATATAAGCAGTAGAATTGCTCGATCGCTTAGTGAATGCACAATTATCTATAACTTATATAGAATATGTTTATAAATATATTTAATTCGGCTATAATATATTATATAATTTAATATATTTAATGTTAACAAGTAAAAATAAATAAAATAAACTCATTATACCTAAGATATCATTTGAAAGTATACCTAAACCTTTAAAATATAGAATCCGTAATTTAAATTCTTCATGTTTTCACGTCCTCTTCATTTTAATACTTTTCCCAACCCTTGGGTTTACCTTTACAAGTACCAAAGTAACTGTAACAAATATAAGGGTATGATTTTAAGGGAGTTTTGTATTATTAAATTCATTAAACCAATATTATGTATTCTTCATGAGTTCCACGTTTTATATTTTTGTAACATTATAACAACACAAGACTGGTTCGTCATATTTGCATTATCTTGTATAAATTGTGATAGATTTGTACATTTTATATGAGTTAGGTTAGGTTTCCTAAAAAACCCAACAAACACAAGATGGCGTATATGCCGTTGGGTCGTCACCATCACGCCTGTATTCTCCGAAAGGTTAGGCAGAGGTGTACTAATGTATACCCACGTTTCGCCGGTATGTTTACGTCCTATGTAATAGGGGGCGAGCCTATTGCCATTAACCGGGCACAAATCCAGATTTCGAGCTGCTACTAGGAATTTCATAGAAAAACCCAATAACACTTTGCTCGACCTGGGAATCGAACCCAGGACCTCTTGCGTAGCAGTCGCGCTTGGGACCACTAGACTAACGAGGCAGTATATATTTATAATATCATAATTAAAATGTAGATACCTTATATTTACCACTTACTCATTCAGCGTTCGAAGAGGGCTGAGGCAGAGGTTGACCCTATAATTTCAGTAGAATGTAACTAGCAATACATAAAAGGAACAACAGGAAGTATCCATAAAATAAATCCCGTACAGCCTACTCACGTGTCGTAAGACCGAAAAGCCAACCGATTTAGCCAAGCGAGAGGGCCGGAGGCCCAATTCCTCCCCCAATCCCCTTCCTTCTCCTTTTCTCCTTCCCCTTCCTTTCCCTAAATAGGCTCGGCAACGCATCTGCAACTCCTTTGGTTTTGCAGATGTCCATGGGCGGCGATGACTACTTACCATCAGGTAGCTCGCCTGCTGGTTTGCCGAGTTATTCCATAAAAAAAAAAAAAAAAAAAAAAAAAAAAAAAAAAAAAAAAAAAAATTTAACCTGGGCACCTGTAATATTAAATAAAGATTAGCACACACGAGTGCCGAGGATTACAAAGGCTTATCTCTATCCAGCTGCTTTATTACGGACACGAAGCACTTTTTTTAAACGATGAGGTCATTTAAAATATTTTCACATTTCCAAAAATGATAAGTTAATCATGTGACCCTTTTTACGTAAAAATATGGCGGTCCAGAGAATACTTTTTGCAATAGAAGTGATTAAAAAATGCATTCTTTGCTGAAATTATGTGTTGGGGATGTTAATTTCTAATTGTTTGAAGATTACTTCGTCATGCGGTAAAGCAGAATTTACATGAGCGAAGTCGATAGGTATTGTATAGTGATATCAAGATTACATTACATTATGTTACCAATCTATTGTTTCATAAGCTAGCGCTGATAAGGCTAATTTAATTTAATACAATGCTAATGTAGGTAATGGTTCCATGCTTATATTAAAATTAAGTACAATTTTACATTTCATAGACAAATTTAACTATACTCGTTTCAGTATGGGTGAGTTTTTTTTTTTTTTTTAATGGGATAGCTCGGCAAACGAGCAGGCAAGCTACCTGATGGTAAGTAGTCATCGCTGCCCATGGAAATCTGCAAAACCAAAGGAGTTGCAGATGCGTTGCCGAGCCTATTTAGGGAAAGGGAGGGGAAGGAGAAAAGGAGAAGGAAGGTGATTGGGGGAGGAATTGGGCCTTCGGCCCTCTCGCTCACCGAACGAAGCGCAGTAACGAAACGCTACTACTCGGACGTCGGTCTTCTGCGAGAGTGTGGTACTTCCCCGGTCGAGCCGGCCCATTCATGCTGCGAACAGCGTGGCCCTACCACAACAGAATTGTATTACCTAATAAGATAGAATAAGCGGTTGTTGGTGAAATTTGATAAAATAAAATAACGTCAAATGAATGTTTATAAGAAAAACGTTTAAAGAAAAAAAAATAGTAAACACTATAGACATAAACATAAAATAGTTATTCAGATAAACTCTATAGTTTAAAAATTTCCTTTGATACAAGCAAAGAAACTATGATTTATCTTTTCTGCGTTGAAACAAAATCAGTTATTATAATGTATACACCTTTGCATCCTTCGAAGAGCTAACAAATTAGATATCTATAATTCAACATCGGCATATTTCTAACCATTAAATGATAATATTATAGAAATGAACTCCTTTTTGTAAAAGAGTTTAAATAACTTTTTTTACTAACTACTTTTTTTACTAACTAAGAAGACGACGACGACAGACGGTGGTATAATGGAGACGGATCCAGCAGTAAACGTTAACATAAAATTATACTTATATTATGGCAGAGTGAAATTAATGAACGGTTTATATTTAAGGCCGTGTTTATTAATTGGCCGGCAGAACACACTCTATTGAAGCGTAACTGTGAAACTGTCACATGTTACATTAAACACGAGCGCGCATCACTGACAGGGAGAATAAAATTATTATCCTCCGATAACCAATTATGTGCGAGGAGTTATATTGTTTTTCAGCAATCCATATCGTTATTAAAGGCTTTATTATTTGAATGTTATTGACTATGGAACATTGTGAACATTTTTCACAATTTTATACGCGTCAGAAGAATAGCTTTATAGTAAAATTATTTTAATATCTGACTTATATAATTGTTATTGTATAGAATCATTAGTACTTTGTGAGTGATCTTGATTCTTTTAATTCATATTCAATGTTTAGCTAGATAACAAGAATCAACCAAACAACTTTGTAGAAGATCTTTTTGCTGAATCACCTTTTTTCGATAGCAATAAAACCTAACATTGCCATTCGGTCACCATAGAATATTCTAGTAAAATTGTCGACGAGTGTGGCTGTAAAATTTTATGCGGGCACAAATTGTCCATTTTGTCTGCTAACGTTCGGCACAGCTAAATGGAACGATTGAATAAAATACATTCCACGATTTATACTGCTATCTTTAAAATGTATGGACTGATTATGAGGATATTTTTTTTCGTCAACAATGTTAAGAAGTGTAAGATTTAATGGTGTAGTGTACCAAAAATGATCAATAAGGATATTATGTAGTTTGAAAGTATCACCGGTGACTGAAATAATATGTAGTAATTGTTAGGCATGTTTTGAATCACATGGACGTGTCCAGTTTTTAGTCGATACGAGTCGGAGATACCCTGCCGCCTCTCATTCTCCTGCCCCTCTCTTTTCCTTAAATAGACTCGGCAACGCATCTGCAACTCTTTTGGTTTTGCAAATGTCCATGGCCGGCTATGACTTCTCACCATTAGGTAGCTCGCCTGCTCGTTTTCCGAGTTATCCCATAAGAAAGTTACATAATATACCCAATGGAAACCTAAATAAATATATATAAAAACAACTAAGTACCAATATAATATTAGCTCTACTATTATCCACCAACTGTTTCCTCTCCAGACTTGGACTTCAACGATCAATTGACGAAGGTCTCGTCCGCTTGACCCCTGTCACGGCCACGCAAGAAAATATACGAGTATAATGGATAACTGATGGAAATCAGCCACTTGGAACAAGAGGCCGCCTTGTATTTCAAGATTAATTTAATTTGTAAGAGATTGTAGTCACTTGTTCTAAAATAATTATTTGAAAATCAAAGGAACAGCTTGAGGGTATTTCGGTTCGATTTTTTTGCTCTAACTTCTGTAATACGTAATATGTACTTAACCTTAAGAAATAAATTGCTTTCAAGTAACTCTGTATTTTCAATTGTAATGTAATTATAATTAGGTATATTTCTTTATCCTCGCAAAATGTTTTCGAAATAATCCCGCAAAATTCAACGATGAATAATATATTCGTCTGGTGCCTGCATAAACAAAAGCGGAAAGATCAAGTGGAGCCCGACGTCAGCTGATATTCAAAGCTGTGAAGTTATAGAAACAAAAAGCGTCTAAACCTTGTGTAGCGCGTGTTGTACTTAACTATATAATATCACCAGCTATAGGCCGACCGTTTAACTCGCGTATCGCCTGCACGGTAAGAAGGGAGTACTACTAGTAGGGATACTTAAAAAAGATACTTATTATTTTATTCTTTACCAACAATGTCTATCTCGAGATAAATCTTTGGATTAATGACTCCGTGTGTAGCGTTACCCGCCCCCGCTCCCTTCTTACCGCGCAGGCGATACGCGAGTTAAACGGTCGGCCTATAGTAGTATAAATGCTAGTTTTATTCCAGCTTTTATTGCTAGTCTAGTGGTCATAAGCGCGACCACTACGCTAGATGTCCTGGGTTCGATCCCAAGGTCAAGCAAAGTGTTATGGGATTTTCTTTGAAATTCTCAGTAGCAGCTCGGAGTCTAGATTTGTACCCAGTAAATGGCAATAGGCTCGCCCCCTATTACATGGGACCTAAACATACCGGTGGGTTAACATAAGTACACCTGCCTAACCCTTCGGAGATACAGGCGTGATAGTATGTGTATATGTTATTTCCATACAAATTGAGTTAAAAAGGCTATATTCGCGGCTTTGTTTATTTATACGAGAGCTCGAGAACAAAACAATCGACAAAGCCAAAATGTCTTCATCGAATTTACTTCGTAGACCAGCATTTTTTTTATTCTAAACCTATTTTATTTAAACCATTCGTTACCTAACAAACACGATTTTTTTTTAAATACAAACAGAAACACAGGGGCCCTTGTACTAATTTTTTGAGAAACAGCTTTTATTATGGACTAAGTCTGACATTGCGACAAATAAAGCGGTTGCATACATTCTATCATCATTATCAAACCATTTACCTTCCTACTGGTGGGTATGGGTCTTCACTTAGAACTCAGAGTGACAAGGGCTCGGATACAATTCACCACGCTTGCCTACTGCAGGTTGGCAGATTTTACACTCCATCGATAAAAAGTTAGAGGTGCTTGCATTGGATTCGAGCTGGAGACCTATGATTTGACAGTCCAATGGTCCTATCACTGCTTTTGTTACACCCATTAATGTTCATTCAGCTGGAAAAAATGTATGGAGCAGCTGGTTTTTGTTCTGGTCCCAAAGAAAAAGTTCACAATGATATACTCGTACTCACGCTCGCCTATAGACGAAAGATGGCGAAGTTTGTAATATGAGAAGCCCTCATAAAAAGCTCAAAAATATTGAGTATGATTGTGTGTCCATACATATTATTACATATGTTTAGATTTGTGCAAACACAGTTGCTAATAACGTTAATCGTAACTTTTCTTGTTTCGTGGAGTTGTGCCGCAAAAGTTGTGAGTGGTCGCACTCGCGAACCGCCTACGTGCTGACGTCATATGGGCTCATAAGTACTTTGTACGTACGGTTACACATCAAGCTATGAAAAACCAGCTTACGCTGGCCTCTTTATGTATGGGAAACCTATATAATGCGAGATCAGCTTAAACTGGATTGTACAGGTGGATGTGCAGCCGTGCGTACTGACATCATATGGGCATATTTATAAGTACTTTGTACGCATGGTTACACATCTATACAAAACCAGTTTAAGCTGACCTTTTATTGTATGGGAAGTCTATACAATGCGACATCAACTTAAACTCGGTTTTGTAGTAGTAGTGCCTGCTCGCATTTCTACATGCTAACATGAATGGGTCGGCACAACCGGGGAAGCAATACCCTCCCACAGAATATCGATGTCAAGTACCAGTATGTATACTGTTGTGTTTCGTACGGTGAATGTGGAGTACCAGAGGCCCAATTCCTCCCTTTTTCTTCTTCCCCTTCCTTTTCCTTGCCTTGGCAACGCAGCTACAACTCCTTTGGTGTTACAGATGTCCATGGACGGCGATGACTACTTACCATCGGGTAGCTCGCCTGATCGTTTGCCGAGTAATCCCATAAAAAAACTGGATTTGACATCACACCTTTTTTTTTCGTGAGAATATCCTCATGAATGTCGTCCGCCTCTCAAAAGAAAAAGCGCAACCCAAAAAACACATCACACAAAACACATCACACCTATGTACTTCCACATGAATGATAGCAATCAGGTTTTCCTAAAATTTGGAATTACTCGCAGTGTTGGTACCTTCACGTCGTGCAGTTTGCCTCTATCGCTTGCTTTATTAACACGGATTGGAAGGATGCTGCCTAGTTAATTGGATGGCGATCCGCCAATTGCCAAAGTCTCGTCGTACGGCGGTAGAGTGTGGTGGGTACTTTTGGTTTATACAGTTTGTTTGAATAGCCGCGATGGTAAAACCACATGATGGTTACCGTGGAACTAAAGTGGTCTATGATTAGTGATAAAATGACACATACCGTGACACATTTCGGCCTGGATTGACTTAAGTACTATTATGTTCAAAAATGCTCATAAATGGGTTATATCAAAATGATTCACTTCTAGGCTAGCCTTAGATATTAACTGTTCTTATAGTCCAGGGTAGAAGCCTTTAAAAATAATGAAAAGTGAAAAGAAATTATAGTAGGATGAAACCCATTAGAAAAGGAGGGAAATATTATAAAAATAAAAGGAAAAATAATTTACGGGCGATCTGAGGTTGGGAAGGGGATGGGGGTGAGTTTTTAAGGGTAAAAAACGGTTTTTCTCGATTTCCGGCAAAACTAAAAGTCCTATCGAAAAGAGTCAAATGGCAAAGTTGTAGATAATAAAAAGATCTAAAACTTTTGCATTTACACTTTTTTCACATAACCTCAAAATTTATGTGAAAAATTCAAAAAACCAAGTTTTTGGTTTTTTATTTTTATCTTTTACAAAAAAAAAATATTTTAACGAAATTTTGTGAAAACTTACCTTTTTATGTCCCAAATACGCTGTAATTTATTTGATTAAAAATATTTATTTTTTCGCCTTATTTTGAATTAATATCGAAAAAACACCCTAATTTTCAATCGAAAATTCACCCGTCAAAATATCAGCTTTTTTCAAAAAGTTGGTATGGTTTCTGTTCGATGAAATCTCTACTTTCCGATGGTGAAAAAAAAAAATATGTTACTATGGTAAATCTTCTCAGAAAACGCCAAAATTCAAAAAAAACTTAAATTCGAAAATTTTTTTTTAATTATTATAAATAATTTCGTCTAAAAAATGTGATTAAAAAGTTGATTTATTTAATCTGAAAAGACAAAATCGAATTAATAATGTCTTCACTATTATTTTTTTTTTATTTTTTTTTTTATCTTGTACTAAAATATCATTTAATTTCAATCTTTAGGTTATGTTACGTTAAGCATATTATCTTTTAAAGAAAATATTACGATTTTTATGGTTGAGTTGATTGATACAGATAAAAATAGAGACAGTATTTACCTTCCTATGCAGATTCGAAAAGTTTTTTTGTTTTTTTAAGTAAACTTGTCACAATTATCTTCAAGAAACTCAGCGTGCACGTGTATTTTTATAAGCGATGTTGTATACTGTACTATATTTCGAATTCTGGTTAGGCTAGCGGTTGTAACAGCTGCTACGAAATATATAGTATATATTAGTAGGTATGTATGTAGTAAGACCCAGACCCGCCTAGCCCCTTCCCCACTTCTCCACGAAATACCTTTTGATGGGCTACAATTTTTCGTAGGTCACTCAGGTATATATATAATTTATCTCAAATTAGTTATATATAGGCATCTACGCATATAATTTAAAGAAAATTAGACAACTTTCTCCAAATATTGTAGATGTCTTATTAAATATTAATTTAATTAACTTATTTGTTTGTTAATTATAGTAGTATATTTTTATTTGTAATTTTTTAGTTATCAACGTCACATGTAATCTAACGTTTTTCGAGTAATTAAAGTGTAAATTTTAATAAATAGCTCAAAATTATTTATAATAATTAAAAAAAAAAATTCGAATTTAAGTTTTTTTTGAATTTTGGCTTTTCTGAGAAGATTTACCATAGTAACATATATTTTTTTTTTCACCATCGGAAAGTAGAGATTTCAACGAACAGAAACCATACCAACTTTTTGAAAAAAGCTGATATTTTGACGGGTGAATTTTCGATTGAAAATTAGGGTGTTTTTTCGATATTAATTCAAAATAAGGTGAAAAAATAAATATTTTTAATCAAATAAATTACAGCGTATTTGGGACATAAAAAGGTAAGTTTTCACAAAATTTCGTTAAAAAAAATAATTTTTTGTAAAAGATAAAAATAAAAAACCAAAAACTTGGTTTTTTGAATTTTTCACATAAATTTTGAGGTTATGTGAAAAAAGTGTAAATACAAAAGTTTTAGATCTTTTTATTATCTACAACTTTGCCATTTGACTTTTTTCGATAGGACTTTTAGTTTTGCCGGAAATCGAGAAAAACCGTTTTTTACCCTTAAAAACTCACCCCCATCCCCTTCCCAACCTCAGATCGCCCGTAAATTATTTTTCCTTTAATTTTTATAATATTTCCCTCCTTTTCTAATGGGTTTCATCCTACTATAATTTTTTTTGGTTTTAAAAATTATCGACCCTGGTCTATTATACATAAATGTCGAAATTAGTAAGGAAAATAATTTAATGGATTAATAAAAAAAGTACTTATGCGAAACATTTAAGACCTCAATCGAGTTTTTGTTTTAAAATGTATTATTGCAAAACTAGTTGCAAACGAACTGAACAGAACTTGATTCAAAGCTGTGTATAGTGTTGGTTATAAGTATAATTGGAACATGTTAAGAATAATTATCAATTTTAAATGTTTAACACAGGCTAATCATGATCTACTGTAACTGGTGATAATTGGATTTTAATTCATAACATGTGCCGGGAGCTAGATTAACTGATGTTTAGCTAACTAGCATTAATCATCATCTTATTTATGTTCATTAATCATGGGAGCAATAATATATGAATTGTTTAAGGAGATCTTACAAAAATAATTATTGGTATTATTATGCTACATAGGTACATTACTTTACGTCATAAATTGATTCTTTATTTTTACGGCTAAAGCGTCAAAGATTTTGGTGTAAATAGTGGATTCGGGGAAAAATAAGAATTTAACTTAAATCTTCTACGATAACAACTGATAAGCAAAAGTTTTAATATTCAAACGTGAGTAAGCTATTGTTGATGTCGCTATTTCTACTGCCATGAACCTAGAATGTGTTACAGCCGAATAGTTTGCGAAAAACAAGAAAAAAATGAAAATCGCGCTCAAAGCTGCCTAAACCTTAACCAAGCCTTTTACATACTTTATAGCGTTGTTAATGGGATTTTAAACACATTACCTAACTCTTAACACGCAATTCCACACACACACAAACACTCACTAGTACACAACTGTTGTTCTAATACCAGCGCAGTTGTGAGAAACAAAGTAACGAACAAGTGAAGTTTACAATTGTGTTCCCTACCACGTACGGGGGCAATTTGGCAAGTGATTGTCGCTTAGAGAGAATTTACCTGTTGGGTAGATACATTTATTTCAGTAAAAGGTTAGTAAATACTTTCGAGTGGTTGATAACATATTAATAAGTCAAAATCACATTAGTCTAGTGGTCTTAAGCGTGACTGCTACACTAGAGGTCCTGGGTTCGATTCCCAGGTCGTGCAATGTTACTGGGTTTTTCAAACTGTGAGAGTACATTATTATACCTCTGCCTAATCCTTCGGGGAATACAGGTGTGATTGTATGTTGATGGCATAGGTATATTAAAAAAACCTTGTATGGTAAGAGAAGATATAATGGTAGATTGAATACACAACTTCAAGTTAGCTTATACTCCATTTGGTTAGGTACTTAACTAAAGGTAAACAATAAAAATGGCGACGTTCAGGGCTCTTCAACCTTTATTACAATGGTATCTTATGAATTGGGAGTGAAATTAATAAGAACACATCTAACAATCAATAAAAACAACGAACAGACAAAACTATGACTAAATAATACAATTTACGGCAAAAGAAACACAAAAACGAACGAAAGTACAAACTGTTACGAATGGCGTCTGGTTACCCGACTAAGTATAATATCGGTTAATTATTTTGCCGCGCTTAATCGCGCTACTACTTCTTAATTTTTTCGAGTTATCAAAAGTCTATTATGTAGAAAAAGGTTTTGATTTCCTGTCTTTTTAGATTCTTTCTAGTAGGCACATTGCAATACTTTATGACATAATTATCGATTTGATTTATTTATTGGTCGCAAGCTTAAGAATTTATAATTACCATTTAATATTAAACAAAGTAGTAAAATATGCTAGTATAGTAAAGGAAAATCATTTTGAATGATGAAATAATTTATTTTGGTTACGTTTTGTTTCAAGATGAAAAATGGCCCTATAAAAGAACCTTTTTTATGATTTTTTTACCTTTAGTTAAGTACCTAACCAAATGGAGTATAGGTACATGATGTAATCACTTATTATTCTCACAAAGTCGTTACTTGCAAAGAAGGAGGATAATCTTTTTTTACAAAAAGTATACATTGTCGGTATCACGTTGCCACAATAAATAAAAAAACCGAATGATACCACTTTTGTACCGAAACAAAGTATTTCAGCCTACGTAGGTATATTTTATGTAAAGTTTTTCAGAAACATACATGACAGACTATTACGTCACTGTTTTCCACGAAGGGTTAGGCAGAGGTGTACTAGTGTACACCCACAATTTGCCACTATGTTTAGGTCCCATGTAATAGGCGCCCCCTATTACATAGGACCTAAACTTCTGACATTAGTCACACAGTCTGTTGACATTAACCGGGCACAAATCCAAACTCTAATCTATTACTTCATAGAAAATTCTAATATTTTTTTGATCTGTGAATCGAACGTCCTGGGTTCGATAGCGAAGCAGTCGCGCTAACGACCAAGTCCAAAGAAGTTAGAAGTTTTTGAGGCCTTGTTTAAATGATAGGCATAAGTGACCAAAAAATGCCCTGGAATGCAATATAGAATGTCGCCTGGAATGAAATATAGAATGTCGCCTGGAATGAAATATAGAATGTCGCCTGGAATGAAATATAGAATGTCGCCAACGGCCAATTGAAATCACACATCCATGTATCACAAAAGTGTACCTCCAATATAAATGTGCCCAATTGTGTCCAAACAAATAAGTACACAGCTATTTGTAACAATGAATTATGAGGCTGCAAGAGGTGATTACCATTCTTGTCACGTTTCTGAGGCACCGAGCGCGATGTAGGTAAAAAGAACGAAGCTGAATATGCTAATAGGTAATATGCAAAATACTAATTTACAAATAGAGGAAGTTTGCTCACAACAGCGACGCAGTCATGATATTATGTAGTTCTGGAGCGTTAATTTTTTTCTGTACGTGTTTAAATTAGTACGCAATTTCGACGTATAGATGTCGTTGTACTGCTGTGGTCATAATCTAAACGGTGGTGTTAAGATTCTCCGTCGTTCAATGACCTTAGCAGTACAATATTTATTAAGCAAGCTATAAATCAATAGTCGGAAATTAGAACAAGTGTAAGTAGTTCAAGTCCGTTTGATTTTCCTTGCGATTTAGAGCAACCCCAAGAAGTACGGAACAACTCAATACTCAATCATATAACTATTCTTTCTGATATTTATCAATATACTTAAATAGTCTCTGGTCTGTTAAAAATATGTGCCACTGCACTATCAATTACACAGATTGTGTCACGATAGCCACTACAAAAATTAAATGGCCCCAATCAAGCCATATAGTTGTATGAATGACATTCAATATCGATTCGTTACGAATTTATGCCAATAAACTAAAAGGTTTAGGTTGTATGAGTACTCGCACATCGCGTTTGCTGCATGCAAGCGACACACCGGAGCATTCCCACGGTCAATATTTGATTTGGCTTCAAACCGCGCGTTTTCCAATCCGATGTTTTTCAATAGCGTTACGTCATGGCTCGGTGGGCTCCCAGCCTATTTCAGCTGCAGTTAATGCGGGGCGGATTTTAGCTTCGCATGTGAATAGCTAAAGTAATGCGTAAAGAGTGCTTGTTGGATTGAGTGACTCTTATTTTAAGTAATTCATTAAAATGGTATTTACTTAATGGAAAAGTTAAGAAAGGTTGAGGCTTTTCAACAAATTCAAATAGAAAATAAAGTGACAGAAAGTTACAATTTTAAATTAATACAAAACAATAAGTTTTACTTGAAACTTATATTTGAATGTCTATTTAACTTCACTTTGATGATAATTAATTCAGTTTTGACGATTGTGTGGATTGAGATATAAGTATTTGAAAAAATATTATTATTGAAATATTTTAACACAATCAGTTTAGTTATTTATCTAATTAATCTAGGCTGCTTTACCCATACATAAACATATCGGTGGGTACCTTCTTTTGTCCTCTCTCTCGGGAACACTTGCAATGTTGACTACTTGGTAAGAAATTGCCGAAGGAATGAGCATCTTACGAATTATATGTATTTTAACCCCGGTTTTTCTGAACACTACATATACGAATAATAATCACTAATAATTTGATTACTTCGAAATAGACCTGGTTTACACTGTTGTAGGAAAAAATAGACAAACTATTACATACTGTATACAAAACTAGGGAGTAATAAGAACTACGTATAAGTATGTTATAGTAGCTTTCCGCCCGCAGCTTCGCCCGCGTGGATAACACGATTTTGACTGTTTAGTTTATTTCAATTCTGGCGGGATATTGAAAATGACCCAAAACGAACTTTCATCCCCACACAGGTCGAAATATCAAAATCACTAGAGCAAATATTTATTTATTTCTGATCAAGTGCCTTAATATAAAGTGTTAGGGCATTATCTTCAACTATGACGAACTACCATACAAACTTTTACCCGCTATTTCAACCCCTCCAAAACTTTGTATTGCTATAAAAGGTAGCCTATGTCCTTTTTCAAGCTTTAGTCTACCTCAGTACCAAATTTCATCACACTCGGTAGAGTAGTTTAGGCATGAAAGCGTAACAGACAGACAGTTATAATATTAAAAAAAAATTAGTAGGGATGGAGTCATAAGTTTAGGCAATCGTTGAATTACATTTTCTCAGATTTAGAAATGGCACTAAGCGTGAAGACTAGTAAATATACAAATATCTCAAGAGTATTAAACAAGATTTGAGAACAATGAACTAAGATTAAAAGCTTAGACTAGAAGATAGATTATGTACACCAAACGCGATGGAGAGCTTACGCGTCGTGACTGAGACGCTAATACTCTATAGTTTGGATCTTATCTCAGCCAGACAAAATCTTATTGATGCAGCATTAATATATGTACGTTGAAGAGAAAAGGCCTAGAGCAATTTTCAGTTTGTTTATTGTCATCTCGGTGTGAATACACAATCAACTCCAAAGTTGAAATCGGTTTTATGTATTTGAAATGCCTGGCTGAGGTTCGAAAATTCTGATAATTTCGTCTTCACAAGAGACCAACTACAGTATGAGTTTATATTTTTCATCGCTTATATAATTATAATCCCTACTAGTCCCTACTAATATTATAAATGCGAAAGTAACTCTGTCTGTCTGCCTGTCTGTTACGCTTTTGATGAAATTTGGTACTGGGATAGTCTAAAGCTTGAGAAAGGACATAGGATACCTTTTATTGCAAAAAATAGTTTTGATGGGGTTGAAATAGGGGGTGAAAGTTTGTATGGGAGTTCGTCATTTTTCAAGATAAAACCATGAAACATATTAAGGCACTTGATAAGAAATAAATAAATATTTGTTCTAGCATTTTTGAAATATCGACCTTGGTGGGGATGAAATGGGGGATGAAAGTTCGTTTAGAAGTCAAAACAAAGTCACGCTTTCAAGTTTAACCCCGGAACCGATTTTGATGAAATTTGGAACAAAAATAGACTAGACCTTGGGAAAGTATATAAACTAAGTTTTGTTGTAAAAAAGGGGTTGAAATAAGGGATGAAAATTTGTATGGGAGTTTATCATTGTTGAACATAAAACGATGAAACTTTGAATTTAGGCACTTGATAAGAAGTAAAAATTTGTTCTAGCGTTTTTAAAATTTCGACCTGTGTCGGGATGAAATAGGGGATGAAGGTCCGTTTGGATTTTGACGAAATTTGGTACAAAAATAGACTAGACCTTGGGAAAGGATATAAGCTGCGTTTATATTTCGGTAAATAATAAAGTTGGGCAAGTTTTGTGGTCTACCCGAGCAAAGAAGCGGACGGAAAGATTATTTAAGTATAATTTGCAGTTTCCCGCCCGAATTGGAAAAAAATAAACAGTCAAAATCGTGTTGTCCACGCGGGCGAAGCTGCGGGCGGAAGTCTAGTAATTTATATATCACATTGCACATTGGTTTACTCTCCCCGATAGTATGTCAATAGTGCTTAAAAATTATGATAATAAGAATGAATGCTAGTAAATAAATAAAAAACACACATATATAAATAGGCTAAGCTAGACTTAAAGTGCAACCGGAAGATAAAAGTTACAAGTATTTGTTCCCGCTAGAAGCGAGTCGCCTCGGTTTGTTTGTCGTCAACAGATGCAAGCTTGGGAGACACAAGTCTTTATTTAAAAAGTTTTATTGGACACTCAAACTGTAATAAGCATTTTTGTATACATTTACGTTTAGAGAAGCTTTCATAAGATTCCTATTTAAAAAAAAATATTATTCCTAGATTTAGATAAGCACTTTTACCAGGCGTTATGACAGAGCTTTGTCTGAAATATATTAAACAGGCTTTAAGTATCTTATTAAGTACTAGCTTTCCACCCGCGGAATCATCCACGTGGACTATATGTTTCTTTTCATTTTACGGGAATAATGTAGCTTAAATGCAATAAAGTATTGAGTATTGAGCTTTCTATTGGTGCAGGAATTTTGAAAATCAGTTCAAAAGATCCAGAGATCCTCCTACAACGTCACAAACTCACAAAGTTTACCTATTTTTAATATAAGTGTAGATATAGTGGTAGGGCCACGCTGTTCGCAGCATGAATGGGCCGGCTTGACCGGGGAAGTACCACACTCTCGCAGAAGACCGACGTCCGAGTAGTAGGGTTTCGTTACCGCGCTTCGTTCGGTGAGCGAGAGGGCCGGAGGCCCAATCCCTCCCCCAATCCCCTTCCTTCTCCTTTTCTCCTTCCCCTCCCTTTCCCTAAATAGGCTCGGCAACGCATCTGCAACTCCTTTGGTTTTGCAGATGTCCATGGGCGGCGATGACTACTTACCATCAGGTAGCTCGCCTGCTCGTTTGCCGAGTTATCCCATAAAAAAAAATATATATATTAATATAAACGAAAATATTGAATTTGTACGATTTGACAATAAAACTTCCAATAGTGTACATTTTTAAATCATAGAAAAAAAAAGGAAAGCTCTGAACAAAATAAATATAAATAAAACTTGTAGCAAGCACCAAGCACGCTCGAACCACATAAAAAGTCATCAACAATATTTTCTCATTGCAACCGCGGTACAGTCGACGACAACCTCGTTACGTTGAATAATTACAGTGAAGTCGCACATAATTAACCTCCTTTCCACAGCGAGACACGATACGAGGAACGCACACAATTTTTGTCGTCATAATAAAAATCTACGGCTATTTATTTCACGTACTTCTTTTCACCGTCGGCGTCGCAGGAAATTGTTTCTGTTATTAATTGTACATTTTCTTGTATGAAAATGGGAATATGTGCGGTGATATTAGCCGCAAATTTTAAAATGTCTTTCAATCCTAGTGAATAAAATATTTTTCTAAATATATCGATAATAATATTATTGTCATAAATATTCTTCATAATGTGAATAATTCGGTGAAAAATTTGACAATAGTAAATTTTTATCTTCAACATACCTGAAGCCATTTGATCCTGGTGATATTCTCCTCGGTGACAGTGAGAGCTCTCCTCTCACCAAGCTTGTAGGACTCGTCATAGTACATGTACTCAGTGAACGTCAAACCACTAGTGGTGTACTGCTGAGTGAAATATATCGATATGGTCCCATTCACTATGTCATGTTCTATTATCCATTTGCACTTTATCGGGACAGGGAAAGGGTTGGGGAAGTTAGGGGTGGTGATCGTGCCCACGGGGCCCTTCAAGTGTCCGCCGCAGGGTTGTGGTCCCTGGTGCTCCCTGTCGCGCTCCTGCGCGTACACGTGGTCTGCTGCGATGGTGATAAGCATGAAGCTGAGCAGACGATTTATGGTTAGCCTGAAACAAACAAGAAGAATGGTTAATGAGTGTCAGCCACATACAAAACATAACGTAATTAAATAGCAAATTGAAAGCTCTTTGTATTGTGGAAGCTAGTCTCGTTTCAGTTCTCATTGTGAATAATTACTCAGAGGTTACTTTTGTTTTCGATTGTACACACACATTACATTACAGTTGAGCAAGTTTTGAGCCCTGCAGCTTGATCCCGTTTTTGCCGAAGGGTAAACACAAATTCAGTTTAGTAACTGGTATATATTAATTCTGAAGCAACATTCGCTATTACATTATGTTTGTAATATTAGATCAATATCATGTTAACTCTAAGCTTTGTTAATTCATGTAACGTTTGTAGGTATTTGGAATAACAAACTAAGTAGGTAGGTAATGTAACTCTACCAAGGAGGTTAGTGAACAATACATGGTAGTCTCTGAGATTTCTTTATGCATTCAAATTTGAAAATCGAATTCCGTTTACGCGATACACAAATTCTTTTTTTTCTATAAACCAGAGACAATAAATAGCGTCTGACATTCATTACACTCCTTGTAAGTGAACATTTCTATCTAATAAAAATGTTATCATTACTTTTGTTGAAAAATTACTAGGAGAAAGGACAAAGAGTAAAATGAAGTCATTTGTTAGATGTCCCTTGCGTTACTTAATGTCCACTTTGTGATTAATGTCCTCATTTGTTTTAATAAAATAAAAGTTTATCACGAATAATGTGTAACTTGTTGACCACTACAGGCGACGTTGATTTAAAAAGTAATTTTATATAGTTGACTTTGGTGAACATATTTCTGGTACTACAAAACAATAAACTACGTAAAAACAACGGTCAAATAAAACAGTTTTTAATAAACAATGAAATAAAATCAAACAATGAACGTCTGACTAAAGTTATAATTATTCTGTAAAAACTCATTTAGATACTTATGTATAAATTTTATCAAGGAAAGGTCTAAGTGAGCTGTTCTGACGAACACGATCTCAAAGAGCAATTTTTGTATCAAATTAATTTGGCTTCGTGACGAAGTTCAGAGGTCCGCAGAGCAATATTAGATTGTGTAGACGTTACACGCCAAGTTTTATGTGAGTTTTTTCTTCACCTTTATAACTTTATTATTTGTTGGACAAAATTGTAAGCGTCGGTAGCCTAATGGCTAGGGCGTCGGACTTGCGATCATATGGTTGCCGGTTCGAACCCCACCCATTGCACTACCGACGTGAACCCACTCGTAACACAAGATTTAGCTTAGCACGAGGGGTTAACAATAATACTAGCAATGTGTGACCCACATCGTAGTAAGCTTTTTTTAAAAAAAAAAATTGTATGAAGGGCTCGGGCAAAAAATTTTGAGAGATTGCTCTTTAGGTTGTATAAATAGAGTTTTAGAAGTCAAGTTTAAAAAAAGGAAAAATCTGTTGTGATGTCGAGAACTATTATAATTTAATGAATTGTAATTTTTTTTAAACGGCTTATTAAAAATGTTGAAGTTCTCACGTCTACTGTGTTTTTTCGTCATCCATCGTCAATTTAATTTGTTACAATTTTGTTCTAATGTATGAAACTGACACAGAATTTATATAATAATATAATATTAATAGCTATTATAATATAATAATAATAGCTATATACACGTGTATGTAGATAGTTGTATGGAAGTTTGTAATAATGAAAAATAGTTAAGGTATTGCTTAACTATTTTTCATTATTACAAACTTCCAGAAACTATGCGAATAAAAATATACTTCGGTAGCTGCAACGGCAAAAAAAAAAGAGTTTCTTTAATTGTATAAAATATTATTTCTTTTGTGTATACTATCTCACTTGTCTATGTTCTTATTTTTTTTCTATTATATTAACAGTATTAAAATACCAGTGTTATAATTTGATGCATGCTGTGACACCTTAAAATGTTGTGCATTTACCTCAATTTCAGTAATTATATTTTAGATATAAGAAACAATGTAGCAGCTACTGGTTGTCCAAATAAATAAATAAATAAACGGCATTCCGGCCTATATCTGAACAATACAGATAATGTATGAGAACACGTATACTCGTATGTGGGAGAGATATAAAATGTGCAGCCCGTGGAACACGTGCGTGATGTATTGCACTGACTATGCGGTGAACGAGAAATATTTTCAACTAGCGAGACAGCTCGAGAATTTGGTTCGTTGCTGGTATCGACTGAGTCATGTTCCGATGTACGCTACAGGAATTCTGATCATATCTGTTGCGTGACGTCGATATTCCGTTTGTGACGTAGCTATTGTTGTTACCTCATAGTTAAATGGCTGAGACAGTTTCCTTTTTTTTTTCAAGACCGTATAATTTTTGACAATGCAAAAGACGAATCTGAATGTTGCGTTGTATTATTTACAATTCCCTTACAATGGAACAAAGATGATAAAACATTGATTAATTTCTTATATACCTATCTACTATTTAAAATCCAAATTAAGTAAATTTCAGAATGTGAAGGCAAATTACAACCTGGTGGGTGGCGCGAGTCCCACTCTAGTTTAGTTGGTCAGTCTTCTGATTAAATACCCCAGACGCTATCGTCTGGTTATTGCTATAGATATGCTTTTGTTTCAATTTCAAATGTGTATGTTTAATGTTATATAAAAAAAGGATAAAATGTAAATGTGAGTACTAGGTAGGTACTCAAAACTGTCAGAAAACTTGTATTATAAATCTTAATAGATTTTATTAAGATTTATAATACAAGTTTTCTGACAGTTTTGAGTATTTCACATGACCTACGCAAAGTCTCGCTGATCTGGTATCGTCGTGCGACGGATTGTTGAGCTCCCTAAAAATAGTTGACCTACACGAGGACTGATGTATGCGTTCCTTCAAAAGGCCTGTTCAGATTTTGCCCTAAATTGTGAAACTCGCATATCTATGATATAACTATTGTCTGGACTTTGAAAGAGACCATGATTTTCTGAGTTTGTTTTGACATTTCTTCTCAGAGGTCGTCAGATAGAAAACGTCGGCGCCATCTAGTTTAAAAAAAATGTAAAAAAACTACTTGTAAAAGTGTCTTTAAAAGATCTTTTTACAGAAATAAATATCATATATCAAAGTTTTTATTCGTTTGCTTAGTAAAATAGTACAACATGACACCGAAAATATTAAGGGTAGTTTTATGAAATTGTCGTATTTGTAACTCGGATCTCGTATATTTTAATAACTGCTAACTTCCTAGGACGGATAGACGTAGTTTGTTGCTAAAACTTGAGCGCATTTGTCTCAGGGACGTCACCGAATAAACTCAGACTCCGCAAGTAAATGGTACAGACAATCTGTTTAAGTATTATCCGCAGTTTAATAAAAAGTTTTGTTTGTGTTGAAGTTTTTGGAATAAACGGTTATATTATTTAAATTTTGGCGACTCTTTTGTGAAATTCGTAACTTTAATTGCCATTCGCATTATATTATTAGATGCAGAATTCAATGTGTTTATTTTTTTCTAGTTTTCCGCCCACGGCTTCGCCCAAGTGGACTATACGTTTACTTTCATTTTACGGGATAATATATAGTCTTTATCAATAATGTAGCTTTCTATTTGTGAAATAATTTTCAAAATCGGTTCAGGAGTTTCGGAGATTACAAGCTACAACCTCACAAATTTTACCTTTTTATAATATTAGTATAGATAATAGAGATTTCATTGTATTGTTCTCTATATAAACTATATTTTTTCCATAACGTAATTCCTGAAAGAATGTGCAAAAATTAGGTACGTCAGCACATAAAAATTTAATAATTCAAATCCATCTAACTGGGTGAGTAAAAATCACTCCAACTTGGACGTGGATCGTGGCCGAGTTCAGAAAATGAACGTTTAGCTTGGGAGGTAGTGGCGGGTCGCTATAAATAAAGTGTCTCCATTAAACTTGCAACCGCACGTGGGTGCAAGTTTAAATTTCTTTTTTTTTTTGGAAAGTTTCTTGAACTTTGTATCAATTTAATTTATTGAGCGCCAATGTAGGCATTGAGACATTATTCATAACGAATTAAGAGTAACATTATCATTATACTTTATATGTATTGCATCAAAACTGATATTCGTCAACCCATTACATTGTCCCACTGCTGGGTACGGGTCTCCTCTCAGTACGAGAGGGACTAGGCTATTGTCCACTATGTTAGCCTACTGCTGGTTGGCAGACTTCTATTCCAAAAATCTATAAGGCATGCAGGTTTCCTCACGATGTTTTCTTTTACCGTTTAAGCGCGTGATAATTAATTATTAATGTGCACATGACGTTGAAAAGTCAGAGCCTTGGTTCTTCGGACTCAAGATCTTTGTCTTGGCTACTGACTATCTCCTATCTCTTCCTATCTCTCCTTCTGATTGGCACTAGGCTGTCTCTGAACTTGACAAAACTGATAAGACAGAATAAGAACACAATCTGCAGTGTTAACGTTACGTTTCACTTCGCGTTTTAATCTCACGCACGTCGCAAACTTGCGCGTTTATAAACATAAACGTGAGCGGTTGATGCCTGCGGATATATACAATATTGTAGGAGAGACATGAGCAGACATATGATATAAATTTCTTTTTAAGACTGACTCAAGATTAAACATCGTCAGGATTTTTGTAATTTACTTGATTGCGAAACTGTGATTATAAAAGGAATGGTTGCACTCAGTTTCACACTCTATTCCATCTTCCTGTAAACGGTTTAACGGACGTTAAAACCTTCTTTGTGAGTATCAATCATTTAAATATAAAGGGAAACGTATACCTAATTGAAATTCAATCTGTGCTTTTATTTCACATCCATAGCCCTTAATCCAAAACGGGAATAATAGACGTAGGGAAAACGGCGGCTTGACCGCTGGGCCAGGGTCTCCACTCAATGGGTGCTTGAAGATGAAAGTCGCCGTCGAGGTCAGCCCAGAAAGAGGTGGCGGGATACTTTGGATGTGTACCGCTAGGGCTCGGTTGAGGTGGCGCAAGAAAAGAGTACCTGGAAGGAATTGGGGGAGCCCTTTGCCCAGCAGCAGCAGAGGCCCAATTTCTCCCTCAGTCCCCTTCCTTCTCCTTTTCTCCTTCCCTTTTCCTTAAATAGGTTTGGTAACGCATCTGCAACTCCTTTGGATTTGCAAATGTCCATGGGCGGCGATGACTACTTCCCATCAGGTAGCTCGCCTGCTCGTTTGCCGAGTTATGCCATAAAAAAAAAAGTTGTGGGACAGTAAAAAACCCCCTTAATCCAGTAAGGATCTGTTAGGAAACAATCTTTGGAATCACATTCAGCATAACAGTCGCTCGGAAGAAGTTGATAACTTTTTATTTTTGTTGGTGAGTTAGTAAAACAATCTACAACTTTGTAGATAAAAGCCATGTGATGGTGAATCAGTTTAGTAATGAACTCGGTTTTCTGTGAATTTCATAAAACCAACGAAAAACCATAATTTGAAAATGAGAATGAAATCACTTTTTTTTGTTACTTTTCTATGCGTTTTATTTGCTTTTAAGAAGTCACCCGTTATCCCAGTAACAATTAAAATTTTATTAAAATGAAGGTTGATTGCCAAACGAAAGTAGGTATACGAGAAAATATAGATAACAATATAGGTAATGTAGGTATAGGTGGTGTATAGACAAATAGGTATTTTTTTATACCAAAACATTCTACAATAATTATATTATAATTTTGAACATAACATAACATAACATACCATCACGCCTGTATTCCCCGAAGGGTTAGGCATAGGTGTACTTAATGTACACCCACAGTTCGCCGGTATGTTTAGGTCCCATGTAATAGGGGGCGAGCCAATTTTCATTCACCGGGCACAAATCCAGACTCCGAGCTGCTACTGAGAATTTCATAGAAAAACCCAATAACACTTTGCTCGACCTGGGGATCGAACCCAAGAGCTTTAGCGTAGCAGTCGCGATTGGGATCACTAGACTAACGAGGTAGTTATAAATTTAAATTTTTAAAATAATCCTCCTACATCCTTATTCTCAGCTTTGTGCTGTAGAAAACACAGAAATTGTCTGAAACATTCAATTGCTCATGGAATAATTTAATGCCTATTTTGGAAACATTACTCTATCTTAAAATAAACTTCCATATATTATTAGAAAGTTGGGAATTTTAAACTTGCGATGTAAAGGTCGTAGAGTGTTGTTCTCAGTTGTTGTTACAAAGATCAACAAATTTCGTTTCGGAAGTGGGAATAACTTCATGAGTTATTATAATTAATTTCTGCTATAAATAGAAGCCATGTTCTAACAGTAATTTATCATTTAATAAGTATTAAACTAAATTCCTAATGTTGAAATCTTATATGCCTAAATTTACTAAGACTGGACTTTGTAGTATGCCTATTTAAAACTAGATGAAAGTCAAGACATGTCTAGAACATAATTAGGCCACATCTGGCACATGACACACATTTATACATCCACGAAGATATCATCTGCACTTGAAGAAGGGTAAATATGTAAATACCGCCAGATAACTACCGCGGGGGGCTCAAGTTGATCCATTTAGCCCGTGACGTCATGAAACGGTATGTACATATACGTAAGTGATGAAGGTACGCCCCATATTTGTTTACTAAGAGACGTAATAAGGACGGATGAAACGAGAAATATGTAATAGCCATTAAATTATTCTCACTTTGTTATTCGTCTTAATGGATAAGAGTGTTATATCTTTACGAAGCTACTGTGAATAACAAAGAGAATAGTAATGATAATAATTGACTGCCTTGGTAGTCTAGTGGTCCCAAGCGCTACTGCTACGCTAGAGCTCCTGGGTTCGATTCCCATGTTGAGCAAAGTGTTATTGAGTTTTTCTATGAAATTGTCTGTAGCAGCTCGGCATCTGGATTTGTTATGTATTTATTTCATATCAAGAGTTCAAGTTCAAGTTCAAATGTTTTTATTTCAAATAATCCTTTACAAGCATTTATGAAACGTTATGACTCTAGTTTCACGGTTCCAAAAAGTTGATCCTATGGAGAAGAATCTGGCAAGAAACTCCATGCACACTCTTTTAAAATAAGAGGTATAACATTTTTAACTGGGACATTATGGCAATATGAGGATGTGAGAACATTGAAGGTTAATGTCTGAATTAGCTTTAAGTCAATATTAAAATCAAAAGGTTCCCAGCAACTGAGAACTTAATTTCATCCTAAAAATAAGAAGTTATGTGGAAGAATCCACATCATCAAACAAATAAACTATAAATTGTATCTAATCAGACATGAACGGCTAGAATGCACTCACATTTACAGTCCATTTTAATAAGTTGTGGTAAACAATACTAACCATATGAAGACATCCCGAGATATGAATACTGAATATATTCTGGTAAAACATGCCATTGAAGTATATTAATTTGAACCAGTATGTAAATGAACCAGTATGTAAATCAATTTATTTTTCTTTTTTTGTCTTTTTTGCTTCAATCAATCAGTAAATCAATAAATATAACCTCAGGTTGCCAGGGAGGCCACAGGTGCGTCCGTATTTTGACACCACATGTTATTATCGTCAACGTAGTCCTTTATTTTATAATATGCTTTCTCAACAAGAACCGATTTAACGTGATTTTTAAATTTCTTGCCAGTGAGATCAGTAATAGATTTTGGGAGTTTATTGTAAAAACGCACACAATTTCCTAAAAATGATTTATTTGTTTTAGTTAATCAAAATTTAGGAACCACTATTTTATGTTAACCTCTATATAGTGTATACAGTAGGTATATGTATAAAGTGTGTGTGTACACAATTATTAATAACAGACCGATAAAAGAAAATTTAAATTCACAACTCATAATATTGAAACATTTTACTTCCTTTTGGACTATGTGTGTAAACCGTGTAGGTACCATCAAAAAACAAATGAAATTTGGTTCTTCCTCTCGTAATTATTTTCCGACTACTTAGAAAGTAAAATAAGATCCAATACCATACGATCTGAAAAACTCTCAAATAAAAAATAACGTGACATATCTGGGACCTTGCAGCCTCCTTGCTCATATCATCGCCAGTAAGAATATAATAAATGTGAATATGTAAATGTGACGCGCGCGCACCCGCGGTGGGCGAGGTGCCATGCTTATCTATGACGTCATCACAGTTTATGTGTTACCCTCAAATGGTCAATTTTGACTTTTTAATGGGAAGTGATACTGTTCAAAGTTCTCTCTTTTTTTTATGGTATAACTCGGCAAACGAGCAGGCGAGCTACCTGATGGTAAGAAGTCATCGCCGCCCATGGACATCTGCAAAACCAAAGGAGTTGCAGATGCGTTGCCGAGCCTATTTAGGGAAAGGGAGGGGAAGGAGAAAAGGAGAAGGAAGGGGATTGGGGGAGGAATTGGGCCTCCGGCCCTCTCGCTCACCGAACGAAGCGCAGTAACTAAACGCTACTACTCGGACGTCGGTCTTCTGAGAGAGTGTGGTACTTCCCCGGTCAAGCCGGCCCATTCATGCTGCGAACAGCGTGGCCCTACCACGAAAAAACGACTTTCTGTCTAAGAAACATAATATAGGCATAAATTAGGCATGATTCTCAAGATATAAAACTTTCGTAGGGCGTTAAGTGATTATTTTTTTTATGATTCCATCGAAACTAAAGCGACTACCAAAAACAATATATCGACAACAAAGAGGATTCCCTAGGATGAACGGGAAAACAATTAATCGTATCATAGTTTTTTAGAAACAGCGACTCCCGAATTTTTGCATTTTTCTCGGAAACACGTTTTTGGATTTAACGGCTTTCTAGATTAAGGAGATGATGATGGATTGAGGTTGTCGTACTGCCGGTACGACAACCTAAGAGTCGGACTAAGAGTCTTGTGTTATTCGGAATTCTTTTCTGAAAACATAGTTATTCTAATGAATTTTAATGAAATAAGAAATTATTAAAAACTGTCTGTCGTCTTGTGCCCATATTGAATGTCTTACATTTACTAATATGACAACATGTCATGGTACTCTAAGAGATATTGAAAGCGGCGGCAAGCAAGGGCGTCGGACTTGCGATCATGTGGTTGCCGGTTCGACCGACCTGTAATACAAGCATTTTAGCTTACTACGAAGGGTTAACAAGAATACTAGTAATGTGCGTCCCACATTGCTAGGACAACCGTCACCAATAAAAAATACATATAAAAAGCCTTTTAGCAGTAAGAAACTTCCTTCAAGTAGTAATTTGATGGCAATTTTGTTGTTAGTAGATCGTGTCCACTTCGCTGACAAACAAATTGATTGCGGAACCCATTTTCCTCAATCAATAAAAACATACGACAGCCTATTTGGATTCCTTCCTGAACATAAATTGGGATGATGAGAAAACGAAATACAATAAATAATTGCTTACATAAGAGAATTTGAGTGTTTCCTTCATGTTAGTAGCCATCAATGCTTATGTAGTAACGTAATATAGACTGTTTATGTTTGTGTATATGTTAACTTTTTCTGCGACATGAGGGTCAATAATATATTAACAACTAGTTTTTTAGAATTAGCACCAACACAATCAGAAAATTACACAATAGAATGTACTTGACTGCCTCATTAGTCTAGTGGTCCTAAGCGCGACTGCTACGCTAGAGGTCCTGGGGCTCGATCCCCAGGTCGAGCAAAGTGTTATTGAGTTTTTCTATGAAATTCTCAGTAGCAGCTCGCAGTCTCTGGATTTGTGCCCGATGAATGGCAATAGGCTCACCCCCTATTACATGGGACTTAAAAATACCGGCAAAATATGGTGTACATTAGTACACCTCTGCCTTACCCTTCGGGGAATACAAACAGGAGTGATGGTAAAGTATTATATTATAGTAGTATTATATTATATATTATTAGATTAAGTTATGTTACATTTCGTTTGTTTTCTTTTAATAATAATGTATTTTTATTATTATATATTGTTCGAATAAAGGATGTTCTGTCTTTCAGTACCAAATTGATTCAAATCCGCTTATTGTGTCAAGTTATATAGACACAATACGTTCAATTCTGTTTGGAGTTTGTTGGCACAATACAAAATGGCGTTTATTTAACAGATGGTAGATCGACACGGCGTGATTAATTTGTTTGACGAAAGTTTCAATATGGCAACATTTTAGCCAAAAATAGCGTTTGGTTTTAAAATCACTTACTTACCAGGTTATTGTATTTGTAAGCTACGAAGAATTTCAATTTACTTTCCTTAATAATTAAGAAACTTTCAGAAAATCTGGGATTCTTTCAGACCAAAGTTTGTCAAGTTTTTTTGCTTAATATAACAAAAATTCTTCGTTATTTTCAAATACCTCCTATAGAGGAATTAATTAATTATTTTTCATCAATTACTAAAACTTTACTATACTATCTGTATTTGAGCAAAAATATCCTTGTTTTATAACTGTATATGATAAAAACTTTCCATTGTCCGTACATACATAACAGTTAACCCGATCACCAGTCCTCTACGTTCACTAACATCCCCTGAGATGTACCTCCAGTGATCCATCCTACTTCCAGCTCTTGGATATCTCTTGAGGATTCAACACGAGATATTCCACTACAACAACCCCTTCGCGTGCAAGCAAACAATATATTTAGAAGTAATATCTTATTTATGTTCGTAACAAAAGTTTGAAGCGCAGTTTTCATAAGTTTTAAAATGTAATATAACATAAAATCACGCCTGTATTCCCCGAAGGGTTAGGCAGAGGTGTATTAATGTGCACCCACAGTTTGCCGGTATGCTTAGGTCCCATGTAATAGAGGGCGAGTCTATTGCCATTACCCGGGTACAAATCCAGACTCCGAGCTGCTACTGAGAATTTCATAGCAAAACCCAATCAAATTACGACGTGGGAATCGATCGGACCTGAAGCGTAGCAGTCGCGCTTGGGACCACAAGATAATCAAAAAATATTTTTAACGGCATATTATAGGTATTATGAATAAAAGGTTTTCACAATGGAATCTCGTGAAAAACGGACCACATCTATAGGATTCCATGCAGTATAGATTGTTTTGGCATATTCATATTTATGATTTTACATATCTCTATAAGTCGTCTATTCTCCGCACCCGCTGAAGTCGCTAGGGGTTCGATATAACAGCTATAGGGTCACGTGCGCTTGATTTAACCCATCCTCGAGAGTGGCCTTTGTGCACCGTACAACAGCTGAACATGTCGATATCCTATCGGAATCAATTTATAGAAGCCATCGGATTTGACCGCACACACGAAAATGTGCAAGTTTCCTGAATTGTCCTATTTTTTGTTGCTCAAGATTACAAAATGTTGTCAAAAAGTTATTTTTTATAAACGAGTGTTACATACTCGCGACTTCTTCGGCTTAGGATCCCGGATAATAATAAGACCGCCCATTGTACTAGTCAATAATTTACAACATGTACTTGTCATTGTTTGTGGTGTACAATAAAGAATATTCTATCTATCTATAATCTATGATAGTGATGGAATATTGTAGCTTTCTAATGGTGAAAGAATTACTCAAATAGTTTCACAAACAAATAAAAAGGTTTCCTCTTTTTAATATTAGTATAGATATAGATTAATGCTAATTTTATGATATGAATGCAATGTCTGAGATATTATTATAATAAAAAGTTTTTAATTTAATTTCATAAATTAATGCTTGAATATGTATGTAGCCACGATACGTCAAATAAAAATAGTTGGTTCTTAATGAAAAAAAAAAGATTGTGTAATTAGTTATTTTATAATTAAAAGTATTGAATTGGTTTTGATTATAAAACTATTACACACCCCTACATTAACTGGAGTACTTATTGATAGCAGTCAATTCTATTTTCCTTTCAGAATTTCAACGGCTTGAAAGCTTTAAAAGTAAATGCGTAAGTTATCCTTCATCCCCACTACGACATTCACACAGAGCTTTTGTATAGATCATGTGGCGGATGACGAGGCTCCACGGGATGTGACGCAATGAGCATCCGCCTATACGTTGGATTTTTTTACGTAACACAAAAGAAAAAGCTCCGCATTCCGGGTAAAGTATAGAAACCTTTTTTAAATGAAAAGTTTGCATTATGTTTTTCCCTGAAAAAAGAATTTTATTTACTCAGTATTTTTACGGAAAATGCAGAACAGTTTGAGTGTTTCAATTGTTATTTGTGGATATGTTTGAATGCAGAATTATACATGCAGTATGCAGTGTTATGTCAAAACAGGGGAGCAAATCTGAAAGCCAACTTACCTACAAGTTCATGGATTAATAGGCTATCTCATCATCATCATCAGCTTATACTAGTCAGTCACAAATGTCAATAATGGAAGGAATTGAAGTTACAAAAGAAAACTTAAAAAAAAGAGACTCCAAGCATAGCACGCTCCATAGCACGCTGAGCGACTTTAAATTGATGGAAATGCCGCACTGTAAGTGTCCACGTCTCAGCACCGTTGGTCATCACGGGTAGGACGCACTGATTGATAAATAATAATAGGCTGCCTATATTTCCTCAATTTTTGTCTCATACTAAGGTTTAATCAGTGGTAAAATAACACGCAGCCCAAAAATTTCATAACACATAGTAAGTAATTACTAGAAATTACGAGGAGTGGCGTGGGCTAAAATTAATTAATGAACCGCTGTGACCGCTCCTAACGAAAACTGATTTTATTTATTAATGAACAGAGTTCACAGAACACAATATTATGTAACAATAATACTGTAATTAATTTTACCCAATTAAATAAATCACTACCTACCGTTATTGTAAAACGGACAATTGAATGAACGCCTCAAAAACTATTTAACGTGCATACCATAACGCCTGTAGTCCCCGAAGAGTTAGGCAGCGGTGTACTAATGTACACCCAAACTTCGCCTGTGTTTTGGTCTCATGTAATAGGGGGGCGAGCACAAATACAGACTCCGAGCTGCTACTGAGAATTTCATAGAAAAACCCAATCGCACTTTGCTCGACCTGGGGATCGAACCAGGACCTCTAGCGTATCAGTAGAGCTTAGTACCACTAGACTAATGAGGCAGTCAAAAAACTATTTTTTTTTAATTTGTCGTCTTCGAAAGCTGCTCGACAAATTAATTAAGATTAAGCTTATGTTTGATACGATGACATTCATTAGTATTATATACTAGATCAAGATCAGACAGAACGAGAACACGGCCAAAGTAATAACTTTGAACCAAATTACCAAATATGAAACTCGAAGTTCTTAACTAAGATTACGCAAGTTTCTAATTTTATACTTCGAGAATCTGTAAAGCTACATAAACAGTGGTTCACTTGATGTCGGTAATCCTTTGAGGATAACGATTTCGTAGAATAATTTACATTGTGGTCGGAGCTAACCTTGAACGCAGCCTCTTAGTGGTGTGTTAGTTATCTCAACGAACACAGAGATGTATACTGAAATATTGTTTAATAGGAAGCTGAGTAGTGTGGTTTAGGAATATATTCAACATGTACGTGAACATAAATTATATTTACATAATTACACAGTTTTTACTAGCGTAGGAGTCAGAGAATCTACACTGTTGTACTTTGTTTTATGTCAATAAAGTAATTGAATTGAATTGAATAATGTTAATCTCTAAAAGGCAACGTTGATCTAAACTGAGCTTAATTAAGTTACCACTAGCATACAGTTTTCATCATCATAAGCATCATTATCACCGGACCGCAAATGTGTACTAAACGCCACCCCTTGTAGATATAATTGCTACACTGAACAGTTATTATTATGCAATTATCACTTAACATTGATTTTAACCTCAATTATTGTTAATCAGAAGTTTATGGATTCAATGAGACCTCATTTGTTGGTTATTTTGCGTATTCAGCAAATCATAAATCGGTCTTGTTTGCAATCTACGTAAAACAACTCTTTGGTGATCGAAAGTTAGAATTCCTATTTCAAATTTGATTTGAAATTATGGATTGCGCTATACTGCTCTTGCAGTTTATAATTAATGCAGTACTTATTAAGCGCTAGTACCTAAAAAGTATTGCTTAACCTTATGCCAGTGTTTTGGAGTTTCTAATGCATTATAAAGCTGCGAATTTGCGACATTATTGCACAAAGTTTCCAACATATAACATTCTAAGCAATTAAATGCATGTTAAACTGAAGAGACAAGCTCTTGCGAAAATTGAATATTGGTTTAGTTAAGCTTAACTTATACATTTAGATAGTTAGAAGCATCCACCCAGTCTATATACTAACCTAAGTTGCAAATTAGTTATATCATAATAATACGAGTATGTTTTTTTAATGTATGGCATTAAGTTCTCTTGTTAATTTTAAATAATATGCTCGTAACGCTGTAATATGCTGTGATGTGTAGCCGTGTGTACTCGAATGCCAAAAAAATATTATAAAATACCTTCGTTAGAGTATGTTTTCCGAATGTGTGATGAATTTTTTAATGAAAATTCCATTAAACAACATTAATAAACGTTATATACGGCGATTATTTTTGGATATTTTAAGTGATGAAAATTCGGTGTACTTATGTAGTACTTATATTTATAAAGATTATCTGTCCTGTTTTTGTATAATGTATGTATGATTTTGCCCTCAACTTTATACCTCATGTACCCACACGTAAGAAATGGTATATGAAATCATATCCCATGTAAGGAATTATAGGGCAATATTCGGTAACACTGGTATTTCTTCATTACACTCTTAAATTAGCTGATTACTGTTCTATAAGTTATTACTTATCACTTTGTTGTCTCCGGAATAATTTGTTTCTTTTATTCATATTTTCTTTGTTTTTATGTTGAAACGTCTTGTGTAGATTGTGTGTAATCAATATTTCTTTATCTTTTCTTTCTTTCCTTCTTAATGTTGTCATTACCTAATATGTCATTTGATTTGCTCAGTGTTACAACAAGTGAAATGCAACCCTATTCCTTGCTAATAACGTCGTTGTTATAAAATACTGAATTATTGAGCAATCATTATTCCATAAGTCACGTGAAAATTAATAAGTGTCAGATGTCGACGGATGTGAGAGCCGCGACATGCGTGCTAATGAAACTTAGCTAATTTAAGACATGTCTGAGATATTTGATAAGATCATTTGTTATACATTACAAAGGCTTTGGGATATTACGGAGGCATGCATTATCTATTAAAATAATAGTTTGGTGAACAGTGTGAACCGTCGATAAAGGATATGACTGGTTGTCAGGCAATTGATGCCTACGTGATTGCATAGAATGCTACCTTAAGGTCCTGGTTTCGATTCCCAAGTGAGTCGAGCAAAGTTATTGGGTGTTCCTATGAAATTAGATTGATGAATTATTAGAATTTTATGAATTTTGATTTGTGCCCCGTTAATGTCGATTTTTTTGGCGAAAGGCTCGCCCTAAATTACCGGTGAACTGTGGGTGTATATTAGTATACCTCTGGCTATCCCTTCGGGGAATACTTACAGGCGTGATAGTATATTATGTTATGTTGTATAGAACAACTGACTTAATCACATTTAATTAATACATGCCTAGTTACCTTAACCAACTGTTAATGAGATACCATTATCTGAACATGACTATAATTAACATTACTCCCGTCAATTACAAACAACAATAGTGCGGCATGATACTATTTGTAAGTACTTGACATTACAATGAGGTAATAAGTATTGTGCAGGATCAGGGTTGTACTCGTCAAATCAATGACGAATTTTATTATTCCCAACAAAAATACGTTTATTTTCGAAATTTGGCTTACAATGTTACGTTTAAATCGATAGTGAACAATGAATAGAAGGAAGAACAAAATTGAAGTTTTTTACGAATGAAGGAGTGAATGTGAATGTTATAAGAACGAGAGTTTCTTCATTTTTTCAATAGATGACTTTGTTGTCATTTAAAATATGTTTCCTGTTGTATAATGGCTCCATAGATGGCGCGCGTAAACAAGTATCCTTTATTTGTAGGTATTTCGACACGTAGCTGTAACAACCAAACGGTGTATTCTATTAAGAGCACCCAGTCGAATAGCACCTGAGCGAATAGCACCTAAGGTATTAATTCCACTTAGAGCAACTTTCAATGTTTTTTAACGATTGCTTTCAGCGGAAAAGAAATAATATAACATTTTATAACTCGAATAGCATCTACTTAAAAGTAGTTTCTAGTTTAAAAAAAAACAAAAAAACTAAACGTAACTTATGCGAATATTGGACATTGAAATAAAACTACTTTTTACGCATTTTATCGCGTTATATCCACTGATATTTTTTAATTTCCCATGTTTCTGCCAACACCTAAGTCTACCCGCGACCGTGATTGAAATGACCCGAAACGTCGGGAATAATAAAAATAATGTAAATATGATGCGATAAAATCCGCTTATTTAGTGACGTCCATACCGGTCTCATGAGACAAAAGATATCGATTTTGCATTGTATCTATGTTATGGGACTTGAGGGGTTAAGAATAGCTTAATTTCAATAGCTCTACGTTATTAATTACCGATCGATCAACACCTTGCTCAACTCATTCTTTTAACTTTACACTCCTTCAGAATGAATTCTGATTTATGTTCACAGCGAAATTGTGCGAGGTGTAATATTAAAAGAAACTATTGATGAAGCACCCGGCAGAGTTTTAAACATTTTTATAAAGTTTTCACCTTCTAGGCGATATGTTTGAACACAGAGTACGTATTTCAACATTATGTTTACTTTAAGATTTATGTTCAATTCATACTTTTACACAGCTTCTGCAGGCTATTATGATCCTTGCTAACATTCGAAAAAAGTTCAAGAAGCTCCTAGCTATTTTAGTGAAGGAAAAAATCGACTTGGGGCAGGATTTGAGCCAACGTCTTCTGGTTAGATACTCAAGACGCTATGACCACTAAGCCACCTCGAGTCCCACACGCTAGGTCGAAATTTGCCTTCTCATTTTGAATTAACATCTTTGAGGGGACGGCGTGAGTTTTCTACTACCGTAAATATAAAGAAGAATATTTTTTTGGACCTTACCTACTAGAAAGTGAATTCATAAAAAAATATATTGAATAACATTAAATACGTGTATTGTCAATACTAGATCAAAGGTTAAGAACGTTGTTTGAATCGAGAGCACTTCGCAAAATAAGGACCAACATATTGAGATCAAACGCAGATTGATATTCATACAACAAGCTCGTATAATCTTATTTAGGAATCTTTATATGTGTAACAACCGTTTGTAATGCCTCAAGGGTCGGGAGCATGCGCAATGGGGGCACACAGCAGTACCGTGCACCTCAACTTTGATAATAATATTTTGTTTAGCAGAAATGTAGGGAACGATCCTATTATTCTCAATTTACCGTGGGAGATCCATGCTCCACCGTAGTGAAACCACGGACTCACAGAAACCTGACGTGAAACGACGCTTACGTTGGATTTCGCCGACTGAGTTAGGATACCGGAGGTCCAAACCCTTTTAATAGGCCGGCAACGCACTTGCGACTCCTCTGGTGTTGGTCTGGGATCCGTCTGCTCGTAAGCCCCCATCCCATAAAAAATAATACCAATCGCATGTCTCGTTTATATAAACTTTATCTGTGCTATTACACCTACACGATCGACGACATTAAAGCTTGATCAATGTTAATTGGTCGTAAGATGGTCTAAAATCGAATTCGATTCCAAAATGTGAAATAACGACCGTAGGTATCGAGTTAAGGAGTCTATCATTCAACTAATTTACCCCCTAAAGCACATACTTATTTTTGTAATTGGTAATTGCCAACAAACGTTTGATGTCTTGCTTCCAATAACATATCCACTTTATTTCGATTCGATTTAACTTTTCCATTTCCAACAACTATCTACGTCACTCAAACGCTACCTACTTAAATAACCTGACCAATGAGAATGTTTTTAATCTTTTTCTGTAGAATAAATAAGTCACTGAATACATGTCTGATGTCGACAGTACACTCGCGGGCAGCAATGTATTGGAACAATGGCGATCTATCAGCGCGGTAGTGAACTGTAGCCGATGGAAGACAAATGATCGTGTACAGTCGTTAACACTGACCTCTGTGCACTACGCGCAGTTAAGGTTCGTCTTAATTATAATTTTAAACATATATACTGCTATGGGAAATCTCCAATCTGCTTACTTTGAGCCAATATATTCGAAAAATCATAAAACAAAATTTAAAAATCACATAAATATGTATCTCAGACAAGCATCGATCGCAGCTGAGCCGGTACACTCGAGCACACGATGAATAACAAATGAATCGCTTTGGAATCACGATCCTAAAACACGACGAGAACTCACTTTCTGTTCTTTATTTTGAATATTGAGAAAATGTTCCTATATAACGGTAATATACGAAAAAATAATCAAGTTATTCCTTATTTAAGAATAAAGATTGGGTTTCTGATCACATTTCTCTAAAAATAAGACTATCGTCTAAAAAAAATTAGTCTCATTATTCTCTAATATCGTTTAAAAAAATATTCTCATTAAAATTAGTCTCATCTCTCTCTCTGTATTACTAAAATACATTATTCTCGGAATGATTTGACTGCCTCATTAGTCTAGTGGTCCTAAGCGCGACTGCTACGCTAGAGGTCCTGGGTTCGATCCCCAGGTCGAGCAAAGTGTTATTGCGTTTTTCTATGAAATTCCCAGTAGCAGCTCGGAGGCTGGATTTGTGCCCGGTTAATGGCAATAGGCTCGCCCCCTATTACATGGGACCTAAACATACCGGCGAAATGTGGGTGTACATTAGTACACCTCTGCCTAACCCTTCGGGGAATACAGGCGTGATGGTATGTTATGTATGTGTTATGATTTGAAACAAAATTTCTGAACTTTGTTTTTCTAAGTTTAAAGCGTTTTTCTTGTTGGTGCGAAATTTGTGTTTTTATTTTTCACACCAGATAAGTTACGGTCAATTCTCCGGTCAGTGTTAGCAATTTTCATTTTAAGTCTGTAAGAAAAATGGTTGCGTCCAGACACATAAAGGTATAACCCTAATCCAGGTTCCCAAGCACACAAAGAATTCATGAATATTATAAAGCACTTGCCACGTCTTGGCATTAACATGACCTTGTACTTGGATTGATCGTATTCTTGAGTTAAGTCTAAAACCAATCTGTAGAAATCTTTTTGTTTAATTTTGTAGCTGTAGACAGCGGCGTTGGTCAAGTGGTAATGGCCGCGACTTACAAATTGTAGGTCATAGGATTGAACCCAGACGAGCGCTTAACTTTGTGTAAATTATGTCTTCACCAGTGCTCTCAAAAACGGTGAAGGAAAACAACGTAAGCAGTTCGTCCTAGAATAAAACAATCCGAAGTTATGTGACATCTACCAACTCACATTGGGACCGCGTGGTGGATTATGGCCCTCTCCCTCTCACCGAGAGGAGGCCTGAGTCCCAGCTGTGGGAACATTATAGGCCGATAATGTTATGCTATGCTTATGCTTATGCTTGTAGCTCGAAGGGGTCCCACACTAGACACGGGTCACCTCTCAGAATTAGAGGGATTATGCTATAGTCCTATACGAACGCCTACTGCGGCTTGGCAGACTTCACACGTCGTTAAGAAAATCTATCAGGTATTCAGGATTCCTCACTATCTTTTCTCCTTTACTTTAAAGCGAGTGATAATTAATAAGTTACTGAGATAAAATCAGAGGTGCGTACTTTGGTTTTAAACTCGAGATCTCTAACGTGGTAGTCCAATGACCTTATCACTACGCTATCACTGCACACTGATCTATTTACGAGTAAAATTTTACATGATTAGCACACTCCTTATCGTAGAATTGCTCGCATGTACTAAAGAGCTGCATTCTATTTTAATGGCGTTGGCGTTGTCTCTCAAGTGAGTGGCGCATCTTTTGTGACGCGCTTTGTTCTGGGAAAAGGGTCATTTATTACAACTATGGATATATTATGGTGAAGAACACAATAAGTGCTATAAAATGTTTTTTACCGCTTTGGATGCAAGTGTAGGAAAGTTTTTGTGCGGATTCCACGAATATATCAACTTCAAAATGATTTAGATATACATTTTATTCATTATCATAAGCAATTTACACAATAAACAAAACTAAGTTTCCTCCTCTCTCCTTCTGAACTTTTCTGTGCCCGACAGGGTCCATAATTGCTACTTATTACTAAACTTTAACTTCTGTTTTAATATTATGGAATGCAGTATTGTGCATTTGTTTCGAAATCAATTGAATGTTATGTTGGTAACGAATCTACTGATACAGAAAAGCGAGGTCCAGCCTTTCTTTTATTTATCCTATTTACCGCTTTTCGCAATATCTAATTAATTAATTATCGCTACCATGCATGCTCACGCTTAGCGACGCACTAAATCAGGTTAAGCATCCATTGCATCTCTCCCTCTTAATGATATTATGAGCGGCGGTAATACCGCGTAATGTTTGCGACGCACGCGGCGCTATCTTCACGGCCTTCCTGATGACGCGCTCCGGCACCGACAATTTGATTAGCTCCGTAACGTGATTGTAACACTGACGTGAAGTACAGTCAGCAAAGTGCCGCCCCATCGAGGAAAATGGATGAAGAAGGAAAACAAACGCCACGAGAGACGCAAAATAATAATTGTTTTTTGTATAGTACAAAAAATACTACATTCTGCGGTCATTTTAATAACCTCTACATTAGTTGTTCCGTAAATCCGTAAAATCGTTCTCACGTAATGGCGTGACGAAAGGAAATAGGGATTCATTTCTAAATATATAGATTCTCTTTTATAACCACCGACGCAAAAACGATGGGGTGCTATAAGTTTGGGGTGTTCGTGTGTGTCTGTCTGTGGCATCGTAGCTCCTGAATGGATGAACAGATTTTGACGTTGTTTTTTGGTTTGAAAGGTGATATTTTTTTAATTTTAATTATTTTAAGAGACTACCGACCGAGGCCTATCTCGTTGGGGTCTTCACCAACATACAATTATCAGACACAAAGTGCACACAGCCTAGAATCAAGTGCCAGAGAAATACAATTATTTGTCTCGAATGGGAATCAAATCAGTAACAGTAGTGACAACGGGCACTCATAGTACTTTCTTTTCAGTACCTAGTAACTCGTTGTTTAAAACATCTGTATGTCATGTCACGATTTAATTTTTAATGAATTTTATTAATTATTATGCTGTGAAACTTAGCAATGTCGCCTGTAAACGTCATGAATAATTAATATTAAGTTTTATACCATTTCGATAACAGACTGAAGCTAGACTAGTGCTCAGCTCTCTCGCCAGGCTGGGTATTTAATTAGTGCACTAGCTAGGCGAATAAATTGCACATTGAATTATATTTTAGCTTAAGGCTGATCATTTCTGCTTGGGCACCAAAATTATGTGATTAAACGAACTTACCTAAGTGAAGTTCTATCATAATTATACGAAGCTCCTTCCTCGTGATGGTGTTGGTTCAATCCAGCGTTATTACTAGTTAATCTGTCTCGGAGAAGGAGGAAGTATAATCAAATGTTTTTGGCAAATTGTTCATCGAACTGCGTCATCAACTATTAGCGCATTCACAAGAGTACCAAAACTTTTGCTTAAAAATTGCAATCGTAGAAGAAAATAGTGTGACATAGAGAATTCTGCCAAAAAATTCAATTTTACACTCAATTTGGCTCAGAGTGAGCAATTGGCTCGCTCCCTATTACATGGGAGTTCATGGGTCCTAAACATACCGGCGATCTGAGAGTGTAAGCTAAGTACACCTTTACTTAACCCTTTGGGGAATACGGGCGTGATGGTATGTTATTTTTTATTGAGTATGAATTGAAATTGAATGGATTCGATTCGTAATATAGGGTACTAGTTAACAAAAATGCATAGTAAGTAGTTACAAAACTGCATGATATTTTTTTCGATACCATTGTTTGTTCCACAAGCGGTTCATTGTGCAATTCTTTCATGTGGTTCTTTTTTCAGGATAACTTACAGAGCTGTGGTCTGGCAACATTTGTGAATTGCGCTTGGGTATTTCCGCGGAGACTTGTTTGTTTTATATTATTTTAAACCAGAAATTTCTGCAAATAAATATTCCGTCGTCTTCTGCATACAAGTTGGTACTTAGAATTGCCTCATTAGTCTATTTATTGGTTCTTCGAGGTCCCGGGTTCGATTTACAGGTGGAACAGTGTTATTGGGTTTTTCTACTAAATTCTCAGCAGTAGTTCGTGTTCCGTTAACATATAGGTGAACTAAACTAGATTGTGTATTAATACACCTCTGCCTAATTCTTCGAGGAGTATAGGCGCGAAAGCTTGTTATGGTACTTATGTTAATACTACTTGAATTAAAATCGTCACTGTATTGGCTCGCCTAGTTATCCATAAAAAGTTACATAAAATATGAACATTATCTTATCGCACGTGTCTTTCTACTGACGTACGTATCGTGCAAAAAGTCTGTACATTCATCGTTAATGGTACGGTAACGTTGTAACATCTGTCCTTGTGTTGTGTTTTTGTGGCTACAGGATTCTGGTATTAATTATTCTTCATCATACATGTGCCCGGACGACTCTTCTAATAAAGATTGGTTACTTATTATATTTGCTTATTTCTCTGAGATGAATGAAGATTTCAGCAAAAAATGTAGTATGTATAACCTAAGATATAATTACTACTAAAAAACTTATGTTGTAATCAACGCTTAAAAAAGAATTATTGAAACATAAACTGTAGTACAAAATAAAATTAGCATCTAGATTGCAGAAACGGCGCTTTTTAAAATTGTAACTTTCAACTAACTTCAACGAATGTAACCGTTTTTTTATGCATTTAGGTAAAACGTTCATTCTCTTGTTTGCTTGAGCGGACTAAAGGGAAATACCTTTAAAACCAACGTTGTGTTGACAACATCGCATTCAATTCTAAAAGGAAATCGTTGGACTGCGGATACAACAGAATTATAAAACCAATTACTTCATTATAAAACAAATTCATTATTAAAAAAAGTGAAGGAAACGGACGGATACTATTTCTTCCTATCTTTGAAACCAACACGCTTTTCAATCATTTAATTTTCCTGTTAATTTAATTTAGCTAAGTATTTTTTTAAAAGGAAGGATTTAAGTCCGTCCTCTTTTGAGCTTTAGCTTTAGCTTTTGAGTTTTTCCTCCTCAGCTTTATCCTTTTTAAGCTTTTTTTGTTATATAACATCATTTCTTTTAATTATATTTAATTGCTAGCTTTTTCCGGTGGCTGCGCTCGACGCTCGCGTGGACGAATAGAAAGATTTTAATCAATAACCAACAGTGATGATCTCTACTTTCTATGAATCTGCATACAATAGAAAGGTTTGACTCTATCACAGAATCGATTTAACTAATTAAAATGAAAAATACCATTGTTTTTAAGTTGGACATAACTTTTCTTACAGTGAAAATTAGAATATGTTCAGTGGTTTTTGCGCAAACCCTCAACAAACAGACAAAAATTTGAAACGGATTATTGCCGTTTATAATATATTTTATCGATTTTTTTTACATTTTCGGTGTACAATTTTAGAGTATGGTTCACAAACACTAAATTTTTTTTTGTGGCTGGCACGTCTTTAAGCTGTAGTCAATCACACGTACTAACTCATCTAGGCTATCATTTATTAAACCAATTTCCAAATTAATAAATCAAAACAAAGGAACAATTGCCTCAGTTATTATAATTATTGTTTTCACAACGGTCACCCAACACTTCATATCAAAATAATTGTTCAGTATAAATACATAAACTACAAGCTCTGTGGTTGTTGGGCTCGCCCATTAATTATCCGTTGAAACTCAAACACAAAGTCAATTTAATTTAACTCACATCTGGGTCGAGACTTGCAAACATTTTACAGGAACAGTACTTATAACTGAAATATAATTAGTTCTTAAGACATATCGTCTTCTTGGGTGTCAAATTTGTATTGAAATAAAACTACTTTTTACGGATTTTATCGCGTTATATTGATTATTTTAAATTCCCGACGTTTCGGATCCTTTACAGCATCCATGGTCACGGGTGGACTGAGGTGTTGGTCGTTGCTCCTTTGAGCTATTGAAATTAAAAAACATCCAAATTTCAATAGATGGATGGATGAAGATGATGATGGCTGGGTCTTACCATCTGCTTGGAACCCCATCATAGATTCCATTAAATCCAAGCACAAGACTGCGAGATCTAAGGATACGGTGAGCTCATTCTGCGTGACCGGCATAAATAATAATCAACAAAATGTAGGGTAGCTGTTGATAATTTTGACATTAGGACGACCAACACCTCAGTCCACCCGTGACCATGGATGCTGTAAAGGATCCGAAACGTCGGGAATTTAAAATAATCAATATAACGCGATAAAATCCGTAAAAAGTAGATTTATTTCAATGTCTAATATTCGCGTAAGTGTTAGAAACCAGTATGTCAAGTATTGTTTTATTTTTCACACACTTCACACATTCTAGATAAATAACAGTAAAAATTGCGACAGTACATAATCATAACGTTTTCACAACTGTTTAAAAAAATGACTGCCTTATTAGTCTAGTGGTTCTAAGGGGGTAGAAAGTTTTATTGAGTCTTTCTATGAAATTCTCAGTAGCAGCCCAGAGTCTGGATTTGTGCCCGGTTAATGGCAATAGGCTCGCCCCCTATTACATGGGACCTAAACATATCGGCGAAATGTGGGTGTATATACTAATATACACCCACATTTCGCCGATATGTTTACGGCAGTAGTTGTGGAAGGCAGTACATCTCTGCCTTCTAGGAATACATTTGGATTTTGGCTCTACATTCTTATTCTTCTTCTTGATTTCCATACCTTTCACCTAAATTATCAGACATAACATACCTGAAACAAAAATAAACATGTCATAAATAACTAGTATTTCATAAAAACATGAATTTTTGGAGAGGGAACATTTATCAGAAATGTCAAAATATAAATCTTAAAAAGGTCACGATGAATAAAACTTCGCGCTACGTCCTCGACAAACGGAAATGAAAAAAAATCAAGTATTTCAACTCAAAAAAGAACTAAGTTTGAAAAAGACTTTTCAGTAAGATATAAATTATAAGAACTTTAGGCGGAAATTCGACTAAAAAGATGCTGATTGAGGTTCGTCGACGTCGACGTTTGTTTTGTTTAAAGATTTTTTTTTTCTGGTTACCATTTTTGCAAAATATTTATGTAGCTACAATCTTTGAAATCTGCTATTGATGGGTGACCATAATGCGAGTGTTCTGTCTTTGATAAGATTAAGAAAATTAACATCCTTCCTTAGACGTTTCATGTTAGGAAGTTTCATCATCATCGATCCATAGCACGGGTCTCCTCTCAGAACGAGATCGTCATCAACCCATTACATTGTCCCACTGCTGGGCACGGGTCTCCTCTCATAACGAGAGGGATTAGGCTATAGTCCACCACGCTAGCCTACTGCGGGTTGGCAGACTTCACATGCCGTCAAGAAATCTCTCAGGCATGCAGGTTTCCTCACGATGATTCCCTTCACCGTTTAAGCGCGTGATAATTAATTATTAATACGCACATGACTTCGAAAAGACAGTGGTGCGTGCCCTGGATTCGAACTGGAGACTTTTGACTTGGCAGTCCAATGGTCATATCACAAGGCTATCACTGCTATTAGAACGAGATGGTTTAGGCTAAAGTCCACCAGGTATGTGTACACACGGCTACAGGTCAACCTATATATATCCAGTTTAAGCTGGTCTCGCATTATACAGGCTTTTCAAACAGTAAGAGGCCAGCCTAAACTGGTTTTGTATAGCTTGGTGTATAGCCGTGTGCACCTTCATATACAAAATAATTATTATATTTTGGCGTTCTGTAGTTTCTGCCTACCCCTATGGGAAAAAGGCGTGAGTGTATGTATGTATGTATAAATTTTCTGGCAACATTATTACACCTGTGAATATAATCGTGCAAAACATGGCGGTATCATGTTGATTTTGGATTTAATTAAAACTGGAATAGAAAAATAAAAAAACACAAGGACTAGCAGATGAGTGCAGATGTTATTAATTGGAGACTCCGGCTGTGATACTTAATTAGGTTTATAATTAAATTGTTTCTAACCTTTGAAATTACGTAATACTAAATTGCGATTCTGTACCTACAGGTGTATGATAGGTACTTGGGACTAAGATGAAGGATCATGATTAATGTTGTTTTGTAAATAACAAATATAAAAATATCCGACCAAATAGAAATATATCCGACAACAATACAAGTCTTTTTTGTAGTCGGATATATTTAATGTAAAACATGTAATTATTATTAATAAGAAAAGTTAAGCAGTGGTGTACATTAGCACATGCCGAGTAAACATAGCACCACGCCAGAATTTCGCGAAGGGTTAGGCAGAGATGTACAGTGGGTTAAAGCTGTTACCTGACCCACTTAGACGCTGCCGGCCCACCTAGGGTGGGTCAGGTAACAGCTATAACTACTTATGTACACTCAATGCTATGCGAGCCTATTGCCATTAACCGGGCAGAAATCCTTATCGCTGTAACTAAGCATTTAATAGAAAAACCCAATAACACTGCTCGAACTGAGATTCAAACTCAAGACCTGTAGTGTACCAAATGAGGCAGTAACAGCATAGTTAGTTTCATGTTAAAATGAAAATAATGGTCTCTCCTTGGGCGCTAAATTCATTTTTTTTGGATATTCGCAAATGGTTCATTTTAGAGCATTCTAGGGCAGTATGACGTACGTAGTCTGCCAACCCGCAGTAGACTAGCGTGGCAGACTATAGCCTAATCCGTCTCATTCTGAGAGGAGACCCGTGCCCAGCAGTGGGACAATATATGGGTTGATGATGATGATGGTTTAAAGAGAAAAGCCCTATAGTATGCATATAGTTATAAAGGACCAGCCATTTATTTCCTGATCCTTTGTTAATACTGTGGTGGCGCCTGCATTACCATTAGTGTGTTCACGTATCCGCACTCGTGTGAACTCGCCTCAACTCGTGTAATTACACAACTAAATACAGATGTTGGGAGCTTCATAGCATTTTAGATATTAGTGCTGCGTTTCAATAAATGTTACACAGTTTCGCATTAGCCCAAAACTAGGTCGTACGGGAAAATTAATCGACAAATTCAATTAGTTCTACCGACCATTGTACCTAATTTTGTACAAATTTGGAATAACTGGACAACAATAACTACAGTAGCGAAATGTCCGTTGTTTCTCTTGAATGGTTGTTTCTTTATCTTGATTGTAAATTTCAACAAAGTAAAGCGCATGTTTGGGTCCGAACCTACGACCTACACTTCGTAAGTCGCGGTCGTTACCACTGGGCCACCACTGCTTCTAATTTACGTTGTGGAATTGCAAATACATAATGTGCAATATGTCCTTAAAAGTCTATAGCTAACAATATTAATAGCATAACTAACTCACAATGCTATAAGCGATGACAATAGATCTCAACAAAACATTAAATCGCTGCGATCTAATCGTCTTAAGAGATTTGAATTCCATTTCATCGTGTCCGCGCAGGCGTAGCGCTGCTTCACTTTCCGCCCTCAAAGGCATACTTGACGCAAAGTCGGTGACGTCACAGTTTAGCATCAACTCTTTTTCAGCGCTTATTCGCTTTGCCCCAAGACCAGACAATGCGACTTTTGATATGCTAATTCAGCGCGGCATTCGTATTTTCTTAGATTAATGTCTTCTGAAACTAGTTTTTGAAGCAAATGCGATAATAAAGGCATTCTGTATAAAATCAACTAATTACTGAACTGTAGGTACTGGTGCCAAAATAATCATATCTTATAAATACCTATCTTAATATGCAAAAAAAAGCACTCTGTACAGCTCTGTATCAGTGAATCATATTGTTTTTAATCAAAAGTGCTTATTTTAGCTCCCCTGATATTCTAAAGTCAGTCTGGCAGAATTTTAAATTTAATTAGTAACAGCTACATTATTTAAATTGAAATACTACAAAGATATGAACTTCCTATTGAAAGAAAATTTCCTAGTGGAAGAATAATTCGGCCTCAGGCAGGGTTTGAACCTGCGTCCCTCTGGTTAAGTACACCAGACGCTTTACCAACTAAGCTACTGAAATAAAATTGAAATAATACAGTTTTACCTTGGCTCATCGACGAGTAGGCACGACCTTAACATTACATATATTATGAAAGCGCCGCGAAACACAGCTCCGAAGGACGATATACAAATAGACACTTAGGTACATTGACATAGCTTTAAAGAGATACATGAGGATATTAAGAGGATAGTATCCGCTCCGCGCTCCATACAAACGTAGTTTGGTCTTATCTTGAATATTAACAAATGAAAGTATTTGGAATTTTGCAGTAACAATCTTATCATTAAAATACGTGTTCCTGTAGTATACAATTTCATTTCAATATACGGTTAAAAAGTTACACGAGCTCAAAGATTGGCAATTTTCGTTGAAAAACGGCCCAACTTTATGCTAGTATTTCTCGACAATGTATCATTACAGAAATATTCTGATTCGAGAGAAACCCAGATAATATAGTGAATATATTTTTACAAGATTTTTTTTTACGTATTAACAATATTATAGGAGTAATCTCCAAAATTCGGAACATAAGAAATACGCGTGAAAATGTTGCAAATGTATTGTTGTTTCTCCTCTCGGGCACGCGTTCGCATCGCGAGGGATAGAGACAGCGACAACTGTGCAACATTGTTGCGTTCGCGAGGGACACTCCTCTTAATCAACGTAGGAGTAACCTATAAAATGTACTCTGTGGATGTAACAACAAAAGGTGTGCCAGCAGTTCAGGTTCTGGATTTGTGCCTATTACATGGGACCTGCACATACCATCTTACTTTACATTAATACACATCTGCCTAAGTATCTCTTCGGTGAGTGCAGGCGAGATGGTATATAATCAAATTTCCAACATACATTTAACAGCGATCATAAAATAAAATGTTTTGCCACAACGCAGTAAAAATACAAGACAACTTGGATTTTGCTACGAATTTATAGAATTCCTGATTAAAACGAAGCAGACAAGTTTTAGTTTTGTATTAAACTTTCAGCGCATACTGCGAACAGTTGGTTAACAACTGTGTACATTGTACCTCCTATGTACTGAAGTAACGTTGGGGTATAAAGTGTAATTATTTATAATACAGGAATTTATAATTTGAAAGTTCAGGTAGGTACTTCCAATGAGTTAGAAATTTTCTTCAATTTTATATCAGCTTCTAGTAATTTGTATTAATATTATGCAAATTGCATAATATTAAATTTAAAAGACTGCCTCATTAGTCTAGTGGTCCTAAACGCGACTGCTACGCTTGAGGTCCTGGGTTCGATCCCCAGGTCGAGCAAAGTGTTATTGGGGTTTTCTATGAAATTCCCAGTAGCAGCTCGGAGTCTGGATTTGTGCCCGGTTAATGGCAATAGGCTCGCCCCCTATTACATGGGACCTAAACATACCGGCGAAATGTGGGTGTACATATGTACACCTCTGCCTAACCCTTCGGGGAATACAGGCGTGATGGTATGTTATGTTATGTTATGTTATTAATATTATAAAGAGGTAAAGTTTGTGAGTGCGTGAGGGGTTAATCTCTGGATCTACTGAACCGATTTTGAAAATTATTTTACCTAAAGCCACGTTATTTCTGAATGTCAGGGGTCAGGGCCAGGGTTCGTTCTCTAGCAATGATATGATATGGATATGAACTAGATATTGACTGCCTCATAAATCTAGTGAAGCCTAATTGCAACTGCTACACTAGAGGTATTTGGTTTGATTCCCAGGTCGAGCAAAGTCGAATCTTGCCCGCAGTAAATTTTTTCACACAACATAATTAAATGATAATAATCATACCACACAAACCATTGTAAGTTTAACCGTGGCAGTGGCACGTCAGTTACATCCACTCGGTACATGTTCACGTATTATGTAGGTAATGTCTACACATATGTGCAATACTCGTCGAAGTACCAATACCCTTGAAATTGTTCCTCCATGTACGTCGGTGGCGGTCGTAGGAATGCAATTATTGGCAATGGAGCCGTGTGATACGCTTGTGATACTATCATTAGCGGTTGCTCGCCACCTCATAATATTGATGATGCAATATTCGCTTTGTAAGTTCAACGAAAGCCACCGTTTGTACTGAAATTGCGCTTTTCAGTTCGATACATACTTCATCAGTGTAATGATTTCAGCAAATAATTAATGATTAAACGAACTTACCTGAAGTGAAGTTCTATCATAATTATACGAATTGCTTCGTCCGAAGAGATTATTAAACTATGTAGTAACGCCTTTCGGTGGTACTGCTCGTCACTCGTTGAGAGAATATCATCTCTAGAAATTTTCTATTTACTCTGTGCCCCGCGCCAGCCCTGCTGTCATTTAGTTTAGAGATTTTTTACCTAGGTATATTACCAGAACCCTTTTTGGGCTATGCCGTTAGGGTTGGGAGGGTGATACTAATCTCTTCGGACGAAGCAATTCGTATAATTATGATAGAACTTCACTTCAGGTAAGTTCGTTTAATCATTAATTATACTTTCTTGCTTCGTCCTCGAGATTATTAAACTATACATACAACATATACATAACATAGACTTTGAGAGCAAGTTCTGGTAATATCGCCTAGATATGATAAATTATGTGATAAAGGTACACAATTATATTGCAGATTAAATACATTCCTTTATTTATAAGAGTTGTATGGTTAGAAAAGGATAAATCAGACTTAAGCATCATAGATTTATCTCTTAGTAGATTGATTATCATTTTTTAATGATAAATTTGTTTTTAAAACTGGTTACAGTCTTAACAACTACAAGAAGGCAGTAACTGTAAATAATAATAATTGTTATTATTAATGAGGTATGTTTTATGTACCTAACAATTTTTTCGTCCGAAAAAAGTGACCTGTAAAACATTTCTATCATGGTATTAACGATAATACCTATTCATAATAATAATTTCCTATCATTCAAATTAGGTAATTTTGATAATTCAAAATAGTTAAGTTTTATTAATTTACAATATTTATCCGCAAGAACCATGTACAGGATTCTTACTGGTACCGAGTCGAAATGCAGGTTCGAATCCGGCCCGAGGTCGAGACCCTTTCGCCAAAATTTTATATCTACGCATATTTTTTTTTTTTTTTTTTTTTAAGAATTAGAAGGCTAGTAACCTACACAGCTTGTAATTCGAAACTTGAGAATCAAAGATTAATAACTTCGGTACCTAGACCTCAAGGATAAAGTAGTTATTTTTATGGTTTATACCAACGTCATGTACCGGGAAAACTTTTCAGTGTACATGCACGAAGCGTGCCTGCGTGCTTATGCCATATGTATATATTATGTACATACGTAGCGCGACGTTTAAAACTATAAAATGTAATCTGTCAAGTGAAACTCGGCGATAAATGTCTCGAATTTGTGTACAAATATAACGTAACATTTACTGTTTATAAAATAATAACATTGTTTTGACTGATTTTTTATCAATCTTGAATGATGAGTTCTTTAGAGGTCGCATTTTAATTACGAAGGTAAGTAAATATTTGGTCATCATCACTACTACCATTACTATCATTAATACGACATTATATGTCATGTTTTGTTCAGTCAAAGTCTAATGATTTTATTTACCATATTACAGCTTCTTTACAATGCGTGAACCGTAACGCAATTTTTGAAAACAAAACCTATATTTGCCTATTTATTTAAGGCATGCTTTAAATGCTTTGTACGTTTTGTGTCCATCTGTTTTGAAATAAGAACAGGTTTTTGGATAATAGGTACTGGAGCTGGAGATAGAAACTCATCTATTGAAGGATGAAACATAGATAATTTAAACATTAAATTTTTGTTCTCATCAAATATCTTGGAAAAATGTTAGGTTTTTCTAACGTAAACCATTTCAATATCCGTTATTGATTGTTTAGAATTTAAAGTAATTTCTGGTTTTTATGAGTTTGGTAACCCAAACTCGTGTGGAATAAGTATTTTTATACTTATTGATAATAATAGTTACGGAAAAAAAAAATTAGGGCTAGAAGACTGGGAAGAAAGTCGATAAGTTGATTCATTAGACATTAATAAGCTGGTAAATTAGTAGCTTGACTTGGCGGGGGCTCTACCGTGCTCCCCTGATAACACATACAATTGTTTTAGGCATATTGCTTAGTTTTTTTTTTTTTTTTTTTCAATGTGGAATTATTGAATGGTTATTTATAACTTTTAATTATTGTTATCATTTTTATTTTCTTTAAATATATATATATATATATATATATATTCTTGTCTATTCGACACTATTTGACTTAAAAAAATCACGATAACAACAACCTAAGTAATTTAATTCTAATAAAATTATTACAAACGAAATATAAAGAACAAAATTAACAAATTAACTAATAAAAAATATAGGTAGGTAGGAAAATATCAGACAACAGTATGGGAACGATGTTGTCTCGATGGCGGTTGGCGGCGAAATGGAGCCAGTGACAGGTTTGCGCTGGCTTTTATACTTTTGACGGCGGGTGTGGGGGTAATCTCCTACACGGCCTCTCCTGACACGAGTCCGTCCTCGGGCTCCTCTTCAACTCTCCAGGTCAGTCTCCAACATCGGCAAGGAGTCTCCCAAGTTAGACTCGAGAAGCTCCGGTAGCCGGCTGTCAGATTCCTCTTCTTCAATGATGGCGGGTTCCGCCACCGACTCATGTGTGCCGACTGGCTTGTGGCTCGATGGCTGCGCTCGCGTCCAGGCTGTATGGCGGCGCACCAGTCTGCATTCGGGACGTGCTAGGCTGTTGCCCATCGCTTGCAGACGGCTCTGTGGCTCTGGATGACGACTCGTTGCCTTGCGCAACAGTCGTAGTAGACTCCTCGGTATCTGTGGTTGCATACATACAAGAAAATACGTGTATACGAGTATACACATTAGGCATAAATAATGTGACAGAAAAAATAATACTAAGTCAGAGGCACTACGTGAAGCAATAACTTAGTTGTGAATACAACAGAACACCTGCTAAGATAGAGGCACTACGTGAAGCATATCTTAGCAAATACATTAGCTAAGTAAGAGGCGCGACGTGAAGCGTTACTTAGCATACAGGAAAAGGTCAGCTAAGATAGAGGCACTACGTGAAGCATATCTTAGTTATAAACACATGAAAACACCTGCTAAGATAGAGGCACTACGTGAAGCATATCTTAGCAGATACATCAGCCAAGTAAGAGGCACGACGTGAAGCGTTACTTAGCACATAACCAGCTCAAGTCAGAGGCACGACGTGAAGCAATAACTCGAGCCGGCGGTTGAGAGAAGAGGCACGACGTGAAGCATACTCTCAACCTCCTTTAGGATAGTGACATATTGCACAATCCTAAAAGTTGGTAACTCACCATCAAAGTAAGCTGCACATACTTCAGGAGTCCACTCTCCACGCCACGGGATCATGTACTCAGCCGCTGCTTGAGTAGTCTTCCCATAGGAGCCAGCCAGGAGTCGCAGCTCATACCGCCCATGCGGCAGTATCTTCACCACGCGGTAGGGTCCCCGCATGCACGAATCCAACTTGCCAGTGGACTGCGCTTGTTTCCTGACAAAAACTAAGGAGTCTAGATTAAAAACACGAGGAGGCTTTCTTCCTGCATTAACGTAAGCATCTTGCTGCTCTCGGTTCTGTCTGAGCCGCTCAGAAGCCCTCTGTCGACCCATCTCACGTAAAGCCTCTCTATTGGGACTCGAACCTTCTAATGCCACGTCTCGAACCAAGCTTCGAATCAGTGGCGTCGCTGCATCAATACCCACCAACAGATTGAGAGCAGAGCATTGAGTAACTCGATGCTTGGTGATATTCAATACCAATTGAATTTTCCACATGACCCTCGGCCACTCTTGCTGTCGAAAATTACACTCGACTCGCACCATATTAAGCACCGTGCGACAATAGCGCTCCGCCTGCCCATTCGATTGATGCATCTCAGGGGTGATCAAGTGTATATCGCAACCCATACCCTTAATCCAATCGAGAAATTCGGTACTTTGAAACATGCGACCCCTATCAGCCACAATTAATTTAGGGGTCCCAAATAAAGAAATTACATTAGTAAAATGTTTTTTCAATTCATTAGCGTCTTGTTGATACATTGGGTACAAAAGACAAAATTTTGAAAAGGCATCGATGACTATCAAAATGTGGCGATAGCCATCGGCTTCGGGTAATGGTCCGAGAGTATCCATATGGATGGTGTCGAAAGGAGATTCAGGTTTATCCCATGAATGAATTGGCTGTAAAGGAGCTCGTGCTATCTTTTTGTGAGACATACAGACTAAGCAGTGTGCAATATACTTTTGCACAAATACTCGTAACCCAGGAAACCAAAAGTGTTTGAGGATCAGGTCAGCTGTCTTGTCAACTCCAGGATGTTCATGCTCATCATGAAATATACGCAGGAGACTCAGCCTATGCCCTTTGGGAATATAGCAAAGGGATCGCGACTGTTCTCCAGTAGGACAGTACTTAACGTACAATATATCATTTTTAACAAAGTAACGGGTAGCATCCAACTGTCCGTCTGTCAATTTTTGTCTGAGACCCAAAGTCTCCTTTGGGTTTGAAGCTTTGAGCTTTGAAGCTTTGAGGCTTCTGAATCGTGCACACATTGACAGGATTTCGACTTAGATAGTCTGCATGACTCATAAGCGTACCTTTACGATATTCTAGGCCAAAATCAAAATCTTGGAGATACACCCACTACCGTGCCACTCTAGGTAACAAGTCTTTTTTACGCTGCGTTAGTTTTAACGCATTGCAATCAGTGACTACAGTAAATCGTACTCCCACAAGATAAGGCCTAAAATGCTGAAGTGCTTTTACAACAGCAAGGGTCTCAAGTTCGTAAGAGTGATATTTGCCCTCAGCTCCCTGTGTTAACTTAGAGAAATATGCTACCACTCGTTTAAAACCACCCTTGTGTATTTGCATTAGGACTGCCCCATAACCAATGGAGCCGGCGTCGGTATGTACCTCAATAGGTAAGGAAGAATCATAAATGGCGAGGACCGGCTCACTTGTAAGGCATTCAACTATGTACTTACTTAGCATATCTTAGCAAATACATTAGCTAAGTAAGAGGCGCGACGTGAAGCGTTACTTAGCATACAGGAAAAGGTCAGCTAAGATAGAGGCACTACGTGAAGCATATCTTAGTTATAAACACATGAAAACACCTGCTAAGATAGAGGCACTACGTGAAGCATATCTTAGCAGATACATCAGCCAAGTAAGAGGCACGACGTGAAGCGTTACTTAGCACATAACCAGCTCAAGTCAGAGGCACGACGTGAAGCAATAACTCGAGCCGGCGGTTGAGAGAAGAGGCACGACGTGAAGCATACTCTCAACCTCCTTTAGGATAGTGACATATTGCACAATCCTAAAAGTTGGTAACTCACCATCAAAGTAAGCTGCACATACTTCAGGAGTCCACTCTCCACGCCACGGGATCATGTACTCAGCCGCTGCTTGAGTAGTCTTCCCATAGGAGCCAGCCAGGAGTCGCAGCTCATACCGCCCATGCGGCAGTATCTTCACCACGCGGTAGGGTCCCCGCATGCACGAATCCAACTTGCCAGTGGACTGCGCTTGTTTCCTGACAAAAACTAAGGAGTCTAGATTAAAAACACGAGGAGGCTTTCTTCCTGCATTAACGTAAGCATCTTGCTGCTCTCGGTTCTGTCTGAGCCGCTCAGAAGCCCTCTGTCGACCCATCTCACGTAAAGCCTCTCTATTGGGACTCGAACCTTCTAATGCCACGTCTCGAACCAAGCTTCGAATCAGTGGCGTCGCTGCATCAATACCCACCAACAGATTGAGAGCAGAGCATTGAGTAACTCGATGCTTGGTGATATTCAATACCAATTGAATTTTCCACATGACCCTCGGCCACTCTTGCTGTCGAAAATTACACTCGACTCGCACCATATTAAGCACCGTGCGACAATAGCGCTCCGCCTGCCCATTCGATTGATGCATCTCAGGGGTGATCAAGTGTATATCGCAACCCATACCCTTAATCCAATCGAGAAATTCGGTACTTTGAAACATGCGACCCCTATCAGCCACAATTAATTTAGGGGTCCCAAATAAAGAAATTACATTAGTAAAATGTTTTTTCAATTCATTAGCGTCTTGTTGATACATTGGGTACAAAAGACAAAATTTTGAAAAGGCATCGATGACTATCAAAATGTGGCGATAGCCATCGGCTTCGGGTAATGGTCCGAGAGTATCCATATGGATGGTGTCGAAAGGAGATTCAGGTTTATCCCATGAATGAATTGGCTGTAAAGGAGCTCGTGCTATCTTTTTGTGAGACATACAGACTAAGCAGTGTGCAATATACTTTTGCACAAATACTCGTAACCCAGGAAACCAAAAGTGTTTGAGGATCAGGTCAGCTGTCTTGTCAACTCCAGGATGTTCATGCTCATCATGAAATATACGCAGGAGACTCAGCCTATGCCCTTTGGGAATATAGCAAAGGGATCGCGACTGTTCTCCAGTAGGACAGTACTTAACGTACAATATATCATTTTTAACAAAGTAACGGGTAGCATCCAACTGTCCGTCTGTCAATTTTTGTCTGAGACCCAAAGTCTCCTTTGGGTTTGAAGCTTTGAGCTTTGAAGCTTTGAGGCTTCTGAATCGTGCACACATTGACAGGATTTCGACTTAGATAGTCTGCATGACTCATAAGCGTACCTTTACGATATTCTAGGCCAAAATCAAAATCTTGGAGATACACCCACTACCGTGCCACTCTAGGTAACAAGTCTTTTTTACGCTGCGTTAGTTTTAACGCATTGCAATCAGTGACTACAGTAAATCGTACTCCCACAAGATAAGGCCTAAAATGCTGAAGTGCTTTTACAACAGCAAGGGTCTCAAGTTCGTAAGAGTGATATTTGCCCTCAGCTCCCTGTGTTAACTTAGAGAAATATGCTACCACTCGTTTAAAACCACCCTTGTGTATTTGCATTAGGACTGCCCCATAACCAATGGAGCCGGCGTCGGTATGTACCTCAATAGGTAAGGAAGAATCATAAATGGCGAGGACCGGCTCACTTGTAAGGCATTCAACTATGTACTTACGAGCAGACCGCTGATCGGAACCCCATAAAAACTCTACACCCTTCTTCGTTAAATTAGCTATGCAAGCAGTTTTCTGAGCGAAGTCAGGTATGTATCTCCTAAAGTAGCTGGCTAGGCCCATAAATTGACGAACATGCTTAACAGTCTTTGGTTCCTTGGAATCGAGTAACGCCTTTACCTTATTAAGACTCGGTCGTACCTGACCACAACTAATACTTCGGCCTAGATATTCGACTTCCGTCGTGAGAAAGGAACATTTCTTTAAATTAACAGAAAAACCAGCTGCAGTCAAAACCGTAAGTACCTCTCGCAAAAGAACAAGTCCTTGGTCTACTGTCTTGCTCAGAATCAACACATCATCGATGTAGACGAGGATATCACCAGATTCAATGAATTTACGAAGAGTTTTTGCGATAATACGCTGGTACACTACGGGAGCGTTAGCCAAGCCATACGGCATTTTCAAATATTCGTAATGCCCTTCGGGTGTTACGAATCCGGTAAGGGGGACTGACTCTGCCTGGACTGGAATCTGATGGAAGCCTGTCGCCATATCAAGGCTTGAGAAGTACTGGCTCTGACCCAAACGATCTATATGGTCGTCGATTCTCGGCAATGGAAAACGGTCTTTAATGGTTACGTCGTTCAATTTCCGATAATCGACACACATCCTATCCGAACCGTCTTTCTTCTTTACGAGAAGTATGGGGCTCGCATAGTCTGACTCAGACTCTTGAATGATTTTCTTCTCTAAAAGGTCCTTAATAATGTCACGGACTCGAAGAGTCTCGGCATGAGACAGTCGATAAGGTCGATAATTAACCGGACTAGTACTGCTTAATTTAATAGCCATGCTACCCGTATTAACGGTAGAGATAGCAGTACCGGTAATAAAATATTGAGAAAAGTCATTAATAATTGCTAATAGTTGCTGTAACTGATTGCCAACGAGAGATGTATTAATTGGTACCGATGAGTCAGACTGAATGGTCATAACCCTACTAGAGTTATCTGCTTCCCTAGTAAGTTGCTGGGAATCACGTGTACGAACGTACCGTACACCCTTCCTATTAAGGACATCTGTACCCACTATGATTGGTGTATTCATAAATTCAGACCCCACAACATACAAGTCAACTTCCAAGGTTATGCCGTCAAATTCGACCGGTAAAGTAACATACGATGTACTTTCAATTTCTTGACTTCCTAAACCTTTTAGTACACGAAACGTTGGTCTGCGCGTGCAGACAAAATACTTTAACATCAATGACGAAACAAGTGAAATAGTCGAACCACTGTCTATCAGTACATCTACAGGTACACCTTGAATTACTGCCACAATAACATCATTATTGCGGGTAGATAACATTTCTCTACAAAGGTTAACGTTATTTTTACTACGTGACTCGGACTTTAACTTCGCAAAACATGTATCTATTTTGTGACCCGGTTTTTTACAGAACGAACAAGGTTCAGATTTCGTCGGCACAAAACTAGAGTTCGTATTACTGGCACTACTACAACTAGTGTTACCTAAAGTCTCACCGGAGCTAGTCTTAAGTTTCTTACACATGGCTTGAGTATGCCCCTTAAGTCCACACGAAAAGCACTTACCATCGTCAAACTTACGTTTTCTGTATGCACTGTCATGGTTATGCCTATCTTTTGTGCTAAAAGATGTGTTAGGTTTACTACGAACAGTACTAGTTTTCGTTGTACTAGACTTTACGTAAATTGAAAAAAATTCAACTAAATCATCGGGTGAAAGTTTTGCATTAGTAGCAAAAGCTCGAATATGTGGGTCGGTAATACCGCGTATTACAATTGCGGAAATTAACTCATCGCTAAGACCTCTAACTATACGCAATCGAAGTAATGAGCGACGGGTATAATCGGCATAAGTAGGGTAGTCATCGGAATTTTTACACATTACATCAAACAAAATATTCGCAATATCGGGCGTTTTGGGACACAAAGGTTTAAACTCTCGCTTAAAATTGCTCCAGGAACGGTCGTTGGTTACCCACTCATTTAACCATAGTCGGGCGTCCCCCCTTAAGCAATTTCCTATGCGTGAAAGGCATTCGGTGTCACTCCAATTATTTAAAGCTTTTGCACGGTCAACCTCTGCGCACCAATCGTCAATATTATGTAAATTTGGGTCAAACCTCGATATATAAAAATGTTGATTTGACCTTACCGTGGTGTTGATTGACCTGATGGCATCAACAATCCTGTCGGTTACCGTTGGCTTCACTGGCGCGCTGGCTCCTCTTCCAGCGTGCTCCAGGCTGTCTCCCAATGCTTGGTCCGCGCATGAGGCGCTGGTAGACGGCGGCACAGGCAGTCCAGGCGACGACGTCGACGCGTTGTCACGGGTCGGCACGAATACCTGCGCCGGCTCGTACCGCGCGGGCGACGGTGACGACGCATGCCTATGCTGCGTCGGCGTGCGTACACGGCGATCCAGCAACGGCGGGGTGTGGTCCCGCGATGACAGGGTAGATAGGCGCGCTCCATTGTGCGCCGGTGACTCACGTCGATCACGCGATCGAGATGATCGCGCTGTGGCTCGTTCTTCTAACGCTGCGAGCCTGCTCATCATCGTCTCCATCATCTGCCTGAACTTACCATCAGGCGTGCGGTGGCGTCGTCTACTTGACCGCCGAGGCGACCTATCGTGTCGGCTGCGACAACGCTCACGGTCTGACATTTTCCTCCAAAATTACAAAAACAACAAGCGGGCGAGATATAATCAGATGGATCCTATCCCACTTCTGATCTTGTCTATTCGACACTATTTGACTTAAAAAAAATCACGATAACAACAACCTAAGTAATTTAATTCTAATAAAATTATTACAAACGAAATATAAAGAACAAAATTAACAAATTAACTAATAAAAAATATAGGTAGGTAGGAAAATATCAGACAACAGTATGGGAACCACTGTCGTGTCGTGTGTAGGTAATGGAATCCACCCATGGAAGATAAGTACTAATACTATATTTATATGTACCTAACTGGTATTTATATATTATAATATAATATTTGTCAATGTCGATTTTTTGTCTGTGACTAAATGCAACTGGTTAGTTATCCAATCATTTACTTTGTAGGTATGTATCAATTAAAGAACTAATTAATTATGTTGATGCATACATCAATAGGACATGTCCTAGGACATCCCAATGATTTCATGAAAAAATAACATATATTTCCCACAACTTTTTGATTATGTTGTATTTCAGCATAATATTTATGTTAATTAACTGTCAGCTGCTATGTGAAGATTTGCATACTTATTGAAAAAGGATAGCCTATTGCAAACTCCAACTAAGTATGTTGAGTCAAGAGAGACCCCTTGTACTTAAAGATCCTCAATTGTAATGACAGTTAAGGCAATATAATAATAATATTTATGGATATTATATATACTACAGATATATTTATATTAGGTTAAGGGCAAGGAATGTCGCCAGACGTATCAGAGGTGTGATGAGAATATATGTGACTAGATACTCCTTTTTTCTTCACTCTGGTTCACTATCCCGTCTCTGAAGGCAACACCCCCCCCCCCTTCGTTGAGGCGTCAGCATGTAGGTGAAATATTATTTAAATTATATGTATAGTTGCATACATTAAGTACTATGCTACTGCCTTTTTTTTTGTTTTTTTAAAATAATTATATTAATTAGTATGATTTTATTAGTATTGTAATAATATTCAGTATTTTATAAAATGACTGTTGTGTAATATCTGGTTTCTGACCATAATATGTTTGATTTTTTAATTGTAGAAGTTAGTCATAATTCTAACCGTTACAATTTTTTATACTAAAATTGTTTTCACCAATATTCTATAGCATATCATGCTATCTGACCATCTTTGTATACCAGTATCAGTAGTCATAGTGTATCAATGATTTGACTTCAGATTATTTTAATTGTAGCTATGTATGTGTACTTATAAAAAATAAATTAGATAAATATGGAAATATTTATCATATTCATGACAGTAAAGTATTGTAAGAAAAGTGTTGTTATGTTAGTGTAACAACCACACATCAGGATTGACTTGTCAAGTATCAATCAAAGTATGCATGTTCTAAACTGAAATGAGTCACATTTATACACAGTTTTTCATTAAACTGAAAAAATATACTTGAATTCATAATTTTTTCCAACAAGGCAGCAATCCTTTGATGTCTTTCATGTTCTAATAAGAAATTGATATTTACAAGTTTATAAATATGGTACAGCCATATATAATTGAGCACTCTTACAAGTTGTCATTGGTTATTCTTGTACCTTTCTTCACAGGGCTGTGTTTTACGTAGGTATACAAGACAGATGTATTAATCTGTGATAGATAACACTTCTAAGAAAAATTGGTAACTGTAATTAATACATTACCAAGATTGGTGAGGACATGATTGTTTATCTGTAAAAGATAAATATCTCACAGTTTAGATGTGGTGGTCGTTGCAGGCAGGGCACTGTTGCTTCTTCTGTTCTAGCTGCGATGGCTCCTTCCATTTTCAGTATGGTGTCACTGACTGCATCTGAAGTATCAACTTGCCCGAGGAATTACCTCTTTATGTTATGCTTGATGTTTGTTGGTCCGATTAATCAAGGTTTCCTGAAAAGCTGCTTTGATGACAATATTAAACTGGAGTGCCCCCGAAGGAAGCGCTCTGATAATAAAAAAGACATAATTTGCTTGTTATGTGTTAGTGAATTATCTATAACCATATGAGAGTTGTTTACATAATGCCGATTGTCAGCATCTTGTCAACTTTGTCTGTGATAATGTAGCATAGTTGTACCTGTGTTTGTAGGTACTTACTAAGTTGTTACTGTTACACTATTGCTGTCAAGCATGATTTTTCACAAACCTAGACTAGGTGCATGGTGAATCAAGTGTGTGTAACAATTTCACAAACCAGTGGCTTATTAGTGTTTGTAGCACAGACCACGGTAGCTCATTATGTGTTGTTGAATTGCAGTGAGACAGTCCCTTAATCTGACTGAATTGCATATACATGTTCGTAAGTAATTCAATTACTTAAAGTAGATACATACCAGTTTTCATTGAAAGATGGGAATTTATTTAACGTGGGCAGTCTGATGCGACCTGTCCGAGTGCTAAATAAGTGTAATGCATGGGTCAGCTCAGTTGTTTTGACAATTTAAATGCAAGTCCCAATAAACTTTCATAATTCCTTATTTAAATTTTTCTTCTTGTTGTCCCAGTTGTTAAATACATTTTTGTTGCCTCATGCAGGCAACCCATATTGGCTGCTCGAATTTCATTGTTCTATTTGTTGTTGTGGGATTCCACTCAAGTCTGGGCAGTCCTGGTGGTCTGTCCAAGGTGCTAAATAAATTCAATACATGAGACAGTCCAATTCGACTACTCGACTTGTATTGTTTTGTTTTATTATTGGGTGGGAGTCCAGTTTATTTAGTTTGGGCAGTCCTATGATCTGTCCGAGGTATTAAATATATTGAATGCATGAGACAGTCCAATTTGACTACTCGAATTGCATTGTTTTGTTTTTGTTGCTGTTATGGTGAGAGTCCAGTTTATCTAGCGTGGGCAGTCCTGATGATCTGTCCGAGGTGATAGATAATTTTTATGCGTGAGACAGCCCAATTTGACTACTCGAATTGCATTGTTTTGTTACTCCCAGGTTCCCAAATTCTTGGTAGGTAGGTACGTAACTTGGTTTACATACCTATGCTCTTGAATTAAATAAGTTATATCTCTTGAAATAGATAAAAGTTATGCGTGAGACAGCCCCATTCGGCTACTCGAATTGCAATTTTATTTGTTTTTTCTAAATTCGTTGTAGATGCAGGTCTTAACTTGACCGGGTGTAACTTGGTTAACTCGGTTTACATTCTTGAAATTAATGTTAAAATCACTATAGAAACACTCACTATTACAAGACTTTATACACCTATGGGGTGTTTTTGCAGTAATATTGGACAATTTACTCATAAAACAGCTACGAGTAAATTTTTTGTGACGAGCGTAGCGCACTAAAAACGCGAATGACAGCAGGGCTGGCGCGGGGCACAGAGTAAATAGAAAATTTCTAGAGATGATATTCTCTCAACGAGTGACGAGCAGTACCACCGAAAGGCGTTACTACATAGTTTAATAATCTCGAGGACGAAGCAAGAAAGTATAATTTAGTTTTAGTGAGCAATTTTGTACCTACTTATCAATTGTACCTACTTATCAAACAAAATTGTGGTTTTCGATTTCATAATTATACAGTCGACTCTTGTTAATTCAAACCTGCGATAATTCGAACCTCTCTATAATTCAAAGTTATCACGAGTTCCCTACAAAATCTCTTTATGTTTCGAACTAAATCAACACATTTTTAAACACTTGGTAATTCGTACGAAAAAATAATTGCTAATCGGCGTCCAACACTCGACAATTCGAAGTTGCAGAGAGAAAGATTGTAAATACATACATTTTGCGATTAGGTCAAACTTGTAGGTATCAACTTGTTTGTTTGTTGAGCCTTTGTTTTGGTTATGATTAGTTTAACTTATTTGACTCACACTTCCCACACTTAATAATTCGAAGTTTTATTTATTTTCAACCGACTTCAAAAAGGAGGAGGTTCTCAATTCGTCTGTATGTTTTTTTTTTTTTTTTTTTTTTTTGTATGTTTGTTACGCGATATCTCCGCCAGTTGTGGACCGATTTTAATGATTGTTTTTTTATTTGGTAGGTCATACATCAGAGGTGGTCCCGTTCAAATTTTATCGAAATCGGTTAAGCAGTTTTGAAAATATCAACAAAAATCTAAAATTTGTTTACATCGATGATATTATCGTTTACTCCGAAACATCGCTGTCTTATTGGAGCAGTGCGTTTAGTTGGCTAACAAGTACTTCTAAACAAACTTTCCACTAAAAATTACAAAATAAAATTACTTTTAACAAAAAAGTTAAACCGCCTTCAAAAAATAATAAAATAATTTTGTCTAAAACAGTTTGGGAAGTCGGTGGCGAAAATAAAAGACCCACTCAAATAGAAGTCACCGACTTCCCAAACTGTTTTAGACAAAATTATTTTATTATTTTTTGAAGGCGGTTTAACTTTTTCTCTCACAAATTTCGAACCATTTGATATTTCCAACACTCGATAATTCGTAATATTTTAAGAGTCCCTAGAGTTTCAAATTAACGAGAGTCGACGCAACTCTAAATGGTGCATTAGAGCCTTATTCCTATATGAAATTAATTGCTCTAATGTATTTGCCTAAGTAAAAATGATCAACTTCAACATCAAGTTCCAATGTTTTTATTTCAAATAAGCTTTTACAAGCGGTTATGAGACGTTATTGATTCTAGTAGTACGGTCACAAAAAGATATTGATAATGACACTCTTTTAAATAAAAGGTTATTCACTGGTACATTATGGTGATAACAGAATGTGAGGACTTTGGTGGTTAATGTCATAACTAGCCAGTTGGAATTAAAATTAAGAGAAGGTTCCTAAAATTTGAGAATAGTGTCATCCTAAAAATAGAGAATCATATAATATTTATTTAAATCATATACAAACACACATACATACCATCACGCCTGTATTGCCCGAAGGGTTAGGCAGAGCTGTACTTAATGTACACCCACAGTTCGCCGTAATGTTTAGGTCCCATTTAATAGCGGGCGAGCCTATTGCCATTCACCGGGCACAAATCCAGACTCCGAGCTGCTACTGAGAATTTCATAGAAAAACCCAAATAACACTTTGTTCGACCTGGGGATCGAACCCAAGACCTGTAGAGGAGCAGTCGCGATTGGGACCACTAGAATAACGAAGCAGTCTGTCTGTCTGCTTCTTAAATCATATAGTACATCAATTTTAATAATCCCAAGTGTTCCTCTATCTTATCATGTATTGGAGTCTGGTCAGAGGCCGCCACTTAAGTCAAAGTTTAATCAATAGATCCGGGACTTTGCTCACGGGAATGATATAGTTTGTAGCAAAACCTGATACTTTGACCAAGTTTTGGATTCAGACCTTCGTCCTAATACTTCAATCGAATATTTTCCTTTGACTGTTAACAGATCTTGGAAATTTGATTACCATAAGGGTAAATATCATCTGGAATGTCATCAGTTCACAGTTTCGGATGAGCTGGTAATTTCCCGCGGGTAGGAAACATAAAAAGTTCTTTAGGTATATTCAATGACTTTCTTATTAAATTTATGGTACATGCCATTATTTTATGACATTAAAATAAAAAAGGTAGGTAATACCTAGATAAGTAAGCCAATGAACATATTTTATTATTTTATTACTTAAGGTTTGCTAACAAATCTAAGAAACATTCGTACGAAATGTAAATAAAATGTTTTCTTATATAAATACATGTAACTGTCTCTTTAGTCTAGGTCCTAAGCGCGACTGCTATGCTAGAGGACATTGATTCCCAAGTCGATAGTGTCATTATTAGATTTTTCTCGGAGTTTAGATAATTATGTGCCTGGTGAATGTAGGCTCGCCTCATATTACATGGGACCTAAACTTTGCTAAAGCGAACTGTAGGTGTACATTAAGTACACCTCTGCCAAGCCCTTCGATAAATACCGGCGTGATGGGTTTGTTATCAATCCATGTCTTTAAAAATCCGATCGAACATTTAACATTATGTTTAACTTAATATTCATGACAGCTATAATCATATTTAAATAATTCATAAAACCATAATTTTCTATTAACAACTTCATCAATTAGTAACTTAATCCTTAGCTATCCGTAAAACAAAATGTAACTATGAATTATAAGTTCATTTTTGGCGCCGAATAATATTAATGAGATCGCAATATTGCCTTCTAACTCTTTGGGCTTTATTAATTTGATGCCTGGTGAAATATTAATTTAAAAAGGATTTTCTAAGGCTGTAAATCTTAACGGTAACAAGGCTTTATATCTTGAGGGCTGACATCGTAAGAACTAGGTCAAACATTTCCTATTTGAGTAACAAAGCACTATCGACTGTCAGCTCGCCGTTAACATTTTTATACTCAGATCAAATAAAAAGTTAAGATGGAACTTTGCGAACAAAGAAGTGAGGCCGGTTAAAACTACGCCTTGCCGTGTACAAACAATTACACGCCCACACGCAGGGATACGTTAATGACGTTTTGATAGACGTGTAGCGATAGCCGACTCCGCTCGACTGACAAGATAAGGCGTAGTTTCGGTATACGTGTGTGCGTGTAATTGTGTTTGTACACGACAAGGCGTAGTTTTAGCCGGCCTCACTTCTTTGTTCGCAAAGTTCCATCTTAACTTTTTATTTGATCTGAGTTTTTATACAATAATAATTTATTTGTTTCTAGTAATACATTCACATTATAATTTATTAGCTAGATAGTTTTAAAAGGATAGTGCAAAAGGTATTGATATTGTCTGTAATATCATTGACAATCACTCTAGTCTAGAACATACATACTTACCATCTAGCCTGTATACCCCGAAGGGTTAGGCAGTGGTATACGCACGGCTACACATCAAGCTATATAAAACCAGTTTACGTTGGTCTTTTATATTATAGGAAGCCTATACATTGCGAGATTACCTTAAACTGGTTTTGTATAGTGACCTGTAGCTGTGCTTACTAAATGTACACCCACGCTTCGCCGGTATGTTTGGATGCCATGTCATGGAATTATACCTCACTAGTCTAATGGTCCCAAGTGTGACTGCTCCTCTAGAGGTCACGGGTTTGATTCCCGGTCGAGCAGCGTTATTGGGTTTTTCTATGAAAATCTCAATCTCAGTCTCAGCACCTCAGAGTTTGGGATCGGCCCGGGTTGATGACAATAGGCTTACCCCCTATAACATAGGACCACCTCTGCCTAAACCTTCGGGGGAAACAGGCGTATGAATGAAAATATTTAAACACATAGGTACATACATACATATTATTACGCCTGTCTCCCATGGGGGTAGGCAGAGACTATAGATTTCCACTTGCTACGATCCTGGCATACTACTTTCGCTTCATTTACATTCATTCATTTATTTAAATACCTACATCTTTTCATAAACCCAAGCACCACTTTAAGCCTGGTCTTTCATATAATTACAGATACCAAGAAGACATAAATACCCCGCAGAAGATAATAAAACTCTTATATCCAGCGCCGTCGTGGATAGCTGAGTGAGCAACCACAAAGCCTGCGAAGAATGACGACTTGATAGCGACACTTACCGACACAATGGACTGCTGCCACTGTAGACTGAACTTAAATGCACTTGATTTATAATCTACTATCATTTTTACGAGCTTTTATTTCACTTGCAATGTACAGTCGCCAGGTCAAGGTATACATACATACACTCACGCCTTTTTCCCATAGGGGTAGGCAGAAACTACAGAACGCCATCTGCTACGATTCTTGCATACTTCTTTTGCTTCGTCCACATTCATACATCTTGTCATACACATGCGCCGGTTGCGGGTATACATGATTTTAAACCTTAAATTGTTGAAGATAAAGTTCAAAATCAATTGAAAATTTGACATTTTGTGGTAACTTGATGTGCTGGCCGCCGTACCTATGTTGCCGTATATATGTAACTGTTTGTTTGGGCGGAATCTTGCAACTCAATTTTGAAGCAAATATCTTTAACTGATTGAGCAGCAATTTTGTATACACGTTTAGTTTGGATGACAATGCATGGTTCGCTGTGACGTCATTCTAAATCCAACATGTCGGAACACCCAAGATGGCGGACTTGTTATTTTTAAGCTTTCCTACAATATGGGTAACAAATGAAAGGATTTGCTTACTTTATCGTCCTTCGTCGGGCACAGCAACTTTTTTAAAAGGCCGGGCGCTGCCGGGCCGTGCGCTGTTTTATTAAGAGACGTCCAGCAGGGACGAATATAGGTTGATGATGTAAATATAGTAGCTCATTCACAACACAACACACCGCCGACCGTAAAGGGATGTGGGCATTCATGCAAATACTCTCTACAGCGGCTAATTCCCGCGCGGTTAAGCGTAAATCATTCCACCACGTAATTATCCTTATTACTGTAACATGAGGCAGTCAACTGGTATTGATGTCAATTTTGAATTAAATAGGTAGATGTATCATTTTTAGTTCTAGGCATTTAGCGTAAAAAAGTCAACTACTAAGCCAATACAAACTTCATGGGACTCATGCATTGATTTCTTCATTAAATTGTACCAAGACTGTGCTAGTATTCTTGTGGTTACATATTATGAATAAATAAAATAAAAAATAAAAAGCCTTTTATTCCATGCATTTACAAAATATTATTAGAATAATGAATTTCGAATCACATGCATGATTATTATTAATTTTCTTTGAAAGGTTACAGAAAATAGATAAAAGGAAAAAATATCAATATAACATTATAAATATAAAACATATTATTCTATCACGCCCGCATTCCGAGAAGGGTTAGACAGAGGTACTAACAGTCCGCCTGCCGGTTTGTTATGTCCCGTGTAATAGGAGCGAGCCAGTGCCATTCACAGAGCACATATCCAAACTCCGAGCTGCAATCCTGCTACTAAGAACTTATTGAAAAACTCCATAACTGACTCGACCTAGGAATCGAACCCTTGATCTCTAGCAGTCGTATTTATGACTACTAGACTATTTAGGCAGCGACTCTCACGCACTATCAGTAACGTGACATAGTTAACACTCTCTACGTATACAATTCAGTTAATACCACTTGCAAATACAGAAATTCGGTGAATGCCTTGAGATATCACCTTCTGTCTGTTTCTCGTGCATATTGCAAGGAAATTGTATTATCAGCTCAACCAGCTGTCTTCCGTCGTGAGAAATTGAGATATCATGTGTTTTGCATATGTAAAATTATAATATTCTGACGGATATGAAGGGATTATTCAAGAGAATGTTTGTTGTAATATGCATTGTTTACAATCTCTGATAAGCTTCTATTTTGCTTGGCAATCAAGTCAAAACGTACAACATAAGAACTGTGTCATCGTTACGTATTCGTTCTTGTATAATGTATAATGTACAGTCACCATGAAATATATCCGAGCAAACAAACTGTTCATAATTATTTGAGCAACTAGAGAAATTAAACCATATCTCAGCGACACAAAGGATGTTTTAGAATGCGCACTACACACGGCAGCTGTCACTCTGACATGTATTTCATCCAATTGAGATAACCTTTAATTTCCCTAGTTGCTGAGATAATTATAAATAGTCTGTTCGATATATTTGATGGTGACTGTACTATATATAATATTTGAAATCTAAATCAAATCCAGTATTTATTATTGAAATAAACTTCAATCTAATTTAAATTACAAGACACTTTAGTACCATCATTATAGAGAGTGGACATCCACAATGGGGAACGCTCATAACATTGCGAAAAAAAAAACAAAACGGCTAACACCACGCCATAGCTATTCGATGATAATAAAAAAATATATATATGAAGTCGGCATTACGATAGGTACGACATAAAAATATATATACAACATACATTAAAAAAAGCTCTAACATAGAAAACTTCTAAAAAAGGAATTTCTGAATATAGTCTCTTTACGCAGAATACTTTAATCCAAGCGTCGTTGTGTCAGGGGACCGCTAAGATTGATCAGTCTCACTTATATAGAACTTATAACACCCCTCTTTTTTTGTCAAGGTTCGTCATTTTATCTACTTAGCTTAATTCCAAGCACAAGGTAGATGCCGTACATCATCGAGGAGTTTTTTTAGCGGGTTGGGTGTCCTGTCCACAGGATTCTTGTGATAATGTAACATGTAACATGATGTATGGATGGATGTACATATTTTTTTAATATCATTGACAAGTGACAGGATTTCAAATTTCAAATCGATCAGACCTATCGTCGTTGTTTTTTGATCTTCATCAACTAGAACAAAAGTGATGAACTTCATAGGACTGAGCAGATTTTCTTAAAACTCTGTTTTAAGAAAATCTGCTCAGTCCTAAGAACTTTCCGGATTGAGAGACCTCTCAACCAAAAAATCTTCATCAAAATTGGTTCATTGGTTTACAAGCTTGATACCACAGACAGATACACACTACAAACTTGTAAAACCCGTCTTTTTTTCGGGGGTTAAAAACATGATAAAAATCAATGTAATGGCTTATGAAGTCAATAAGCTAGGTGTGATTGTGAAAATATTAAATGGAAAAATAGCAGGTGCAAATATTCGAAACGGTAAATTCAATTTGGCTTTGCATATAAACCCGATTGAAAGCCGCTGCCCATTTCATATAATCCGATCGCGAAACATTTAAAGGGTTTTGTCGCCTTATGACCAATCATTTTAAGGGTATCGATAACATTTTATAGAAATTACAGCGAATAACTTTAGGGTTACGCAGAATTTGCACCTTGTGACCGAGACCCTTTTTCCTAAATTTGCAACTGTTGGATACTAGTTTTACTGCTTATTTCAAGTGTTTACAGTTGTAGTTTTCAGTAACATAAACACGACTGAAATTGTAACAGTACAGCGAGCTCAATTACAACCCGCATTTTACGACTACCCGCAACTTGTAGACAATTAGCCGAACCGGAAATTAAACACAGGCTTGACCGCACTGAGGGACCGCCTTTATTAATACGACTCCGGATGTCTATGAGAGAAACATGCCCAGCGATGAATCTTGAATGAATTAGACCTTTCCTAACTGACCGTTTCGGGAAGACTCTTGACTATTAACTTTGTTGTATGTTACCCTAAAGTTAAAGCAATTTGTGTTGGTGAAGGCTTTAGACAGAGAGTGGAAAGATTCAAATTTACAAAGAAATTTTATCAGTTAGTTCAAGTTTATTAGAGCTTCTGTTTCAGTTTGTTTGTCGTGTTCAGCTAGTTGCCCGTTTCGCTTATCAACAGTACAGTAAACTACATGATCGACATATCTAATGCCGATTTTCATTGATAGTAGTGAATCATTACGTCTCGTTTATTATAATTATTTTTTGCTAGTAAATAGGTAAGTCTAGTGCTACGGTCCTGCACTCGATTTCCCGGTTGAGCAAAGTGTTATTGAAATTTTCTATAAATTTCTCAATAGCAGCTCGGAGTTAGGATTTATGCCCGGTTAATGGCAATAGGCTCGCCCCTATTACATTTGCCTTTTCCTTCGGGGATTACAAGCATGATGATATGTTTATTTTGTATTAGGTATACAAGTTATTATTAACTACATACATAACTGCCTCAGCCTTCAAAAGCTTCTTAGTGGTTCAAGCTTACTGTATACACTTACACTGTTTGTTCACAAAACAGTGTACTTAAACAATGTATTAACTACTTGTATTATTCACGTTTTGATTAGGTAATTACTGTGTATTTGATGTTTCTTACCATAATATTGGAGAACATAATATTGTGTATCGTGTTACAGGTATAGTTAACAATAGCAACAATAAACTTGATAATAACAGATCGGCGTCTGTAATTAACTACGAAAATTAACGTCTACATAATACCTTTGAAATGGTTATATTATATTTTGCATAATGGTTATTATGCAAAATATAAAATAACCGCTTCAAAGGTATTGTTGGCCACCACTGCTCCTATAGGGGTGACTCAGTCCTCTAAGGGAGCAGTGAGCAGGGAGCCTACTGATAACGACCGCGACTTCCGAATTGAAAGTCAAAGGTTCGAACCGATACAGGCGCTTTACTTTGTGTCAATTATTTCATCACAACTTCTCCGAAAACGGTGAATGAAAACATCGTGAGGAAATCGGCATGTCCTAAAACCACAACTCCGAAGACATGTGTCATCTACCATTGCTCATTGGGCCCTCGTAGTGGATGACGGCTCACTCCCGCTCACCGAGAGGAGGAGAGGCCCAGCAGTGGGATCATTTTAGGCCGATTATGCTAATTGTGTCTTTTGTGGTAATTTGAATACATTATAGCAAGTCACCATCATCAACTGATTTACTGTCGCACTTCTGGGCACGGGTCTCCTCTCAAATTGAGAAGGGTTAGGTTATAGTCTACCAAGCTTGCCTCATGCGGAATGTCAGACTTCACAAGCAATCAAATAAACCTCTCAGGGATGCAGGTTGCCTCAAGGAAAGAAAAAAATTTCCTTCACCGTTTTATGCGAGCGATCATTTATTAATTAATATTAATGCGAACATGACTTCGATTTACATTAGATTTGAACTGAACTCCTATGACTTGGCAGTCCAAACGTTCATATACTTAATCTATGACTATAACAACAAGTAATTATATTGCAAAATATTTTTTTTCCGTTTGTCTAATAGCCCTAAGCGCGATTGCCACGTTTGAGGTCCTTGGTTCGATTTCCAGGTTGAGCTAAATTTTAATTAGGTTTTTCTATAAATTTCCCAGTAGCACCTCGCGGAGTCTGGATTTGTTCCCGGATAATGGCAATAGGCTCGCCCCCTATTACTAAACATACTGGCGAAGTGTGGGTTTACATTACTGCACCCTTTTGGGGAATACAGGGTTGATGGTATGTTATAATGATAATTGTCTAACATTTGAATATTACGTCACAAATAATGTATGTTCATCATTCCTAAAACAACACACAATATGATCAAAACGAACAAAAAAATAATCACGGCTGTTACGTCACCGCCTCGTCCTAAACACACAAATGTGAATCACACAGGGGAAATTACGTTAATATGGACCCTACGCTCTGCTTTAACCTTTAAGAATATTGTAATCTAAGAAAAGCAGTATGAATTACTTAGGTTCAAGAAATATTTATGTAAAGTGATAGCTTATGACTTTTGGACCAAGGCACGCACCTCATGTTATGTGTGTTAATGTTGCTGGCATGTCCACATGCAAGCATCAATGGGTCGGCTCGACCGGGGAAGAACTACTCTCCCACAGAATATCAACTTCAAGTAACAGTAGGTATGCGTACTCTTCCGTTTCGTACGGTGAGTGTGGAGTGCTGAGGCCCAATTCCTCCCTCAGTCCCCATCCTTCTCCTTTTCTCCTTCCATCCCTTTTCGTTAAATAGGCTCGGCAACGAATCTGCAACTCCTTTGGTATTGCAGATTTCCATGGTTGGCGATGTCTACTTACCATCAGGTAGCTCGCCAGCGTTTGCAGAGTTATCCCGTAAAAAAATGTGTGTATTTATACTCAATTATAAGGCGATTAACCATGAAGGAAAACATCATGAGGAAACCTACATGCCTGACAGATTTTCTCGATGTCGTGTGAAGTCTGCCAACCAACAGTTGGTGGACAATGACCTAATCTCTCTCATTCTATCTCTTCTCGCCAAACATATGGTTGGCACAAGTCAGTGTTTTTTTACGAACAAAGTACTACATATCTGATAGCTATTAAATAATACTTAGTTCAACACAGTAATAAAAAATGGCTTCGGTAAATCAAACTAATATTCTCTACGTTTTAAATTCGAAGCACAATAATACCTACCTAGTAATAAGCTTAATGATGAATGCTTCTAGTGACTAGCTAATAAATCAGGGCCAGATGTAGGTGGAGAGTATCTAGGATTAATTAAGTCACCTCAAAGAAGATGTCTGTCACCTTGACCTTTTATTTTATTAAACATTGTCACGGTAATGAGAGGAATTTCTTCTGTGACCGCGATTCTGATTTTAATTCCATGTAGCTATAAGGTTCAATTTTGTCAGTAGCACTACTTTTTTCGAGTTCTGCAGACGAAACCTTTTTTTATATACAACAAGCAATGATCCGCTCCTTAGTTTTTGCGCAAATCGATATAAGGTACAGTCAGCATCAAAATATCTACACATGTAAACTGTTCAAAATAATCTAAACTACTAAGCAAATTAAACCTTATCTCAACTAAATAAAGTATGTTTTAGAATGAACACCAAACAGAACCGCTATCAAGCTGTCATTGTGGCATGTTTTTTATACCATTGAGAAAAATATTAATTTCAATATTAGATGCTCTGATAATTTTGAACAGTTTTTTCGCTCCGATATATTTGATGGTGATTGTACCTGGTATTGTTGTTTTTTACGTTTAGACTACGGACCTACATATTATTATATAATTATTAGGACTACTTATATATTATGGACAGTAGGAGGTAGGTACACAGTTACACCTGTATCATATTTAATAAGTACAGATGTACTAGCAATCTGAAGACTCGAAAACAACCTAATTGTGTTACTTACTTAGCTAATATTGACTTGTGACATAAAAACAATAACAAAAATATCGTGCGTGTACAGAAAATGTACCAATTATAAGACAAAAGTAAACAAACAAAATAGAAATTAATATAAGCGAAGTAAAAAATGAGAATGCGTGTTGTCGCTGCGTACGGAACATTTTTTCCGTTTGTTTTGTTAGGAGATGTATGAATGTGGACGAAGCAAAAAAAGTATGCAAGAATCGTAGCAGATGGCGTTCTGTAGTTTCTGCCTACCCCTATGGGAAAAAGGCGTGAGTGTATGTATGTATGTAAGTTTTTGTTAGGGTATAACATTATCAATTTGTAATTATTAAATATCCTTGTAACGGGCTGTTTTTTGATGAAGTAGGTACTTATCTGGATCTTTACAATCAGTTTAATAAATTTCAGACTGTTAAAAAATAAGTCTCTTTAGTCATACATAAGTTAAAAGAAAAGGAAAATTTTGCAGTAATAAAATCTTTAAACAACAAAAAATAAGTATTCAAACACTTTTGAACGGTCTCTTACCACAGTACCTATCTATAACAAAATTTAATACTGTGCTCTTACTAAACTTGCTTTTGCCTACATAATTGCTCCTATTTATTTAACCTAACATCCTAATTGTCTATTTTATGTATATTTGTTTTTAACTTTATGAAGCATTGTGTAGGTTACTGCCTCGTTAGTCTATTGGTCCTATGCGCGACTGCTACCCTAGAGGTCTTGGGTTCGCTTCCCAGGTCGAGTAAATTATTATTGGGTCTTTCTATAAAATTCTCAATAGCAGCTCGGAGTTTGGATATGTGTCCGGTACCTAAATATACCGGCGAACTGTGGCTGTACATTAAGTAGGTACGTCTCTGCCTAACCCATTGGGGAATACAAGCGTGATGGTATGTTATATGTGAAGTATTGAGTATTCTGTCCCAATGTTGGTATATGATTTTTTTTTATTCCATTTAACCAGTGTGTAACAACCCTAATATTTCAATCCGCGTGTAAATAAACAAATGACAATTAATTTTAAATTACTGGTATCAATATTACTTTGGTAATGATTATGGTTAATGTATTGCTGCTCACGAATAAAACCGCCTCATTATTGAAATGAGGTTTTACGTAAGTAATTAAATATCGCACATCCGATAAAATAGTGTAATAACTGAAAAAGTTAAAATTTTCTGGAGATTTTTTTAAACTTTTATTATAATGCAAATACATTGCATTTTTTAAATAATACCTATATACTTACATGTTATTTACTTAATGGAATTATTAACTTTTTATTGTAAAGTGGGAAATGGCGATACTTATCTCTTGTTAAGAAGACACGTTATTGGATTTTTTCAAGTTATTACTGTATTTGATCGGAGTACGTAGTAATATTTAATGTAGGGTTATTAGTTATATTGTAGCCCCAACATTACCGCCAATCTTACACGCACAAATAAACATAACGTTTTTATATTTATACATAGAGAAGTAGAACGAGAAGTAGAACCTTCATATTTTTGGTACAAGATGTAATAATACCAAACCTCATGAATACTATAAGACCTTAGTTCTGTATTTCTTGAAGTACTGGTGTCTGATGTTACCTTTAAATATGTATGAAATATTTTATCTTGAATTCAGGTCAAATTCTCGTTCATATCTAGTATCTTCGTGAAGTCAACCAAGCGAGTTGGCAACTCCTGCTCTCAAATAACATTGGAAATTAGTTAATCGAGTGGAGAGTTTGGATAGGAGAGATATTTATAGCGTCCAGCCTTAGTTCGGACGGCACCGGACAGCCTTGTAGAGATAAGCTTACAGTAGTTGAGAAGGCACTATTTGTTTGTAAACTCTATCTCATATAACGGCCGTTTTCAAGAACCTATCTATCGGTTGTTTTACAACAGGACAAAAGGATAGATTTGTATATCTTTAGTAATCTATAGTTATACAAATATATCCTTTTGTCCTAACTTTCATTTTCAATAACCTATCGACCGATAGCATTTTCTATCGAAACTCGCCATCTGTCGCCGGGAGGACGGATAGCCTACTAGAGATAGGGTCGCTCATACAAAAAATGCTCACCTGTGTTTCAATATAAGTTTAAAGTTACTCTTTGATAATGGAAGCTATCTTTTGTAACGTCATTCGCTTATCTGTCAAAATCGGCCGGTAACTGCCTTTTGAAAATACATCGCTGTAATTTCTTACCATTTTAATAGGTATGGAATATTTTAGCAGTGACGGTAGTGATGTGGAATTTTTTCAAATGATAATAGATTGTGATGAAGACAGTAACAGTGATACCCAGATCACAGAAGGAGTGTAAGCCACGTGTGAATTTTATTTCATCATCGTCATCAACCCATTACATTGTCCCACTTTTGGGCACGAGTCTTCTCTTAGGATATGAGGATTTCTTCAATTTTCCAACACGTTAGTCTACTGCGGCATGTAGGTTTCCTCACGATGTTTTCCTTCAGCGTTTTAAGCACGTGATAATGAATTAATAATACGTAGAAAAATCAGAGGTTTTGAATTCTAACTCGAGTCCTTTGACAGTTTGGCAGTCCAATGGTCATATCACTAGATTATCACTGCACGCACGTCAAGTTTCTTAACTCTGCAGGAGTGTACTTTTTTAGGGATGTTTTTTATATTAATTAATATAGAACTAAGAGCTTTGCACTCTATTGGTCGTAACGTAACGAAAAGAGGGTAAAGAAAGTTTATCATTCATTCATTATAGAAAATCTCACTGAAACTTTATTCTAAATGAGAATCCAAGGATTGCTCCAGTCCATTTAATTCTATTTAAAATGCCTCTATACAAATTGAATGTAGGCGAGGGAGGCCGTCGCGTCTATTCAAGGGGCAGTATATTGTATTATTTGTAAAGATCTTCAATTTAGTCAAAGTTCATTTAAATATTTGAATGTTTTAGTTTGGATTAAGTTTTATTTAAGACTTAACAAAAGGCAAATCTACTTTTCGTTTCGCTTTAGCTAGATACTTTTATTTAATTAAAGCAGAAAGTTCAGCAACAATTACTTTGAACAATCACTTTTATTATATAAACTACATAGTTCAGTATTTAACAGTGATTTTATCACTAACGGGTTGTAGCGATGGGCTTCAACAAAATTCAGATATGAATTGTAGTTGCCTTTTGATTTGAGCCACTGTAGCATCAGCGAAGTTAGTTGTCTTAGAATTAATTTGACCGAGTTTATTAGTTTTGAAGGTCCCGCTGCTGGGCAGGGATCTCCTCTCATTTTTTTAAAAAAAAAGCTTAGTAGCAATGTGCGTCATACATTACTAGTAAACTTGTTAACCCCTCGTACTAAGCTAAATGATTGTATTACGAGTGGGTTCACGTCGGTAGTGCAATGGGTGAGTTTCGAACCGGCAACCACGTGATCGCAAGTCCGACGCCCTAGCCATTAGGCTACCGACGCTTCTTAATGAGTTAATGAGAATGATAAGGCTATGGTCCACCACAAAATGACAGATTTCACACGCCGTTGAGAAAATCTTTCAGGCGTGCAGGTTTCCTCACGATTTTGTTTGTCGATTTTCAAAAGAGTGATATTCTAATTAATTAATTAAATCACACATCATTTCGTAAAATCGGAGGTATGACTTAGCAATTCTACAATGCACTAGGCTACTGTTTCTCCTCTTTATATGGTCACTCAAAATATGAACATAAGAGATAACTTAATTTAATTTACATGGTGATAAAATTGAGGTTGTTTAAAATATTATTTTAATACCTACCTACTGTATGGTACATTCTATGTGATACCTACTCTCTATACTTTATAAATATATAATTATATACCTACGTATATCCCATGGATATATAATAGATGATCAAACGAACTTCACAAGCGAAGTTCGATCACTATTATATGAATAGCTCCATTCGAAGATATATTTTACCAGGTAGTGCCTTTATCATACAGGTAGTTCTTCGCACGCTTTTAGATTAAGTCGATTAAATCGATTCTACAATCTAATTGATACTAAAAATGACACTTGTTATTCATCCACTGACAGCACTATAAGACATCTCATTTCTTTAGAGTAAGTTGTACCCAAAACTTCTTACGGGTTGTGGAGGGATGGGACATATATCTTCGAATGGAGCTATTCATATAATAGTGATCGAACTTCGCTTGTGAAGTTCGTTTGATCATCTATTATATTTTATAGCTCCATTCTTCAGATATATTTTACCAGGTAGATGTTCAGAGTACCTGCATAGTGTCTAGAAGTTTTGTTACCAAATAGATTTATTTAGATCTATATTGTATTATTTAAATAAAACACAAAGATAATCACTGTCTGTTTTATTATTAATTTTGAACATAAGTTGTAATTAATTTTTAATAATAATGTAAGCATAATATACAATCACATATAATTTTTTAATTTTGTTTAACGGTTTACAATATCATGTACTAGAGTTCGGCGTAATCAAAGCCGTAGCTAAGTTTTCCATGACAATTGGCCGGTTGTAAAACCGTGCAAAGGCCTGTGAGTTTTGCGTCCAGCCGGCTGTCTTCCGGATTGCGTCCACGGAGACGCCGGCTGCGCGCGCGCTCGAGGTGGCGGCGTGCCGCGTGCTATGTGCGCTGAACGTCGCCACGTCGATGCCGCTCGCTGCTAATATGTTTTTAATCCATCTGGCAATTGACTGAGCCGTGGCACGTTTATATGGCCGCTTATGAGTTACGAACAAGTGGCTTGTTTCACTTGTTTGTCGGATGTTTTTTGTCATTATCAAATAATCTTCTAAACATTTGGCTGGGCAAATATTTGGTCTGTTCTCAAAGTATGGTATTATTAGCAATGGTTGCTCACGTCGTGGGTTAGAGGTTTTGATTAAATCAGAAATAGTGATGACGATTCGATTATTGGATATGACAATATCATTTACTTTAATCACTGAAAGTGTTTGTACACGGTGGGCTGTGCACAATGCGAGAAGAACCGCTAATTTTTTGGTTATTTGATCCAGGGCCAATTCATTATTAGGGTACCATTCAGAAACAAAATTAAGTACTATTTGGGGGTCCCAAATGTAATTATATTTAGGTACACTTGGTCTAGTTTTAAAGGCTCCCTTTAGTAAACGTGACACCTGTTCATTAGAACCTACTTTATTGCCCAAAAGCAGTGAGAGAGCAGAACGATGACTATTAAGAGATCCGTAAGAAGCTCCTTTTCGAAATTGTTCAGTCAAAAACGTAATTACAGTTATTATTGGAGCCTCTAAAAAATTTATATTGTAATTTAGACAATGATCCCACCATAGTTTGTACGTGGTGTTGTACTGTTTCAACGTGCCCGTCGATAATGAGGCAATCATAAGGTCTAGTGACTCTTGTGGGGTACCACGCTGTGTGAATGCTCGCCTGAGACAATCGCAGCACCCAGGGTAATCTCCCGTGGTAGATGTACTCTGTAATAAGATCGTAGGGCATCATTTAGATATATAATATCTGATTTTATTAAGTTATTTAATAGGGGAAACCATGCTTGAGAGGGCCAATAAGGAAAGACAAAGATTCCAGTGGATTTTTCATTAACAATTTTTTGCAAACATTTAGAAATTACTGAGAATGGTGGAAAACAATAAAAGTAATATTGTTTCCAAGAAAACGTAAAAGCGTCAACGGCGATAGCATCAGGATCTGGTCTCCAAGAGGCGTATGTATTGCACCTGGTATTGGAGCGAGATGCAAAGAGGTCTATATTGGGTTGACCAAATTGTTGTAGAATGGTTTCAAAGGCGTGAGTACTAATTTCTAATTCTGTATCTGGGTTAATTCTTCTGGACTCCTCATCAGCCTCCCTATTATCTTTCGTATTTATGTACGAAGCAAACAGCCATATTCCACGCTCCTCGCACCACTGCCATATATTTTTGGCCAATTGATTTAGGTGGGGAAATTGAATGCCGCCCATTCTGTTAATATAGCTTATGGCTGTTGTATTATCTATTCGAATTAGTATAGCACAGTTAGAGTAATATTGGGCAAAACATTTAAGACCTAAAAATGCTGCTTGCAGTTCTAAGAAATTTATATGAAACTTAAGTTCACTTTCTTTCCAATATCCATTTGCGCGCCTATTGTTACATACCGCGCCCCAACCGGATCGTGACGCGTCTGTAAAAATTTCTAAGTCATAAGTTTCAGGAACTAGGGAATTTTTTGTATTTAAAATATTTGTATGCCACCATTGTAGATCTGGCAAAATTATGGGAGAAGGTATGAACTTAACGTCATAATTTTTATTGTTCTGAAGGGCAAGAAACTTTTCTCTTTCCAAAGTTTTTGTATATAGCCAGCCATACCTAACAGCGGGGCAAGCTGCCGTCAATATACCAATATACTGTGAAAATTCTCGAATTGTGATTCTCGGCAATTTAAGATATTTTTCTGTATATTGTAATATACTAAAACGTTTGTTCTCAGTTAAAGATATTGACATATTAACCGTATTGAAAACAAAACCTAAGAATATACATTGTTGCTTAGGTTTGAGTACACTTTTTTCGTAATTTATGACGAATCCTAAACATTCGAGAAGTTTAACAGTTTCTCTAACATTTACTAGACAATCTTGGTAATTGTTTCCTATGCACAGGATATCATCTAAATATGATACCGAACTAAAGCCCCGACGTCTTAAGTAACTAACAACCTCCTTCATAATTTTGGTAAAGGTTCTCGGTGCTGTTGATAGACCGTAAGGTAGTGCATTAAATTGGTAAGTGGTGGTTTTTCTAGAACTATTTTCAAGCTGAAAACACAGATATTTTTTGTCATCTGGGTGGATAGGTACTAATAAATATGATTCTTTTAAATCGATTGTGGCTAAGAAGCCATTGGCAGGAATTAAATTACAAGCTGTTCTGTAATCTTCCATTTTGAAATGTTCTTTTTTCACAAATTTATTGAAATTCTTTAAGTTTAAAATGAATCTAAACGTACCGTTTGGCTTTGGTGTAAGAAATGTTGAAGAAATGTATTGTGCATGTTCATATTTACACTTAGATATAGCACCTAAATTTAATAAGTTATTGATTGCTATTTTCATCTCATTTTTCTCACTGCGAGAAAAGTAGTTTGAAGGTATATGTGATTGTGTTACTTTGGTCGTAATAGGTATACGATAACCATTTAAAATACAGTCTAAGACGAACTTGTTATTTGTGACCTTAAGCCAACAATTATAATAATAGTGTAATCTGCCTGCATGTACCTGCACTAGCGACGTGTTGGAGCACGTGATCTCGTAGCTTGTCTGGTCTGCGGTGGCGCTGCTGCAGGTGGAGGCGCCGCTGCAGTTTGATTTCGTCTGTAGTTCGCGCTCGTCCGGTTCGTCGGGTAGGGTCCCACTCGCCCCCCCCTGTTTGCCGACGTAGTATATCGAGGAGGGGGTGCCCAGTTTCCCGACTGTCTAGGCTTGGTCGGTATTTGTTGTTGGGGTGTTGATTTTGATACCACGGGTGTGGTCCGTTTTATTTGTAGCCCTTGTTTTTCGATAACTTTAGATGCCTTAATTTTTTCTGAAATCAGTGTTCCAAAGAGAGTATCATCTCTTTCTTCATTTTGAATAATGTTTAAAAATGATTTATCTAAGCAAGGTGTAATAAGCTTTGTGCGTGTTTGAGATTCTTGGTAGTGAAGATCTGTAAGGATTCTGCATCCCTCTGATAAAAGTCTTATAACTTCGACTTTTTTCCCATCATTAAGTACCGAAGACATAGCTTTAGATATGGCTGTGATGCCTAGACCTAACTGACCTTGTTTAGTTTCTATTTTCTTGTCTCTAGACCGAACTACATCTGGTACGGCTGCTGCTATCTCTGGGTTTAAGCTAGGCGCTTTTAGAAGCCTACAATTGTCGGGGATGTGATGTTCCTTCATAATTTTATCCTTTGCTTCTTTTGTTAAACCCTTACGTAGGAGTGGTAGCCAGCGTTGACCTAGATCAGTGTGAATATTTTCGCCATAAACAGGTGTGTCTTCCCCTGGGTCTCCTAACGCTAATCGTATTTCAGGGTCCAAATCCGAATGGGCGTTGACGGGTACTTGTAGTATCGTCTGGGTATTTTCTAAGGGGGCTATCATGGGGGTACATGGGTCCACGACCTCGGGTGATATGTTCTCCGGTTGCGCATTGTCATAAGACAAGATAGGTGCTGTGTCATCCACAGTTATAAGGTCATCGTGGCAATGAGGGTTGGTGTCCAACGTAATGTTATTTATTGGCGTTTCGATTTCTGTAAAACATTATGATAAAATTTATATTTTTACAGTGAGGGTACACATAAATATTTTTTAAACACCGTCGTGTATGACTCGCGGTCAACCTCCAGGTTTTTTATTGCATCATGTCACGCCTTTGTGAATAACCCGCAGTTAAACCTCCCGGCAGACTTAAAGATGCTTTTTAAATGAAATCGAATGAGATGTCTTATAGTGCTGTCAGTGGATGAATAACAAGTGTCATTTTTAGTATCAATTAGATTGTAGAATCGATTTAATCGACTTAATCTAAAAGCGTGCGAAGAACTACCTGTATGATAAAGGCACTACCTGGTAAAATATATCTGAAGAATGGAGCTATAAAATATAATTATAATCAGAGTTTAACAAATCAACCAATTAGGACAAAAAATCTGTTGATTTTAAACTACAGTTATAATTGGCGTTGTAATAGTAATTGTGTGAAATGTGAAAGCTATTCACAATAACGATAACTTCAATAATACCAGCCTATTGCTAATTATACCCGAGAGAAAACAACAATTTGTAACAAAGATGATTTATGAAAACTGAGAAACCAGTACTGAGTACCAGGATAAAACTGTTATTCCGACACAATTTTTTTCAGGAAGAGATTAAAGGGGTCTCTGTAATCTTGAACAAAAACGAAAGTTGATGTACACTCATTAACAGTTAATGGAGCTGTTTTCAACTTAATAATGCAGTGATATAAATTTTATGGAAATAAATGGTGGAAGTTCTTAAGAAGAAATGTTCGCAATAATTTATTATCTCTGTTTCAAGAAAAAGTTCCTTTTTTCATAATAACTCAAGGATTAGTTGAGGTTGGGCGCGAAATTAAAAAATCTCTTGGTTTTTCGCTTTTTTAGCAATAAAACATTCTAGGTACATGTCAGTAGAAATTGGGACATCAAAAATAACTTATTCACGAGCTTAAGCCCGCTATTTCGTAACAATCAAAGTCAACCAGTCAACTACTGACTGGTGCTTTTAACCCCCGACGCAAAAACGACGGGGTGTTATAAGTTTGACGTGTCTCTGTGTGTGCGTGCGTGCGTGCGTGCGTGCGTGCGTGCGTGCGTGCGTGCGTGCGTGCGTGCGTGCGTGCGTGCGTGCGTGCGTGCGTGCGTGCGCGTGTGTGTGTGTGTGTGTGTGTGTCTGTCTGTCTGTGGCATCGTAGGTCCCGAACGGATAAACCGATTTGGATTTAGTTTTTTTTGTTTGAAATGTGAATTAGTCGGGAGTGTTCTTAGCTATGTTTGATGAAAATCGGTCGAGATATAAAGCAATTGTCGGGGGTTCTTTAAATTTTTAATTTAGTAGTTATATTGTTACGAAATAGCGGGCTTTGTGAAAAATAAGTACCTAATATTGAAATCCGGTGATAAAGGCTAAAATTTAACATTAATTCGTACATAGTTATTTTAGTGAAGGAAAAATACGACCGCGGGCAGGATTCGAACCTGCGTCTTCTGGTTAAGTACACCAGACGCAATGACCGCTAAGCCACCGCGACCCCCACCCGCCATGTCGAAATTTGCCTTCACATTTTTAATTTACGTCTTTGAGGCGACTTCACTAAAATAACTTAGTAATCTTTGCATGGAAAATGCCTAAAATATACAAAAAGATAATTAATTCGTACATTTCATTATGTTTTTATAGTTTTTAGTAGTTATTGAAAAGGCCCTTTCCGGCAAAACAAGGGCTAGTAAAGAATATTTATGGGGTACGAAACAATTGATATCACCCCGCCCTATAGTGAGGTTTTTTTTTTGTTCGAGATAATTTTAAACTAAATCAATTTTATTAGACAATATTTTCCGTATTCGTATTTTTTTAATTATTAAATTAAATAACAAATAAACGTACCTAATTTGTTTAACTAAATTTAATTTTGTTATGATTGTTCGGCTCTATTTATAAGCATATGTGGAAGTGCATGACTGAGAGGACGCGAATTAAATGTAAAGTGAGGGAATGTTTGTCAAACTTCTCACTCAAGAGTAAATGTTCCGCGTGACCACCACTGACTGCTTTAAGGAGTATTCCGTAACTTCAAACTTCGTGAGCAATGTTTGTGTTTAGTAATTCATAGCTTGTATAGCTAGTTAGTGGTCTCGTAATAGCTGGCGGGCGCTGAGCTGTGGCACATACATATTATAGCTTTACAGATACCAACACTCTTCAAAGTACATCCAACTGTTAACGTGTATTGTGTCATCGAAGGGTATCAATTACCCAGAACAAATTAATGTATATTGAGAATTTCGATACAAATTATGGGCACAAAATTATCTACTTTATTTGCCTCGTTAGTCCAATGTTCATAAGCGCGACTGCTACGCTAGAGATCCTAGGTTCGATTCTTTCTTTAGAAATAAAGAAGGAATTGAAACTAGGACCTATCAGCGTAGCAGTCACGCTTAGGCACTAGACTAATGAGACAATAGCATAATCATAAGACGATTGCTATGCTAGAGATCTTGGGCCCGATTCTTTCTTTCGAAATAAAGAAGGAATTGAAACTAGGACCCGTCAGCGTAGCAGTCACGTTTAGGCACTAGACAAATAAGACAGTAATGGATAATAAGTTTCCTAAATCGTTTTTTAGCTCAGTAAGACGTTTTATTCCAAAGAAAATAAATAGTTTACAGTGAGCTTAGCCCACGATTATCTGCTTAGACGTTTTTTGTTTATCATTCAGATTATTTTCACAAAAACCTACCTTACTGAGTTCTATTAATAGTTTGATTGTTCAACATGTCAGCCTCAATGTCTCATATATAATATGCCAGACATTATTATTACACGTGTGACCTTTGAGGGCTGTTTCTGAGGTTAGTCAGCTATTACACATCTTATTAATATTTTCAAGATAATATCATCATTCAGAACTTATAATAACTACCCATTTATAAGTTAATTTAATGAAGGAAAAATACGACCGCAGGCAGGATTCGAACCTGCGTCTTCTGGTTAAGTACACCAGACGCTATGACCGCTAAGCCACCGCGACCCCCACCCGCCATGTCGAAATTTGCCTTCACATTTTTAATTTACGTCTTTGAGGCGACGTCAGTGACATCTGTTGAAAATGTGATTCTCAACCGACATGACATGCTTTACAGCAAGTACGATGTCGTACGATGCCACCTTACCTTTTAACTATCTTTTTGTATTTTTTAGGCATTTTCCAAAATACGACCGCACAAACAGATGCCACTGACGTCGCCTCAAAGACGTAAATTAAAAATGTGAAGGCAAATTTCGACATGGCGGGTGGGGGTCGCGGTGGCTTAGCGGTCATAGCGTCTGGTGTACTTAACCAGAAGACGCAGGTTCGAATCCTGCCCGCGGTCGTATTTTTCCTTCATTAAATTAACTTAGTAATCTTTGCATGGAAAATGCCTAAAAAATACAAAAAGATAGTTAAAAGGTAAGGTGGCATCGTACGACATCGTACTTGCTGTAAAGCATGTCATGTCGGTTGAGAATCACATTTTCAACAGATGTCACTGACGTCGCCTCAAAGACGTAAATTAAAAATGTGAAGGCAAATTTCGACATGGCGGGTAGGGGTCGCGGTGGCTTAGCGGTCATAGCGTCTGGTGTACTTAACCAGAAGACGCAGGTTCGAATCCTGCCCGAGGTCGTATCTTTCCTTCATTAAATTAACTTAGTAATCTTTGCATGGAAAATGCCTAAAAAATACAAAAAGATACCCATTTATAGCAAAAATATTTTAAGCTTAATTTAATTAAAACACAAAATTGTGAATAGGTTCACACGGCTACAGGTGGACCTATACAAATCCAGTTTAAGCTGATCTTGCATTGTATGGGCTTCCCATACAATAAGAGGCCAGCGTGAACTGGTTTTTTATAGCTTGATGTGTAGCCGTGCGTACAATATTAGTTACTTTTTATTATATGTATTTTGGCATGAAATAATGCTAAACATCCATAAAGATATGAATTTTCTAGTGTAAGAAAAATATGATCACAGGTAGGAGTCAAACCTGATGACGTCACTTTAAGACGAAGAATATGAAAGAGAAATTTGATATCACAGGCAGTAATCTCGATAGCTTAGTGGCTAAACCAGGTGTACTTAACCAGAGAGACGTAGGAACGACTCCCGCCTGAGATGGTATTTTTTGTTAACTTTTTTTAGAATAGATACAATAATATTTATTAATTTTAGGCTTGTATAATAATCACCTACGAATAGAATCTCAAAAAAAAACGACTTTAAAAAATAAATAAATTAGAAGTTGGCGTAACTTGCGAGATGTACTGCAGCAAACATGTGGTGTCTTAACACAATATTGTACAGAGCCGCGCAGTTAATTAATGGCAACACTCGAGCGGGTAAGGTCAGGAGCGAGCGTGACTTGCAAGGGGCAGGAATACAATTGACCTGAAAATATTTACTATACATAGGTATCTTTACCGGAATGTGATCCACGGGCGCTGAAATTAGTATTTCTGTTGAAATTTTTACTTTTGCAGACGAGCAAGCGGCCCACCTTGTTAAGTGGCAACACCGCTCATAAATAGGCTGTGTTCTCTAAGCGGTCTAAATAATGCGACGAAAACACAACCATACCAACAATGAAGAAGGGAGAGAAAGGAGATAAGGAGAAGGGACTGATGGAGGGAGGAAATGGGCCTCCTCCGACACTCCATACTCACACACGTCGATATTCTGAGGGAGAGTAATAATTCCCTGCCAATCCATTCATGCTGGCATGAGCATATTAGCAAGACACTACTGCCTTTAAAATAAAATAAAAATTATACTGTTTCAGTTCAAAACAAGAAATGAAGATGTAAAAAATCTATTAAGTAGGTTAAAAATGAGAAAATAAAGCCAAAATCGACGTTAAGTGCCCCATTACCCCTTTTAGGGCCATATTATAATAAATATTCCGTAAACCTCAAGCGAATGTGCTTCTTGAACCAGTCGAGCAGAAACGCAGTAAAATGCTGAAAATTGTGGAACGTTCTCGTAAATCAAACGAAGACAGTCGCTACCATGCCAAGATATTGTTTTATTTTTTCGGTAGCAGGAAGAATTTTACACTAAAAAGTATCTTACTACCAACTACCACAAAGTAATGCTTTGTGTCATTGCATTTCGGAGATCTATAGAAGATTGTGAATCGCTGATTTAGTTTTGCTTTAACATGGTTGAACTTTCATTCCCCATTCATTCACTACCCAGCAAAAAATGGAGGGGCGAAACACCCGTGTGGTTTTAGTCGGTAGTTCACCCTCTCTGGGTTCCAATTCTAAAATCATTAAGGAAAGTCCTAATTCATAACAGTATACAATTTTACAGTTCACGCACTATGTACTCATATGCAGGATGGAAGGGAAATCGACGCACAACCGCCTAGCATGAATTTAGAACACAATTCTGGACCCCCTTGCCTTCATATATTTCGTCGTTTATAAAAAAAAACTTACACGGTCACAATTTATGGAACAGATGTTTTTTTATAACCGTCGAAAAATTTCAAAGCAGGGTCCCAGAATCATATTCTTCTTAGTAAGCGGTTATCCACCCCTGTATAGACAAAGCAATCATTGAAATTCAAATCGGGAACGAAACACAAATACGGCGTCGTGTTCGGAACTGTTCCCGAAACAGCACGTTGTTTTCCTAGCTCTACTGATCAGTGACGTATGAACTAGGCTACGACATGATATCAACTCTGTGATATCACATGCAATGTATTTTGCTGCTCCTGAAGTTAAGTTAAAGTAAGGCTGGATGTTTAGGTCATTCACCGAGCACATATCCGAAATCCGAGCTGCTACTGAGGATTTCATAGAAAAACCCAATAAAACATTGCTCGGCTTGGGAATGGAATGCAAGACCTCTAGTTTAGTAGTCGCGCTTAGGCCTACTAAACTAATGAGGCGGATATTTTCAATATTTGACTACATGTGTTCTAAGTGTCTCTTAAAGTTATCCAAATAATAAAATAAAATCATCTAAAAATCGAATTAAATATTATATCATCACTTATTTGCATTACATTTAAGTATATACATCTAATAAACCCTACCGCAAACTTGTTAATAAGGGTCGGCCCTGCGGAAAACTTGTACAACGAGTATTAAAGTATGTACCTAGAGGACCCCAAATAAACCCAAAAATTAAACAAAGCTGTTTAGAAATTTTAATTATCTTTTTACAATATCATCCGACAGTATTGTGTACAGAAATATCGTCTGTATTACAAAGAAAAGGGTCCGTTTATCGTTTCTGTGACGATAATCATCTAACATCAAATTAATATTCCATACAAACCTTTGTACCGGATGTAAATTTGAGCAATAACCTTACCCCGTACTTCATTTAACTTGCAGTAATGATGTCATTAAGTTCTGATGTTCGTAACAATGTCGAAAATCTAGTGATAGGGCTATATTTATCTGCTTAAAATGTGGTAACGTAAAACATGATGGTGCGTTTAAATTTTAGAAGGAAAACACGTCCCGCCCCAGAATCGTCATCATATCACCCAAATGACTGCTGAACGAAGGCCTGCCCCATAGAATTTCACAACGATCGTTTTTATGCCGCCTGCATTCAACAACTCCCAGCGACCTTTACCAGGTCGTCTGTCCATCTCGTTGGAGGTCGTCCCACACTGCGTTTTCCGGTGCGCCTCTGAATAGGCCATGCTAAATTTTACGGTATTTTTTCACCGAGATGTGACGTGAGGCGTCGCGTCACGTCGCGTCTGTGTGAACTGACCGTAAGAATATTTTTGTTAGTAAATCTTATTTCCTTGTTATACATTCGTTTTCGACACCTCTCCTTATTGCACCTGTTTTGTCGCATTGTACTTATTTAAATAGATTTTTGTTATGTGATGCTATATTCAGAAATTACCAGCACTAAAATGTTATTTACAAATTTACGAGTATTGCGAGTTGCGACCCTCCTTTGAGTGAGGTATTGTTAGCTACGTAGTTGGCAACAAATTTAGAGATAATTAAAGCAGGTATAAGGCGTGATATGCCAGAATTATGAAATTCTGTAATGAGTTTGAAGATAACGAAGTTTTTATAGCTTCGCTGAAATGAAAACCTTGTTGGAGAAATATTTACTTATACCTTATTACTTGTTCTGTTATCTTTACCTTTGATCTTATCAAGGGTAAAAATAACAGAACCGATTTGCTTTTGTTCTTCATAATTAATGAAAGAATAAATAAATTTGACATTTGTTTTGATGACTGTGAGTAATTATAATGTTAATAACATTTAAGAGACGCTAAAGAAAGAGTAAGAAATAAGTAATAAGGTGCACCTGGACTCGACATTTCATAGTATCAGCTCGGAGTTTGGATATGTGTCCGGTTAATGACAATATATGTAACATACATGCTACCTAAACATACCAGCAAACTGTGGTTGTACATGAAGTACAACTCTGCCTAACCTTTCGGCGAAAACAGGCGCGATGGTATGTTAAGTGCCAAAGTTTTTTCTTCCATTTCCTTAACGCCATCTGCGTTAAGGATGGTATAGGTATGCGTAACACATTAAACTTGAAAACGATCAATTTGTCAAAAGCTTAGTAGGTGTTGCACGTATTTACCACAAATTGTCGTCAAAGTGAGAGTACTTGATATTATAGTTGTCAGTTGTTGTTGAGTGTTATGGGGTCACGTCGTGTGGATATGTCAAGTTTAATATTAATTCCTCATTAGTCTAGTGACTGCCTCATTAGTCTAGTGGTCCTAAGCGCGACTGCTACACTAGAGGTCTTGGGTTCGATCCCCAAGTCGATCAAAGTGTTATTGGGTTTTTCTATGAAATTCTCAGTAGCAGCTGGGAGTCTGGATTTGTGCCCGGTTAATGGCAATAGGCTCGCACCCTATTACATGGGACCTAAACATACCGGCAAAATGTGGGTGTACATTAGTACACATCTGCCTAACTCTTCGGGGAATACAGGCGTGATGGTATGTATGTTATGTTACGTAATATCATTCCCATGATAAGTGCACCCAACGCCTTAGCGTGTTCTTGTCACCGGTTCATATATTGTTGTTTTCTATCTGTAACTATTCTTAGTTAAGAGCAATAACAGTGATGTGACAATTTCTAAATCTAAGGTCTCGAGTTCAAATCTTAGCCTTTTCCCAATTATGTTGGGGTCGGTTTCTATTCTATTCAGATACTGCCGATAGTCAAACATCGATATTTGAAATATAGACTGGTTGTCATGCTTTTTGGATTTCTAAGTACCACTAACGATTGTCATAGGTGTTTGTATGTCAAGCGGGACCGAGTGCTTTGCTTGCTATCCGCGGCTCGGGGGGTTTCGAATTACCCATCCACAGACTGACCGCAGCAGACCCAGCTTAACCTTGCAGATCTGTTAATGAGCGCAGTTATATCTAACTTAGTAATTATTACACACATTACTTCGAAATGTTAAGAAGTAATGTGTGTATGAATAATTAATTATTAATTACCCGCTTAAACGGTGAAGGAAAACATCGTGAGGAAACCTGCATGCCTGAGAGATTTTCTTGACGGCGTGTGAAGTCTGCCGATCCTAGTAGCCACACTAGGCTAGTGTGGCTTGCCCAGCAGTGGGACAGTGTAATTTAGTCTTAGTTTATCGAAATCGTACCATTTTGTCATTCCGGTTGTTACGGAAAATTCTGAATGCTAGGAACATAAGAAAGATGAATACTTAATTATGCCATTTATGGCGAAATTTTTTGTCTCTAAATACAGGTTGTTATTTTTGTCTCAATATTTCCCGTGGCCTTGTTACCTCTATCGTGTTGTTTTTTTTTGGCAAACACGTCGCACGATAACCCGCTTGCCAGATAATATGATGATGTTTGTAAAACACCACTGTTTAGGGCTAAATAAGGAGAGAAACGTGTGCGTTTTGTTTTTCTTTGGAGAGCTTTACACATGGTTCTACTATAGATGTTATCGAATACATTATAATTGAGATACTTAGGTAATTATTAAAGGAAATAACGGAGATCGAATACATTACATTTTGAAATACTTAGATAAGTATTAACGGAAATCCAAAATTAGTTCATTACGAAATGAAACCATCCATAGACTCAAGGGACGCAATTAATAACAATTAACAACAGAATCCCTTGTTGACACCTTTAAGATTCAGTCCATTAATATTCATTAATCTTACCTATCAATAAGTATTATATCATAGAATAGAAATGTAATTTACAACACCGACACAGGTTCACTTACCAATAGATGCAAAATAAAAATTAATTCAAAATAAAAAAAATATTATTCAACTAAAAAAATTATTATTCAACTATACGACTCCACCCTATCTATTAAGAGATATAATTCTATATAACTGTCCCTAGAACCTAATAAATTAAAATGAACAATATTAACTGTTCTTGTTTTTTTTATGAAATAAATAATAATTATTATTAAATTAACCTAAAGAAGTCCACTGATTAGTAGCATCCCTTCTCAATCCCTACCAAAAACTTTAAATGCTTATTATTAATAAAGAAAGTCACAGAATTTAAATACCTAGGGCACTTCCTCACAGATGACCTCAAGGACCATGCCGACATTGAGAGGGAGCGTAGGGCTCTGGCGGTTAGGGGTAATATGTTGGCCCGAAGGTTTGCTCGGTGTACAGACCAAGTAAAAATAACTCTTTTTAAAGCTTACTGTCAGAGCTTTTACACCGGGAATCTTTGGGTTAACTATACGAAACGATCGCTGGATACCCTACGCGTCCAATATAACAATGTCTTCAGGATGCTGTTGCGACTCCCTCGGTTTTGCAGTGCCTCGGAAATGTTTGCGATGTCGCATACCGACGGATTTCATGCCATCATCCGCAAAAAAACCGCTTCTCTCCTAAAGAGAACAAGGGAGAGTCCGAACAGCATCATGAGGTCTATTGCGACAGACACATCCTCTGCTATAATAAAGCATTTTGTGCGAAGGCTGATCACTTAGCTGGTAGTCTTAAATGTAATTAATTTATGTAATATTAAGTTACTAACGTTAGGCTTTTAAGTTTTAATTTGTGTTACTAACAAAATATGGATCTCGTAGTTATCTGAAATAAAGTGATTTATTTATTTATTTATTATTATTTATTAATATATCTTATAACTTTATTATTTGAATTAAATATTATTTTCTGTCTTACATTTAATTTAATTTACCAATATGCCTGTTATTTTCAATAAATTCAACATCAGTTCCTATCCTCTTGTAAACACGGTTAAGATAATTTTCCTAAATCTACAACGCGGCATTGTTAAGAGATATCTTTAGTGAATTTGCCCAACATTCTGATAACATTGATACTTGACAAACAGCCGTACTTGACAGCTCTTATGTGAAATATCTATGACACCTCCGGGATATGCGCAGAAGAAATAAGGAAAAATAACCCTCTTAACTTGGCTTATCGTAATAAACAACATATTATGATACTAGGTATGGCTATTGAACAACAAAGATAACATGATACACCAATGAAACAACCGTTTTTTATTGAAGAAGAATTTTTTATCGAATAGCGATTGTAATAATGGCAAACGTGAAAGACAAATAGATAACAAAGATAAATAGAACCTTTAAACTTTGGATTTACTTTCAGGAAAATGAAGCAAAAATCGAATATTATTTAATTCGTTTTATACAACAAGTGCAGTGAAAGCCTAGTGAGAGATTTTCTTGTCGGCATGTGAAGTCTGCCAACCCGCAGTAGGCTAGTGTGGTGGACTATAGCCTAATCCCTCTCGTACTGAGAGGAGACCCGTGCCCAGCAGTTGGACAATGCAATGGGTGGATGATACAACAAAGTTACAATAATATATTTAAATTTCAAATTTAAAAAGTAAATACCGGCAGAATATAATCAGCATTTTATTACCATAATTTGAATTACAAGCATCGTTACAGGCTCAGTCGAGAGAGATCTTCGCAAAAAAGTGTTCGATGATCCGTTTTTGTAATACCATAAAATTTATTGCTATAAAAACAAAAAAGCTTTTGTTCAAGCAATTAAGTTTATTTAAAGATGGAAAAAGATTGGATGTGGCGTTGACTGAATGAATTTAGATCTTAGTACTTAATTGTGTCTGTGGTATTTCTTTCTAGATCAAATGATTTTAAACGTAGATTTTTAGGTTTCTGATGCAAACGGAAGTTACAAATGAGCTTAGAGTGAATCCTTTGTAAAATAGTTCTTTCTTAATTTGTATCAATGCCTTTTTTGGTGCGTAAATCCACCGTCCAACGCAGTAGATAAACCTGTTTCTCAACCTGTTTCTCAGATGCAAGGCCAATCGAACCAGTTCACTAAAAATAAAAATCTTAAAGCATCGTCATAATATAATTATAGCCATAACCCTCCAGCGACGCATCAAATACGTCATATCTACATCTGCTAACGATAACAACCACCATCGTCGGATGCACAGAACCTTCGTAATTTTCATACTCATATAGAATCTCACCGTGTCCTCTAAAAGGCGGCGATATTCATTTATAAAACATTTTTACATCGATCACGAAGAAACTTCCATCATGGAAATATTTATCTTTATCGTACATACAACATAACATGATCCGGCTATAATTTTCCCACTATTGGGACACAGGCCATCCACCATGCGGGCTCTGTGCGGATAGGTAGATGTCACATGTCTTCGAGTTTTTGGTTATAAGACATGCCGGTTTCCTCACAATGTTTTCTTGGTGACGAAAATTTACACAAAAGAAAGCGTCTGGGTTCGAACCTACAACCCACAATTCGCAAGTCGCGGCCGTTACTACTGAACCACCCCCGCTCCTCAGATACATACACAAGTACATACATATAATGAATATGCTAATGATATGATGACACAGGAGAACCGACAACCGTTGGAGCGAATGAGTTCTCAAGTGGCGACCGCGTCTATGATAGGATGCCGATTGACGATTTGCGGAAGGCGGCTGGCAGACACTGGATGAAAAGAGATGAAGATCGGATTCTGTGGCCTTTACTTTAATAGCCCTAAGTCCAGCAGTGGACGAACACGGACTGATTATGATGATGATGATGATGATGACACAGTGACCATGTCATGACTACAAATTCCAGAAGATACTTGCCTTAATCGTGCAATTGGAAAACTGGTTTGCATCCGTAGCGCCAGGCAGCTTACAAGTGGTCTGGCTTTTAGTTGAACTGGGCCATTTGGCACAGCCGTGAGGCACACAATACTTTATTTATTATGCCTTTTGTATTATTTTTCGTTTTTTTTTATGTTATTGTGTGCATTGTCCTTGTTTCAATAAATAATTTTCTTTCTTTCTTCTTTTTCTATTTATTTTATTTTATTATTATTGAAATTAAATATTATTATTGAAATTATAATTAAATTATACAGGCTGAAGTTAATGATAGGTATATTTTTGCATGAAAGTAGATACTAATTACATTAAAGTCAATTCATTCTTCAAGTCTGAACTGGCAAATAAAAAGTGCTGCTCAAAGCCTTTTCTTCAATTTCAATAATTGATTTCTTTGAAGTACGTATTAAATCTTCTTTCGTTATGTACCTAATCATTTTCCATATTCCATTAAGATTATTAGTAAGGAAAGACTTTCAAATATCTAATATGTAAAATTAATTAATTTTTGTAACTTTATTTAGAACACCAGTAAAATATGCTGATATCTTATTTTGCCTAGCGTATACGAAATATTCTAGTTTATATTCTCAACGAGTATAAAGTACTTTGGGTCCATAAACACCTCGGCCCACAATATTTCGTTTTTATGAAGACGTAAAATATCCACTCCGCGCGGGAACCTGAGACACTTGAAATATGTACGTGACAGTATATCACACCCTGTCACTTAGAACTACCGAACATTATTAATGGGAAGTTGTTATTGTTTTTGAGAAAAAAAATGGTTTGAATGGGCTTTGAGTGTAAATATATTATTTGCAGACGAAGGCAAACGGGTCTCAAAACTTAACAAACTTGTAGTTGATTGTATTTTGTATTGCAATCTGAGCGTCCAGTATTGACAACATTTCAAAATTATCAAGCCACTGAAACAAAAAAACAGTTTCTTTGTTTTCCGTTCCTGAGTTTCAAATTATTTTTTAAAATATATATTCTATTATGAAAATATGTAATAATCAAAAACGTGTGCTGACATCACTTATATGGTGGAATAAGGTAGATATCTTTGCCAAGGGGTAATACTTTGACATCACTAAACTGGGGTTTAATAGCATGATAGCCTATGATAGCAATGTAATTTATACGTAGGTACAATACAAAGTCAAATAAGACACCAGTCGAACTTCAAAGTCGAAAATAATTATTGAAATATCGGGGAAAATACATATTATGGGTTCATATTTTGCGATCTAGTTTCAATTGAAATCATAATTTAATTTATTATTAAAAAAATAAAAAATGACAATTGTGACGTGAATTGTGATATTTATTCCTGTACCTAAATATTTTTTTTACAAACACTTTTAACAGTCAACCTTTTACTTACATATTTTTTAACTCGATGGCGTCGGCATATACTTATTGACGATCTCTGAGAAAAAACGTCGAAACGAACTCAGAGAATCAGGGCTTGTTCAGAGAAATATATTTTTTGACCTAGTGTTACGAAATCAATCAGCAGACGATTATTTTTTTCATTATCCATCAGTGAAACGAGCTGGAACATGACATGTACGGCGAAAATTCCATTTAGACGATTTTCACGGATCGCTGGCGACGCAAAGCGAATGCGGAAAAACCCACCCTTATACCTAAAGATTTAAAATCTGCCAACTGCGAGCACACTCCAGTTAGGGCTGTGTACTTCTATAGTGAGTATTTTAGAAAGAAATGAAAGAAAGAAAGAAATAATTTATTTTAGTTTTTTTTTATCGGAAAGAGGGAATCGAGCAGACGGTAAGCGATTACCGCCGCCTATGGACTCCCGCAACACCAGTGGAGTCACAAGTGCGTTGCCAGCCCTAGTCTGAAGAAAAGTAGGGAATTCCACTTCACCACATTTGAAGCACGATTTCATCAAATAATGCCCCATTAAGTATAATGTTTTTTGGATTATTATGGAAGCTTAGGTTCCCGCGAAGTTTTTAAAATAAGGCCAAATCTATGGAAGTTACTTTTTAGATATTTATTTTAAAGTTGAAAATTCCAATCTGTATTGCACATACGTAAATTACTCACTTTCGATCAAAATTTGTGTAACTTGTAATTATGTGGGTATGATGATTATTTTATGTATGAAACAACTATTCGTGAGGATCATATTACAATAATAAAACTTAGAGAAAAGGTTATACAAAAAAGATATAATTTTTTAAAGTCACTCGATCGTAAAATTTCCAAAAAAATGAATAAAGTACTCTAATTCGAAAACTACAAAAAATGGCGGAACATACATGGGGGTCCAATCGATAGGTATGGTAGTCCCCTATCACAACTGCGCCGGCTTGACACCTTACAAGAAACACCCTGTATATTTACAATTCAATGAACATTAAAAAAAAAACGCACTCTTCGATTAAAGTTTTGCCCGTAGCATTTGTAGGTAAGGGTGGACGTTGATTCTACAAAAGGCCATTTTTATTCAAATAACAATCACAAGCATTGTGAAAATTAATGTCAAAATCGACGAAATCCATTGTCGGAGTCAGACAATCTGTTAAATTATTCAGTAGATCTTGTTTTTCTTTGTGATGGTAAAGCCACAAAGGAAATTCAATTCGTTTGAATATAAAATAATTTTATGCAGCCCATCCTTCATTATTGATTATTATGAATTTTATATTAAACTAGCCGTGCCCCGGTCCATAGCAGGTCCTAGCGTGATGGAATAGCCTTTTTTATAGTAATATAAATCCTCGACTGAGGACTGCCTCGTTAGTCTAGTGGTCCCAATCACGACTGATCCGCTAGAGGTACTGGTTGGATCCCCAGGTCGCGTAAAGTGTTATTTGGGGTTTTCTATGAAATTGCCAGTAGCAGCTCGGAGTCTGGATTTGTGCCCGTTGAATGACAATAGGCTCGCCGCCTATTACATGGGACCTAAACATACCGGCGAACTGTGGGTGTGTACATTAAGTACACCTATGCCTAACCCTTCGGAGAATACAGGCGTGATGGTATGTTATGTTATGAAAATCCTCATGGAGGCGGCAGGGTATGTCGGACCCGTAAAACCGCACTTGTCGTACCTTGCCCTATACTCACCGCCATAGGATTCGTGACATTCACCAGTTAATCATAATTACATTAGCTACCTACCTGCCAGTGAAACACTTCGAAATCCGTCCAGCATTTTCGGAGATTAGACGGACAAACAGACAGAAGGACAGAGACAAAAATATCAAAAAATGTTATTTTGTTATAGATACATACCATAGGTATATAGATAGGCACTTTCGTAAGAATTTAGTAAAAAGCTGTATTTTGACATCTCAAATTCATTTATTTGCATAGAAGCAAAAACCACGACAATGTGAATGCCACAGAATACCAGTAGACAACGTGGTAGACCCAGAACGAGATAGCGGGATGAGCTTGACTCTTACTGAGGGTGAGAGGTTGAGGGGTCTTTATGAGGGTTGGATGCTGAAACCTCTCAACCGGGAAGAGTCGAAGAAGGAGAGGGAGGCATTTGCCCTGCAGTGGAACGATCACGCACAGCTGATAATGATAATAGTAGAAGACAGAAGTGTGTTTTAACAGACAGAAATCCCTCGAGTTTATTCGGTTACTTTATTCAAGTAACGCACGATAATATTATGTCGTGTCAACGCTATACACCAGCAGATAACTAATAATAATTCAGTCGTGGAATTATTGGCTTAAAAAGACGCAAGGATAAGGTAAGTTGACTGCCTCGTTAGTCTAGTGGTCCCAATCGCGACTGCTACGCTAGAGGTCTTGGGTTCGATCCCCAGGTCAAGCAAAGTGTTATTGGGTTTTTCTATGAAATTCTCAGTAGCAGCTCGGAGTCTGGATTTTGTGCCCGGTGAATGGCAATAGGCTCGCCCCCTATTACATGGGACCTAAACATACCGGCGAACTGTGGGTGTACATTAAGTACACCTCTGCCTAACCTTTCGGGGAATACAGGCGTGATGGTATGATAAGGTAAGTTGTTCGTGCTCTTTTAATCTTACTTCTCTTTATTCAATAAAAGAGAATTTCTCTTTCAGACTGTCTAACTTTCTTGCATGTAACCGTTTTGTGGGATGTCAGTTTACAAAATTACGAGGGAGGATAAAGATTTCTAACCCCGCGTTCCTACTGACAGCTACCTATCCCTCTCACTCTTTGAGAGATAGATAGAGTAAGATAGATATTTGCGACATGTTTTATCGTCAGTGGAAACGCGGGGTAAGAGTTTCGGCTAAACTTCGACTGTAGATTTCGCGAAGTAACTTTACATTACATTTTCTATTCACACGAAAAGCGAACTACGTGTGCGGAATTGATAACGCGTTCAATATCGGGAAACCTATAATACATTTTCGTTAATTGTACGGTGGGTACTACCGTACAATTAACGTTACCAAGTTAGCACAAAATGACAAATTTGCTTAGTTGATTTTGAAGTTAATCATCAACATTTTAAGGTTAACAATCATTTGGAGAAATTTGACATGTTAACAAAACCAAAAAACGTAGCTACATATCTTATTTACGTATTCGGATTTGAATATTTTACCATGAATTGTATGCAATTGGAAATCGAACGATATCCAAGGTTAAGCTAGATGCAGCTTAACCTTGGATATCGATCGATTTCCAATCAGCTGCAGTCAGTCAATGGATGGGTGACAATTCTTAACATATCGAGACCCTCCCTGTAGTTTGGAGAACACGTAGAGCAGTCGGCCCGGTTGTCATAAGAACACTTATGAGCATCGTTAGTGGCAATTAGAAGTCCAAAAAGCCTGACAACCAGTATATCCTTTAAATATTGGTATGGTTGTCTGGAAGAAATTGCTTTTAGCGATAAGACCGCCAATTGTACCTACTTACTTCGTTTGTTTTGTATTTTGTTTCTTGTGTACAATAAAGAATAATCTATCTATCTATCTATCTATCTATAGCCAATAAATTGGGTTGTGGAGATCTGATGGCAATCGCTTCGTGTAAAATGCTGATATTCAAGCAGCATCTCGTTAGACTTTTTTAATGGTAAACAAAAAGACAGATCGCCTTATCTTTTTGTATTTTTTAGGCTTTTTCCATGCAAAGATTACTAAGATTTTAGTGAAGGAAAAATACGACCGATTCCGACGTATTTTTCCTTCACTAAAATAACTTAGATCGCCTTATGTTAAGCGATTACCGCTGTCCATGGACACGCTACAACACCAGAGGAGTCACAAGTGCGTTGCCAGCCTTTTAAAAGGGAGTACCTACACTCTTTTCTTAAAGGTTAAGGTCGTATTGGTTCGGAAATACTGCAGGCGACAGTTCGTTCCACAGTTTTGTTGTGAAAGGCGGAAAGTTAACAAAATATAATACTTTTTTTTGTAAACACAATTTACTGGAAACCAACCCTGACATCATTGGGAAATGGTTGGAAGCATTATAATTTAAGCCACTCGGGGCGATTGATTTTGATAACGACACTTACATACTATGGCCGTATTATTCTCAGGAGTACTTTGGAACCTCGCCAAAGATGGAAGCCACAGCGCGGTGGCCGCTTCAAATTTTCTTTTTAAAACTTATCTACTAGAAAGATTGTTTGAGAGGGCGATACGTCTGGCTAGTTAGAAAAGTTAATCCAAATATACTTAGAAGAATTAAAATTGATCATTTTATGATGTACGAATGTTTTGCCCCCTATTATCTACATAGGACCTAAACATACCAGCAAACTGTGAGCTGTGGGTGTAGGTACATTAAGTACACCTCTGCCTAAACCTTTGGAGAATACAGGCGTGATGGTATGTAATCATGTGTAGGAATAATGTTTTTATGTATTTAGGTACAAGTACATACCATTCCATCCAAATAAAATGTTAATACCGAACTAAACCAAAGAAATATCACGAGTTTATTTTTTGTCTCGTAACTAAGTTATATAACAGCCTGAGTTTGTATAAAAACTATTACGAGAAATAAAGCAAAGTCTTATTTGCATAACATGAAAACCTTTGTACCGATCAAATAACAATAATAAGGGTTTCAGGAAACTACATCAATATGTGTACCCTGACCCAACAATATAATTCGGGAAACTCCGGGTACACATTGCGTATAAATATCAAATTTTCTATATTATCCGTTGCTGCTTATGTGGGTCAGATGGACCCCGGAATACATTAAGTTTATAGTTCTTGGAGTGGCTCCAGGAAGGTCTCGTCTGCTGCCAAAGCCCACATGTTTCGGTCTTCATAAAACTGTCTGAACGATGCAAAAAACGTTTGTGTGAGAACTATTTACGGTGCAGGGTAATTGTTATGAGCACGTTGTTACGTTTGTGGGGTGAGCAGATCTCTACGTTGATTGAGATTTTCAAGTGTTAATGATGCGTAAATACGTAATAGTTTGGAAATAAAAGTAATGTCTCTTTTGCATCCAAAAATTCTCCCTATATTTTCTCTCAATCTAAATGTACTGGCGAACTGTGGGTACATTAAGTACACCTCTGTCTAATCCTTCGGGGGAATACAGGAGTGATGATATGTTATGTTATGTTTATAAGGAAAAATTACTTTTAACAATAAAGTTAAACCGCCTTCAAAAAATAATAAAATAATTTTGTCTAAAACAGTTTGGGAAGTCGGTGACTTCTATTTGAGTGGGTCTTTTATTTTCGCCACCGACTTCCCAAACTGTTTTAGACAAAATTATTTTATTATTTTTTGAAGGCGGTTTAACTTTTTTGTTAAAAGTAATTTTATTTTGTAATTTTTAGTGGAAAGTTTGTTTAGAAGGACTTGTTAGCCAACTAAACGCACTGCTCCAATAAGATAGCGATGTTTCGGAGTAAACGATAATATCATCGATGTAAACAAATTTTAGATTTTTGTTGATATTTTCAAAACTGCTTAACCGATTTCGATAAAATTAGAACGGGACCACCTCTGAAGTATGACCTACCAAACAAAAAAACAATCATTATAATCGGTCCACAACTGGCGGAGATATCGCGTAACAAACATACAAAAAAAAAAAAAAAACATACAGACGAATTGAGAACCTCCTCCTTTTTGAAGTCGGTTGAAAATTATGATATATTTACCTGGACTCTTGCGCTATTAAACATTGTACTATTAGTAAGTGTCTTCTCTTTATTCATGTTCGCAAATTATTATACAAGCCAAAAATAGAGTACCTAGGTATTTAAAACAAATCAAATATTTGCGGAGTATTAAAAGTAAGTACATAATTACTATCACGCCTGTAGGAGAGTAAGAGTTAGGAGTACTAGTTTTATGTATTTGTATTTTTTCTCTAGAATATTATAAATGCATGGCGCTAGCTATAAGAATGGGTCTTACAGACTCTATAAAAGTACTATTTTGCAGCTGGCTTGGAGTTTAAAAACAGCACGTTCTTTAAATACACGTAGACATAATTACCGTTAATGTTAAGTACTACTACTGTCGTGTCGGTACACAACACACAGATGGTGACGAGGAGCTGATAGTTTGTGTATATTATGACACTGTTCTTACCTGAAACAAAATAATTGTTGTTGTTATTACACAATCAAATTATACTGTTTATTTTATATACTACTTGGTATTTTAAAGTATAAGTAAGTACGTCTCGTTAGATTGCACCGGGAATTATATTTTTCCAAATTAATTCATAAATGTTAGCAAAAAGAAAAGAAAAGACAACCTTCTCCTTTTCTAGAAGTCGATTAAAATTAAGAAACGTCGGAAGCGTCTGAACGCCTACTAAAATAGATTAATAAGAGAAATAAAATCGAATTACTAGTTTCTATCTTTGAAAGTAACTATAAATATTGTGTCTCCATAATGGGAGTGAGGGTCCGCCATTAGGTCTACTATTAAAAGGAAAATACGATAGAAAAACATTCATTCAGGTCCAATAAAAACACACTTAAGAGTGCTTCACTTTTAGTATTATGTGATACTAAAAACTGAACACTACATTCTGGTACAATAAGGGCGTATTTTCTACTCATTCTGGTACAATAAGGGCGTATTTTCTACTCAAAAATAAGCTAGTTGAGATAAAAAAAAAACAATACGACAAGGAATGAGTTATCAGGCCTGAAGACATAGCTAATAACCTTTTCTATCGGCAAATTTCATTTGGAAAACGATGCACCAAACAACCTGTATAATATTGAAATTAAACTACTTTTTACGGATTTTATCGCGTTATATTGATATTTTTAAAATTCCCGACGTTTCGGATCCTTTACAGCATCCATGGTCACGGGTGGACTAAGGTGTTGGTCGTCCTAATGTCAAAATTATCAACAGCTACCCTACATTTTGTTGATTATTATTTATGCCGGTCACGCAGAATGAGCTCACCGTATCCTTAGGTCTCGCAGTTTTGTGCTTGGATTTAATGGAATCTATGATGGGGTTCCAAGCATATGGTAAGACCCAGCCATCTTCTCTATTGAAATTTGGATGTTTTTTAATTTCAATAGCCTCGCGAATCATCCTAGGTAGGAATCGGTTTTCTTTTGCAAGGACTTGTGGTTTATCAAATCTGATGTAGTGCCGGGTCTTGTCAAGTGTATGTTCACAAACTGCTGACTTCCCGGAACGGCGGTGTTTGACATCGGCGATGTGTTATTTTACGCGGGTCCCTATGCTTCTTTTAGTTTGGCCTATGTATGAGAGACCGCAATCACAATCAAGCTTGTATACTCCTGCATCTTGTAGAGGTATGTAGGCACTTGACAGGTGGTAGGAACTGACTAATCTTCTTCAGCGGCTTGAAGTAAGTTTTGATTGAAGCCCGCTTCAAGATATAGCCAATCTTGTCTGTGACTCCTCTTACGTATGATAACACAACAGGTAGTCGCTCAACTGTGGTACGTTTCACGCGCTTTCTGTGATGAGGTTTCGGTATTTGGAGCTTGTTGTCGTGCAGTACTTGCTTGACATGTTGAAGCTCTGCATCCAGGTGTTGCTCATCACAGAGCCCATTGCTACGTCATAGATTCCATTTAATCCAAGCACAAACAACAACAACACAAGCAACAAAATGTAGGGTAGCTGTTGATAATTTTGACATTAGGACGACCAACACCTCAGTCCACCCGTGACCATGGATGCTGTAAAGGATCCGAAACGTCGGGAATTTTAAAAATATCAATATAACGCGATAAAATCCGTAAAAAGTAGTTTTATTTCAATGTCTAATATTCGCGTAAGTGTTAGAAACCAGTAAACCTGTATAATATATTTCACAAACCATTTAAATTTGTACTATATAAATAGACTGTTAAAGCTACAACAGTATATCAGTATTATCAATCTATAGTATGTTATACGGTACACAGTTCAGAAATAAATTTATAAATTTGGTAAAGGCTTAACTCTGCATACCTCAACAAGTGAGATAATAAAAGTAACTTCAATACAAAATAAAATACATTTTATCCATAAGTACGAACATCGAAAACATAAAAACCCGAATACTATTATATGAAGTGAATTTAAACCTTGTAACCCTCACATACTACGTATCTAAGAAAAAAATATGTATAATATAATATTGTGATTACATTTATTTGACATGTAGGAAAATTTTGGTAGTTAAAAAATGTTCATAATACTCGTATTTTTGGTCACGTCTCAGTCCCATAAATGTCACATTCTGGTCCATTTTTGATCTCAACTCAACCTTCTTTTGCGTTTGACGTTATTTTTATAAGTTTAAAAGAATAATACTAGTTATTTGACATTTACCAAAGACTAGATCGGAATTATTTTTAATATTTCATAAAGTCCCAGACTTACCATGTCAATTATCGCGAATTACTATGTCCCCTATGTAATAAATTACATAAAGTGAACACTGTATAGATAAATCGCCATTTTCTGGTAACCTTTCACTCGCTTTGACAAATGAGGTAATATTAGATTCTTTTCAAACGCGATGAAACGATATTAAATAAAATGCCTCAATTTTGTTTTACAAGAGTCCGTTAAAAAAATATTATAATTATTAACTTTATTCTCCCTGCCCTTATCTGCTGTCTTACCTTTAATAGGATAAATATATCTTAATGACTTAATATTTAAAGGTCCTGGGTTCGATTCCCAGGTCTGAGTCTCCAGGTATTGAGTTTTTCTATGAAATGCCCAGTAGCAGCTCGGAGGCTGGATTTGAGCCCTGTTAATGGCAATAGGCTCACCCCCTATTACATGGGACTTAACCATACCGGCTAAATGTGGGTGTACATTAGTACACCTCTGCCTAACCCTTTGGGGAATACAGTCGTGATGGTATGACTTAATATTTGTTTTAAGTGTATATATTTTATTTTTATTTTTGTAATAGATCTCGTAACCATATGACAAAAAATAGCACAATAATACATATATACATATATAGGTACGTAATTTAATTTATAATATTATAAACAGGGAAGATTTGATTGTTTGTTTGCATTAAATATGTTCTGAAACTATTGGACCGAGTTGAAAAATTCTTTCACCAATAGAAAGCTACATTATTCCTGCGTGATAAAGGATATATATATTATAGCTAGCTATATATATATATATATATATATATTATCCCGTTAAATGACAAGAAACGTATAGTCCACGCGGGCAAAGCCACGGGCGGCTTATTTACGGCCATTATACTCGTATTCAGAAACGAATCTCTCTTCAGCTTTTATGTCTGTAATTCTGACATACTTAGAAAATAACATAGATATTAATTAAGTACTATATAAGTAAATTATCTCCGCTTGAGATAGTCTGTAATTATAAGTTTAGTCTTGGCTGAATAATCGTATTAATTAATTTATTAGGTAAACTTTATGTAAGTCAAATATTTAATTAATATTTGAGGTATAACTTTATTATATCAGAGAAAACAATTGAAATTGCGGCATTTCCTAATAAATTATAGAGTTTCTTGATATGTATTTGCGTAACTCATATCTGCTTTCTATTTGTTCATTTTGAGCGTATTTATTGCAGTAAATAGGTCAGCACATTGTTGTTCAATACAACCCTGCCGTAAGTTTATATAGAATGGAACAAAGGCTGGTCAGGATGTGACTAATGAACGTCCATGTTGGCGACAAGCATGCGGGGCTCTCTCCCGTGACAAACTATGCTTTTTAATCTGCAATAGGTCTTGCTTAAAGCCTGCTAGTAGGCACCAAATTTTCATCCATACCATTTATCTATACTAATATTAGAAAGCTGAAGAGTTTGTTTGTTTGTTTGCTTGAACGCGCTAATAACAAGAACTACGGGTCCGATTTGAAAAAGTCTTTCAGTGTTAGATAGCCCATTTATCGAGGAAGGCTATAGGCTATATATCATCACGCTAAGACCAGTAGGAGCGGAACATAAATGAAAAATGTTGCAAGCCGAGAAACCACGCGGGCGAAGCCGTGGGCGGAAAGCTATTATGAATAAAAGTAACTCTGTCTGTTTTTCTCGCCTAAAGAGCTAAAAAGATAACGATAAAATTTGGTAAGGAGGGTAGGGAAGGCTACCCAGGCTACGTTCTGTCGCAAATAACAGTAAATATAGTCCTGAGGCGACGCGCGTGAAACCGCGTTAAACGGGTTGTTTCGTATATATCGGTTTTGTTTGAATAACTTTCAAACAAAACAATATACTTACTCAAGGAAGAAGAAAATGAAACTTAAACAATACCTTAACTTAATGATGAACGTAATGAAGAATACTGAAATTCTCATCTTTCCAACTTTATTCAAAATAATAAAGTGTTAACTGTCGTCCGGGAAATTTGTTGAGCAGTCGAAAGCTTTTGTCTGTTATTAATGGTCCAGACTCAGAGTCGTTCCGCATCGCTCTAGATAATAAAAAGATCATTGCAAATGACTCTCTTAGGTATTTTTCGTTTTACTCACTGAAATTAATGATTTTGTTCTGGTTTCTGACTCTTAGACATCGAAACTAGAACTAAGATTTTTTTGTTATGCCCTATAACAGAGTCCATAATTGTCACTCAACAAATTATTATTTATGTATGTTTACCCGCGACCAGGGTTGCAAAGAATCCAAAACGTCAGAAAATAAATAATATCAATTTATCGCGACAAAATCCGTAAAAAGTAGTTTTATTTTCTATGAATGATTTCTGCCTGTCATCGGCAGATCTCGTCTGTTTTGCTTGTTTCTATCAGTTCAAAAAGAGGACAAAACTTCGGAATAGCTGTCATCGGAACAATTTAGTCGCTAAATAAACTGTATGAGCATTCAGTGTTGGCGTTAAAAGTATTGGCATTAACGAGGAAATTAAAATGCCTTATCATTTTAATAATAACATAGGTACCATCTAGCCTGTATTCCCCGAAGGGTAGGTAAGGCAGGCGTACTAATGTACACCCACAATTCCCCGGTATTTTTAGTTTCGATGTCTTCTGAGAAGGCTTCGGAGAAGTTCATATAAAAACTCTATAACACTAACTTGCTTGACCTGCTAATGGAACTCAGGACCTCAAGCGTGGCAGTCGCGTCTAGCACCACTAGAATAATTTGACAGTCTTTTCTTTTCTCATCCTATTTATAACTTTATAAATCAAAAATACCTTTTCTGTTTCCACAAATTATATACTTAAACTAGGTATATAATTAAGGTATTGAATTTTTTTCCTAAATCATCCATTTCGGATTAAATCATTCATTTTTAGATCGACTTACGCAAAAAAAAAACAAGCAATGTTGTTAAAATTGATTACTGTATAAAACCATCCAATTATTTTTAACTAAGTGGCAGAATGGAAAATTGACAAGAGTATCAATTTTAATTACACAGCTTTAGTTACATCGTTAGTTTTCCTAATTGTTTTTCTGCAGTTTACATAATCCAAAAGTACATTTATGCTACAGTTCTGTCTCATTACTCTAGTTGTCCTAAACTTGACTGCTACGCTAGAGGTCCTGGCTTCGATTCCCCGATTGAGCAAAGTGTTCTTGAGTTTTTCTGTGAAAATCTCAGTAGCACCCGGTACTTGGATTTTTGTCCGGATAATGGGTATAGGCTATCATCATCATCTTTATCACATGGGACCTAAGACATACCGGCCAACATCTCTGCATAACCCTTCGAGAAAAATAGACGTGATGCTATGTTATATGCATATCGTTCTATACGACATCGCAAAAGGTAAAACATTCCTTTTCATCCAGTAACCAAAATAGTGTCACAGTGTCACCCACTTCATGCCCTTTTCGTGCGCGTTGACGTTTAAAGACGCGCCATTCATAGCTGTATGCTACCTGCCTCTTTTCAAGTGTGTGACCCCGTTAATAGGAGCCTCCTGTCAATGTTTGGGTAAACTAGAAATGTTTGTTGTCAAAAAGTAAAATTCTGGAACGGGTTTCTTGAGGAAATAAATATATTGAACATTGTTTAGGGTAGGGACCAGACAATGTCACATTTTCATATCGATAATGAAGTTAGATAAATCCAAAATGAATGGAATTGGCAAAACCTTTCGATGTGTCACGTGATGATGATTGCAGGACATTTGGGATATCTAACTTCGTCATCGATATCGAAATGTAACATTGTCTAGGCCCCCAGGTGTGTTGCCCCTCCAACCAAATGGAGGATCCTCAGAACAGGCAAAATCACCCGACTTTGCCTGGTATGCCGCAGCCCCGATTGCCACGTAACCTCAATCCTCCACAGTAGGTGCATTAATCAATGCCTGTGAGGTTTTAAATATTTATAAATAATGCAATAGGTATAATTAATGTAATTATTAATAATGTTTGTATCCTTGGTCAAACTCAGGAATCTTTCAATAGACTGCCTCATTAATCTAGTGATCCCAAGCGCGACTGCTACGCCAGAAGTCCTGGGTTCGATTCCCAGGTCGAGCAGTGTTATTGGGTTTTTCCATCAAATTCTCAGTAGCAGCTCGGAGGTTGGATTTGTGTCTGGTTAATGGCAATACGTTCGCCCCCTATTACGGGACCTAAACATACCGGTGAAATGTGGGTTACACTAGTAGATACACCTCTGCCTAACCCTTCGGGGAATACAGGCGTGATGATGGTACGTCACACTCAGTAATAAGTCCATCAAACTATTGATTTAGGGCAACTGTCTTATACTTTTCTCATTTAACAATATAGAAGTCGGCCTTACTGTAATAGTATTATATACCAAGCATGTGTAAGTACTAAACTGAGGTAAGTACAAACATACCTAACAGCCTTTCTATAACTTTCTAAAGTCTCCTAAAAACTAGATATTTTCGAGACATTTTGCTTGCTCGACTTAACAACCCTTTTGACTTTGAAATTGTTTAACCCCAGATAAATAATACATTATATTTATGAAATAACTTTATCGTGCTTGCCAACATTTATGATGATGTTTTTTATGAAATTGTGGTTTGTGTATTGTTTTTATATAGACGTTATCGAACGAGCAGACGAGCCACCTGATGGTAAGTGTTCATCACCGCTATGGACTTTTGTTATGCCGGAGGAGTTGCATATGCGTTGCTGGCCAAAGGAGGAGGAGGACTAAGTGAGGAATCCGGCTTCCGCCGCTCAACACTCACCTAACAAAACGCAACCGTAGTGGTCGCGGGATGCGCTAGCAAACCGCGAATGCGATTACTCTGTTGTCTTTGATATAATTTATATTCTTTTATATCTTCGGTATAATTTATATTCTACCACAAATTGGATCCCACACGGAACGAAGCGACAGCGTGGTCGACCCAGACGGAGGTGGCGGGGTGAACTCGACTCTTTTGAGGAAGATCGGGTTGCTAAAACTTCGGATAGGTCGGTTTGGAAAGAGGGAGAACAGCCCTTTGCCCAGCAGTGGGACGAAATGGGTAGGAATAATAAAATAATATATGTTTTTATGTTGAACTGTCTTGTGTGGATTGTGTTTCATCAATAAATTGGCATTCTTTCTTTCTGTATGTATAGATTGTATAGTGCTGTTAATATTAATGTACTAATAATGAATAGGTCCACACACGGGAGTCGTATGAATTAAAGCAACTAGTAAATAAATTTTAAACACACATACTTACTTATTGCGCAGTTCATGAACCTTTACATGACGTATTGTTAATACATTATTTATTGGCTCAATATATTTAAATGGGAGCGTGTGCCAATTATGACACGTGCGAGTATTACTTTTTAATAGATGTAGGTACGTATTGTTCTTTTTGCTTCTACAATAGGGAAATAGGGACTGTTCTTTACCACCATAGAGATAGTCGTGCAGGTATTTCTGACAATTTGTTTACGTTTACCATACTTCAGACCCCTTTAACATTACCTACTTATATATTACTAACTATGAGAAATGTTATAATATTTTAATTAACAAGTCTAACGCTTAGATTACTGCTGATAACTTGTGACTTTTTTAAATTAACCGTTATAAATAAATTAGCTGTGCCCCGCGGTTTTATCCGCTTTGCGCCGCTCCTAAGGATTGTAGCGTAATGCTAGATACCTTATAGCCTTCCTCATGAATCCGGCTATCATTTACAAAAATACTTTTCCAAATTCGACCAGTATTTCCAGAGATAAGCGCGTTCAAACCAACAAACAACCTTCTCAGCTTTATTATATTAGAAGAGAAGAAAAAAATATGTTTTCCCAGTAAGTAAGCCCTTATTAATTATAATAAAGCACATGCAGAAACCTTCATCATCATAAGTCCATTTGAATATAGGCTTCCCCTAATGGGCGCTAATTTCCCTATCCTAGGCTGTTCGCATTCAGTGTCTACTAGCAACCATTCGCAAATCATCACTCTATCTTGCTGAAGAGCATCATAATACGTTTGCAGAGTTGCGGTCTCCACTCGAGATCACTCCTTTACCAGTTGCGTAACTTTACTCATGTCTTAAAACAAAAGAATAATATAAAATAAGTCTTACATACAAAAATCCAATTCTGAATCGAGGCCCCTAAAAATGAACGACGATCTACGTCATCCTACTAAACTACGTCCCATATAGGGTTGCCATCTATTCAGATTTTCCACGGATTTGTGCGTAGTTTCCGAGGCTAGAACCATTCGATATAAAAGGGTATAGTTACAAAGTCCAGTGATCGATGAAAGTTTGGTGGCATATTTTTTAAAGTTTTATTTGTTTTGCTATTGTTCCTTTGGGCTTTTGGAAAATTGATGACATGAAATATGTATAGTGCCTGAAATTTAAAGCTTAGTTTGACTTTTTGCTTGTCTTTAGAAAATTGTATAAGTTAGAAACATTTTTGATATGTACTTACATCAGCAAATACCTACCTAAGGAAAATAGGGTACGTTTTTCTGAGCTTACATAGAGAGAACTCCGAGTTAATGATACGTGAATACTTACATAAATTCAGTGGCTAAGATAAAGCCGTAGGCATGAAAAATTAATGAAGCTATTTATTTTGTATCAGCGAATAAACAAGGCGAATATTATTTTGCTGCTTTTCATGAAATTCTCAGTTATAAATGTTCCCTATTACATGGGACCTAAACAAACCGGCGAACTGTGGGTGTACATTAAGTAAGTGGCGTACATCTCTGCCTAACTCTTCGGGTAATAAAGGTGTGATGGTATTTTTAATGTTTCATGTGTGTCACATTGATACTTTTCTTAAATGATTAATTTTACTCATACCTATTATGGTAAAAACATAAAATATATTTTGTTAACTTTCATCGTCCAAACTTAGTGCAATATTCCACGTATGAAATTCAATCCAATCCAATCATATTCAAACGGGGACTTTTATCGGAAAATCATCAGCACAAAATTGTTGCAAAGGGACCTAGAACGAAATGAAACGTCAACTGTAAACGTAAGTACAAATAATGCAAATGAAAGCGGTCCTCGTTAGTAGAGTGCGGGTTCGAGCCTCCGGGACCGCCGCGGATATTGAAGGCAATGCCTGGGAATTGGAAACCTACGGCGACCTTCCGCTTTTAATTTCACAGTACGATGAAATTGGATGTATTTTTGCTAGACTTCCCATTCGAATGGGTTCGTTTTTACGTAGTACTGTTATGAAATTTGTTGTAAGGTAAAATTACACTAGCGTGTATCGAGTTTTACAACATGTAACTTAATAAATGCAATGAAAGTAGTTTGTTCAGAATCGATTACTGAATCGATAACAGTTAATTTTCACCGTTATTTTTTTCCGAAGCGATAACAATTATAATAATTTTAACCTCCGTTTTCCGCAGACGAAAACGATAACAATCACCGATTATAACTCGAATAACTAATCGATCAAGAGGCTATAATTTCAGGTAATGCAAAGCATTCAGCTTAGCACGGGGGGGTTTACAAGAATACTAGTAATATGCTACCCCCATTGCTAGTAAGCTTTTAAAAAAAGAGGTCTTATATCGATTGTCAAAACCAATAAACCAAACCATAATAGTTCCTGAACGTAGCTTGTTCAGAAACGATTACAGTGGTTTTGACAATCGTGATAAGACCTCTTTTTTCAGGGTTTCAGGCATTTATTATGTTACATAATATGTTTCTAGAAAAATCTCGACGAATAAATAAAACTAAAGGTGAATATACACTTCATTATTACCACGTCTCTATTCATTTCAACCCACAGTCCTCCTTCCACTATTTTAATTAGTGAAGCGTATCTTCACTAAGGCCTCCCGCGTGGTTCTGCATATTTTATGAAAATCATGAGAGATCCAGCGCTGAATGAAACGAGAGCAACGGCATAAAAGTGTTTCAAAGTGCAAGTAAATTAATTAAGGAGCCGTTGAAATGTTTGCATGCGAGGCTGTGAGCGATCGCGACATCACTAGCTAAATAGACGGGTCGTTGAACTTGGCAGCGGTTCACGTCGCTAAGTGCAAATGTGAAGCTTTAATTAGAATTTGAGTACGCGAGACATTTTACGTAATATTGGTTAGTAATGTTCGTAGAATTCTAAAACCTGCAATTTATTTCAGAGCTAGTTACACCTGTTGGTAATATTGTCAACTGTTATTTGGCATAGCGCCTAATTTAATAAAGCATTATCTGAATAACTATAACTAAGATAATTTTATATAGTTTGTATGCTTATTGTATTTACTTACTTATTATAATTATTGTACACTTGACTCAAACCCTATTTTATAGATCAACAACGATCACTCAAAGGTTTGCTGGAAGAAAACTCAATGTTGAGTTAAGCTCGCCTTTGTACATTGTTTGTTTATAATTAATGTGTTACTATGTTTTTCTGTGTACAATAAAGAATAAGGATAAGAACTTTTATTGTTTTGTCTCCTCATTGCTGCCTTATTAGTGGTCCTAAGCGCGACTGCTACGCTAGAGATCCTCGGTTCGATTCCTAGGTCGAGCAAAATGTTATTGGGTTTTTCTATGAAATTACTAGCAGCTACAGGCAATAGGCTCGCCCGCTATTTCATGAGACATGCTGGCAAAGTGTGGGTGTACATTAGCACACCTCTACCTACATATACAGGCGTGATGGTATGTTCGGTTATGTTTTGTCTCCTTTTCCACACATAAATACTCAGTATTTCATTAGTTTTGAAACTATGAATAGAAAAACGATACCTCCATTAATCAATGTATAAGGAAGTCCACGCGATCGTAATAAATCACAAGACTTTGAAGTACGCAAACACCGTGTTAAACTAGCAAACTTACATTATTACTGTTAGCTTTGTGTTATAACTTGTAAGCTATCTAAAGATCCTTTGCACCAGCCAGACACGTAAGTGATATAGATCTGAAAATCAAGTGCGAATCGCGATCGATATTCCTACTTAGCTAATTTCATTTTCTTCAACAACGCATTATCTTGAAGAACACAATTTTACAGTACCCTATTTTTAACTTTCAAAAGCGATTAATTTACCAAAATAAATTGTAAGATTAAGTATAAGTATAGTTAAATAACTAAACTTTCTGAAATTATAAAAATGTTTTTATAATTATCAAATAAAGTTAAATTTAAATCTTAAAAAGTGAGTATTCGTACTTCTGATGTTAGTGAAGCAAAGCAGCGAATTATTGATGAGTTTTTCACATATTGATAAGTTTTACCACCGATTAACAATATCTCAATTCCTCTCAAAATATATTTTAGAAGTCATAAAAGAACGAAATTATACATTTATTTACGCGGTTGTAATTGCTAAAAAATGTTCCAACGACATACAACTACTTTATAAATTCCAGAACAAACATGTCAAAGAGATACATTATTTTAGTTTCTGTATCTTCATTAGTCAAAATAATTCAACGTTAAACTGAAGACGACAGCCGTTGTGAAAATATAATAGGTAATTTTGTTCCACCCACATTTAACGTGTGACGTCACAACACATTTATCTACACGTTGATTGTAAAGATGATAATAAAAAAAGCTTGGAAAAAAACTTTACGTTTTTGCAATTTAAACGTTAAATAATAAAACAGATAAAGTTATAAATAGTATGTGCTAAATAACATTGAGCTCCCTAAATTATGGTTAAGCTACACGATGACTGATCCGTACCATCAATTATTATTAAAGACAGGTCAACTCAAAGCTGCTATGGCTTTTTTTTTTCAAAAAGCCCTTAGTTGCGATATACCCTACATTGCAAAACTCACATATCTGATGATACTAGGTAACTTCTGTTTAGACTTTAATAGAGAGCATGATTCTCTGAGTTTTCAGAGTCGGAATAAGCCGGTGCCATTTACTAAGTAATAAAATTTAAGCAGTGACTTGTAAAAGTGTCTTTAAAAGATATATTTACAAAAATGAATATAGTTTATCTTTTTTAATTAATAAAATATCACTGCAATATAAAAAATCTCCGACTGAATAATAAACATGTGAATAAAAGCAGCTGTGGCATGTTTATTCATAATGCTCTGTTTGGTCCTTATTCCATTTCATTGTTTATGCGTGTACGTAAAAAATTGGGCCTCCGTATTCAGCAGATGAAAACAAAGGAAACGATCAATTTTAGCTGCCAAGCGAGAACACAGCAAAAAATTGGAGGTCACACGGTCAAATACGGAGTACGCCGGCAAGAAATTTATTTGAAATGAACTCTTCTTGTCCTTCACTTACAGAATCTTGGTTACGCAATCTGCCATTTGGCACTTTATCAAGAGACCTTAATGTATTTCTCCAAACTTACCTGATTTAAAAATACAATAGAAGGGAGAGAATAAAGAACAGTGGTGATTATTCTACAGACAAGAGACAAGGTATTAAATAAAAAAAGGAAAATATTTTTATAATTTATTGTGAAAGTATTCCGTGGGATCATTCGAAGTGATTTATGTAATTAAGGTATACGAGTATGTTAATTGTTGTTTTTAATTAACTGTTGAATTGTTTTCCATTAAAACGAACGTACTTTGATTAAATGCTGATAGTAATTTGTCAATCAGTGGCTTGTAAGTGATTTTAATTAATTGTCAGGGCGTTAGTTTTTCGGACATTAAATTAAATCTGATAAAAGAAGTAACTACTACAGCATCAATTTACAAACGGCGATAGCCTAAAGGCTCGGAATTCTAGGGCGTCGGACTTGCGATCACATGGTGAACCCACTCATAATACAAGCATTCAGCTTAGTATGAGGGGTTAACGAGAATACGTGTAATGTGTGATCCAAATTGCATTCAAACTAAATTCGATAAAAAATAGGACGACGCAAAAAAAAATTAAAAAAACCGTGTATTTTATATAAGGAAGCGAAAGCTGCTCAACAACCCCTAACGAGGCTTATTGAACGTAGGTCAGTAGGAATAAATAATAATGTCAATTTGTAACAAACTCAATTTCAAACTTTGCTTTCGTTTAACTTTTATTAAACTCAGTCGGATCTATTTCTTAATCCACAATAAACTTATACTTGCGAAATTCACAATTTAATAATTTTTTTGCGACGGATTTCTCTCTGTTACATAATTATATACAATTGCCACCGGCTTAAGCGTTATTCGGAGAATATAATTTGGCAATAAATGTCATCTACATAGTATGAGATTTTTGAGATGTGGTCTGGCGTTTCTACGTGCCAGCATAAATGTGTCGGCACGACCAGGGATGTACTACTCTCCAATAGAATATCAACGCGGCGACGTGAATTTTGCATACTATGCATGCACACTGTTGCGTTTCGTTCAGTGTGGAGCGCCGGAGGCCGATTCCTGCCTCAGTCCCCTTTCTTCTCCTTCTTCCATTCTTTTATGCCATTCTTATTCTTCAGGCAGCGTATTCGTTGTATTTTTTGGCCAATGGTAAGAGAACACAGCCAGTTTACGGGAAGCAGCTGCCACTTACTATCAAGTGAGTTTGCTTACTCACTTGGCTTAATTTTTGGCTTTTTGGCTTAATAGGCTTGGCAACGCATCAGCAACTCCTTTGGTGTTACAGGTGTCCATGGGTGGCGACGATTACTAACCGTCAGTTGGCTCGTCTGCTTAAATGAAATTGTACACCCTTTTTTAGGGGTTAAAGGGTAAACAATTCCAGATAAAAGCCACAAACTATTTCAAAGTTGAAATAAAAAAAACTAAACCCCTGGCGCTGTTTGGAATCTAAATGGCTTTCACTAGAATGTTTCTTTCAAGCTTTCTTCTACAGTTTCGTATTGCTAAGAAAACATTTAACCTCGTCGGGGCTATTTCAGTACAACGAAAAAGAAAGTGTGCAATTATTTTAAATGAAAAAACGGAGGCAATGAATTAAATTTACTTACTGTACTGCAATTTTCCACTCTCTAGAACTACAATAAACTCTTATTAGAGACTGTTTTATTTGAATTAATTAAAAATAATTTGCTAAACGAAAGATAACCTTTACTATTCTAGAAAAAGCGATCTACACTTATTACACAATAACATATTTTATATGAAAAAAAAAACTTGATGTAATTGGATTATCCCCTAGCACGCGGAACAAGTTATACCTACTTCAAATAACGCAAATTTTATTTTTAATCTTAAATACAATAAACTTTAATAAAATTATAAATGTCTATAAACAATAATAATAAACACCGAAAACAATATAAGTTTTCTAGTGGTTTCGGTACCTTTGTGACTAAAGCATCCGGTTTACTTAACTAGAGGAACTACTACTTCTCTACGACTAGAAAACTTATATCATTTCACATATTTAAGTTTTTAGGCACAAAATAATCAGAGACATATACCTAGTTTATAAGTCAAGCCCTCCTAGTATGGTCCTCCTAACTAATATTATACGTTTGTCCCTCCCACCAAATGATAATTTTTGACACTGTGACTCATTTGGCGCGTAATGATGGGCTATTTTTCCCTTTGTTTATGAAAAGGAATACAGGAAAAACTGTGTTTTTTTGTTCATATGAATAATGTCTTGACTCTTCACGAGATTTGTGATAAAAAGTTAGGAAATATGCCAAAGATAAATCTTCTGCTATTGGGGTTGTAACTATCTAGGAAAGTAAGACGGACGTGCCTACGTAAGTATTATTTGAACATATTAATTAATGTCAAAGTTAACTTGCTTATTCTATACATCATTATTATTCATATTTCATCATCATCATCAGCCTATACTCGTCCACTGCTGGACGTAGGCCTCTCCTAGTGAACGCCACAGAGCCAGATCTTCGGCTTTCCTCATACAGTCACTGCCTTCCGCAAGTCATCACTCTCCCCTACACTCTCTTGCTCTCTCATCACGGTCTCCACTTGAGAACTCGTTTGCTCTAGAGTCTAGAGTCTGTCAGTTCTCCGACAGGTAGAAATGCAAATAATTGTATTAACTTAGAAACTTACAAAAGACTTGCAGCTTAACCCGCGAAGTTGGCAATAAAGTGAAACGATGAATTGTACCCCTTTATTTACAAAGCGAACGAGCTAAACTTATCTAGAGGTGCGACGAACTAAATACTGCACTTTGGTGGAACAGAACAAATAAACCCTTTGAATACGTTGACTAATGTAGCGACAACTGTTCACACGGTCCCGAGTTGAGGTTAGCTAAATTAGTGAAGCGACGTGTCATTCGAAACTTAGTAATTAAAACATCTAAACTAATGAACTCGAGTAGTGAACAGTGAAAATTGTTTTATCATCATAATTATTCATGCATATTTCGTTATACGAGAACTAGGAACTTTTTGAATAAACTGCGAATGCGAGCAAAATTTGTGCGAGCCATAAATATCAAATTAGAAAGCTCAATTTTGAAGAGCTTTTATTTGAAACCTAAATTATAATAGTCCATCACAATTTTGGGGATGATAATATATTAAATGTATCACTTCGTTTTGTACGTACGTAGTCTATAACTACAATGGTTTGCACATGCCTAACTATATTCGATTCTTCCTCTAAGTCAGTTCATTCTAGTGTATCTACTTAATTGATAAGCTTTTATTTATGATCTGCACAACTCGTTTATTTCGAAATCAAAAGGTAAATTGTAAACAGACCTCGAGAGAATCTAATAACATCACCAACTTAAGAACATTGAACAGGATATTGTTATAATATTCTTCAGTAACTATTAATACTATAGCCGCTCAGATTTTATCAAAACACTCCGGCTTTATTAAACGTTCTGTCTCAAACGATACTTTTGACTCTAAACAGTTTTATAGGAAAACTTTAGCTCCCGATAGATTCAATCAGTATAAATATTTTATGACGAAAAAACATCTATAACAGATTTATTTCTTACTTTTCATTAACCTAAATAAAAAAGTTTATGTCCAAGAGTTTAGTTAAAGTTGTTTTGAAGTTCGTATATTCATCATCATCAACCCATTACATTGTCCCACTGCTGGTCACGGGTCTCCTCTCAGAACTAGAGGGATTAGGCTATAGTCCACCACGATAGCCTACTGCGGGTTGGCAGACTTCACACGCCGTCAAGAAAATCTATCAGGCATGCAGATGCTCACGATGTTTTCCTTCACCGTTACATTATTAATACGCACATGACTTCGAAAAGTCAGAGGTGCGTGCCTTAGATTAGATCTCGAGACTTTTGACTTGGCAGTCCAATGGTAGAGCGCATTATTCAACAAAAACAAGCGACAGTCAGGCTTGCAACTAGATATAAAAAAGTAACAAAATGACACTTGCCGCGTCCCGTTTAATGGCCACCGTTTGCCAGTAAATTGCTAAAACACCGCACGTTCTGCTTACCCAGCACTCGGTGACGGCGTTATGGTCACGCGGACGCGCTACAATTTGCATATCGTTAAACACCCGCACATTTGAATTTTATTGATACCGTATAATGGGGTCGTGTGTCATTTTGTCACCCTAGCTGACTTTGTTTGTTATGGAGTTTCCACATAATAGCTACTCAAATTAACATCGTAGGTATTATAACAGAGAAGTTCAACAGAACAGAACAGTTTGTTCGAAATCGACAATTAGGGTCGTATATGTTCCAGATTTGTTATTCTTTTCTTTACTTATTTCGATATTTATGGATAAAACACTTAATTAAGCTATGTTAGCAGCGCGGTAGTTCGGCGCGGCTAACTTCATAATGCAAGACAAATAGGATCTTCGAAACATGAACCTAGTTTAATTTCGTAAAACCTCATTATGGATTCCGATTGTTTTCATTGTACAATTTTACTATTACGTTACGCGTGAACAAAACCAAGCATTTGTAGTAGGTATCGCTATAAATATTGAAAGCTTGGCATCCGTCCAGTTTGACGTCACAGCGGTTTTGTGACCACGATGATATTGGCATTGACAGTTTACACAGAAATTATAAGGGTTTTTATAAGAACTTTTATCTTCGAAGTGGTTTAACTGTTCTATTATTTGGTCATATTAATTTGATTAAATAAAAGAAAAGTTAATCGTAAAATATCTTAAGAGGAGTGTCCCTCGCGAACGCAACAATGTTGCACAGTTGTCGCTGTCTCTATCCCTCGCGATGCGAACGCGTGCCCGAGAGGAGAAACAACAATACATTTGCAACATTTTCACGCGTATTTCTTATGTTCCGAATTTGGAGATTACTCCTATAATATTGTTAATACGCAAAAAAAAATCTTGTAAAAAAATATTCACTATATTATCTGGGTTTCTTTCGAATCAGAATGTTTCTGTATTGATACATTGTCGAGAAATACTAGCATAAAGTTGGGCCGTTTTTCAACGAAAATTGCCAATCTTTGAGCTCGTGTAACTTTTTAACCGCATACTGAAATGAAATTGTATACTACAGGAACACGTATTTTAATGATAAGATTGTTACTGCAAAATTTCAATGACTTTCATTGTTTAAAATTCAAGCAAGGGCCAAACTACGTTTGTATGGAGCGCGAAGCGGATACTATCCCCTTAACAACCTATTTATTATAATTATACTAGGTAGGTATTCGACAAGCGATAGAACATACATAACATACCATCACGCCTGTATTCCCCGAAGGGTTAGGCAGAGGTGTACTTAATGTTCACCCACATTTCGTCGGTATGTTTAGGTCCAATGTAATAGGGGGCGAGCCTATTGCAATTTAACCGGGCACAAATCCAGACTACGAGCTGCTACTGAGAATTTCATAGAAAAAATTAATAACACTTTGCTCGACCTTGGGATCAAAACCAGGACCTCTAGCGTAGCAGTCGTGTTTAGGACCACTCGACCAATGAGGCAGTCTACAAGCGATAGAGATACCACTATTTGAATTTCGAATTTGCATGAGGTCCAACGAAGCAATCAGTGTAAACTGTCCGCTTGTGGACCACACCGCAAACCACGTAACATTATTTAATCAGAGAAATATCAAGTGCTGCGAAGAGACGTAATTGGTCGGTCGTGCCTGTTAAAGGTTATTAATCAATGGTTATTAATCAAACAGTTGTAATAACTAATAATAATATTTGAAGCGGCGGTAGCATACTGGCTAGGGCGTCGGACTTGCGATCATGTGGTTGCCGGTTCGAAACCCACCCATTGCACTACCGACGTAAACCCACTCATAATAGAAGCATTTAGCTTAGTACGAGGGGTTAACAAGAATACTAGTAATGTGCGGCCCAAAGTGCTAGTAAGCTTTAAAAAAAACTTAGAACTGGACTGTCTATGATCAGTCCAGCTTATAAGTAGTTGTCAATGATTTTGAAATCGAATAAATATTAATCCCTTTCTATAAGGACAGTGACCTTTGTGCAAAAAATTTATTGCCATATTATATGTAACAAACAAAATCTATGAATGGCATGGAATATAATTATGATGTTGAGAGATAAAGACATAAATATATGTGACTGGACGAGGAAAGCCGAAGATCGGGCTCTGTAGCGTTCACTAGGAGAGGCCTATGTTCAGCAGTGGACAAGTATGGGCTGATGATGACAATGATGATGATGAAAGACATAAATCCGAATGTTCATGAAAGCATAAAATTCATTGTTAATTAAATTATTATTAGCTAGAGTTCTACGGTTCAAAATTTAATTAAAGCAACTCTGAATCATATATGCAGTCTTTATTTTGTATGAGGTATCATATTATCACAAATACGCTTGTATTTAAACGTTATAAGAATCTTAAATCTTAGGGTACGCAAACCCTTAGTTAAAACCATGTTTAATGTTGTCATCCGTACGTAATTAAAGGTCAAACGCCAATAAAATTGTCGGAAATATCAGTAAGACTTGGCTTATTTCCACTTCACGATTATTTTTAATGTGTCCAATGCTGTTGACTGGCTTTGATGACAGAAAGACAATATGTCTACAGATACTTCCCTCTCGCTGTAGTTTTGTCACGAATGTAAATTTGAATAAATTAGAAAAATCAACAGAAATGTACTGCTTTCTGACACTTCCGCGAATATTATACATTGAAATTGATTCGATTACAGCATCGATTATCACGGGTGACGAATTAAATAATTTCAATATAACGCGATAAAATCCGTAAAAAGTCGTTTTATTTCAACTTTATTTTAGCTTAAAACAAACTCATTGTACTACGCGTTTAAAAAGCCCAGTTAACGTAACTAACAAAACATTGCGAAAATCAATAATTAAAAGTTTGGCCATTCAGAAACTTCGTCCGGATAACTTTGTTGTATATTTCGCAATGGCCGCCACCTCGCCGATTTGCATAAAGTTTTCGAAAAAGGGCAGTAAAAACGGGCGCAAAAGCAAGAATTATTTTCTTACAGTAGTGCAGTGCTGCCTAATTGAGTGAGTCTGTACAAACAGACTCTAGTGCTGTTCTCACGGCTATGTAATAAGGAAACGGGTCCTTTATAAATGTTGAAGTGAACGAGCACAATGCAGTTGTGTTGCAGTTTATTGTACATTAAGAAATCGCTGAAAGAAATGAAGACGTAGCAAAGCAAAGCAGTTTTATTTGTTACGCGACATTCCACCATTCAATTTAAAAAAAAAAGATTTTTTATGTGTCCCACTGCTGGGCAAAGGCCTCCCCAAACTTCGTCCAGGATTGTGTATCCGGGGCTTCTTTGAACTACAATGGTAGAAAGCGATCGAGATGATCCCGTCTTCTTTTTTATGGGAAAACTCAGCAAACGAGCAGACGCGCTAACCTGATGGTAAGTAGCTATCGCCGACCATGGAAAACCAAAATCTGCAAAACCAAAGGAGTTGCAGAGTCTATTTAAGGAAAAGAGAGGGGAAGGAGAAAAGAAGCAGAAAGAAAGGAGTGAAGGTGGAATTGGTTCGCTCCAGATTCAGTTAATTAAAAACTGTCTAGTTGCTCTGAAAAAAATCTATGTGACCTAAGCAAATGTGCCGCCATTCTGGTATCGCCGTGTGGCGGGTTGTTGTGCTCCCTACGATATGGTCGAGCTACACAATGTCTGCTGCATGCAGGCCTTAAGTAAGGTTCAGATATTGGCCCTGCATTGTGACTCTCTCATCTTTGATAATATTACGTCTGGACGTAAAGATCATGACGCTCTGTGTTTGTTTTTCGGCTTTTCTTTTCAAAAATCGCCAGCTAGGAAATTCCGACACCATTACTTTGATTGTGTGGCATTATGTAGATGCACCGGTACCTAATAATATTTAAAACATTTACTTGTAAATGTATCTTAAAAAGATCTATTTGCAGAAATAAATAACGTTTATCATTTACAAGAATTAAGCTAGCTGGTCGACAGGCAAAATAATGTCTGAATTAATGGTAAATACATATTATATAGAATACGTTTAACTAGCGCTCTTCCTGTAAACAGTCCTATTTATAAAACCTTTACAAAATTTAGTTTTAGGCTTCTATTTCAACGGTTTAAGCCGGAAAATGTATGCTACCTTCATTAGGAGCTCCTAATATGATGTAGAAATTAATCGTTTTGGGTTAATGTGAATATATAAAGCATTAACCGGTGAGAGGGACACAAGAGGACAGCAGGGAACTCATGCCGTCAACCTTCGTCATATGGCATAGGGCTATGTATGAAGTATTATGTAAATGTTTAGAATATAAATGACATGTGTTAAGAGACTATGAAAAGGCTGCATTATAAGTTTACAAGGCGCTATAAAACACTTACCTTCCACATTTATTTTTTTGTCAATATATATACTACTTTCCACAATGATACTATTAATACTCACTAGTAGGTAATATTTAAATGTCTTTGAACTACAAACAACAAATTAAAATGTTGTCAGAAATATCATAATATTATACCTATCTGCAATTATCACTGTTAACAAAAAGGTCATATCGGTATCTAGGCAACGTAAAGATATATTTCTTGTCCTTGTTACTCAATAGCACTATCTCTTTCATTTCGAGCATGACGTCACTGGTGTGTCATTTGTTTCAGTTGAAGATGCATTATTTTATAAAACACAAAGCAGCCTCCCTCAAATATTAATGCTTTTGTTTTTGTGGTAGGTACCTACTTACTAAGAATTTTGAATTTCGAACAATATCTGAGACTGCGACCTCTGTACTGGTTTATGTTATTTATACCAAGGAGTTTGGTATTGTATGTGTACCTATTTTTAGTATACAAGACGAGGATGTTGTGACATTACGCGGGAAGGAACCTTTAAGCGACGGAATAAATTATACATTGAGCACTAAGTGCTGCGCTCTGCTGGGATACTTAACCTTATTTGTATCAGCAATATATATCTATAATAAATCGATTTGTGTATGTTTATATGTACAGTGGGTTATAGTTGTTACCTGACCCACCCTTGGTGGGCCGGCGGCGTCTAAGTGGGTCAGGTAACAGCTATAACCCCCTGTACCATATAGACTCCAAAACGACCGGACTTATTTAGATAAAATTTTCAGGAAATCCTCAGAATAATAATTCAGTGAGTGATCCTGTATTTTGTTAGCGATTGGATAAAAAAATCAGAAACCACTGGACAGACGGGACATATACCTGTACTTTATTCTTCACCAATTTGTGAACTCGTATTATTATATTATTATTATTATCCATTAGCCGGGTGGTTGTAAGCGCGTTTGCTACCTAGAAGTCTTGGGTTCGATTAACAGGTCGGGTGAAGTGTTAATTGGGGTTTTCTGTAAATAACTCACAACAGATCCGAGTTTTTTTAATTGGCAAATAAACACAACAACAAACTGTGGGTGTACATACAACTGTACACTTCTGCCTAACCCTTTGGAGCGTGATGGTATGATATGTTTAAGATATCTACGCAAATTTAAAATTTGAAATTCGAATCTCTATCATACATTTCAATTTGTTTACTAGAAATTGAAGTAAAACAAACAATATTGGTTTAATGAAATGAGATATTTTCTAGATGAATTTCTCAAGCTGAGCGATTCAAATATTGTGTCAGCAACGTTGCAAGAGCGCGAACAGATAGTTACAGTCAGATTTCCGTGTAAATCTAGAAATATATGTTTGCTCCATCTTATTTATTTTACTAAAGCGATGGTTACATCAGACGTCAACGGTATCCAGGCAACGAAAATATCAGGTTTAGATTCTTGTCCTTGTTATGTATTAGTGCCTCCTTCATTTTGTGCATGACGTCACTGATGTGTCTTTTGTTTCGTTTGAAGAGTAATCATTCAATATTCCATGAGATTATATTAAGCACAATATGCTCAAACATTGATGCTTTTGTTTTTGGATTTTGAATTTCGAATAATTTGCTCGACACAGCCTCGGTTGTGATTCCTGGGGGCCTAGACAATGTCACATCGTTATCATCAATAACGAAGTTAGATATCAGGGGCTCTAGACAATGTTACATTTCCATATCGATAACGAAGTTCAATAAGTCTGAAATGTATTGAATTGGCATAATCTTTCGATATGTCACATGATGAAATTATGTCAAATCGTATGGATTTGACACAATTTCGGATATCTAACTTCGTTGTCGATAATGAAGATGTGACATTGTCTAGGGGCCCTGTTATCGGAGACAAGGAATTTTGAACTTATTGTAAGTAATTATACGTTTGATAACTGAAACGAGGATTAAAATACTTAAGTAGGTATACGTTAAGCGCTAAGTACTGCTGTCCGCTGGGTTTTTTTATCCATTTCTGAGCAACACCGATATTCGAAGGATAGACTGGTTGTCAGGCTTTTTGGGTTTCTGACTACCACTTACGATAGTTGTTCGTATGACATCTGGGACCGTCGGCTTTATGTGCTCAGTATGTGTTAAGAATAGTTAAGAATAGTCACCCATCCAAAGGCAGACGCAGCAGGCGCAGCCTTACCTTTTAGAGCTGTTGGTCAGTGTAGTTATAACATACAAAGGAACCAAAAAAAAAAAAATTACATTAAATCGTCGAAGTCGTGTTCAATATATAAATTCCAACTCTATTTTATGAATTGCGTTTCCAATATTAGGTTCCGACCTAGTTTCTTTTAACAGTTGAAATGATTACGTCATTGACAATTGCAATTGTTAGGAAATGACTTGCTAACTATACACACTACACATACTCGTAAACTCAAACGTCGATGACGTCACGTAGTCGCAGTTTGATTCACAGTAACAAAATTGGAGCTACAATATCTTAAAGTCTTATAAAGTAGTCTTATAAAAACAGATTAATATCAATTTTATTAATGAAGTCAGCAATCAGAAGGGTCGTACAACGGCACACTAAGTGACAAGAACTGACAGATTTCGTAGACTGTCATTGTCAACTATCACTAATAAAAAAATTAACAGGTCCAAGAACAAAGTCCTGCCTGAAAAATTATCCAGGCTTAGTACGTAGGTTGAACTTAAGTTTTATTTAAAAAACGATTTTATTATTATTCTAGCCTGTTTTGTCCCACTGCTGGGCAAAGGCCTCCCTTCCCTCATTCCAAGCTGTCCTATCTAACGTTTTAGCGACCCAATCTTTCTCGAAAGAGTTAAGTCCGCCGTCGCTTCGCTCAATTTCGTAACTTGTAACTTTTGCCCACCTTAAAAATCTATTTTATTAATATTATTTATTATTGATATTATTATATATCTAGTTATGAAACTGCTTCGTGAAAAAATAGTAGTAGGTATGAAAGTAAATTTTAAGTTACGCACTTCAACTAGATAATTTTAACATACGACTTTGTTCTTGGGTGAGAACCGTCGATTATTCTGAAGTGAATGATGATTATAACACTACACAATAGCTGATTTGTGGTCCTATTAGTGTGTACACTTGCTATCTATCTATCCTAACAGCGGGTAATGTGTCAAATTAACGACAAAACTTATCACATTAGTACCTACACAAGTACCAACTAACGATGTTAAACATTAATGTCAACTAGTAATAACAGATCCCAGCTGCTTCGGATTTGAAGGAGGCTGTGGTGTAATATAACATACCATAACGCCTGTAGGCATTCCAGGAAGGGTTAGGCAGAGGTGTACTAATTAATGGTGGTGTGGTGTTTATAAAGGGATTTGTATGTGGATTTAATGGCCTTAATAGGCAGGCCTATTCCCCCTAATTGGCCACAAATCCAAACTTCGAGCTGCTTTTGTAAATTTCGTTGAAAATACTAATAGCATTGCTTCACTGGTAAATGAACCCAGGACCTCTAACGTAGCAGTCCCGCTTGAGACCACTAGATTAATGAAGTAGCTAGTTCCAACTAACTCATTAGGATAATTTAATTCGTTACTGCAATAATTTTCCATTTAAAGTCATTCTTACTTTAGGAATTCATTTATTAACTTTTTTGTTAATTTATTCAAATAATATCGTAGACCACTTCGTTGCTTAGCATCAGGCAAGTTGTGGTCAAAAGCCTATCTGTGATAAAAAAAATAGTATTTAGGTATATTAAGATATACATCTTGAAATTTCATAATTAATTTACTATCATGCTGTCAGTTTGTTTTGTGATAATCTCAGACCAAAGTCACAATAATGACGTACCCAAACGTAATGAAATAACTAATAACTTTAACTTAAAACAATAATTGCACCATACAACAAGTAATTAGCGCGATAAACCTCATAATAATTAGTGATTTAAAATGTAAATAGAAACTAAAAAAAACAAAAGCGTTACCTTATCACACGCTTCGTGACTTTAGACGAAGCTAGAGTTAACTTGATGATTAATTTAATTACCTACTTAAACTCTCGTTTTTACAGGGTAACTACTACTTGCTTTGTTATAATTAGGCGAATTAAGTTGATAGTCTACATCACGACACTAAACTGCGGAACAGACTATTATACAACTACGTGTAAGTACATCGTGCAGTTAAAATCTTAGCTTTGTTCGTACACAAATGACCAATTTTCAGTTCGTGAAATTGTCTAGAATGTCACTCTTGGCGGCCATACTCTGGGAGGAAGTGCTCGAGGCGCGACGAACTTTTAGGAGCACCACGAAACGCGGAGACAGCGCCATCCAGATAATGTAATCGTGGAAGTTTCACTTTGTGCAAACTCAGCGAGTTGTGCAGTTAGGCTATTGCTTTTTATAATTAAAAATACTGTCCTAGCATTATGCTAGGATATCGAGGAGCACGCTTCGCTGATCAATCGATTTTTAAAGATAAGTGGCCTTTACCGAGGTCACTCTACAGATGGATGACAATTTTGAGCACATTGAGACTCTTTCATACCTCGGAGAGCACGTTACGCCGGATAGTTGCGGTTGTCATACAAACAACTAAGGCAGCTAGTAGTGGTAGTTAAATGCCTGAAAAGCCTCATAATAAGGTCACAAAGATATCAGTCAGGAGTCAGGGCAACGGAAGGCAAATGTGGTTTTTAGCAGGTACGAGTCCGACATACCCTGCCGCCTCTCCAGGCAATGATCAATGAGATATCCTCATTGATCATACGTATTTAAAAAAAATAAGATATATCGGTATTATCTAGAAATTGGGCTGTTGATGTCTGAACAGCAGTCGCTTTGTGTAAAATATTGATATTTAGCCTCAAGTGATTAGGCTGCCACCTCAAATATAATACTGTAATACTAATATATATTTCAATGACGGTCATACATTTAATGCATGTTCGTTTACCGAGTCTATGGCGATAATACTCGTTACATCAAAAACACGTGTTTTACAATATAATCGCAGAGCCCTGACCGCGACCGTTATGTTCTGAAACACCTTGAAAACAACACGAAGCAACAACAATGTCACGTTATGTATTTTGCAATAAAATAGGTAACAATATAAAACTTGTGTTTGTACGCACGGGTACACAAATCCAGTTTACGCTGGCCTCTTATTGTATGGAGAGCTTTATACAATGCGCGATCAGCTTAAACTGGGATTATAACTGTACATACACCAAAGAAAAAAACATGTGCATTGTTCATTTATTATGACATTTGAAAATGATAATTTGGAAAATAGGAACTCGACTGAAACAGCTGGGTACAATACATACCTATTTGAACCTTTGCTATTACAGAATTTTGTAACAAAAGCAGCAGCAGTTAATTTGTTTTAATTCTACTATACTCTACAAAAACAGTAACCGGAATGATATTATTGTCATGGTGCTGGAGTTTCACCCGCTTCGCTCCACTTCTAAGGATCGCAGCGTGATGCTTAATAAACTACAACCTTGCTAAAAAATTGGGCTATCATAGATCACCGCGTTCAAAAAAGTCTTCAGCTTTACTATATTAGTCAACTAGCTTTTTTCACACGGCTTCACCCGCGTGATTACTCGGCTTTTCTCTACCATAATTAGGCATGCACCTATACCTACATTAATATAAACCTTTCTCTTAAATTATTATCTATTGCTGAAATCTGCATTAAAATCCGTTGCGTAGTTAAGAGATCTAAGCGTACAAACAAATTAACGCAGGTAGCATGTGTAATTTTTAATATCTTGTACTATTTAATGTGTACGTAATTTTAATACTTGGAAACTTATTGCCCTAACTATTGTACGATGGAGACTGTGCAGAATGATCTTTCACTGCGATCTGGACAAACCCTTGTGGTTTTTAGATTGTAAGTAATTTAAATGTTTTGTAAGCTATTTTGTTATAATAATAATAAAAAAAAAAACCTCGGGCGTGACTTTATTTTATCTACATAAACTAATATTTTTTTAAAGAGGTAAAGTTTGTGAGTCATTGAGGTTGTGAGGTTGCTTGTGAGGTTGAGGTTGTAATCTCTGGATCTACTGAACAGATCCAGACTGACAGATAGAAAATTCTTTCACCAATAGAAAGCTACATTATTCCTGAGTGACATAGGCTATATATTATCCCGTAAAATGACAAGAAACGTACAGTCCACGCGGGAGAAGCCGCGGGCGGATAGCTAGTAATATGTAAAGATATTAGATAAAGATAATTTATTTGTCCCAACATGTGTACAATGAGGTGTTAAAATATATTATACATATAGTTTCAACATGTTCTGCCCATTTCAGGACATGCAAATACTTAACATGACATAAATTACATAGCAATTATAAAAAAAATAATTAATAAATGACAATGTTAATACCATTAATTTTCAGAAATTGACACTAAGTGTAGTTTTTATAGGGAGGCATGTCAAAGTTAATATTAATGTCAATGTTTCGGGAAATATTCATATTAATTTCAAATAAGTTAAGGTTATTTCCCTAAAAAAAAACACAGAAAACATGAAACATTACTTAAGCAGTTACATAAGATGAGATCTAACCGTACCTGGCTGTTGTATATTAACACGTAAGTCGGTCTACCCTGCCGTTACCGTTAACCTTTGTGTTGACACGAGAAAATGGGAAAAGGAAATTAGTTCGCCGTGACTCGAGAAAATAGAGGTGCTCTGGCAGTCAAATAGCTTCTAGTAACGGCGTAACAAATTGGTGAAGAAAAGTTAAAGTTGGCTTTGAAACTAATCTATTGGTAAATTGCATTAGGTACTATAAATCATACTAGACCAGTCCCTAAATAAACATTAAAAGGGAACGTTAATATTTGAGACAAGTTTTAGTAATATTTTTTTATACATATTCTAAAAACTCGCAAAGATATGAATTTTCTAATTAAAGAAAAAATCGATCTCAGGCAGGGATTGGCGTCTTTCTGGTTAAGTACACCAGACGCTTTACCAACTAAGTTACCGAGAACTAGAAATTTTCTTTAGTTAGACAATTCATATCTTTGTGAACATATCGCAATATTTAATGCTAAAAAACTATAAAAAATAAGCATATTCTAAAAACTATTATAAATATTATGTTCTTGAAAAGGTTTATCCACTCGAGTTTTTACTCGGGGTAACTCCTCCCCAAAGCCCTCAGGGAAGAACAGATAAAAGTTAAGTATTATATTATACTAAAAGGAATGTAGATTAACATTCCATTGCTTATTTGTAAAATTGGATTTAGGTACTTTAAGTAGGTAAATGTAAACAAGATAAACGACGATTAACAAAAGGAATTTATAAGCTATTCACCTTATAAATTTCGTCAGCAGCAATGTCTGAAGAGGTCGCGCTAGAAGGACATACACTTATTGGCGAGGTCCTTCATTAAGGTCAGATGTTCAGATCGTCATACACACGCCCGTCATACCCCGGCGCGTGTGCATGACGATATCTATGAATGTAGAAAAAGCGAACGAGGTATGCAAAAGTCGTGGCAAGTGCCGTTCTGTAGTTTCTACCTACCCATGTGGGATAAAGGTGTGAGTAAACGTATGTACGTATGAAAAAAAAGGAAATCTTATGAACACAATTATGAAGTGGATGCCTAATTAATAAGTCCACAGGGCCTAACACAGAAGTGAAAACCTTGTTTATAGTGTACTTAACTCTACTTACAAGTATGACTTCCTAGTTTAATGTGTCTGACATTATCATACGAGAGCTGCAATTAAGTCTTTGTAATGTGGCACATTATCTTGCACTAATTAATTTTACAATGAATCTTGCAACTGATGGTTAACAACTTTGCCTGGTTTGTTAAATGATATTTATATCTGTATATAAATAGACTGCCTCATTAGCCTAGTGGTCCTAAGCGCGACTGCTACTCTAGAGGTCCTGGGTTCGAACCCCAGGTTCCATCCCGAGCAGTGTTATTGGGTTTTTCTACGAAATTCTCAGTAGCAGGTCGGAGTCTGGATTTGTGCCCCGTTAATGATGAAATGATGAAATGATATTTATTTCTGTAAATAGATCTTTTAAGACACTTTTACAAGTCGATTTTTTTTTTCATTATTTTTTAACTAAATGGCGTCGACGTTTCCTATCCGACGGCCTTTGAGAAGAAACGTCGAAACAAACTCGGAGAATCATGGTCTCTTTTAAAGTCCAGACAATAGTGATATTATTAGATATGCGAGTTTTACAATGTAGGGCAAAATCTGAACCTTTGAGGCCTTTTGAAGAAAGAGCCATAGCTGCTTTGAGTTGACCTGTCCTAACTGACGGCACGCATACATCAGTCATCGTGTAGCTCAATCATTTTATAGGGAGCTCAACGACCCCTCGCACAACGGCAATAGACTCGCCCCCGTTACATGGGACCTAAACATACCGGCAAAGTGTGAGTTTACATTGGTACACCTCTGCCTCTACCTTCGGGGAATACAGGCGTGATGGTATGTTAAATAGACTAACTGCATTAAATATCTGACGATCTCCGAGAAGAAACGCCGTAACAATCTCAGAGGATTATGGTCTCTTTGAAAGTCCAGGCAGTAGTAATAATATCAGATGAGAGAATTTAACAATGAAGGACAATACCTGAACAGGCCTTTTGAAGAAAGAGACATAGCAGCTGTCAGTTGACCTGACCGTTACAATATTATAATAAGTAAATTAATAAGTAGGTAGGTATTCCAATAATTAATATTCCGCAAAATCCAAAATGAAGCGATAATTTTAAGTTCGTTTCAGCATTCACTTCGGCGGTATCTCGTCGGCCTCTTTAGTCTGTACATAACTGCTAAGCTAGAGATCCTGGGTTCGATTCCCAGGTCGAGCAATGTGGTATTGGATTCTTTCCCTAACCTTTCAGAGAATACAGGCGTGATGATTTTATATATAAGTATCTTTTATCTTTTTGAACTACTCGTAAAAGTGAAGAAATGCATGTCTAAAATCCATTGGTGAAGTCATTTAACTCTTACACTCATTAGCGCTCATACCATTAGAGTATTTCTAGTTCAAAAGCTTTCGGGAGCTTAGGATCCAATTTTCACAGCTCCATTCACATTTGCTGGTTCAGCGTATTCACTATTCATGTTAAGCCTGACTAATCTAAAGCGTTTGTCGATGAAAGCAGTAATTACAGATTAGTTCGTTGTGGATGTTTGAGGGAATAGAAATTCAGATTGCACCATGTGCGTAGGTATTCATACTTTGCTCAAACACTAACAGTCGTGGTTAGTGCATTGTGTTCACTAGGCAAATGCTAGGTAAGTACACATTATTTTGGTTTCAAATTAGTGATCGTAACAGTAAATATTGGTCGTAATCATTGTGTTAGGAATAATAATTTTGTGAGGTATCACAACATAATTATTATAAAGCAAAGTCCTCCGCCGCGTCTGTCTATCTCATTTCGATTTTTATGCTGTTTTCACCAATGGATAGCGTGATTCTCGAGGAAGGTTTATATATATAATACAAACCAATTATAGCATAAAAACTACGTGAGCGAAGCCTTGGGCGGAAAGCTCTTTCTTATAACACATCACAAAATTATTATAGTTGATTGAGTTTAACTTCATTCAGCAGTCCCAATTAAAATATTTCCCAGTAAATAGCAGCCCGTTTAAAAATTGTGACCGCTAAGAGCCACAACTACGTCATTCTATAAAAAACACCCACACAAGGACACGCTTGCACGTAACCACAAATCCTCAAATCCAATTATCTGCATGTGACACTCGTGTTCAAATGTCGCTGCGATTTGAGATGGAAAAGCTTAATCATCCAAATTCAATTCTAGTTAATCATTTCTATGTAAATTCTAATTGAATTGCAGTGTTAGTAGGGAGGTTGTTATTGAAATTCTTTAAAGTTAATCCGTCAATGCAAGTCGGTGGGCATACTTGGATGGGAGCCACATCGGACTGTGGTGGATGGCACAAACTTAGGGAGCACTAAGTAAAGTCAGGCTGTGGATGAAGATAATGATGAATCCATCAATCCTGAAGCTCTGTTTGTATAAGAGTAATCGGCCTACAATCTTCCCATTGCTGGGACAAAGATGGTTAGAGGGAGTGTCCGACCGGTGTGGGTTAGTCTGTTTGATTAAAGTGGAATTACGCAATAACAATTTCTTCTTGAAGAATTTTTAACATAGGAAAAGTAATCGAAGTCTAGTACAAAATTTATCAACAGCTATAAATAACTTTAAAATGCAAAATTTAAGAGAAACGAGGACAGAAAAGATCTAGACAAAGTTCCTTAACACAAGTGAAGGTAAAAGTAGAAGTCGAGTTGTATTAAGAGGTCAAACAGAAGACAGAATAGAGAACAGTGCCGATTCCTCCACCGACAAGAGATGCTCGTAATTAAAGAAAGAGATAAGTAATGAAAGGTCGATCCGCCGTTCTTACCAAATTCCTGCGGTCCTTCAATTTTTTACCTGCCTAACCATTCCCGATGGTCGAAAGATTAAGGTCTCAGAAACAAGAATAGGTTCGTAAACAGGATCTGACTATTCAATGACCTTCGACGTCACTTTCATTATGAATGCTCTCGCATATTTGGTATGCACAATAGAATGAGTAGTACAATATAATAAATGCCACGGACGAAGCGTGTATCAGTCTAGATAGTGTTGTTGCAAATATTGCGATTGACATTATCCAACGAGCCGCTTTAATTATGTATAAAATATTATGACATTTATGATGTCACAAAAATTGGCGTCTGATTTTCTTATTTAATACAATTTGCTGATATACTTAGCGCTGAAACGTGAACAGTTATTCAGCATACTAGAACGAATTTTAACAAAAATACAACGAAACACCAACTCTAACTTAAAAACAACCTTTTAATTTAATATTTCCGTTTAGGTAATTAGAATGGCATTTCATTAAAAGGCTTACTTGAAATTCGTTCAAAACACTTCCGGAACTTTGAAAACAAAATAGATTATTTTTTATATTATAAGATTTCCTCGAGGCAAATATTTTGTTTGCAGCAAAAAAAAATATGTAGCTTTAAGAAAAAGGCGACATTAAGGAAAAATTGTGCATTATAAAAATTTCTCAGCTCAGATCAGATCAAATAAAAAGTTAAGATGGAATTCTTCAGTAACAAATTGCAGCGCCCTTACAGGGTTTCATATTGATACTGATGTGTATTTTGTAACAACCTATGTACATATGAAAGCAATAAAGATTTGAATTGAATTTGAATTTGCGAACAAAGAAGTGAGGCTGGCTAAAACTACGCCATGCCGTGTACAACACACAATTACATAGACACATATTGTATTAGTTAACTACGCCTTATTTTGTCAGTCGAGTTTTCGATAGCTCGATAGCTCGACTGACAAGATAAGGCGTAGTTTCGGTATACGTGTGTGCGTGTAATTGTGTGTTGTATACGGCATGGCGTAGTTTTAGCCAGCTAAACTTCATTTTTCGCAAAGTTCCATCTTAACTTTTTATTTGATCTGAGGTTCCCAGTTTAAAATTAATATTAAAATGAGTTATTGTAGACATCCATCATGTCTTTTAAAGATTGGTGGAAGAGAGGTGGTATTGTTGCGTGACTAACCGCAGCGCGGCGCAATCGTAATCATGTGGGCGTTGATAAACGATACCGAATGCAAGCACTTGTGCTATCACGCCTAACGTAAACAAATAACAATGTGACTCATTATTATTTGCATATTATTATGAAAATACTCGTACAGCCGTTAAGAAGGACAAGCATACTATGCACGCCAAACAAAACAAAGAATGAATATTACTTAAGTTATTAATTTTGACTGTGGTCTTACACGTAAATAGATACGGCCCTGTTTAGCAAAATCTGTGTATTGTGACAAATGTCACAATTTGAAGATCTGTCAAAAATGCATTCTTTTTTTGAAAATTACATACCCAGTGGGTTTTCTGTTTACAAGCTTTTATTTACCTTGCAATGTATGAATGTATATTTATGTGTGTTCGGATCAAATCCTGTAACTTAACTAAAAATCCTTAACTAACTGAGCTGAAATTTTGCATACACATAAAGTTTGGATGACAATACACGGTTAGCTAAGTGAAGTGTCATTTTAAACCCAATATAAAAAAATAAAATAAATATATATCAATTTTTTTTTTTCTCTTGTTCTTGTCCTACTACTGATTGAGTAGTGAGAGTAGGGTGACATTGTAATTGAAACACGCTGTTAAATACTAAATTACCCGCAATCTACTCGCATTACGTATTCGTGATTACACAAAGCGAACAATTTGAATTTGAGCTTTAACGAGGTCGTAAGTGTGTATGAAACAGAACTTGTAACAATGAGCAATACTAAGATATTTGAACCTTGGCCCACTTCATGTGCAAATGTCAGTCAAGGCAACAGTATACTTGATAACCTTTCAGAACAATATGTTGATGGGTTAAAAGGTTTCAGTAATTTGATGCTTTATGTTATAACTACCCATTTCTCTCTGTCTTATGAAAACCTCTACATTACTGGCAATGTTTAAGAAAATATACATACATACCTACACACATATTGTCACGCCTGTCTCCCATGGGGATAGGCAGAGACTATAGATTTCCACTTGCTACGATCCTGGCACACTACTTTCGCTTCATCTCTTCATGCATGACCGTCGGTTTAGGGTAAGAAAATATAATTTATATTAATTAATAGATATTTATTCCATGATTTCATAAGACTACATACTTAGTAAAGATACAAACTCAAAGTAATATCTAAGAATAAAAGCCTAACAACTCTCCATTTTGGTATAGGTACGGTACGAGAAAATTTGAACTTTATCTTCAACAATTTAAGGTTTAAAAACATTTAGAGGAATTTGACAGTTTTGTATACCTTGACCTGCTGGCGACAGTACATTATGTAAGTGTAAAAATATGTATAGGATACCATATTAAATGAACTTTTGAAGTTTACCTTTGACCGAGAGTACAATACACGTCACGGACTTAGGCAGAGGTGGGCGACCGTTAACGAATGGCTGATAGGATTTTAAACCGAACATAATTACAAGTGATTTCATCGGTTTTAATACTTCGGTGTTAAAAAAAACTACAAAACAACTTGTTTTTTTATGGAATAAGTAATAAGAAATCGAACGCTGTAAAATAGTCGTTAACCTTCTTGTAATTACTTACAGTAACTGCCTCATTAGTCTAGTGGTCCTAAGCGCGACTGCTACGCTAGTGGTCCTGGGTTCGATACCCAGGTCGAGCAGTGTTATTGAGTTTTTCTATGAAATTCTCAGTAGCAGCTCGGAGTCTGGATTTGTGTCCGGTGAATGGCAATAGGCTCGCCCCCTATTACGTTGGACCTGAACATACAGGTGAAATGTGGGTGTACATTAGTACACCTTTGCCTAACCCTTCGGGGATACAGGCGTGATGGTTATTATGTATTACTTACAGTCTTAAACATAATATATAAAAATGAATCCCTGTTTCCCTTGATCACGCCATAACTTAACTACCGATTTGATGTATCTTTTATTTTAAGTTGTCGAATAAGTACTTTGTAGAAGGGTTTTACGTTGGTTTTACGTAAAGAAAATTGCGCAGGAAATTTTAAAATATTGGAAATCTTATTTATTCCAGTTTGTATTGAATAATTATAGCTAAAAAAGATCAGCTATTAGGTATATTATATTTATAGTTTAAATGAATTTAAGAACTAAGGAGCGGTAAGGGTCTTACCGATTTCAATTTAAGGGGTTTATGGAAGCCTGCTAAATTTAGAAACCATTTCAAAGGAAAATAATATAATAGATCTTTTTTTTTATAAATTCTTTTGTAATATTGCCATTTCTTAAATTATAAATAGAATTAGAAATATATTTATAAAATAGGCATTAAATAAACATCTATATTGGAGTCAGCGAGCAGATAAAGAATCCATTAAAAATCCGTAAATCTCTGTTGGAAGCGTTTCATTGTGGATTTAGCAAGTAAATCGCGTGTCTATCTTCGTGATGAATGCCTTCAAGAGTTAGCATTGCATCTCTGTATACTCTTTTCTTTGGTATTTTAGAACTGACTTTTTTGAAGACTTATAAATATATTGGTGATTTTTGGCGGTGGCGACGCGACGCGCCGACTCACAATTAGTCGTTCAGACTAAAAAGGTTTTACGCTTTTCGTTTTTTTGTGTTGTATTAGTTTTTGTTAAAAAGTAATACAACACAAAAAAACCTACTCACGCCGTTTTCCCATATTGGAAGGCAGACACTAAAGAACATACTTCTTCTACTACATCTGGTGTTCCACATTTTTTTTATGTGGTTAAAATCTACGTTCCTATCTACTAGTACTTAACAATACCTATAGCTAGATCTAAAGTTAGTAGCTGCTGTTAACGGTTGAAGAGTTCCCTCAACTCCATCATCAGATCAACTCCAGGTCTCTATGCTCCAGTGTCACCAGAACTACTACTACTATTTCTTATTTCTGTATGCAAAATTTCAAGATAATCAGTTCACAGGTGAATATCCCATATCTTCTACCCTTAGAGATCAAAATTTTTTTATTGACTTTTAGGTATTCGTTATCCAATACAATTCGGATAGGTAACCCTGTAACTGTTAGGTTAGTTATGCTTGGTCAGATATAAAAAGAACCTACTCCTTTTTTATTTGTTGGTTAAAAATGCTCAAGTATTTTATTTTTGTAATGCAAATTTGTCATTTCGGTTAAGAAAATCATCTTAATTCCTAAAAGAGCAATATTAGATTACTATTTACAAAAGAAACGTTTAAGAAAATTCTGTAAACTCATTTAAGTTCTTATTGTTTGTGTGGGTATCTGTAGACACACGCGGCGCGTGCGAATTTTCTCCCAAATGGAATTATTTTCAAAAGTAACGAGACAATTTCGGAGTTGGCCGTCTACAACCCTAGCGTCGCTGGCTTCACGCCCACGACGTCCTCCGCTAGATCTTATATTAAATTGGGTTTGCAAATTAACGCCGCAGCTTATTCGCACCCTTCTTTAAGAGATTTTCAACGTTGATACATAATCTTGCGAAGCGAATTACTTTACGAGCCTCGCCTTTTATGGTTGTTTGAAGAGCTTATCTCTGTTCTGTGGTTTGTCACAGACAAAAATGGTTCTTATGTGCTTACAATTTTTTTTACGGTAAAGTCTGCTACATTACATAACAAACCATCACGCCCGTATTCCCCGAAGAGTTAGGCAGAGGTGTACCTAGCTACTAATGTACCCCCAAGCTTCGCCGGTATGTTTAGGTCCCATTTAATAGGGGGCGAGCCTATTGCCCCCTATTACATTTTATTTAATTTCATAGAAAAACTCAAATAACACTGCCCGACCTGGGAATCGAACCCAAGACCTCCAACGTTGCAGTCGCATTTGGGACCACTAGATTAACGAGGTGAGGGTCATACCTAACTTAAAAATTATATTATCTTGTAGAGGACATTCATCATCAACCCATTACATCGTCCCACTGCTGGGCACGTCTCCTCTCAGAACGAGAGAAATTAAGCATTTAGGCATTTTTAAATACGCACATGTTTTCTAAAAGTCAGAGGAGCGTGCCTTGGTTTCGAACTGGAGACCTATGACAATGGTCATATCACAAGGGTATCACCGCAGACACATTAGTAGTAGAGCCGTAGAGGACATTACTCTTTTAGTCACAGATAGATAACCAGTTTGTTAAAAACCCACCTACACCATTTATGTAAGTAGTTTATTAGTTATTTAAACTGATTTATAATGTCATTTGAAACACGTTTACAAAAAAAGATCATCGTATAAATTATCTTGTTGACACATACGTAATGTTAATGTTGTCATTCATCTTCTTTATCTTGCATATCTAATAAAAAAGGAATCATTACAATTTAAGTCACAGAATTGCGTGTAGCATGGTTCATGTGACTAATGCAATATATACCCAAGTATATATCGTCAGGTAATAACAAAGCACTTGACATATTCGTCCTTGCAATGAGTAATGTATAATTAAATTACTTTACGGAACTCAGAACATTTTATGCACACGCTACTGCAAAATCCCGAACTACTGTAAATCAACATAACATACCATAACGCCTTTATTTTCCGAATGGTAAGGCAGAGGTGTACTAAGGTACACCCACATTTCGCCGGTACGTTTAGGTCCCATGTAAGGGGGCGAGCCTATTGCCATTAACCGGGCACAAATCCAGACTCGAGCTGCTAAGAATTTCATAGAAAAACCTAACAACACTTTGCTCGACCTGGGGATCGAACCCATGACCTCTAGCGTAGCAGGCGCACTTAGGACCACAAGACTAATGAGGCAGTCTAAGGTAAAACAATAACAAAAATATTTTGTGATCATCGTTCATTTCGAACTTTCACCAACAATTCGATAAATCTTAGATTTCCCTCTGGAGATACGGTAAATGTCCTATTTCTGGGTGGTGTATGTAATTATAAAAAAATCACGAAAGCTAAAATTCTTACGTAAACTATCCGAATCAGTTTTTTATTTTTCGGACTTATAAACTAACACAAATACTTTACATTCCATTCACTAACTTGCCTAGCTCACGACAATGCCATCTTACAATACAACTTATAATTATCTACATCAATCGGCACCAATGATCAATCATCTGATATACTTGTACGATTATTTAGCATTGTACCAATCTACCGACTGCCCTGTTCGGTACGATAACAAGAACCGTCCTACAAAACAAGCATTGTACGTGCCAACTGTGTGATATATTGTTTCAAGATCAAGTAATACATTGTAGCTAAATGCACTGTCAAGGTCCGCAAACTATTATTGGCTTGTGTTTGAAGACTGTAAACAAAGCCCTTTGCAGTTGTATTTATGTGTATTAAAGCAATCTGTTTAACAGATGCAAAGCGACATATTTTGTGTGTAATCAGTTCTTAAATGTATGTGTGTAGACTGTAGGTATATGTTATAACATATGTCATCTCGCAGTGGGCTAGCGTGGCGGACCCACGTCTAACTCCTCTTGTTCTGTGAGGAGATCCGTGTCCAGCAGTTTTCATTATGCCGTAAAGTAGGATCACGCCGATTGTTAAAATAATCTGTCCCATTGCAACATTTCTTGTCCACCGTAAGTCCTCCTGGATCAGGTTACGGAGTTTGTCCGCTTCGTTTTGATTGAGGCAACTGTCCGTATTGTACGTTATCTGGTCCTTAGAACTTTGATTTCCCATTTTAGATGTCTTGTTGTTACGAGTAGTTGTGAATTAATGGTATATGTTAAGATCTATGTTAATATATATACGAATAGCTTGCTTATATCAGCGATTTTTTATAGACGTACTACTGGCTTTACTTTACGTCCCGATCGTGTAGTGTACGTGTGTGAATGTCTGTAGAAATCCTTTGAATCTGGCACGTAGTTTGATTCGTCATTGATCATGAATGCTGGTTTCAATCTATCAATTGATATCACTGTCTCTTTATCCCTAATTCTAATGCAAAATGTTTTATCTGTTTTACTAATTACTGGGTAGGGTCCTTCATACGGCGGTGTCAGGGCTTTCTTAATTCTATCACACCGAACAAATACGTGTGAGCATTCTTTGAGTTCGGGATGCACAAATATAGCTTGGTTGTGGTTTTTTCTTTTCGGAATTGATGTCATTTGTGTGATGTCCTTTTGAATTTGTTTTACAAACTCTTCGTACGTTGATAACTGTGCTGCTGATGACTCAAAAAATCCTCCAGGGAGTCGTATTGGCGTTCCATATGTCATCTCTGCTGAACTATAACCTGTGTCTTCTCGCAAGCTACTCCGCAACCCGAGTAAAACTGTTGGAATTTCTTTTAACCAATTTTCGTTGGATTCTCTTGTCATTAACGCCACCTTTAAAGTTCTATGAAATCTCTCTATCATTCCATTGGATTGCGGATGATAAGGTGTTGTCCTAATTTTATGTATTCCCAAAAATTGTGTGAGTGACTCAAATATTCTTGATTCAAACTGTCGGCCTTGATCCGTAGTAATGCGCAATGGACATCCAAAACGAGTAATCCATCCTTCGAAAAGTGTCTTGGCTACTGTTTCTGCAGTTATATCTTCTACCGGAAATATTTCGGGCCATGACGTACAACGATCTATGATTGTGATTAAATATCTCTTCCCTTGTGAAATCGGAAGTGGTCCGACGATGTCAATATGTAAATGTTCAAAACGTTGCGCTGTCATAAATGTACCAGGAGGTGATATCGTATGTCGTTGTATTTTTGATTTTTGGCAGGCTATACATGATCTACACCAATTATTGATATCTTTGTTCATATACGGCCATAAATACCTTTGGGTTATCATTTTTCTCGTAGTTCTTTTTCCTGGATGGCTCATACCATGAATGGTATCGAAAATTTGTTTGCGAAATTGCTTTGGTAAGTAGGGGCGGCTTTTTCCAGTAGACGTGTCGCAGGTGATGTTTATTGTGGAACCCGGAAGCGTAATGTTTTTGAATTTTAATCTTTTATTGTCACGTAATTTACTTAGTTCATAATCTGTTGATTGACATTTTTCCAATTCAGCGTAATCGATAGGTGATGGCACGTATATTTCCTCTATTCGAGATAAGGCATCGGCGGTAATATTGTCACGTCCGCTTATGTGTTGAATGTTGGTACTGTATTGTGAAATGAAATCTAACTGCCGGACCCGTCGCGGTGTATCGTTTGATGATGGTTTTTGGGAGAATGCGTATGTCAAAGGTCGGTGATCCGTAAATATTGTAAATTCTCTTCCCTCGATTAATCTGTGAAAATGTTTGACGGCCATGTATATTCCTAACAGCTCTCTGTCAAACGTAGAATATTTTTGTTGAGTTTCGCTCAATTTTTGTGAAAAAAAACCTAATGGTTCCCAATTGCGTCCGGATTTTTGTTGTAAAACTCCACCAACGCAAGTAGCACTAGCGTCGGTCATGAGCGCTAGTGATGCGTTGCGGGAAGGATGCGCTGTTAACACTGCGTTTTTCATGCTTTCCTTGCATTTTTCGTAAGCTTTGTCTGCTTCCGTTGTCCAAGGAACAGGTGAATTATCGTTCTTTTTTGAACCATGTAGATATTCGTTTAAAATTCTTTGATTTTCCGCTGCGCGTGGAATATTACTTCTGTAGAAATTGACCATGCCCAAAAATCGTCTTAATTCTTGAATTGTTTTCGGTTTGGGAAATTCCATGATTGCTTTGTAATTTTCTTCGGTAGGTTGTATTCCTTGGCTCGTTATATGATAACCTAAGAAATCTATTTCCCTTCTGAGAAATTCGCATTTTTCGAGATTAATGGTTATTCCATTCTCGTGTAAACGTTTGAAAACCGTTTCTAAATGCTGATAATGCAAATCTTCGTTGTCCGATGCGATGAGACAGTCGTCTACAAATATAAATACGAAGTTTAAATCTCTAAATAAGGAATCCATGAATCGTTGAAATGTTTGTGCCGCATTGCGTAATCCGAAAGGCATTCTTAAGTACTCAAAAAGTCCGAAAGGTGTGATGATGGCTGTTTTTTCTATATCTTTAACAGGAATACAGTGGTATGCTTTGCGTATATCTATCTTGCTTAGTATCTTCTTATTTTCTAATATGTATGTAAAGTCAGTTAATCTTGGTAGTGGGTATTTGTCCGGTACTGTCGTGCTATTGAGCATTCGATAGTCTCCGCACGGTCTCCATTCGCCATTTTTCTTTTTTACCATATGTAATGGGCTTGCCCATGGGCTATCTGACGGTCGGCAAATTCCGAGCTCTATCATATTTTGAAATTCCTTTTTGGCTATGTCGTATTTTTCTGGAGGTAATGGTCTTGCCCGAGCTGCGACGGGTGGTCCTGTAGTGATAATGTGGTGTTCAATCTTATGTTTGGGCGCATTGCGTAGAGAGGACTCTTTCGTGATGTCTTCGTATTTGTTTAAAAGTTGCGTAATACGTGAATTCGTTCCCACTGCGATAGTACGAATTGTTTGTTGTGTCGCTTTTTCTGAAGTTACATGCGTTGTCAGCTCTGTAACTTTGTCAATAAGTTTGCGACCTGCTATGTCGACTAATAGTTTATAGTGCTCTAGAAAATCTGCTCCAATTATTGGTTGTGTAACATCGGCGATTATAAAATTCCATTTATAACATCGTTGTAGTCCTAAATTCAAGGTAAGCGTCTTCTCGCCGTAAGTCCTAATTTTAGTCCCATTTGCAGCGTATAGTGTGTATTTTTCATTTTGTAAAATTGAATATCTCTGTTGCTTGCTAATGACTGAAATATTTGCGCCCGTGTCAATTAAAAACTTCATACCACTTTTTCGGTCGGTAATGGTGAGGCGATTGGATGGGTGGATTGCACAGAGTTTCGCCGTTGTCTGTGCTCTTATTCGTTTCCCTGGTTCCGTACGTAAGTCATTGGTTTCCAACCGCATGGTTTAATGCAGTTCCTTGCATATTTTCCGAATCTTTCGTGGTAGTAACAAAATCGATTTGCTCCTCTATAGTTTGTTCTCGGCCTCATAATCGGGAATTCTTGACGTTTCTTGAAATGATTGTGCGTGCTGGGTCGATAGCCATATTGACCTTGCTGAATTGCGTCAATATCTATCTGTAATTTTGCTAGCTGGGCTAAAATGCATGCTGTATTGTTGTCGTTTGAAGTGTCGTTGCTAACAGCTGATATTTCGGTTACTTTTGAATTCATTATTATTTTGTCTGCAATTTGGCTCAGTTTGTCAATTTCCATGTCTTCCGTAACTGCTAGAACCGTAGTAACTGATGTTGGTAAAAGCCTGAACCATAGTAGTTTAATTGTTTCGTCACTGATTTTTCCTCTCCCGAGGACTCGCATTTGACGTAATAACTGCGAAGGTTTTTGATCACCGAGTTCTGTCTCTGATATTAATTTTTGAAACTGTCGCTGTTCTGTTTCTTCGTAACAATCAATTAAACGTTCCTTGATGTTTTTATATTTATCTGTAGTCGGTGGTGAAGTGATTAGGTCACTAACTTGTAGTATTTCTTCCTTGGATAATTTTGCTATTACTGTACAGTATTTGTATTCGTCTCCTTGCTTCTGTGGTGCTAATATGGCTTCTAGTTGCGTGAACCATAATCTTGGTTGGTCTTTCCAAAATTCCGGAATGCGAGATAAAACCGAGGTGCCAGCAGCTACTTCAAGTGTTCCTTGCTGATTTATGTTCGCCTTGCATGGTGATTGTGCCATGTTTCTTGCTGCGTATTCGTTCGTCGGGGTCACCAATTTGCCAAACTTCTTGGCAGTATATGATTAGGTATAAATGAGACAAAGTTGTAGTATAGTCTGGTTATAATTATCCAAAGGTGCATCTTATATACTAACGACTACGTGTTGATCACGGATAGTAGAAACATTTAATAGATATTGAACGTGCGATAAAGATCATAAGATTGCGATGTAGATTGTAGATACAGCACAAAGATATTGTACTGTAACATGGGACATGGAATTTCACAAGATTTTATAGAAAATTCCTTGCTAGGCCTGGGAGTCGAACATACGACCCCACGCATAGCAGTCGCGCTTACAACCACTTGACAAATGAGGCAGTCACTAGACTGATGAGGTAATCTGAATTTTAAGTAAATACTTATGGTTACAATTTAATATCCAGTATTCACGAACAAAAGAATATAGGTATACAAAAATCAGAGCAATATAATCGCACTCTCTTATTTTTACTGAGTCGAAACTCTGAAGCTTGTATATATAAAAAAATATGGAGCTTAGTACCTACTTCACCATAAATTGAGATATAATTAGTTTCAATTATTTAATAATATATATTACTCTCAGATACGAGTATTTAATTAATAGTTTTCCATAATGATTAAAAATGAAAATACTGTTTGTGTTCCCTCTAAGAATTTACCTTAGGAAAGTAATATTTGTTGAGGTTGAATACATAAATATATTACAATAATCAGTTTTTTTTGGATTATTTCTTTCGTACATGATTATAATATTGTTTACTTCCGTGTACAAGCGCGTACTCTAGTCAGGGTTACGTTGTATTGAAACTAGACACGTTTAAAGTAGGAAATTAATACCTAATTAATTAAAATTCGAAATAAATTGTCGTGCAATCTGAAATCTCCGAGATATAAATTTGATACCGAGTGAGATTCATATTTTTAGTCTTGAAAATATTAATTCCTTTATAATTTATGCAACTTTTACTTAAGGCACGACCTACAGTTTAGTTAATGAATAAGATTTTTTAACTCACATTTTAAAGCCAGTTGTATGAAAGATCCTCCAGATGAATTGAAAGCATTCCAACGATACACTCACTATTACACTTTTATTTACGCACAACACTCAACATCGTATTTGCACTCGCGATCATGACAACAACGGACACAGAATACACGTCCAATCACTGCGGCAGATGCCGGGGCACTGAAGCTTTGATGCTGAAACGGAAAAGTGGAAATTAGAGTGAGTTTTCCCACCCCTACGCGTGCCGACACTTAGAGCTCACAACTTGACGCACTGACACTAGAAGCGATAATTATCCACATAGAAATGAAATTTTCTAGTTTGGCACAAGTACACTGGGTTTACTTAACCGGAGGATATATCTTAAATATCGAAGATTTTCTCAACCGTTTAATATGCAGACAGAGACTAATTATACAATTTCAGTGCGTGATAATACGTTTAATTTTATTTTAAATGATTATATGGTTTTAGGTTTATGATATTTTTTTGTATATATTTTGATATTTATTTATATGATTTTTAAACAATACATACAACTATACCAATATTCTTCGAAGAATTAGACAGAGTTTTACTTATGTACGTACAAACACAGTCCTAAATTCTCTGGTAAATTTAGGTCCCATGTAACAGAGAGCTAACCTATTGTCAATAATAGGGCACATATCCAAACTGAAAAATTCATAGAAAAACCCAATAACGCTTTGTTTAGACATTTTTTTTTAAAAAAAAGCTTTCTCGCAATGTGGGTCACACATTACTAGTATTCTTTAACCCCTCGTGCTAAGATAAATGCTTGTGTTACGAGTAGGTTCACGTCGATAGTGCATAGGTAGGGTTCGAACCGGCAACCACATGATCGCAAGTCCAACGCCCAAGCCATTAGGCTACCGCCGCTTCAGATTTAAACCAAGACTTCTAACGTAGATAGCTAATGGCTAGGGCGTCGGACTTGCGATCATGTAGTTGCCGGTTCGAAACCCACCCATTGCATTACCGACGTTAACCCACTCGTAATACAAGCATTTAGCTTAGTACGAGGGGTTAACAAGAATAATATTTAATTTTTAAAAAGCTTCTAGCAATGTGGGTCGTACATTAGTAGTAAGCTTAAATAATATATATAAGGAGCTTATAGTTTTAATATTGTAATATAGCTCTGAGGTATCTAGAGAGGTTTCCAAAGAAGCTTATGAGAAACGTAGGAGACTAATGGATGCTAATACCGCTCAATTTGGACTATCAACTGCACCGCTGTGACACCGATACGTAACGCCTCAAAAGAACAACTAACAATACAAACGTCACAATCGACCCATATATTGTCCCACTGCTGGATACGGGTCCACTTAAATGAGAAGGATTAGGCTATAATCCACCACGCTGGCCTACTGCGGGTTTGCAGCCATATTGGAAAACTTCACACGCCGCGCGCCGCCGCCGTCGAGAAATTCTCTCAGGCATGCAGGTTTTCTCGCAATGTATTCCTTGACATTAAAGAGCGTTATAATGAGTGTGTCACGCACTACAGAGTGATAATTAAGTATTATTACGCATATATGAGTCGCGAAATGGCAGAGTTGCGTGCCTTAGATTCCAAGTTGAGACGTTTGACTTGGCAGTCCAATGGTCATATTTAAGACTATGCATATTATCCATATTAAGATAAAGAACATGTGGGCTTAAAGTAAACTAAACTCTTATTAAAAAAAATTATAAAATGTTTTGAATAATTCAGCTCTTTGCAGTAGTAGTCATTATCATCATCATCATCCTATATTAGTCCACTTCTGGACGTAGGCCTCCCCTAGCGTGCGCCATTTCACCCTGTCCTCCGCTTTTCGCATCCAGCTTTCGCATTAGTAGTAGCCTGCTGGGATATCTACACGACCGGGGAAGTACTACCCTCCCATGGAATATCGACGTCAAGTATCCGTATGTATACTGTTGAGTTATGTACAGTGAGGGTGGAGCGCCTGATTCCTTCCTCAGTCCCCTTCCTTCTCCTTTCTCCTTCCCCTCCCTTCTCATTAAATAGGCTCGGCATCACATCTGTAACTCCTTTGGTATTGCAGATGTCCATGGGCGGTGATGACTACTAACCATCACGTAGCTCGCCTGCTCGTTTGCCGAGTAATCCCATAATAAAAGTTCCACCTAATGTTTATCACGGTGTGACAGTCAGAAAACCAGTGTTGTTATGTAAACCGATCACGTGTGCCCCCGGGGACGGCGACGTGCACCAATGTCCAACATTATTACCAACTCACCTGGAACCTATGACATAGGTACACACATTAGATACGCGCCTCACATACCCGCAGTCAGAGTAGACACTAATGGTACACCAAGGAGGGCGCTTTAAGTGACACGTGTCCACGTTTCTCACAATAATGCGTTTACCAACAACTTACCTTTGGGTTTGGGTGCTGATGGGGGATAATGGTGACAGCTTATATAAAATACGTAAACATAGCATACCATCATGCCTGTATTACCCGAAGGGTTAGGCAGAGGTATACTAATGTACACCAACACTTCACAGGTATGTTTAGGTCCCATGCAATAGGGTGCGAGCCTTTTGCTCGGAACAAATCCAGACTCCGAGCTGCTACTGAGAATTTCATAGAAAAACCCAAAAACACTTTGTTTGCCCTGGGGATCAAACTCAGGACCTCTAGCGTAGAGGTCTCGCTTAGGACCGCTAGAGTCTAGTGGTCCTAAGCGAGACCGCTACGCTACGCTATGAGGCAGTCCCAAGTATTCCTAAATTATTATAAGAGTTTAGTATATTTGAAGCTCACTTTATATGCATAGTCTTAGTCTATCTAAAACTCATTATTCAACATGATAGTGCAACCGTCTCATTAGTCTAGTGGTCTAAAGCGCGACTGCTACACTAGAGGTACTTGGTTCGATTTTCAAGTCGAGCAGTTATTCTATTTTAAGAAATTCTCAGTAGGAGCTCGAAGTTTTGATTTGTGAGGTTCGCCTCCTGTTACATGGGACTTCAAATATCGGCAAACCATTATTACGCCTTTGCCTGAACCTTCGGGAAAAACGGTGCAATTTAACAATTTAAAAATTATCTCAATTCGTACAAAATAGAGACTCAGCTCGTAGGTCTTACTCGAGCTTACGTCGGAAAGTCCTGGCAAACTTGAGAGCGCTCTCAGTAAAGTATTTAGGTACTTGGTATATAGGTACTGTTGCCTCTTAAGCCTAGGCTTTATTTTGAACCGTCAGAAACTGTAATAAACCTATTTTGCATGCTTAGATGTTGTTTTAGGTATGTTATTTTCCAAAATATCTAGACTGATCTAATAAAGAACATAAACAATAAAATACCTACAGAAAACCCCTGACAATTATTTTCCCCTCGTCTTTTCATTCCACCCTTCATCTATATAATGTTAAGTACAAAAACCGTAAATAAAACCTGTACCTAATAAAAATGTTTTTCTTAAAACAGCCAATGAGACGGCATTATTCAAACTGCCAAGCATTTTTACCAGACATTTTTTAACAAGGGTTATCGTAAATCATGTGAAACGAATAATGTAGAATAAAAAATACGGTAATCACTTAACACGAGTCGTTACAGTTTTATTACGTGCAAAAAACTATTAATCACACATAATGTTACAAGCCATTATAGAATATGGTATAGCCCTGATTCGAGCCTTTTTCGTTATTTAATTTTTTAAGTTGGTAGAGAAATAAAATTATATGAGTTATATGACAGAATAATTGTTGAAGCCCACTTTTTATCTCTTATTATGAAAAATAACCTGTTATTATTGACATAAAGGCACTTTTCGGATTTTTCGTGTTATGTCCACTCTAGTAAATCCCGACGTTTGGATAAAATCCGAAAATATTAACATAACAAAACATAACATACCATAAACTCAATAACACTTTGCTCGACCTGGGGATCGAACCCAAGACCTCTAGCGTAGCAGTCGCGATGGGGACCACTAGACCAACGAGGCAGTCTAGTCGAAAATATTATAGTGCTTTATATATCAATAATATATCTGATTTCGGACCTATTTTTATTTTCAAATAAATTAATAAAATGTGTCATATGAAATAGATCTATGCGTTAAAAAATGCGTTCAAAATTACTTAAAATCTATTAATTATGTAGATTATTCAATATGGAAATATTCGTGGTATTTTATAGGAACTGTCACTAGTAAGTAATAATATATTATTCTAGTCAGACATGGGTAATGAAATCTTAAGGTATAAAAAGTAACAAAAACTTTCTATAGCACGATAACATAACCTCAGTATAGTAAACAGACAACAACACAAAGGGTTGAAGGTTAAAATAAAACGAGTTAAATCCATTTCAACTACCTTTATCTCTCGATAAACAGACCTGACAGTGTTCAAATAGCAAGAGTATTTTATTAAAACGCCCAAATCTTCACGGCGGCTTGCTTAAAGTTATTCCGGTAATCGAAAACGAATATCCTAGCACTTTGATTTAATTTATTATGTTCGTATTTCAACTTTGAGCAAAATTGAATTTACATTTTCAGCCAGGGCAGGCGTGAAGTTAGAGATTCTTCGATAAGTATTTATTCTATACTAGTATTTCACCGCGGCTTCGCTTCCTTGGGCGAATAGAAAGAATTTAATCAGAAACCAATCAAAATATCGATGATGATATCTGTTGTCTATGGATTTCCATACAATAGAAAGCTCTATGTCAGGATCTGTCTAATTGAGATGCACGTCAAGTTACCACAAAATGACAAATTTTCTCAGTTGATTTTGAACTTAATCATCAAAATTTTAAGGTTGAAAATCATTTGGAGAAATTTGACAGTTTTGTATAACATGATGTGCTGGCAGTCCCTACCGCAATTTTTAAGTGGAGCATGTTGTCTTACTGTGACAATTTTTTCTTTCCTTATCTATTAAAAAAAAATCGTTTCAGTAGTTTTTGCGCCAACCACTAACAAACAGGTAAACGGACAAGAATACTAATAATAACATTTTTGAGTAAGGGGCTGTTTACATACCCTAACCCCAGTTGTTTCTTTTTAAATACATATCAGCAATGTACGAAATCAGATTTTTTCTCAATTTTATACTTAGGTAATTTATTCTATGGATAATAATGGATATGTGAATCCGGAAAGTTTTGGGAGAAGATGCACATGTGGTGGTATTTTATTTTGGTAATAATCTTTTGTTTAATGTGTATTTAAGTGGATTTTTTGTTCTTTATTTTATTTAAGCTTTAAATAATTTTATTTTTAATATATAATTTTAACATAAGATACCATTAGACCTGTATTTCCCAAAGGGATAGCAGCGCACAAATTCAGGCTCCGAACGGCTACTGAGAATTTATAAAAAAAAAAACAATTTGCTCGACCTGGGAATCCAAGCCTCTAGCGTAGCAGTGGCACTTAGGACCACAAGACTAATGAGACAATATTAATTTTATTGAGAAATACCTGCCATGTTATGTAAATAATAGTATGTATTATTTTTAATTAAATAAAGCCACAATCCTTACTTACCAACGTTATTTTAATAGACTAGAAACTCGTTAAAACTTTAAATAGTTCCACCAATGTGAATACTTGTTGCGTATACATCAACTATTCGGTGTAAGAGTCGAGAGTATAAAGGTCCGCTTTAAATAGTTTCGTTGTCCGGTGACGTCAGGAATATAGAAGATATGGATATGCCATCATGCTGTTCTGACATCATCGGAGTGTCACTTGCAATAAGATGGATGGATGTGCACGTAACGGAAATGTTTAAAATGTTGAACATCACGCCTGTATTCACGAAGAATTCCTGCATTAATTCGGTGGTATATTTAGGTCGTATGTAATAGGGGGCGAGCTTATTGCTATTAACCGGGCACAAATCCAAGCTGCCACTGAGAATTTTATGGGAAAAATCAATAATTCTTTGCTGGACTTAGGAATCGAACTTAGGGCGTAGTAGTAGGTAGTAGTGCCCAGTATAAATGGGTCGGAAATAGATACTACCCACCCCTAGAATATCGAAACCAAGTACAGTTTGTTCGAAATAAGTAAGCCGATCGGAAGTTGTCTCCAAGTGGTTTAGAAGTGGTAAATTTTAATAGAAAGAGTCGGTGTAAACATAATTTGAGTCGTTTAAGTTACACATTTCTAATTATTTTGTTTACTAATTTCGATATTTATGTATTAAAACACTTAATTAAGCGATTTTATCACCGCGGTAGTTCGGAACGGCTAACTTCCGATTGGCTTACTTATTTCGAACAAACTGTAGCAGCATGCATACTGTTGCGCTTCGTACGGTGAGTGTGCAGCGCCGGAGGCTTAACTCTTCCCTCAGCCCCTTCCTTCTTCTTTTCTCCTTCCCCTCCCTTTTCTTAAACAGGCTCGGCAACACATCTGCAACTCCTTTGGTATTGCAGATGTTCATGGGCAGCGATGACTACTTACCATCAGGTTATTCGCCTGCTCGTTTGCCGAGTTTTCACATAAAAAAGCACCTCTAGTGTAGCAATCGCATTTAAGACCTCTAGACTATTGAAGCAGTCACGTATAGACATTTTAAGCACAATATTTATATACTCATTACTAAGCTTCCTTGGGATATCCCTTATTTGCACGATCATAGTACTGAGTAGAGCTACATGAAAGTTTCCCGCAAAAACCGCACCCAAATATTAACTAAAGCGATCACGTAACGCTCAAAGGGAACAGGAATGCCTTTTAAAATATAAAACGATCCACTTCACTGCTTTCAATCACACGCCATTGTTAAAGTTTAATAAAGAAAATATAAGCACTTAGATTTTACCTTGTAAATTTTTATTGATATAGGGAAATTTTATATTCTTATTCATAATGAGAAGAAAATATTTTGACTTGATTGATATTATACAGAGCGTGAGCTTTCAGTATACGATTCCTAGGTAGAACAAAGTGTTACTAGTATCGTTTATTGATTTTTTAGGCTTGTGGAGATGTCAAAATCGCCTGCGTTCCCATTGAGGGACCACATTTGAATTTTGAGCTTTTGAATGCGTCAGCCTTTAGTAAAAGTTCCCAAACAATTGTAAATTCAGCCAATAATTTGTAAAAGCAGCCACTCAAAAGTTACAATAGGCCAAAGGTGGTCCCTCAGTCGTGACCCACAGGCATCCATATCTCGTAACCTAGTGAAAATTTACAACTGCTGTAAATGTCTACTCTTAGTAAAAGATTTGTAAAACCAATTTACCAAATATGAACCCTTTCCGTTCACTGTGTAAAAATTGCTAGCATGCAGAAGGTGGTCCCTCAATCGTGCACTATAAGTTCACCTTGAGTGAAGACCACAATGGAATTAAGAATTTTCGTATGGTTCTAGCGTTAGTAAAAGTATTGAAAAGATTGTAAATTCACCCTCTAGTTTGTAAAAGAAGCCATTCAAAGAGTATACTGGATTGAAGGTGGTCCCTCAATTGAAACGCTTGTCAAAAGAAAATATCAATTTACGTAGCATTTGGAAGTTTAATAGACCAATACTACAGTCTATCCTTTAGTAAAAATTTTTACTAACGATCACCATACTAAACAGTATAAAAAAACGTGTAGTTTTGTGTTAAATAACAATAACATTCCTGCGGACAAATACTAGGATCGAGGTGACCACACAACAGTATTTTTTCGGATAAATAAAAACTAGTGACTGGTTTTTAGGGTTCCGTAGCCAAATGGCAAAAACGGAACCCTTATAGATTCGTCATGTCTGTCTGTCTGTCTGTCCGATCGTGTCACAGCCTTTTTGTTTCGAAACTATAAGAACTATGCTGTTGAAACTTGGTAAGTAGATGTATTCTATGAACCGCATTAAGACTTTCACACAAAAATTGAAAAAAACAATACATTTTGGGGGTTCCCCATACTTGGAACTGAAACTCATTTTTTTTTTTTCATCAAACCCATGCGTGTTGGTTATCTATGGATAGGTCTTTAAAAATGATATTGAGGTTTCTAATATAATTTTTCTCTAAACTGAATAGTTCGCGCAAGAAACACTTTCAAAGTGGTAAAATGTGTGTCCCCCCCCCCCCATAACTTCTAAAATAAGAGAACGATAAAACTAAAAAAAATATATGATGTACATTAACATGTAAACTTCCCCCGAAAATTGGTTTGGACGAGATCTAGTAAATAGTTTTTTTTTAATACGTCATGAACTGAATATTTTGCGCGAGAGACAATTCCAAAGTGGTAAAATGTGTGTCCCCCCCTTGTAACTTCTAAAATAAGAGGGCGATAAAACTAAAAAAAAAAATATGATGTAGATTATCATGTAAACTTCCACCGAAAATTGGTTTGGACGAGATCTAGTAAATAGTTTTTTTTTAATACGTCATAAATCGTAATGGTACGGAACCCTCCGTACGCAAGTCTGACTCGCACTTGGCCGGTTTTTTTTTATCTTAATCTTTATTTGTATTTGACTTACCTGTACTTAGGTACACCTACACTTCACCGGTATGTTTAGGGGGCGAACCTATTCCTATCAACCGGGCACAAATCCAGATTCCAAGCTGCTATTGAGAATTTCATAGAAAAACCCAATAACACTGCTTGACCTGGGGATCGAACCCAGGACCTCTAACATAGCAATCGCGCTTATGACCTAGACTAATTATAAATTGAAAAACTAGACTAATGAGGCACTCATTAGTCTAGTATTTTTTTTTACAACCTATGACGTCATAACACAATTTATATGATATGAAAGCTTGTTGACGTTATAAGTTGATAGTAAAAGTTTTAAATGAAAAGTTTATTTTGTTATTTATGGCGCATCTACATAAAATCTTGTTTTTAAAGGGTTTTTTTACTTTTAATTTATTTTTTTGTGTATTTAATCGACAAATCTGAAGAACCGATTAGCGAAATACCTCGAACAATAAAAGTCAAACAAAATGGCTACAAATTAGTTGGGGCTTCATGCCCGGACATAGCGCCAGTGATAAAAAAAAATAACAATATGCATGATAACTAGGACCTACAAGGCAACTCAGTCAACTTATGAGTGTGTAAAAAAATATAATTAAGTCGACCAGTTACCACAAACAGCACCCGATCACCAGTATAACGCACGGATTTAAACATTACAAATGAGTTAGTAGCAATGTGTATATTTTTTTTATTTCGTTTGGAGGACTTTCATAAATGTACCTAGGTATAACGTAAGTCGCCATAAATAAAAGTAGCTAGTAAGACTTATAATGGCCGAGGTCGCTGGCGCTATGCCCAGTAACAAATTCAAAAGCCCTAACTATTCGAAGGATTTCGCTAGTCGGTTCTTCAGGTGTCGTTTAAATCGAAGTCTAGTCTCTAGAAAAATCCTGCTGTGTGGTCACCTCGCTCTAGTATTTCTCCGCCGGAATGTTATTATTATTTAACACAAAACTACACGTTTTTTTATACTGTTTAGTATAGTAATCGTTAGTAAAAATTTTTACTAAAGGATAGACTGTAGTATTGGTCTATTAAACTTCCGAATGCTACGTAAATTGATATTTTCTTTTGACAGGCGTTTCAATTGAGGGACCACCTTCAATCCAGTATACTCTTTGAATGGCTACTTTTACAAACTAGAGGTTGAATTTACAATCTTTTCAATACTTTTACTAACGCTAGAACCATACGAAAATTCTTAATTCCATTGTGGTCTTCACTCAAGGTGAACTTATAGTGCACGATTGAGGGACCACCTTCTGCATGCTAGCAATTTTTACACAGTGAACGGAAAGGGTTCATATTTGGTAAATTGGTTTTACAAATCTTTTACTAAGAGTAGATATTTACAGCAGCTGTAAATTTTCACTAGGTTACGAGATATGGATGCCTGTGGGTCACGACTGAGGGACCACCTTTGGCCTATTGTAACTTTTGACTGGCTGCTTTTACAAATTATTGGCTGAATTTACAATTGTTTGGGAACTTTTACTAAAGGCTGACGCATTCAAAAGCTCAAAATTCAAATGTGGTCCCTCAATGGGAACGCAGGCGTCAAAATCAGTGCCTATTCTTAGTGTGGAAACAGAGAAAAAAAAAAAAGAGGACTAGCACGACGGTGTTAGCAATGCAGATTCCATTTTTGAATTATTTAATGCTTGGACTATCCTTTGACACCATCTAGATTTGACACCATAATAAATACCTATTGGTAGATATATTTTTTTATTGACAAATACGAATATAGTAAAATTCCTCCACTTCCATAAATCTATATATGACGCAAAAAAAAATCCCTTTTTTATAGAGTAGGTAGTTTTCACCTAGTCAGGGAATCAATAAGCGGTTATTATAAAAATAAATTTACAGATCATATTTTTAATCTATTTGGCCTCTAAAAGTTTGTTAATAGCATGTTACCATGGGAAGGTAATATCATAATCGGCCTACAATACCTACATACCTACTTACTGACCAATTATATTATATACGTCATTGTTACTAACCTGCATTTCATATCGGCTCGCAGCAATCAGGAACAGGCAGCAAGTCTGCACCAAGACAATGTTTGTTTGTACACCACTTCACAACACTAATATATTAGTTTCTAATCCTTTATTCCGTAATTCCGATACACATAAATACAGAGCTGCTATACAGACAAACCTTTTACGAAAACCACTCATAAGAATTACCTCGTTGGTAGTGACAAATTTAGTGGACGCGGAAGACTGAGGTACCTACCCTACATTTTTTTATAATTATCTATGAAGATCCGATTCACGCAGAATAAGTAAATTTTTTGGTCTTGCAATTTTTTTTACTTGTACTTTATTTTATTGAATCCTTATTTAAAGTGTTTTAATAATAAAATAAGTTTAAACCTGATCATAAATTGTGCAACTTGTGAAAGTCTTAATAATGATTTATCATACGGTTGAAAGATTAAGAAAGAGGCTTACATCCAGCAGTGGACGAATACGGGCTGATGATGATGAAGATAACGATGATGCGGTCGAAAAACTAACCTACACACAATATTGAATGCAACACTACAATACAAATCTTTAGAGACACATTTGTGTATACTCGACTTCATTCAACACACAAATGTGTCGCTAGCAATTTGTGAACAATGTGAAGAAAACTTTGAATTTGAACAAACTCTTTAGTGTAGTACTCTGGTAGGGAAGAAGTACGTACATTTATAATAACTTACTATCACCAAATGGTTATTGCTTGAAAGAAATTAGATAGTCATCGTTGTGAATATACATTTCTTTATTAGGTAGGTACTTACCAAAGCAAATGACGAGCTGAAGTATTTCAATTAAAAAAACAATTTATCGGTGAAGGGCATAACAATGGTTTGAAAAAAAAATGTAAAATCACCCTTTTTAGAATAGATAATGATCACAATGATGTAACAACGCTTTCCCCTTCTTTCCGATATTTTAATTTGCAATCTGTAAACATTTTTACCAACAATGTTGAAAGGCAAGAACGTGACTGGGCACAAATTGTGAGCATAAATACTTAAGAACTTCAATTTGATTTAAAAAATCTAGTAGATTTTTGTGTTGCAATACCTTTAAAGATCACACACACTACTTTATCACTATGTATGTTCTTTTTAGAAAATAAAATTAAACACTTTTTCAAATGTATAAAAATATATTTGAGAATTATGTTGTTGATTAATTAATAACGGTAACTTGATAATATCCTTATTATTAAGTACGATATTAAATCAAAAGTAAAACGAAATAAATTCCCTGATAAAATAAAAATAAAAATGATTTTTATAAACAGTTCAGACATAATAAGTATTAGTTATTTCTCGGTCCATTATTCAATATTATTCATTCAAGAATCAAGTAACTCATACACTTTGGTAACATGTTATATGATAACACAGAATCTTACGTACTCGTATTTGCACAAAATAAATTCTATGGTATTTGTTCATGAAGGTGGAATAAATATCTTTTTAACAATACTTAGTAAATTAATAATAATAGGTATTAATTATCACAAAAACGTTATCTAAATATTTCTATGGAATTAATGTTTAAAATATTAGATGTGTTCATAAACGTTTTATTTAACTTCCTTATTTTATAAATATTAAATAGTACGTATGACTTTAATTCATAATGATAACATATTTTCGTTGTCTTTTTGATAAGTAGAAAGGTATATTTACAAAATATATTATAAGATAAATATTAAATGAAAATATCACTTACACAAAAGTGATTACAATTTTCTTCTAAAATCACAATACCGCGAATTAGGAAAATACTGTAACGGTAAAAAAGAAATGAGCCCTTCAGCTCCCTTCTCTATAATCATATTTTTCAGTAATGTTGATTACGTATATAATAGATACCTATCTTTTCTATTTCTATGTCATAATGATAACATGTACACCAGTGGCGTGCACTCCATACAAGCAAATAAGCTCTGCATACCCTGTAGTCCCTAAATGTATTTAATTAATAATAAATTTATTCCCCTCTAATGATAAATAAATGTAATTAAAAAATGGTAATTTAGCTTGCGCACCATCTATTACTTTTTTTTAAGAACTAATTCGTTGAAGCGTCGATAACTTGCGCGCGCCGCGTCATTCAGCTCCGCGCTGGTGGCGCGCTCTGCTGAGATAAGCAGTGCACCTCGCTGCTTATTCTTCATACAATGCATTTGGACGCATCTCGTGTAGTGCACGGCAAAAGTGTGACTGTGTGCGTGTAAATATGAGCGTGTGTGACAGATTTAGAAGCACTGCTTATTTGCTTTGCGACCAAATTAAGAACCCGCAAAAGCAGCGCATATTGTTTATTGCAGAGGGTCAACGTTTTTAGTCGGATTGACCAATTGATCGACTATATTTTTATTCATTCCAAATTTTTTCGCCATATTGTTTTTCTTGGCGCAAGTGATTGTTTGTCGAGTAATTTTTAATAAGTTTATTATTGTAAAAAAGTAATATTAAACTCGTAAAAATTGAAAAATATACCTGTGAGACCTGTGTAGGTGAAGTGTGTTTAAACAAATTAAAATCTGGCGCGTTTTCGACATTATTTTTCTGAGGAAAAAGCTAAATTGATTTCAAAGTTAAGGTCAGTACTTAGTTTGGATTTAACTCGAAGAAAGGGTTATATTACTCGTCATTTTAATAAAAAGTTTTATGATAATCATTACTGGTTAACTGGTTGTGTACATACAAACAAATTGTATTTTTTCCATTGTATTTTGTTTACTTATCGCGATAGTAAGAATATTTTCGGTAAGAGACAGGTAGGTGGGGAAGATACCTACAAAAATATGAAACTGGTCAGTTTTTTATTGCATACCCTGTCTGAAATCTCTGTGCACGCCACTGATGTACACATGGCTACAGGGCAACCCATACAAATCCAGTTTAAGCTGATCTCGCATTGTATAGGCTTCCCATACAATAAGAGGCCAGCGTAAACTGGATTTGTATAGCTTGATGTGTAGCCGTGCGTACACTTTTTTAACTAAGTTTGTCACATAGTACCCTTATTTCCACTTTATTTAATACACTAACACACTCGTCACCAACTTCTAAGTGGGTGCTTCTTCTATTTGCTGTGAACAGTGTTCAGTTTGCGTCCTGTTCAGTAGGAAGTCCAGGTCGTGTGATATCTTGTTGAGCACTCTGTCTGTGTGTGCGTGTGCGTGTGTGTGTGCGGTGTCGTACGCGTTGTTCCAGTGTGTGTTGACTAGTTGTATGTGTGCGTGGCGCTGGTCGGCGCACGCGCGCTGGATGGACGGCAGCGAGCTGCTGCTCGACAGCTGGCTCGAGCGCTTCTTGAGACAGCTCTTGCGAGGAGCTGTCTGCGACCTGGACACATCCGGGTTTGACTGCACGCAGATTGTGCAACTTTCCTGTTGAAGGATTTATACTTTTATCATTAAATCTAAGCGCCATCTTGGAGCGGTGGTGGCTCAATGGTAACGGCTGCGACCTTCGCGTTGTAAGTTTTAGGTTGGAAGTCAGACACGAGCGCTTAGCTCGTAAATTCGTTCATCACCACTGCTCCCAAAATTGTGGAGGAAAATATCGTGAAGAAATAGGCATGTCCTAGAACCAAAAAAATCTAAGACCTAAGGCAGCAAGTCCCTCTCATTGACAGGAGGCCTGTGTCCCAACTAAGCTAGATTATGCTATCTGGACGACAAGCTAAACCTAAGTTCCCATGTATTTACACAATTTCTTCAATTTAATTTTATCAAAAAAATATCGCACACTTATTAAAAAAAACTACTTACATTTAAAAATTTCGTTTAGTAACGGTATTGCACGGTTACTAAACGAAATTTAAAAAAAACTTGTTTTTAACTCCATCTACATGTAGATTGAGTTAAAAATAAGTTTTTGAAAAATTTCGTTTAATAATGGTATTGCTATAAGGGTGCGATATGTTATATTAGAGAGAGAGAGTATTCCTCCTAATATTTAAATATCTTTAATGTTGACATACCTTCGGTGTGTCGACCGTGTCCCCAGCGTACGGTTGTAGTTCATTATTGTCAGTGTGTGGCGGTGAGTGCGGCGTGCGTAGTTCCACGCACACACACGACATGTACGAGTGTGGTACAGCTGCACCGCCTGCCACGAGAACCAACAAGGCACTCATTAAAACCAATCAAATGCTCGGTATATTACAAGAGACTGTTGTGGTAGGGCCACACTGTTCGCAGCATGAATGGGCCGGCTTGACCGGGGAAGTACCACACTCTCGCAGACGACTGACGTCCGAGTAGTTGAGCGAGAGGGCTGAAGGCCCAATTCCTCCCTCAATCCCCTTCCTTCTCCTTTTCTTCTTCCTCTCCCTTTCCTGGTTTTGCAGATGTCACTGGGCGGCGATGACTACTTACCATCACGTAGCTCACCTGCTCGTTTGCCGAGTTATCCCATAAAAAAAGATGATAGCACTAGACTGCATCTAAATCAAGCAAGCAAAAATGGAATTGTTTCACAGCTGCCGAGTAGGTATATCAGTTAAAATAATAGGAAAAAATCCTTGCATTTAGGCAACTAGAACACAACTACTTCTATTTTTTTATAGTACGGAAAATCCTCATGGATCTTCTGCCAATTTCGGCACGATATATTGAACTCGTGTCAACTCAAAACAGCACTTGCCTTCCCTTGCCCTATACCTACGGCCAGGGGTATGGGGATTCGTGATATTCGCTACGACCATAACTTCCCTTGTTCACTTCAAAAGCCTTGCAATGTTCGCTCACCTGTGGGTATGAGGTCACAGACTTGCGTGTTGTAGGGGTGCGGCGGCAACAGTGACTGCTTGTACTCCACACAACGCACTATGTCCGCCCGACAGTCTGGATTTGACTGCCTCCTAGGATGTGTAACAGACAAAATACAGTATTCCATTTACGGCCTTTTTAAAAAACCAAATCTGCTAGTAAATTTGCGTACGTTGGCCAGCACATCAAGTTACCACAAAATGTCAATTTTTTTCAATTGATTTTGAACTGAACTATTAACAATTTAAGGTTTAAAATAATTTGGGGAAAATTTACAGTTTTGTATAACCTGATGTGCTGGCGACTGTACTAGAGATATGATTTTGAGAATTACTTCTGTGACTTCAAATTCTATCTCGATAAGCAGAGTTAGGGTCTTTATTTATATAATTAAGTACGCTCTGACGTCATTAGTTGATGAAAGAGTATGCTTACTAGTCTCTGACACTTACGCGAATATCAGACATTGAAATAAAACTACTTTTTATGGATTTTATCGCGTTATGAGGACGATGGACTGAAGTGATGGTCGACCTAATGTCAAAATTACTAACTTTCTTATTAATTTATAAAGATAAAATCCGTAAAATTTAGTTTTATTTCAAGAGAGTATGCTATTTTGATACTCCAATTAGATAAAGTAGTAGAACACCATGAGGGAAGGATGAGAGGAAAAGACAAATGGACCAAAATTGTGATACGATGGTATCTTAGACAAGGTAAAAGGAAAAGAGATGACATAAGACAAGTGGCAGGCATCAAATAGGTCAGGGAGATATGAATGGGAAAGATTGGAAGAGGCCTTTGATTACTGGTAAACAGATCTACAGATAATGAATAAAATTCAAATAAAAGATTCAACATCAAGATTTAAATTTAAGTTTTTCATTGACAAAATGTCTGGATCGCTGAAGAGAGATGTCACTATACGTCACCTTTGCACTCTGTTGGGGCTCCCTAGTGGCTGTGCTCGCCAGTAGGACGACATGGGAGACACAGGAGACGAGGACGAATCCAGTGCGCACACGCCGCCGCGACTCTCCACCTCACCGCCTTGCTTTATGTACACTACAATATCCACATCAATACATTTGCAAAATGACATGCCTCTAAAATAAAAATCTGATAAATATACGAATTTTCTAGTGAGAGAGAAATTTGGCCTCAAGCAGGGTTCGAAACTGCATGCCCTCGGACCGGACACGACGCTTTACCAACTAAGCTACCGAGACCACAGCCTGTGATGTCAAATTTCTCTTCCACATTTTACGTCTTTAGGTGACGTTGGTAAAGCGTCCGGTGTGTTTAACTGGAGGGACTCAGGTTCAAAACCCACCTGAAGCACTTCTTTCACTAGAAAACTCATCTTTGTGAATATTTCGCAATAAGTATTTAATGCTATTTTCTGAAAATTAATATTCTATTGCAATTGACTGAACTCTTACAGGACTAGGTATTTCTAGTGTGTCTTCTCTGTTGACAAATAGATGTAATTTTTTGTTAATAGAGAGATCAAAATTGAAGCAGTACTTACAGCTAAGTGAGGTGTCCCCGGCTGGTGATTGCTGCCATTTGCTGTGCGAAGACAGCGTGAGCACGCGCCGTGCTGCCTGCAGGCACTCCTCGTCACAAATCACGTAGCAAACCAACATCGCTATACCCTGGACAAAAAAGTTGAAATGTTTTCATTTTTCTGTTTATTTTTATTTTTCCTACATGTAACGGACTTAATTAACCGCCCACGTGACTAGACTTACGTTGGCTAGCGCGGCGACGGCGAGTACGGCGGCACGAAGCATGCTGGTACTGGGTGGCTGCGCGTACGCAAGTCCAGTCGCTTGCGCCGCTGTCGTGGTGCACAGCAGCACTAGTATGAGCCGCACTTGTCTGTCGGGAGGCAGCTTGTGTGTACGCGTACGCAGCGTGCGTGCGGCGGCGACTGCGAGCGCCAGCGCGAGCGCGGACAGTAGCGCAGCGGCCGCGCCGCAAACGGTGGCAGCTGCCGCACCGAGCTGCAGCGGCGCGCCGCCCCACATCCGCGCGGTCAGCAACGACAATGTGCACACACCTGCAACCACCAACACTGTGCCCTCATAGCCCGACCGTACTCACGACGCACACTGCACACTACACACGTACCTGCTAAGAGTCCCACGGAGGGCGCCCGCTGCGCTCTGCCAGCCAGCTCGGCGTGCAGCAGCAGCGGCTGCGCACACAGCGCGGCACAGCCCGCGCACCAGCACGCCGCGCACACCCAGCCCAGCGCACCCGGACACGCCTCCGCCTGCACACACCACACCACCCTACACTCTCACACTACACGCCCTTCAGCACGTCTACGCGCTCACATTTACCCACTACCTCATACCTGACTGTTGTCACACTCCATCAGAGCCAGCATAGCTGCACAGTGTGTGCCGGCAGTGGCAGTTTTGAGGAACACTAGCAGCTTGTCTTTCCTGCGAGTGACGAGACCCAGTAGCTGCAGTAATGCCGCCACAAGGCACATGGCAGCTCCCAAACATACAGTGTACTTTACGATATCTCGAAAATCTTTTTCTGCATCTATCTAAAAGAAATATGCACCTTATTTAATTAAACTAGATACCTACACAAGTATTCCTGGTAAGTTAGCAAGAAGTATCAGTGACTCACTGCTGCTGCACTGTCGACGGTGAGCAGTGCGAGCGTGCCGGGCGTGTGACAGCGGCACGCGACGTGTGTGTGCTCCGGCACGCGCACGTCACACGCGGCGGTGCTCCACGCGCGCGACCACGCGCTGCGGACACCGCACGCCAGACGAGATGCTGGACGAGAACGATGATAAGATAAAGTTGTTTCAGTCCTTGGCCAGGGATAGGGCGCATTACATGCTGGTAAGGCTAACATTTAATGTGACGATACGAGATTGCTACTTACCGACGGCACTATAATTCTTGGCATTGACGAACAGTACTGTGACAGTAAGAGGTAGCGACGCGTCAGTGCCCGCGCCGGTTACTGAAACCTGCACCTGCTGAGAAGCCACCACGTACTCTGTAGCGCGGCTTGACCTAGAAGAGTTCCCGCTACAGCCACCGTGATAAGGGAAATAAAGTATTAAATAAGAGAAAAAATAAACTTAGGTTACTTAAAAAAACAACAAGTAAACAAAAAGTTTAAACATATTTAGTGACTTACTCGTACTCTACGAACGTTCTCAATGACGGTAACCTGGCTCCAAGATTATGATACAGCACCGTAACCACCGACGCGTTCACAATTTTAGTGAGCAGTTCCACTCCTACTGACGTCACTAGCCACTCGTCAGCCGCAGTGAGAGACTTCTGAAAGTCGAAATGCGCCGCATTGTCGATGTCCACTGGTTTAGTCTCGACAGTGAACTCGTGGTACTGCTTGTCAAAACTACTCCTCATGCCAGCTGTGTTAGCCACTGCATTTTGAAGGTCATATATTTTCTGAAAGTGGTCAGCAGTTTGAAAAAAAATATCAAGAAAAACTCGCGGCTGTACTCTCTTGCTGCAGTCTTATCCTTTAGGTACTAACCTCTTCATTCAAAAAGGCATCAGGATGTTTCAACAGATCATCATAAATGTTGAGCAGGTGTGGTACACTGTGGTGTCTGTCTGGTGGCTGTGCCGCGGGCGACATGAGGTAGTGCAGCATGTGTGTGGCGTGTGAGAGGGGAGGCTCGCCCTCACCCGGGTGCGTCGGCAGCGCGCGCAGCACTGCGCCGTACTGCCGCAACACCAGCGACACCTCGCCCCATCCATACCCGTACGATATGCGCGTGAACTAAACAATTTTAGTACTTATGTTAGTTTTAGAAGACTTTAGCAGCTATTTGTTTCTGATTCATTGTCTTAGGACTACCTGTTCATAAATATCTTTCAGCGAATCTGCAACACAACCGGAAAAGTCTGGCACCATCCATTTAACGCCATGTTGCCCCGTCTTTGGTTCGCAGAACCTAAAAGTAATATAATTATATTTTTATTCTACTTTATTTATTCCAGAACCTTCCAAATGACACATTATACCATTATTGTCTGTACTTACCGCTTAGTTTCTCCGCTATGCCCAGGTGGGCAGGACGCCGACGCATGCGCTCCTGGCGCGGTCTTTGGCCATCGTAGGCCGTGAGAGGCGTCACTCTCGCACGCGTCGTCGTCAGCTCCTAAAGCCCACATTGTCACGGCTTTGGCATTGGTGCCAGCCACTGACGATACTTGGCAGCGAAACTCTCCGGATTTCTTTAAAAAAATATATTATCTCAATTACAGAAACTAAACTCAAATAAATATGCAAATTGTTCTCCTTTAAAGAAGAGCATCAGCTTACCTGAACATTATAAAGCTTCAACACACTTCCCGCTGGATACAGATCCTCCCAGACTACTTTGCCAGGTGCCATTGGTAGCAGCGTCCTCTCCCTCGCCCAACTGAACCCCAGTACACCGTGCACTCGGCTAGCTCCCGCTAAACATGTTATACTAACGTTGTCACCCTAAAAATAAGACCATAGCAATAGTATATTGAAACCTTTTTAGAAAAAAGGGACCATTTTTTATACCCACCTTATGAACAGTCAACGTAGAGGGCACAAGGCGTATTTCAGGTGGTCTCAACACCGTTAATCGTAACGCTCTACATCTTCTTCTACCTGCGTCGTCGGCTGCACAGGACCACTTCCCACTGTCTAGTTGCATTGCTTCTGATACGCCTAGCACTGACATGCGACGACCTAGTGCATCTTCTGAGACAGTGCGGGACCAAATGTCTCTGGAAATAATAGATCTATCAATTGGTTACTTAGCTATTTGGAGGTTACTTTTGTATGATCAGCCTCTAAGACTCTAATGAGAGAACGATGTTTGTATTTTTCGGAGTTTACTTACCTCGTAGTGCCATTGAAGTTTATTTTAACACCATCCTTGTACCAAGTGAAGGCGATGTTGGGCGATCCGTATGCCATACAGCTCAGGATAAACTCAGACCCCTCCCATACTTCTGGACGTTGGTTTACAACGAGGGTCTGCAAAAGAAATGAACAATAGGTATCCCGATATTATTAATGCAATTTACTTACTCACAAAGCCTGATTAAACTAAAACTTTACTTAGACGACGATTCTGTATCACTTTTACTTACTTAGTTTAGTTTTTAAGTTCATTCGTCCCAATTTAACGTCCATTTCAAAATTAAATCATCATGAAGCTGACCCGAGTTATTACAATAACCACTTATTGTTTCATGTTTTGACATCAAGTGGAATTTGAATTAATTAATTAACAACTTGATCGTGCAGTTTTTACATATCAGACCTTTTAAACCCCAGCGCACAAAAATCTGCGATTATAAGTTCTATGCGTGTTAGTTTTAAGTCGCACTTAAACTATATCCAGAAGTTTAATTGGTTAGTGTTCCATTCCCAACAATTAACACCATAAAGAAGGTGCTGATTCTGGTTAACGAGGGTTATCAGCGAGTGTGTTCCATACTGGACCGGCGCCAAATGTGAGCACCAGATGCAGATGATATTTGAAGTAATTAAAGGTTTACGCAGTATTGCTTAGACTTTTAGACTTTCTGCACCAAACATTTAGTAGTTGATTTCGTTACATTGATAATAACGTGTACTACCTCACAACTAGTAGGTGTGTAACGAATTTTAATAATAATAATAATGTTTAAAAGCCTTCCTCGTGAGTGTGGCTTTCATATACAAAAATATTTTTTCAAATTCGACTAGTAGTTCCAGAGATTACAAACAAACAAACAAACTCTGCAGCTTTATTAAATTAGTACGGATAACAAGCGAATGTAACTATGTTTGTCTATTACACCACCTGATAATTAGTCACGTCTTCCACCGTTAAACAGATTTCGATATTTGACCAGGAAGTAAATTTGGTTTAATTTCAAATTTATAATGTTGAGTATAGAATTTTACATAAACATACCATCACGCCTGTATTCCCCGAAAGGAGGCAGAGGTGTACTAATGTACACCCACAGTACGTCGGTGTGTTTAAGGCGAGCCTATTGCCATTAACCGGGCACAAATTCAGACTCCGAACTGCTACTGGTAATTTCATAGAAAAACCCAATAACAATTTGCTCGACCGGGGGATCGAACCCAAGACCGCTAGCGTAGCAGTCGCGCTTAGGACTACTAGAATAATGAAGACGTCTTATAAAATATTATTAGCAATATAATTATTACGGATATATTTTCATTAATTTGTGTGACTTGAATGATGTTAGAAGAAATAATACCGAAATAATGGTTCCTATTCGTTGGATGTCGTTACGGTAAGGGTCTGCACTAATGAGGGATTTTATTTTCTTTCATCATTGTAATAATATGAAAGCCTCATACGTATACAGAATGTGAGAAAAACGCATTGATTTATCGGCTTACTGAAACGGAAGCTTTCTGTAGTGTTGACAAATGAAGCACAGAATTCTTACAATATCGTCTTATCACTTTCGAAGTCAACATAAGTGCGAAGTAGTGAAAGGAAAAATAAGTGTGTTCCGTATCTGTAAAAACTACCCACTTGGGTAAAGTGTCGGATAACTTATTGGACGTCGTTACTCTTTCAACAACAAGGCATCCGCCTAGAAATTTATCCGCTTAATGGTGATATTAATCAAGCCGAGATTTCTCCGATTCCCACAAGGGCCTAAGATTTCGGCATCTATCTACGAAAATTGATGATATCGTTACCGTTTTTATTAAATTGCCAATAATTTCTAGATAATATTTAGACCAAAAGGGTTTTGCTACCACTTACCTGAAGATTGCCTTGATGATCAACATTTTCTATTTTGATAATCTGGAGGTAATTTCATAAGCGTATTAAAAAGGTCTCACGTGTAAGCTGAGCGCGGGGTGCATGTCAAAATGCAGCGTGGCGGGCAGCAGGCTAAGGCGGTCGGTGCGCATGTGCGCAGCGAGCAGGCGCGCCAGTGCAGCGCGCAGTGCACCCGCCTCCCGCCGCGCACCCCACATGCGCACGTATACTGTGCGCGCGCCGTGATCATCCACGGAACTGCTCAAGTAATATATTTTTAAGGGATAACTCGGCAAACGAGCAGGCTAGCCACCTGATACTAAAAGGGTTGCAGATGCGTTGCCGAGCTATTTAAGGAAAACGGAGGGGAAGGAGAAAAGGAAAGCCCCCTGAGGGAGGTATTGGGCCGCCGGTGCTCCAAAAAAGTACATTTATAGTCATTTGGTTAAGGGCTATAAAATGTATTTTGTTAATAAAAACTTACCTTATATTTAAAATTTCAATTTCGTCTTCTATTGTAATATTTGACGCCTTTAAATAGCTTGTTAGCTGAAAGAGAATAAATAACAGTTAGTAGTGCTTCTAAGCTGTTACCTTGTATCGTAAAGTAAACGAGAAGGTACCTGTTTTAGGATTTCAAGAGATATGTTCACATTTGATTGTTCAACTACCTGCAGTCTTGTTTCAAATCTTGCTGATGCTGTAAAGCATATTGTTGTTAATGAAATGAATTGATAAGTTCCAAACTCTTAACATGAAATACCTAATGTGTATTTTCATTTCGCTAGTAAGCACAGATGAGGATAAAAATCTACGAGTATTTTAATTCATTTTCGGTGAGGATTATATTGACACTATTTACATATTTTACATTCCAAAAGAAAAGAACCAAGAAACAAAAACAATGGCCGCGATTAGGCGTCAAAGTTGGTATTTCGGTATTGCTGTCGTCTGGCATCGTGCCCAGAAGACTGGACGCAATGCCACGTTGAATAGCAACGCTGATACGCTCCCCTAGAAACAAGCCAAGCCTTTGATCATAAGAAGCGTCGACCAGTCTCCTAGAAGAGTAAGAGTATTTTCCTGCTAGTATGTTTATAGGAAATGGAAACTTTTAAACGTGTATTTTAAATTTCCAGGTTTCGTGATCATTTCTCCGTATGCCTACGTATAGTATTAATAGTAATTTTTACTAAGCAGGTACAGGATTTGCGCCGAACGTTTGTCTATCACAACTCTATAAATTACTTACATACATCTGTGTCCTTTGGATTACAGTCACAAGTCGTTCCTCCTTTACACGCTTCCGCACATTCTTCTACGCCACATTCTGAAATAAGTCAAAAACGTCAGTAACTTATTTACGAGTATATGGGTGGCACAATGCCAAACTGCCTAGACCCCTTTTACTGAAAAGTCTCCTAATAAATTGGTACATATCTTCACGAATATTGGTATGTTGCATCTGCTCTACCTTATCCCATTTAAGTTGTTATTTAAAGTATTTATTCTAACGTCGGTTGTATCAAAAACTTGTTCTGCTATAGCGTTGGGGGTGGTTCCAATCCGCGTAACTAGCATTGGATAATTCTACGTAGGTATTTTTTATTGAAGATGCAAAGATGAGGTAAACGGTGAAAGGAACACATCCACAAGATGCCTGTAAGGTAGCCAATTTATTATTTCGCTGGAAATGCAATAAAAACAAAAAGCTTGTTAACTTATAATCTTCCCCCGTACACCTACACGTAGTACAGATACGCAGACTTTACGTGTGGTAGATTCGCCGATTTGCACTATCCCCGACGATAGGTATATTCGTACCAATTCCTAATATAGTGGTATATTTTTGTATTAGAGCCACTAGTTTTGAAGACAAAGCAAATGTAAGAAAAGCTAACAATATGAAATATCATGCAAGTTGTTACCGGGTGCCGCCACATGCGCGTCGCACAGGTCGCCCGTGTACCCCGGCGCGCAGATGCAGCTGACGGCGGCCGGGCCCATCTGCCTAAACACACATAACAATAAATATATATTATACATATATAATCTGGTCTCGAGTGGTCTCGAGTGGGACATCTCAGATGGCTGTCCTTTACCAAGCCTTAAAACAAAAACCTATTCAGGCGCACACGATAATTCAGCACCTACAGCAACAGCAGGTTGTAGCGAACTCCATTCAACAGGTTAAAGAGGTTATTGAGGATAAGTTGCCGCCGTCTGAAAATAGAACTTTTGCAGATATGGTAAAGAAAGGGGCTGATAAATACATCCGTCCAAAGAATCAGAACGCAGTTGCTATATATCCTAGCGACAAGACCAAGACTAGTGACGATACTAAGTCACTCGTTCAAAAAATCATTTCACCCGAAGAATTGAAGCTTCATGTCCGCGGCCTACGAAAAGTCAGAAATGGCGGTGTTCTCATCAGCACCGAATCTAAAGGCGACATTGAATTCTGAGAAACTTATCTCTTCGGGTCTTACTGTGCAAGAACCCATGAAACGTCGTCCTAGAATCTCAATCATTGGTGTCCCCGTAGCGCTCAGTGACAAGGAAGTGTTCGATTGCATCTTCGAACAAAATCTGGCCGATAGTTTTCCAAATTCCACCCGAGATTCCCTTCAGGCAACTATGAAGTTGAGCCATAAATCAGGGAAGAAGAGCTCTCCCACCTGTAATTTTATATTAGAAGTCTCCGCTGATATCAGGAAGGCCTTAATAAATCAAGGACGTATTTTTATAAATTGGAACTCTTGTTTCGTCCGAGACTTTACGACTGTTACAAGATGCTACAATTGTCAACAATTCGGTCACGCAGCCAAATTTTGCAGAGAAACCAGCCCTACTTGTAACCACTGTGGAGAGCAAGGACATACTTCTAAGGAATGCAAGAATACCTCAACTCCCCCAATTTGCGCGACTTGTAAACGATTTAAAAGGAAATGTGACCACCAAACGGGTGACGTAAGTTGCCCTGCACGTAAATACGCGGAAGATAATTATATAAATTCAATCGATTATGAGGGCGCCTAAGAGCGCCAACTTTAGTTTATTTAGTCAGCACTTAATTTTAACTTTATTAATTAATTTTTACTAGTGTACAGCATTATGACGAACCAGTTACTTGATGACTTGGATCACTTTTCTGTGTCTGAAGTTAAAATCTGTAATATTGAAGAATGTAAAAACTTGTTGCCCACAAGTGAGAAGACTTTGACTCTGCTTACACAAAATATTCGAAGTATAAACCGAAACATGAGTGCATTTGAAGTTATGTTACATAGCCTAAATATTAGTTGTGATATTATAATCCTTACAGAATGTTGGCTGTCTAAACAGGCAAACCATTTACCACCACTTGATGGATATGTGTTATACAAAACAGAGAAGATAATTAACCAAAATGCTGGTTTAGTCATTTACATCAAAAATAACTTAAAGATTACCGTAGAAGAACCATTATTCGAAGACAGTAACTGTTTAATAATTAGACTTAACTATGACACTGTAATAATAGCGGTTTATAGACCCCCTTCGCAAAATATTGATAATTTTTTGGAGTATCTGGACATAAATTTGAAACGATTATCTTCATTTAAAAACATAATTCTGACCGGAGATATTAACATTAACATTGCTTCCGGGAAAACCAATCTGCATGCGCATAACTATCTTAATATTTGTTCATTTCATGGACTTTTACCAGCACATAACCACCCAACACATATTAGCGGCTCATGCTTAGATCATTTCATTTTAAAAACGCATAAACCAACCATAACCTTAGTTACTAATTCTGCACTTACCGACCATCATGCAATTTTACTAACATTACAATTATCCATACCCAGAAAGAAATGCATGCGTAGCTTTAATAAAATCAATATGATGAGCTTGGAAAGTGACATACGCTGCATTAATTTTGACCCAGTCTACATGTCAGACGATGCAAATATTTGTATGAATTATTTTGTTACATCATTACAGCATGCTATTTTGAAAAATACTAGAACAATGAATCTGCCTAGAAAGTACAACTGCATCAAACCCTGGATAACACCCGGTCTAGTGCGTTGCATACGACATAGAGACAAATTACACAGGATATCGAAACGTTATTAAAACCCCATATTAAGTTCAGTTCAGTAATGTCCATCCAAAGGTTGCCTGGAAGAGATTGCACATAGCGATAGGGTCACCAATTGTATTTCTATTTACATATTTGTTTTGTTAATTAAGTTTTTTTTCTGGTGTACAATAAAGTATAAATTATTATTATTATTATAACCTTACATACCATCACGCCTGTATTCGTCGAAGATTAGGCAGAGGTGTACTAATGTACACCCACAGTTCGCCGGTATGTTTAGGTCCTATGTAATAGGGAGAGAGCCTATTGCCATTAACCGGGCACAAATTCAGACTCCGAGCCCTTGCTGGGAATTTCATAGAAAAACCCAATAAAACCTTGCCCGACCTGGGGATCGAACCAAGAATCTCTAACATAGCAGTCGCGCTTAGGACCACAAGACTAATGAGGCAGTCAATAAACATAACCTAGTTTATTATTATTAGCAATAAACGGTATTATTTGCAACGCTTCAAATGATTCCCAGTGTAAATGGAAAAAAAGCCCTTAAATATACAGGAAAAAGCATCGATTTTAGATTAATTAAATTTAAATAGACTACTTAGTTCAAAGTTTAACTTGAAGGAGAAAAAGTTTCTACCAATAAATGTTAAGGAAAGTTCCACTTTAAACCGCAAGATTCGTTATTTCAGGGGAAATTACGAATATTAAACGTAACTGGCGACCTCCTTTACTTTTAAATAAAGGGAAAATATGCGTGAAGGGTTTTAAGTTTGCTTACCTACAGGTGCCGCCATTTTTACACATGTTGGAGGTCCTAGGACACAGCGGACCCTCTCCGCAGTCCGCGCCGGAGTAACCCTCGAAACACGAACAGTAAAACTCCCTGTGATGCACAAAATATTGCTGGCTCAGCTATAAATTTTATATACTGCGTGAAGTCCCGCTGATAACATTATGAAAGCGAGGTTTTACTGCAAACACCATGAGTTTGTTAACAGAGAATGACGCTCACTATATTTTATCAGCGAGTGTTATTTACTCAACTTTATTCTCGCTTGTAATATAGTCACTTTATGACTTTCGTTATTGGGTCAAAACTGAGATTTTCCATCATATCCACAACAAAATATTTATTATAATATTTCCTCCCGCGGTTTCGCGCGCGTGGACTATACGTTTATTTTAAATTTTCGGAATAATATATAGACTATGTCACTCAGGAATAATGTAGCTTTCTAATGATGAAGAATTTTTCAAAATCGGTTCAGCAGATCCACAGATTACCGCACACACAACCTCACAAACTTTACCTATTTATAATCAAAATTCTCGTGTCACAATGTTAGTTACCATACTCCTCCGAAACGGCTTGACCAATTTTTATGAAATTTTATATGTATATTCAGTAGGTCTGAGAATCGGCTACTATCTATTTTTTAATGTCATTTTTTTTATATAATGAGGCATTAAACTAGAAACTATACACCACGCGGGCGAAGCCGCGAGTGGACAGCTAGTATTAGTATAGATTATAGTTTTGTTTTTTTTTTTTTAGGAAAAAGGTTACTAGCAATGTGGGTCACACATTACTAGTAATCTTGTTAACCCCTCGTGCTAAGCTAAATGCTTGTGTTACGAGTGGGTTCACGTAGGTAGTGCAATGGGTGAGTTTCGAACCGGCAACCACATGATCGCAAGTCCGACGCTCTAGCCATTAGGGTTCCCGCCGCTTAAATTAAAAGTACACTTTCAAAATGCTTACAAGATTTAAGGTTTTCATGTCTTCATGGTAACTTACTGATAATTATTCCTGGCATAGCAATGTCCCAGTAGTCTGCACTCGATAGCACTGCATGAGGTGGGTCCCGGTGACTGCGTGGGTCCGCGCACCTCATACGTCACATTGAACCCGAACACAGACAAGAGGCCCAACGCTCTGAGCTGGGTGCCCTCTAGTCTGTTCAGGTTTAGCTCCACCACCAGCACTGGACTTTGAACCTGGAATTAAAATACTCCTGTAATACTTGCAACACAGTCTTACCTACCTGATGGATTATTTATTTACCAATCTTTTAACAAAAAATACTACTGACTTATTATTAATAAATAAATTAAAAATATCACGCTTCCTGAATATTTATACTTGGGAAGGAATTTTTAACTTTTTCTCCGATCTAACTTCCTTTTATTTCCTCCGCGGAAATTACTTTTCAAAGTCCCATTTCATTTAAATACGGCCACCTAAATAATTCTTCCTACAATTTCGTCTAAATACAAAGTGAAACTTTAACACAGATTGAAGCATAGCACTTATAGCAATGAAGAGATATTTTTAATAATGATGAAGATGAATGATGTTATCTGAAGACTTTTCTATCTCAAAGGATGTATTTTCTACCTCCGTTAAAAATATTTATGTACATACCTACTTAAACAAACAGACAAAATATTCTGGCTCACTAAGACCCTACAAGTATGTTTTAATCCTGCTAATATCACGAAAGCTTGTCGTATCTAATATTCGTTGAAATATTCCCCGAGTACCTACAAATGTTAAATAAACAGTGTCATCCTCAGATCAAATAAAAAGTTAAGATGAAACTTTGCGAACAAAGAAGTGAGGCCAGCTAAAACTACGCCTTGCCGTGTACAACACACAATTACACGCACACATTAGTTAACTACGCCTTATCTTGTCAGTCGAGCTTTCGATAGCTCGATAGCTCCACTGACAAGATAAGGCGTAGTTTCGGTGTACGTGTGTGCGTGTAATTGTGTGTTGTATACGGCAAGGCGTAGTATTAGCCGGCCTCACTTATTTGTTCGCAAAGTTCCATCTTAACTTTTTATTTGATCTGAGGTGTCATCAACATAAATCCTACATTCATGTTTACACAAATAGCTATTCGAAATGTAAATTTTAATATCTAACGCGAAGTACGCAGTAGGCTGACGTATGTGGAGTACTTAATGTTATCTAGAAGTATTTTCTCTTATTTTGTTATTCACAAAGAACGATACAATCGCAGTCACTAGGGTGTAAAAACTTTCTCAAATTGTAAATTGTAATTAAGTACTTTCAATCATTGTTTTACAGACTAATGCCCTATATTGTAAAACTCGTATATCCGATTAAAAACCGCAATTAAAATCCGCTTTTAAGAGATCGTGATTCTCCGAGTTTGTTAGGAAATGTCGGCTTTTAGTATTGAAAATAAAATAAAAACGTTTATTTGTAAAGCGTCTTTAAAATATCTATTTACAGAAATAAATATCATTTATCATAATCATTTATGATTTTCAACAATGTCACAATAATCTTACCCTATCAATTTCCGGAAAAATTTACGATTTCACAATTGAATTTATTATTTACTATTTAATTCAATGGCTTACACAAAAAATGGATCATACTTATGTCACAATACAAACTCAGAGGAATGCCTTGTCGAATTATTTATGAGGATATTCGTTAGCCGCCGCGCTGCTATCTATACGAGAACCCCAAGTAACTTGTCGTGAAATAGGATTTGGACACTCTCCAAAATTTAATGTTTTTTGTTAAATGTCAGCTCCTAAAAAAACTTATAATGTAGGTAATGTACAAAAACTGACTTATTTAGGTTTTTTCCTTGTCAACCTCTTTGTTCTTCAAGGTTAGGTAGGTACCGGTTGCTAAAAACTACAACAAATAACACTGATCAAGTACCCGACATACCTATGTATTCCCACCCACAGTTGGCCGCTACGTTTTGGACCATGTATTATGGAGCGAGTAAATTTTTTGTATTACTTATTTGTATTTTATCTTCTTTCTATTCTTGTTTTGAAATTTTGATTTCAACTATATAGCTTCCGAATTTATTTTAGCTATTAATAATAATTTGTTATTATTATCTTTCATATAATACAATAAGTATTTTTTATACTTTTTCTTTAAAAATAAACTGTTAAACTTCACAAATTCCCAAGAAAATCTTCATTTTTAGTTTACGTCGATGGTTTTGCATTTTATTTTGTAGCTATAAAAGTCACTTATTGCGTTAGATGAGTTTTATGACCTGCAGTTTTACAAGTCCAGAATGAACAATTTCAAAGCAATTTTGGATCTAGGAACAGTAAAACAATTTTGTTGCGTTATTTTTATGCTTGGGCCAATCGCGTCAGCGATGCGATAATTAAAGATTCTAGTAAGAACTTTGTCTTGTTTTTGAAATATAAAATTTATATTTTATATTTCACAGCACATTTTTTCGGCGTGTATTACATTAAATGTAATACAGAAGGCATTCAGGTTTCTCTCACGATATTATGTTTAAACGTTTGATACTTATTAATACGCACATGACGGATAAGTCAGAGGATGCCTTGGGTTCGAAGATCTCTGAGTTTGTAGTTCAATGGTCATATCACTAGGATATCAATGCACAACAAATTTCGTATAATCTATACTATTAAAAAAAGGTAAAGTAAGTTTGTAAGGTTGTAGGGGATAATATCTGAGTCTACTGAACCCATTTTGAAAATTCTTTCATTTATAGAAAGCTAGTGACATAGGCTATATATTATCCCGTAACACGAAGAGAAACGTATAGTCCACGAGGGTGAAGCAACGGGCGGAAAGCTAGTATAATAAAAAAATTGAATGGAGTGAAGATGAAATGGTCAGAGTCAGAGGTCAGCCTTAGAATGTTGCAGTCGTGAAAACGCATGAACAGCTCGCGTTGATGACTGTACTTATAAAGCAATTTCTTGGCTGACTGCCAGGCGGGTGAACTAATCCCCACACTGTCCACCCACAGATTGACCCCATCCCTTAAAAACAATCCTTGTTTTTGTTTTCTGTTTTCCTATAATTTTCCTTAAGGTTTATTTAAATATAGTATACCTTTTTTTTCTTGTTGAACCGATGCTGATATCGCCATGACTCACTTATTTACTCACTGCATTAATTTCTCAATTTCAATTTTTATGTAAACAACAACGTTTCAAATAACAAAAAACTGCTTTCGAAGTTGAACAAAACAAAAACATTAATACAAAAACTAAAAGCGTCATGGGTTTATATTTGGAATTGCGCGCGGCTAATCATAGTGATTTTTTTATTTTATTTTTATTTGTTCCTTACGGAACAAGCTAAGGTCTGAGACCACGCTGCCTAGTCATCAGTTTACCTAATCATAGTGAATAAATAGAAGTTTTTTTTTACATTTAGAATTTAAGATAGTTGTATTCAGCCTCGATTTTTTTTGGTCAATGGCTTAGGTAAATTAGGAGTGAACCACCTAAATACATTCAATGTTTAATACAAACAACTAGAAATTATATATTTTTTAATATTCGTTTGCTTTAGTTGCAGGTCCAGATATTTACATAAATGAACATAGTGAATTTGTTTCAAATTCTAATTAATTATTATAATGACGCGCTGCTATGAAAAATAAAAATACTGGCAGGTTCTGTGGTTTTATTCACTCACAGACCAATATTTTTGAAAATCGAAGATTGCGCATTCTGGCTATGGAAGAGCGGGCTGTTCGATTTTCAAAATATTTTGTTTTTACAAATTATTAGCTTTTTTTATACGCAGTGTTGTTTTATCATTCAGCATAGCTTCGTCATATTGTATTTAATTTAATTTTAAAGCTACAACAGTTTTTGTTAACTCTTAAACATATTTAATGTACAGTCGGTGGCACGTTACGGTAAACATTATACCTACATCCATAACTATGACACGGTATAGTGTTTTCTAGTATAGGTACCTACGTCTTATATTAAATTGTATTTCACAATTATTTTCAAAAAAATCAACAACGGTCAACTATGACGAAATGGTAGTTACGGGTAGGTATATACCTAGATTTAACAAGTCTTAGAGCCAGTAGTTTGAAGCTTCTACTAGTCGTCGACACCCAACCAAAACTTACCGATTTATTTAGTTCTCAGTTTGACTTGGCAATAAACGCGCCAGCATCCGCCGCAACAAAAATAAAACCGAAATGAGCCGTAGTTTGAACATCAGAAAAAGTTTGAGATCTCATCGGTTTTTATGCTGCGACTATTTGTGTTGTTTATGTAGGATTGTAGTTATTATATTAAAGAGGTAATTCGTAAAACTGATATTCGTTTTTATTACTAGTAGGACATTTATTAACAGGAAATGTCTGCCTTATTAATGTCCCCAGCGCGACTGCTACGCTAGAAGTCTTGGATTCTATCCACAGGTCGAGCAAAGATGTATTGGGTTTTTCTATGAAATTCTCAGTAGCAGCTCGGAGTCTGGATTTATGCCCGGTTAATAGGCTCGCCCCCTATTACATGGGACCAAAACATACCAGCGAACTGTGGGTGTACATTAAGTACACCTTTGCCTAACCCTTCGGAGAATCCAAGCGTGATGGTATGTTATGTTATCACTGTTTTTCTTTGGAATTTAGTTTAGTGTAAACAAACTGGGTAGGTATTTAAGATCTGCATTCATTAAACAATTTAACATGACAGTCACGATTCCTCTCCGAGCAGCACCAAAACTTTCTTTCCTCGCTTGCTAAATTCATCAAGTTACCAATAAAACCTCCTTTAAACGGATAGATAAGTGTGGACATGGACAATCATACTAAATATTGGGATCTCATGCATACATAACCTAAATAGCTACCAGATGGAAGTACCTAAGCTGAGACTAAGTACCTATGGACATGGACAATCATACTAAATATTGGGATCTCATGCATGCCTACAGAATCGAAATAGCTACCAGATATAAGTACCTAAGCTGAGACTAAGCGGACTGAGGGAGAAGGGGACTGACGCAGAAGGGTACTGACGGAGGAATCCTTGCCGAACAAAACGAAACAGTATCATCATCATATCAGCCTATTACCGTCCACTGCTGAACGTAGGAATCCCTAAAGAGCTTCAACTATCCCGGTCTTGGGCAGCTCGCATCCTATGGTATGGATACTGCTTAACATCGACTGATAAGTCAATTCTTAGGTTGCCTGGAAAATATTGCTAGTCGCGATAAGGCCACCATTGTATGTTTTGAAGTACAATTAAGTATGTCTTGTTTGTGTTTTTATTATAAAAAAACGCTTGCTAGCAATGTGGGTCGCACATTACCTACTAGTATTCTTGTTAACCCCTTGTGCTAAGCTAAATGCTTGTGTTATGAGTGGGTTCACGTCGGTAGTGCAATGGGTGGGTTCGAGGAGGGAACCACATGATCGCAAGACCGATGCCCTAGCCGCCGCTTCACATTAAATATTATAATTATAAATAAATTTACATTCAGTGAAAACGAACCTTTTATCGCCTACACTACAGACAGCTATTATAGTTGCTGATTGGCCACTAGAGCTGCTTGGAGTGTAGGCAATGATAGGTTCGTTTTCACTCCAAGCATTTCTAGTTTAAGTTAAGCTTGCATTGTATAAGCTTTCCGTACAATAACAGGTCGGCTTTTATTGGAAATCTATGGTTTGATGTGTAGCCTATTTTGTAGTTCCTATTCTGTACTTTTATATAATTATGAAGTATTTATTTGTGCATATATATTTATAAAGCCAACTTTCCTGATCCATTGTAAACTCAGTATTGAGATAATACATACTCGTAAATTAATCTATTCCAAGCAAGGGTAAATAAGGAAATTTAGGAAGCACTCGCTGGGCACTCAATGCATTTAATATTCATGTTGTCTGCTGTGAACAAACAATGTCTTTAATGCATTAATTTAAAAGAGAATACTTATCATTTTGTACCTAATATTCATCATAATGGTACCTAAATATATAAATAAATAAATAAAATGTCTCGTATTGTCACAGTAAAGTGATAGATAAAATATAGTTTAAATAATGTCTTATTAGAGTATTGTTCCAATAATGTCTATATTTTGTATTCTTTTTAAATATTTTTTATAAAATATTTAGAAAGAATAAAATTAATATGTATTATATATTTTTTTCACTCTTTGCATTAGTCATTTAAGATACTGCTTTAATTTAATTTCATATTATTGTTTAAATTTTAAATATTCTTCGTTCGTATATAATTTTTTTTTTTTTATTTCAATATAAAAACATACACTGTAGAACCAAAAAAAAAAAACAGAAACACTATCAACTAATACAGGTATGTGAGTACAAATAGTTGAACACTGGTACCCAAGGTAAGATTTAACTTGAGTTTTGGGTACTAGAGCCCTCGCAGTTACATGATTTAACTATATTAGGTGCAGTTCGTGTGAGTTTCCACAAGGCAATATTTATGGTCGTAAGCTAATAGTTTTATTATAAATAGGTACATATAAAAATTAAACCTAAAAATAAATTACAGTTTGGTGCGTTACAGACATGGGTGTAAGTATATAATATGTGTGTGTGTGTGTGTGTGTGTGTGTGTGTGTGTGTGTGTGTGTGTGTGCGTGCGTGTGTGTGTGTGTGTCTATATGTGTGGGTGCAGTTGAGAAAGAGCGTACTATAATATTATAGTACTGTTAACTTTAGAAGTTCTTCGGTTTCAGCATACGATTTAGTCAATAGCCATTTGAAGACTTTCTTTTTGCACTGAGATCTAGACAGTGGATAAATGTTGCAGTGTTTGTTTAAAACATTATAGAGATGTCACATGGTGGTGCCGAGCGGCCAGAGAGGTTCTAAAGGCCTGAGTATGACATACTTTATGTGAGCGTCTTCTTCTAACAAAATTTGTGTCATATTCTACAGAAATGTGTTTTCTGGCAATTGTTTCCAGGATAAAGAGCTGTCTCACAGTAAGAATTTGCCAGTTATCATACAGTTTAGAAGTGGGATACCTAAAGGGTCTGAAAGTCATTACTTTGAGTACGGCTCTTTGTGCTCTTTCCAAGGCCAATATGCGAGTTTTTGGAGCCCCGCCCCAAACGGAAACACAGTAACTCAGAATAGACTGACACAAAGCGTAGTAGACAGTTTTAAGAGTTCCAAAGTCAGCAGAATGACGCAATATTTTAAATATATTGATCACCTTACGTACACGGGAAGTAAGAGTCGTTAGGTGACATTTCCAGCTTAGCAAGTTAAATGTCAATATGAACCCCTAGATATTTTGTTTGGGTCGACCTAGTTAAAATGGAACACCTACTTGACTCGCAAGTATGTGCTTTCAGAACAAAAGAATCTTCAGATGGTTGAGTAGATGTTGTCAAGGAAAAGGTTAGGTAGGTAGTTTTATTATGATTAAGAGTTAAGCGATTATTGGACAGCCAGTGCATTACACGTCTTAAAGCATGCTCAGCCCTGCTGAACACCTCGGCCCAATTATTCCCGTGTATGATCAAAGCAGTGTCATCTGCATAGGTACAGATGGCGCAACTAGGGATATTAAGTTTACATAAAGAGTTAATGTAAAGGAGAAAGAGGGTAGGGCAAAGGACCGAACCCTGTGGTACACCGAAAACTAGATTGGTGTCGCCACTAATTGCAGAATCTTTTTTTACGTATTGGGTTCTCCCATATAGATAGTCACTGAAGATTCGGAGAGCATAACCTCGGATTCCCATCATTTCCATCTTCGTAATGAGGAGTGGAACAGAGACAGTGTCAAATGCTTTGGTGAGATAAAGATAGAAGGCCTAAGCAGCTCTGCTTGCTATCCAGAGATTAACTATCTGATCAACCAGAGATGCCACAGCATCCTCCGTTGATTTCCCATGTCTGAAACCGAACTGGTTCGATGCCAAAATATTGTTTTTCTCCAAAAAATTTACTAGCCGAGTATTTAATATTTTTTCAAGGATTTTAGACATTGCTGGCAATACAGATATTGGCCTGTAGTTATTTACACTGTCTCTGTTTCCACTCTTGAAGATAGGATAAACAATAGCCCTTTTAAGAGATTTCGGGAAAATACCATTTGACATTGATACATTACATATGTGTGTTAATACTGGGATGAGGGTACTAGAACACTTCTGCAACAAATTTGTTGAGATGGAGTCCCAACCAACAGCTATATCTGTACGTAAGCCACGAATTATTGCTTCGAATATAGAGGACACAAGGCAACTTCAAATATTCTATGTATAATTATGTTGGAGATCCAAATAAAATAAATAAATGAGTTAAGAAATTGAGTAGAATCTGAGTATTTGGCCATTTTGCTTAAAAATTTATAAAGTGTAGGTACCTACTACGTGGCTTAACAAGTTTTTTCTATGACAAAAGTGTCGGCAAATTTACCCGATATACCACTGCAAAGCCTGGTCAGCGGGTTTACCACTTTGATGTATGTGGGGCGGAATGCCTCTATGCCTTTGCCTGTGACGATATTGCGAGCCTGCGGGCTCTCCCTGAAAACCATTTAATTTTGTTGGGGACTGTTTATTCCATGGATTATTTATATTGCATAACCATCTACTTAGTAAACTAATAACCTAAAGAACAATATAATGTAAGAGCAACAAAAAAGAGTCTACTTTGCTTTGAATCCTTAGGTTTGCTTTGTTTCACATGAGTTCAGTACAATAGGTCGGCTTATTAAAGTAAGGCGAAGCTATTTCTTTGTAACACTGAGCTCACCGCCCTAAGTTTTTATCATACCTAGGTACTAAATACCTGGATATATTATGTGGAAAGTATTTGTATTTCAGCTAGTTTTATTTGAAAGAACTTTTAGAATAATAAAAGTCCATATAGATGTTATATCTATATTATTTCGTCAAACACCAGATAGGGTTCTTTTAAAAAAAATACTACTGTTACTGGTCGACGAATGACAGCGATGAATGTGTTTTGTCATATGAATTGTCGCATACTCTCAAAAAATACAGCAAATATACGAATTGTAAATGTAGCCACTTTATTTTGTATGCATGTAGGTATATTCGCATAACTTTAAACCAACAGGTGGCGATCACAATAGCCCTACTGCGGTTCCGGTGACATTTTATCTACAAACTAACAATAAAAAAAAATCGCTTGGGTAAAAAATAACTAAGTACCAACATTTAAAATAAATTTTCTTAGTCAAAGTATATTTTTTAGATTCAAATCAGGATTCGTTTATAGATGAACATCTCATAAGTAATTGTTTGTTTAATGTCGGCTGTTACATTTTATCTTCGGGGAATACAAGCGTGATGGTATGGTATGGTAAGTATTATTAGTTAATTCTTATTCTTAGTCATATGAGCATTTTGTCAAATTCTAAACAAAGACCCAACAATGTAAACAGTATGTAAATGCGATCCGTAAGCCCAACACGATAGTGCTTTCAGACAAGCTGATACCTAACGTGAAATAGCTTAAAGGCTTTCTAAGCCTGGCCTCGTGTGTGTGTGTGTGTGCTTCTAGAAATGCTTAAAGTTACCCGTGCTATCATTTAACTGTTATTTGTTAAAACAATTGTGTAAAAAAAGTATTTAGTTATTAGTAGAATTTTTGAAACGTTATGACGCTAGTTGTATGTACGGTTCCAAAAAAACTAAATAAAATATTTAAATGAATGAGTTTTACAACAGAAGTAAAAAATATTAAGCAAAAATAGGTAGAGCCCAATTGAGAACTATCTCCTTTTTGTCAAAAAAGTATTTAAAATAACATTTTCTTGCAACAAAAATTATACCTACTTGAAATGATTTTACATACCTAAGTAATTTAAATAAGTAGTGTAACATTTAGATAAAGCTGTACATTAATGTTTTAATTATAACATAGGGTCTGACTTCGGACTGCCATCGCTGCCCATGGACATCTGCAATACCAAAGGAGTAGCCGATGCGTTACCGAGCCTGTTTAAGGAAAAGGAAGGGGAAGAAGAAAAGGAGAAGGAATGGGACTTTCGTTAGGAATTCGGGAGGAATCGGGCCTCCAGCGCTCCACACTCACCGCACGAAACGCAACAGTATGCACGCTGCTACTTGACGTCGATATTCTGTGGGAGGGTAATACTTCCCCGGTCATGCTTTTATCAATTCATGCGAGGCACAACTACTACCACTGTACGCGGCAGATATGACATCCAAGAGTCATGTTTGAGTTTTTGAGTCTTCTCATTTTAATTTTTAGTCACATTTACGACTTCCACAAAAGGACAAAGTTTGTCGACATTTGTCTCACAGCAGATCATTTTTGACTAACTATATGAATATACCCTTAGGGACGACTATCTTGTGCAAACTCGTCAGCTATGCTTACAGAATCTCTTTCGTATTCACGATCCCGTAGCAAATATGTTTATTCAAAGATTGATCTTCGCCCAAAAAGGATTACGTCCGCATGAATAGGCGGCGAACAGATTTTTATTTACAAAATAACTTGGATTTTTGTAAAAAAGGTCAACACTGAGGAAGTGTGAATTTAATCGCTATGCGTAATAAGGAATTGTGAAGAAACGAAATATGTACGTATTTCTTAATTGTTTACTTACAGTTTTGTAATAGTGAGAATTACAGTTTTGTAATAGTAGGTATGTTACCTACCTAATAATTAAAATACCTATAATGGCTAATAAATTGGTCAGGAAGAAGGAAACTCGCAGTTTCTATGGCCATCATCTGATAAAGATGACCATAGAAACTGCGGGTTTCGGTCAAATAACCCAAAAATATTCAGAAAAGAGATTTAATGATAAACATATTTTAACCGACTAAACAAGGAGGCTCTTGTTCCTGAGGCTGACCTGTCATCGTACGAAAAGTTTGATAGAAAGCTTAAGGGTTTTTGTACGATGACAGGTCAGCTTATACCTACTGGAGTTAATCTATACTGAAGGTATACACGGCTACAGGTTTACCTATACAATTCCAGTTAAGCTGATCTCGCATTGGCTAGGTTTTCCATATAACAAGAGGTCAGCGTAAACTGGATTTGTAAGTATATCTCGACGCGTAGTCGTGCGTACTTATATACATGACTAGCTAATGCCCGCGAATTCATCCGCGTGGAATATACTTTTCTAAATCCTGTGGAAATTTCCCAAAGCTTATAACGATTATAAGCTGGCATTCAATGGGTAGAGTTTGTAGACTTGCTTTCCATTTTTTGACATATCTCTATATTATATAGTCGATATTTTTTATAAAAAATGTTAATTGATCTGTTAAAATACCTCATGAGCTTTTAGCAATCTATACATATAAAATCCTTTGTCCTGAATGACTGACTGACTGACTGACTGACTGACTGACGGAACAACGCACAGCCTAAACCGCTGATCGTAGAGACCTGAAACTTGGAGGGTGTATTCTTTGTATAACGTAGGCATCCGATAAGAAAGGATTTTCCGAAATTATACCCCTAAGGGGGTGAAAAAAGGGGGCAAAGTTTGTATGGGACAACGTGATTCCTTGGTCCAATTTGCTTCAAATTTTGCATAAAGGTTCTTTAACAGAATTGATGGAAGACGTGTTTCGTATTTTATTGAAATTCATCCCCTAACGGACTTAAAAAAGGGGGGAAAGTTATTTTTGGGATGATTTGCTTCGATTTTGATATCAATACTCCTTAGTGCGTTTGATTTAATTTACTTTTTATTTTGACACATGTCACGTCATGTTTGAAAACTCAATTTGATTTTAAAACGACTTCATATTCAAGAAACGTTGGTCGATAAACATATAAAATGCTTTCTATGGCACAGAAAGGTGGAATTGATAGGCACACCATAGAACCCTTCTTAGAGGCAGTAATAGAGTGATGCGTGGAGTTACTGTGTTGCTGGCAGGGGAATTCCGTCAGATTCTGTTGTACCTAGAGGAATCCGAGCAGACGAAGTCAGAGCATCGTCATACCTATGGCCCAACATAATGATTATCTTTAAAAAGAAATACGAGAGAGAGGCGTCTGCTGGAGAGTATTCTGAGCTATTACTTAAAATAGGAAATGGAGATTGTAAAATGTGTATACCATCTCTCCTGAATACAGTAGTGACAGGTGACTATGACAGATCTTGAGAGCGTATTCTGATTTTTCTAATATACAAACGAAGTCTATAGAATGGCTGTGCAAACGTGCAATATTGACTCCGAAAAACAACAGTCCAGCAGCTATTAATAACATACTTCTTAAACTGTTGGAAGGCTCAGAAATTGGATTCAGTGCTTCAAGCGGACGAAGCAGTTTGCTATCCTGAGGAGTTCCTTATCTGCTGCGTGTACCATTTAAGCTATGTAACTTTACTAGACTGAAAGTATCAGCATTTCACATAAATATTAAAAAGGTCAGTGTGATTACTGGATGTGCTGGATCACATTTCCCCCTTAATATCTGCTTTGTAATGACTGTAAATAAATTTCAGGGTGAGTCATTATGGGTGGCAGGCATAGATTTAAGGGAAGAATGCTTCTCACATGGGAAATTTTACCTTGCCTGTTACTGAATCAGTATTAATAGCAGTCTGGTCGTTTTGATACCAGACAGTAAAACCATCAATGTCGTATACAAAGAAGTGCAATTTTAATCGACCCTACGAGGCCTCCAGAATCATAGACCATCGCTCTAGATAAAAGGACATGAATGAATTAATAGGACATTTACATGTTATTTTTATATTTCAATAAAATAATATAGTCGAGCAAATTATTTGGTCTTAATCCCTACTTCCCTACTAATATTATAAATGCGAAAGTAACTCTGTCTGTCTGTCTTTTACGCTTTCACGCCTAAACCACTCGATTTTGATGAAATTTGGAACTGGGATAGACTAAAGCTTGAGAAAGGACAGACTACCTTTTATTGCAAAAAATAGTTTTGAAGGGGTTGAAATAGGGGGTGAAAGTTAGTATGGGAGTTCGTCATTTTACAAGATAAAACCATGAAACTTTATATTAAGGCACTTGATAAGAAATCAATAAATATTTGTTCTAGCGTTTTTGAAATTTCGACCTGTGGGGATGAAAGTTCGTTTAGAAGTCCGACAAAGTTACGCTTTCAAGCTTAACCCCGGAAACGATTTCGATGAAATTTAGAACAAAAATAGACTAGACCTTGGGAAAGGATATAAGCTACGTTTTGTTGTAAAAAAGGGGTTCAAATAGGGGATGAAAATTTGTATGGGAGTTGGACATTGTTGAAGATAAACGCTGAAACTTTGTGTTTAGACACTTGATAAGAAATAAATAGATATTTGATATGGGGTTTTTGAAATCAAATCAAATCAAACTGTGTGGGTATGAAATAGGGGATGAAAGTCCGTTTGGATTTTGACGAAATTTGGTACAAAAATAGACTAGACCTTGGGAAAGGATATAAGCTGAGTTTATATTTCGGTAAATAATATAGTTGGGCAAATTTTGTGGTCTACCCGAGCAAAAAAGCGGACGGAAAGATATGTAAGGATAATTTGCAATTTCCCGCCAGAATTGGAAAAAACTAAACAGTCAAAATCGTGTTGTCCGCGCGGGCGAAGCTGCGGGCGGAAAGCTAGTAATAAATAGAATCCAAATAGACCCTTTGAAACTCAAACTTCGGAGATGTGTCAAAAAATCAAAAGCAAATCTAAAAACTACTTAAAATATAAAAAAATTAATAACATCAAAAATAAGATAGACCCCCCTTTTAAAGTTTATTTTCGTAATTTTTTCATGAATATTCAGAAAATTACGGACGGTCACATGCCCATGGGACACATTGTATTATTATCTTCTCTTCACAGCTACTCTCAAATGTGTGCCGACCACAGACATATCGTTGGTGCCGACAAAAACAAAACACGTTCAAAATCTAGTTCCACAGATCTTCAATATAAATCGGAAATTGTGCCTTGCAGAAAACCAATGTGTGAAATTTATCTAGCAAACGGTTGCTTATACCGTGGGGACGTTCCTTGTATTAGTATTCATAAGATAAGCAGTGGTAGGATTGTTATTTCACTATTGACATCATGTTCCCCAAAAATGAATTAGCCTTTTTCATTGTTGGAACCAAACATGTTTATTCAGGACGAATCTATTCGAGCAATGTAAAGAAATTGGAACAGAAAACAAAAGAATGGGCAAATTGAGTTCTGAAAACATTTCTTTGTATTACTGATAAATAATTGTAATATGTTTTTGTAGTATAAGAGACTACAAAACAATCCAATTTAGTACGAGTACCTATATTGTTGTTAAATTTGATGAAAGAACTTATTATTGTACCTACCTACTCCTCTATTTATAAGGTACCTACTTACAATAAAATGAAATATCTTGTTATTATTTGTTACTTTATTTTAATACCTACGCTTACGCTGAAATAAATAGTCACCATTTTTTACCCGAAGAAAATATCAACGCACCCCCTGCGTTGATATTTTCCAGAATCATGAAATGTAGGTACCGAATTCATGGTAACCGGTTGTGCGTCGATCCATCCATCCGTCTTCCACCTTGTATTTTATTCTTATTCTAATTTTGATATTCCACAATATATATTAGGAAGTAAAATGAAAAGTAGGATGATTATGAAACCTGTTTAGGCACAGCAAAGTTGTAATTTTTCTACATGCCATCACGCCTGTACTCCCCGAAGGGATAAGCAGAGGTGTACTTAATGTACAGTCGCCAGTAGGTCAAGGTATACTAAAAGATATACAAAACTGTCCAATTTCTCCAAATGATTTTAAACCTTAAATTGTTAAAGATAAAGTTCAAAATCAACTGGGAAAATTTGCCATTTTGTGGTAACTTGATGTGCTTGCCACCGTACCTACAAAGTTTGCCGGTATGTTTAGGTCCCATGTAATAGGAGCGAGCCTATTGTCATTCACCGGGCACATATCCAAACTCCGAGCTGCTACTGAGAATTTCATACAAAAAGCCATTAACACTTGGCTCGACCTGGGAATCGACTAAACTGAGTGTAGGTACATTAAGACACCTCTGCCTAACCCTTCGGGGAGTATAGGCGTGAAAATAAATTTCAAAATTAAGTTCATTTGCGATTAACTTTACACCATTTTGTTTGTACTACGGTTTTATTTCATTGTCTGTTTTCAACAAACTTCATTTACCTACTTTTTAAGATCACAATAAAAACAAATAATTACAGAGAGGTGTTTAAAAGGTATTTAATTACGATCAGGCCCCAATCTTGTTAAGATTAATCCGAGGTCTCGGCTCGGGAATTTCAATTTACTCGCTATCTGTTTATTAGCGAAGCTTCGGGCATAGGGGACGATCAATGGGTATTAATATACGAATACATTACAATTAACAGGATTGGAGTTCGATTTTGGAATACGAAATTACTTAGAGGGCATTATAATGATTTTAGTTGAAATGTTGCTTTAGAATATTCAGGGTGTCGTGCAGGGGTACTTATGCGAAGATGCAATAGCCTTTAATTTTCTACCGATATTCGTAGATAAAAGATTCCAATTGAATTTATTTGATATAGTCAAGTATTTCCTGGCGGCTCCTTAACAAGTTTTCCCTTTAAACCTTTCTCATGAATCACTTTGCGAGACACACATTGAAAATCCGAGCGGCTACTAAAAATTCCATAGAAAAATCTAATAACACTTTGCTTGACCGGAGAATCGAACCTAGGACCTCTAGGGTAGCAGTCGCGCTTAAGACCACTACACTAATAAGGCAGTTTAATGGAAGTGCAACCAAAGTGATTTGTTATTGACAGGTAAGTGAGCATAGAGTCTACTTTCGTCCAATAAGAACTTGTATTTGGACAAAGTAAGGTTTCAAAACTAAAAACCAATCATAATATTGGATCGAATATGAAGCGGCACGACACGACGGCACGTTCCATTTAGATTGATAGTTCAAAGGATTTTACCTTTTGAGTTCATGTTCTTTGATATACAGAACAAATATAATAGGAAATGTGTCTGCAAAATGTACTTTTACGACTTGCTGTAGTTTGCAATAGTGTAAAGTTTTCTAATATTTTACTGAACAATATTAACGCTGTCGTCTACCTTGATGTTATTTGCAAAAAAAATTGGTATGACATACGCCTCGCCTGTTTTCTTCGAAGGGTTAGGTAGAAGTGTTCAAACTTTTTTTATTTTATTTTGGAAAACAAACATTGTCTATATTTAACTACGTTTACATACAACTATCTTATCTGTTTTCGCATATTAATGACAATTTTAGCTTGTTGATTTCAAATTATTATAACAAAGGAAAAAACCTGCTAATTAATGAAAGCAGAATCGAGATAAATAGGTAGGTACTTGATGTAATAATTAGTGAACCAATTCAAAAAAGTGCCTAGTGTAAAAAGTGTATAGTGCAAGTTGTCGGACTAGTAATAAATAATTCCAAATTAGAAAAGGCGACCATATTACTGAAGCTATGAGCTGATCTTGTGAAAAAAGAGTTTTTGTTGTTCATGATAGGACAATAGAGAGTGTGTAGAGTGATAGGACTTCTCTCTGCTTTTGAAAGAATTCTAAATAGTAACTTTATAAGCAAATACGGAGAATCAATAAAAAAGAGAATTTGTGCACGAGATTCCAGTTTCTTAATCTAGGGGAGCAATGGGCCAGAATTTTGGGAAATTCCCACAGGATTGGGAACAACCATATACTACATACTGAATACTGGATGATACTCGCGGGCTGTGTTGTGAGAATATTTAAGTTATTTAGGTATCTATGTATGTAAGCCAGCAAAGAAAACCCAGAAGTGATATGCAAGTTAAGTGTGTGTCGCCAGTTGGAAGCGCGCCAAACATCGCCTTATATCGAGGATTGAACCTAAACCAAGTAGTCCAACATCAAAGCGTTAAGTTAGATTGTGTTGAAGCAGGAAATTGGGAGCAAAACTTATTACAATTGCCGTCAGCGGTCAAGCATAACTTGCAATATGTATTAAAAGGCATTCGGCTGCATTAAAACAATATTGAGGTATTTTTGTGAAGGAAAAATAACGACCGGGCAGGATTCGAACCTGCGTCTTCTGGTTAAGTACAACAGACGCTTTGACCGCTAAGCCACCGCGACTCCCACCCGCCTAGTCGAAATTTGCCTTCACATTTTTAATTTACGTCTTTGAGGTGACGTTAGTGACATTTGTTGAAAATATGCTTTTCTACCGACATGACATGCTTTACAGCAAGTACGATGTCGTATGATGCCACCTTACCTTTTAACTGTCTTTTTGTATTTGTATTTTGCATGAAATACAAATACAAAAAGACAATTAAAAATAACGTTAAATATCCATGGTTTTCAAACAATGTGGAAATCGTAACTACTACAAAATATTATTACTTACATAAATTTCCTTATGTCATTAAAATAAGATTATATTTTCACTATTTACAATATTCATTAAAATAGCTCTACAACCCAGGTATTCATCTCTTATATTACCCAATAATTTAATGTAGGTACTTATAGGAAATAAAATTACAATAACATAGTTCTACTGCTTGGCCCGTTACCTCATAATATTTTTCAATTCCTGTTGCCTTGACTCAATTCTGCAAAAGACAAAGCCTACATATAAATCCGATTCGATTCAATTGTATGTCACGAGCAAATAGCGCGCGGGGTATTGGAATAAATAGCGCGTTCCTATTTCGAAAACTTGGTCTTAAGTGGTTATGGATGGGGTATGAGGCGATAAGTACAGATGGCTTCATCACTTCAAAATTTTTGAATTATGAACACACATTTGCCTATTCTTATTCAAACTGCCTCGTTGGTCTAGTGGTCCCAATCGCGACTGCTACGCTAGAGGTCTTGGGTTCGATCCCCAGGTCGAGCGTTATTGAGTTTTTCTATGAAATTCTCAGTAGCAGCTCGGAGTCTGGATTTGTGCCCGGTGAATGGCAATAGGCTCGCCCCCTATTACATGGGACCCAAACATACCGGCGAACTGTGGGTGTACATTAAGTGCACCTCTGCCTTACCCTTCGGGGAATACAGGCGTGATGGTATGTTATTTGCCTATTCTTACACCCGTTTGCACCATGCACATCACTGCCATTTTTTTCACTACTTTAGGTAACAGTGGGGCTTACATAATCCTTTGTGACATAAACCCTTAAATAGATAAAAGAAGAATAAAAAAAAGCTCTTGTTACCAGAAGCTATATGCTTAACTCTGCGTAATAACTGATAGTATTCTAGCAACCTTGTTAGTTGTAATGTTCACGAGAGTCCACATTAAGGATTAACCAAGCTGGAGTGTCATGGAAGTTAACCTTTTGCACGCCAGAGTGTAAACGTATCGCCGTACCCCTGACGCCAGGCCACTTTTTCTGTCAAATTACACAAGGTAGTGAAAACACACTAAAGTAATGATTAAATTGTTTATTTCATAAAATGGGCGACGTATATTTTGTCATATATTTGTGACGTTGGCGTTCAGGGTAAGTTTTCGTTTGTCACATATATATGTGACAATGGCGTTCAAAAGGTTAATTAACTTTCAAGTACCGCATATTACATAGTGTTTGCGGACATATACCTACCCAGTACCCGCTTATACTACTAACACCTGGAGTGTTGTTAGTTACACAATATTACTGTATTCTTATTGTAACGTAAGTGCCTCATTTGTCTAGTGGTCCTAAGCGCGACTGCTACGCTAGAGGCCTTGGTTTCTGTTCTCTGGTCGAGCAGTGTTATTGGGCCGCTTCGCTATTAAATGGGACCTAAACATACTGGCGAAATGTGGGTGTACATTAGTACACCTCTGCCTAACCCTCCGGGGAATATAGGCGTGCTGGTATGGTATATAAACCCTCCTCTTGAATCACTATCGATTAAAAAATCCTAAATCTGTCAAAATCCGTTGCGTAGTTCTAAAGATCTAAGCATACATAGAGACAGACAGACGGAGAGCATCAACTTTTTTACACTATTTAGTGAAGGCCTATAGGTAAAGAGTAATATGGAATGGAATCCGAGGAAATATTTTGAAACTTTTGGAGTCGTATCTGAATAACAGATCCCAGTGCACAGAAATATCACAACTGTGTCCAAAAAGCAATTTAGTAACCACTTATACATCTCAACCAAGAGCTACAAAATACGGGGTACCTCAAGGTAGCGTACTTGGGCCGCTACTTTTTTTAATATATATAAATGATCTTCCAAAGGCCATAAACCAAAATATGGTTCTTTTTGCCGATGATAGTACAGCTGTCGTTAAGTGTAATAATCCTCTCTATTACGAGAATGATATCAATGACTGTCTTAATGAAATGATTAACTGGCTAAATATCAATAACTTAGTAATCAATTTAAATAAAACAAAAGTTATGCACTTTCACCAAAGGTGTGAAAAACCTGCAGTTCAAGCTACATATGAAAAGTACAAAATTGAAGACACAAATAAGGCCAAATTTTTAGGTATAATGATTGATAGTAAACTAACGTGGAAACCCCATATCGAAGAAATTTGTCTTAAATTAAATAAATCATCATATGCACTGTTTCAACTGTCAAAAAAAGTTAATACACAAACACTTTTAATAGCGTATCACGGATTGGTTGCATCAGTTCTGAGGTTTGGTATTATTTTTTGGGGACAATCTACTGAAAGAGAGATCGTTTTTAAAGCGCAAAAACGATGTATTCGATCCATGTTTGGCTTAAAAACTACTGATACTTGTAAACCCCATTTTAAATCTTTAAAATTACTTACCATGCCAAGTATGTACATTTACGAGACTGCTTTATTTGTTAAAATCAATTTACACCAATTTCAAAGATTATCTGATGTTAAAAAGACTCCAATGCGCTCTCAATACATTAATCAATTGTGCCACATAAAATGCAGAACCACTTTATACAAAAAGAGTTTTTTTGGAATGGCTCCTAAAATTTATAATAAAATACCTGATAGCATAAAAAATATGCCCCTTTTAAAATTCAAGAAAGCTCTTTACTTATTACTAATTGAAAAATGTTATTATACCCTTGAAGATTTTATAAATGATACATTTTGAGATATCGTGTAAAATTTTATTTGTAATTGTTTAAGTATTCGATTGTATGTTTTAATTTAGTACTTAATTATATAAAGTATTTGTACGCCTTCACGGCAAAACATAGCGTCCAGATGTCTACCTAATACCTTTATGTAAATACCTATGTTTCACAAATAAATGTTCTTATTCTTATTCTTATTCTTATAATATAAATAAAGCCGAACCTAAAAAAATTTCGGCCTTTTCAAAAATAAGTTGAGTATACTCGTTTAGACGTACTTATATCTGTGCCAGAGCTTTGCCAGAGCACGTAACCGTAATACTGTCGTGTAACGAAACCATAGCGCGATTCAATTCGACGCCATCGCCATCTATCGAGCTAAGAGTAAACTTTACGACTGTATGTTGTTTTAAAAATTAAGCGGCGGTAGTTTAAATAAATAAAAAATAATATAGGTATAGCCCATGCCACTCAGGAATAATGTAGCTTTCTATTGGTGAAAGTATTTTCAAAATCGGTTCAGTAGATCCAGCCATTACCCCCTCCAAACTCACAAACTTACAAACTTCACCTCTTTTTAATATTAGTACAGAAGTGCGACCCACAATGCTAGTAACATTAAAAAAAAAAAACATGTTATTTTTATTAAGATTTGCTACATTGTCATACTGATTCTTTCTGGTTATTGCTATGTAATATACTGTATATACCACCTACAAGTATGTGTCGTCTGTTTCAAGTCGCAGTCAAACGAGTCTGAGTAGAAAGTTCAGAGTAGCTCGAGGCGGCTTGCTGATCAAAGCGCCGGCACTCGCCACGAAATAGCTTTTATATTTGGATGTTTTAAACTTTAGAACAGTTTTCTAGAGTAAACATTATGCCTGAAACGATTTTTAAGCAAAAGTTTAAGAATTCAGTTATGAATAACTTATAGTTGATGTTGCAACTCTTACTACAATGAATCCAGAATTTGTTACTTAAAGTATAGTTCAATTTGCTGCCTCATTAGTCTAGTGGTCCTAACCGTGACTGCAACTCAGATCAAATAAAAAGTTAAGATGGAACTGTGCGAACAAAGAAGTGAGGCCGGTTCAAACTACGCCTTGCCGTGTACAAACACAATTACACGCAATTGCCTTGCCGTGAACAAACACAATTGCGTGTGATTGTGTTTGTACACGGTAAGGCGTAGTTCACACACTCACGTGATACGTTAAGAGGAGTGTCCCTCGCGAACCCAACAATGTTGCACAGTTGTCGCTGTCTCTATCCCTCGCGATGCGAACGCGTGCCCGAGTGGAGAAACAACAATACATTTGCAACATTTTCACGCGTATTTCTTATGTTCCGAATTTTGGAGATAACTCCTATAATATTGTTAATACGTAAAAAAAAACTTGTAAAAATATATTCACTATATTATATGGGTTTCTTTCGAATCAGAATGTTTCTGTATTGATACATTGTCGAGAAATACTAGCATAAAGTGGGGCCGTTTTTCAACGAAAATTGCCAATCTTTGAGCTCGTGTAACTTTTTAACCGTATATTGAAATGAAATTGTATACTACAGGAACACGTATTTTAATGATAAGATTGTTACTGCAAAATTCCAAAGACTTTCATTTGTTAATATTCAAGATAAGACCAAACTACGTTTGTATGGAGCGCGGAGCGGATACTATCCTCTTAATGACGTTTTGACAGACGTGTAGCGATAGCTCGACTCTGCTCGACTGACAAGATAAGTCTTGGTAAACGTGTGTGCGTGTAATTTTGTTACGGCAAGGTGGAGTTTTAGGCGACCTCACTTCTTTGTTCGCAAAGTTCCATCTTAACTTTTTATTTGATCTGAGGACTGCAACACTAGAGGTTCGATCCCAAGGTCAAGCAGTGTTATGGGGTTTTTAAATGAAATTTTCAGTAGCAGATCGGATTTTGGATTTGTGCCCGGTTAATGATAATAGGCTCGCATCCTATTAGATGGGAGTACATGGGAGCGTGGGTGTACATTTGGTACGCCTCTGCCTTACCCTCCGGGGAATACAGGCGTGATAGTATGTTAAGTAGTGTTTATGTAATGTAGTTCAATTTCCAAAAAAAAATAAAAGGCCCAATCTTTCATTCAGCGCTTCTACTTACCCAAATTTCATATAGAATATAGTTAGTAGTACCTACAATTTTAAACGATGTAAATAACATAATATCATCTTGTTAGTACATGGGTAACAGGGGTACTCTCTGGGGAGTACACTCACTACAAATTACGTAAAGGGTACTCCTGAAATATTAAGTACCTCACAAGCCTAAGCGATGGGCTGATAACTTGATTTAGATTTCAATATTGCCTAGGTATTGTTATCTGTTAAATGTTTGGTTTGGAATACGTGCTTTGGCATTTAAGGCTAACAGCCTTGTGCGCGAAATTTAAAATTTTCTAGGTTTTTTCGCAAATTATTTGGCTATAACACATTCTAGGTACATAGCAGTAGAAATCGCATAATCAACAATAACTCTTTTACGACTGATTAAAGCTTAAAAATTTCTATCGTAAGGTCGAATCTTCTGTTTTACATCAAAATTTTCTACTATAACGATTTTAAAGAAAAAGTTTTATATGTACCTACCTACTCAATTGTGTGTTTTTTTTTAAAAAAAAGCTTACTAGCAATGTGGGTCACACATTACTAGTATTCTTGTTAACCCCTCGTGCTAAGCTAAAATGCTTGTGTTACGAGTGGGTTCACGTCGGTAGTGCAATGGGTGGGGTTCGAACCGGCAACCGTGTGATCGCAAGTCCGACGCCCTAGCCATTAGGCTACCGCCGCTTCTAAAACTTTGTGAGTAAGTTTTTGTTAGTGTCGCAATTTCTGCTGCTATATAGGTACATACAATGTTTTATAGACAAACAATTTGCGATAAACCACAAAAAAAGAATTTGGCGTTCAGGGCTGACGGTTTAGCCTTATTAAATTATGTACTTAATGTTACAAGAGTAATTCTCAATTATTGTTTATTTTAGTGAATGAGCAAATCTCAAGAAATATTGGTTACAAAGTGCAAATTTCAGTAAAAGTTAGCTACGTAGCCGACGTAGCGCGTAAACGCTTCAACGTGACTGCTACGTTGTCACGTTTGTGCTACGCCGTCGTAGCAGTAGCGTAGTCTTGCCGGATTCTTCTCCATAGGATCAACTTTTTGGAACCGTGCAACTAGAGTCAATAACGTTTCATAAACGCTTGTGAAAGCTTATTTGAAATAAAAACATTTGATTTGATTTGATTTGATTTGTAAAAGGTAACTTGACATAAACATTGTTGATTGTGTTGTTACTTTGATTTGCATTGGGGGATCGTCCGACATTAGGGTTGGCCTATAGTAAAATACAATCACTACATAGTATACGTCGCTTCCCGCTGTCTGTCTGTCCCTATGTATGCTTAGGTCTTTAAAACTACGCAACGGATTTTGATGCGGTTTTTTTTAATAGATAGAGTGATTCAAGAGGATGGCTTATATTTATAAGACAAACACATTATAGTATAGAAACGTCGAAAAAATACACGGGCGAAGCCATGGGCGGAAAGCTATTTAAATAAGACAGCTACTGAAAAAATTATTTAAATCTTTCTAAGATATAAGCGCTTAAAGTTTTTGGGGGAGACAAAAAGTGGATTCTCTGTCGCTTCCCCAAAAATGCATGAAATTGTATGGTATATCGGGTTGTGATGTAACAAGCCGATCTGGTGCATCTCTCTCTGTTTAGCCTAAAATAGAAATGCCTTTCCAATATTTAAACCAATTTTAATTTTGTTACTCGTCTCTAGGTATTTAGAATTTATTTATTTAAACAGTTTGATGACACTGTAAAAAAATCACAGTACACTAACATAACATAATGTTACGAGCTGGGGTTCGGGATAAATTAACTAAACCAATTTACCAATAAACAAACAAACACTTTAATTAAATTCACTAAAACACAACAATAATCACCACAACGTCACTATAGTTGTACACTACACTCAACGATATCGCACAATTAATCACTTGGTAACTCACTTCGATCTTCACTTGTTCGCTTCCAACACAAGACTACTCTGCCTAGCCCTCACGACCGGTATTTATACGCGCAATGAAGATTCCAGAGTCGAATGGTCGCGATTAGTCGATAAAAATCGTGTAGGTACCTAACCGCCTATTGTTTCCGGGCGTTGACCCGTGACCTTGGCCTTGAACGGTTATTATTTGCGCGCGGTGCAGTCGGGTACATTCTTTTGTGTTTCGACGTGCTTCTATGACGGATCTAGAACCTTCGTGGCCTATCCACGTTTTTCTATTAGTTACTCGGCGTAACAATAACATACCATCACGCCTGTATTCCCCGAAGGGTTAGGCATAGGTGTAATTAATGTAATCTACGAGTATGTATATCTGCCAACCGCAGCAGGCTAGAGTGGTGAACAGCCTAACCCGTACCTTTCTGAGAGGAGACCCGAGCCTAGCAGAGGACAATATATGGATTGATGAGGTAATGTTGTTTAGGTCCTGAGCACATATCCAAACTCGAAATTTCATATAAAAACCCAATAACACTTTGCTCGATCTGGGAATAGAACCCAATACCTCTAGCGTAGCAGTCGCGCTTGGAACCAATTAGCCTATTATAATACAAAACAAACCCACATTATGTTATGATAGTAAAATTTAATTTTATGGAATAAACGAAACATTATTTCCAGCTAGGTTTAAAAAAGTACAATCCATTCGTCGCCGCTCGAGAGCTGAGTCGATTGCTTACTCCCCGAGCTCTGCACGTTTTGAAATCCGGATAAAACTCAAGAGTCCCACGGCATGCATTATGTAACAACAAGTTGTCAAACTCATTCGTTAATGCCTTACAGTTTCTTGCATAAAGCGTTTTCTGGATTAATTTCAAGAAATGTATTTCAGCATAGGATTTTAGGAACGAATTTATTTCAAAAAGAGCGAGAGTAGTTTTAGTAGTGTAGCTTTTTGTTGTGGCAGACTTCAAAATGGGGATTAAAAACCGTGAATACTTACCATTACTTTTATAGGACTTTAACTACTATATTTACCTATATAAATTGTAATTGATTATCAAAGTTACTTTAATGAAAGAAAAAATAATTGCGGGAGGGATTCGAACCCATTTTGAATTTACAACTTTGAGGTGATCGTCAAAGTTAAATTATTATCGGACGTAAATAAAAAAAATCTCCAAAGACCCCTTAAACGTTGAAATTCACAAACAAATTGCTTTATTCTCCACACAATAACATCGCGGTGCAGAACCTTTTACTTTTTAAATCGCTTTTAAAATAACCCGTTCAACGCAACGTTCCATCGAGCGGAACTAACTCAATTTGAAACTGATTTTTCACAAGGAGTTTACAACCCTCTTTCCTGCATTAATCAGCTATCACAGATTTTATTTAAAATGTGTTTAACTTTAACTTTAACTTTATTTATTGTTCCGAAAATATGCATACAAAAAATACAATGAGCACTAGCCTCCACACTAGGATACCCTGTGTCGTGGAGACTAGCCTCTTTCATCCAAGAGAAGGAATACAAGGTAAGTTAATTTTTAGTTACTAAGAATATTATTGAAAAATGTTATTGTGCTTTGTGATTTCAAATTATGTTTATGAGGTTCAGGATGTGAGTGAGTGTGAGTATGTGTGTGTGAGTTTATATGTGTGTGGTGTGTGTATGTGTGTGTGTGTGGGTGTGTGATAGTGAAAAGGAAAGTGAGAGAGAGAGAGTGTGGGTGACGGTGTGTGAGTAGGTGTGTTTGGTAGATGTTTGTCCATAGAAGGGGGTGCGGTCTTCTAAATGATGATGTGATGGATTTGGATGGCTAATGGAGCTGACAGTCAAGAAACACAAAGGTAGCTTTCAGTGCTTTCATAATCTTTGCCAGCCAAGAATTTTGTGATTTGAATCTTACATTTGGATCTAGTAAGCGGCAGTAGATTGAGTTCGTCATTAAGATTACTGTATATAAATGGTCCCATGTAAACAAAGCACCTATTGCCAAAATGTAGCCTACAACGCGGTTTGCGCCATTTGTTTATTCTTCTATGGGAGCGTTGAGAAAATATCATGAGATTATTATTTGCATTTTTGTGAAAATTTAATGCAACGGCCATGATGTACAGCTGACGATTCCGTAGGACACCAGTCTCCTGGTATAGTACATCAGTTGAGTATCGTAAAGGTTTCTTGTAACATACTTTAAGGATCGCCCTCTGTGCACGCTCTATTTTTATTAAATGTGTTTTACATGCTGCACCCCATGACACAATGCAGTAGCAAACCACCGATTGACAAAGGGTGTAGTATAAAATTTTCAGCAGTTTATCATCAGCAATCCGGCCTATTTTTTTAAAGATATGCAAAAGCTTAAAAATGTATGCAATATGCAAAAGTTTAAAAATGTATTCGTTGAAGCGTAGTTTGTAAATAGTAAACATTTCTAATGTTGACTGTTTAAATACTAACTTAATTAGCAAAACATAATTTAAATATTTAAAAAAACTAATGGATTATTGTTTAATCGCCTCCATCTAAATATTTGCTTAACATTGCAGTATTTACGCAAGAATTAGCTATTTATATATGTTGTATACCTATTTTTTACAGAAGCCCAAATTATAGGGGGGTTAAATGTGTGTGTAATAACAATAAAACCGAGTACAAATTACTGCAATTACACTTCAGCATATAGGGGAAACTCCAAAAAATAAATATGAAATATTACTTTTGTTTGAGCATCCATAAAAAATGTTAAATGATACTTTCTATTGCTTTTTTCGTATTATTTATGACCATAATAAAAAATGTGTTTAAACAAATTTTACATATACGTGAGGAATTTTACCAAAACAAAAAGTCTATTTGGACTTCCCATTCCGCGTTCATCTCTGAAATGTCCTTTAAATTTACCATGAAATAAATAAACTAAGAAACAAAGTTACTTCGTGAGGAAGTGAATTTTACAAGCGAGGAGCCGGGGAGTCGTGCCCGTAAGTTATGTCTTCCTAAAACAATTTATTTAGCTGAAGTGAGCGGTTATTATGATGCACAGTGCAGTGTTAACTGATGTGATAAAATGGTGGCTCTATAATATGTTTCTTTTATGGATGTAAATTAAAGAAAGGTTCATTTTGCGATGTTGTGGAGAAGAATCACTGGTCGCTTTATATGAAATGTTTATCTTTGAGTGTTTTAAGTGATAGACTTCGAGTTGCTTCATTATTCTAGTGGTCCTAAGCGCGAGCCTATTGCCATTCACCGGGCACAAATCCAGACTCCGAGCTGCTACTGAGAATTTCATAGAAAAACCCTTGCTTGACCTGGGGATCGAACCCAGGACCTCTAGCGTAGCAGTCGCGGTTCGGACCACTAGACTAATGAGGCAGTCATGCGGTTGATTATCAGTATTTTACACGGAGCGACTGCTACTACTACTACTACTACTACTAATACTACTACTACTACTAATACTACTACTACTAATACTACTACTACTACTACTAATACTACTGTACTACTACTACTACTACTAATACTACTACTACTACTACTAATACTACTACTACTACTACTACTAATACTACTACTACTACTACTAGGTGTTCGTATAACAGACGGGACCGACGGTTTTACGTGCTCTCCGAAATACGGAAGGGGATCTCCTTAGAACGGTCGCCCCTCAAACATAATTAATGCAATTATTGACATTACAAATTTTTGACAGTAAGTATACTAAACTGGTGGTGCTGCTGCTACAACGGCGGAGACCAACAAGCGGCGAAAATATAACAATTTAATTAACAGTTATATTTTCGAACCGTTTGGTGTTGAAACGCTGGGGCCATGGGGTCCAAGCGCACTATCCCTTTTTAAGGGAATTGCCAAACGACTGAACGAGGCTTCACGTGACCCAAATACTGGCCTATACTTTGCTCAAAGAATCAGCATTGCCATACAACGTGGCAATGCAGCCAGCCTTTTTGGGTACCCTCCCGGCTGATAGCGATGCGGAGAAGTTTTTTGATGCCCTTTTTTAATTTTTCTTTTTTTTATTAATATAGTTTAGCTGTTAGTCTAGTTTAATTTAAATTTAGTTCTATCTATTTATTCGAAAATTAGAGATTAGTAACATGGAAGTTTATTCGAATTAAAAAATATATTATATTATATTGGTTAATAATACTAAACTTTATTCTTTTTATAGACATTCACGGTAGTGTTGGCCATAAGAAAAAAGCAAAAATACACGCGCATTTTATTTCAACACGTCAAAGAGAGTAATTCAACAGAATATATACTAAAGGCAATACTTATTTGCTTTTATGACAAACGCGTATTCCTCTGAGCATGAGCAATTTGTATGTATGAGCATAAACAACTTTTGATCGATTGCTTATCGCCTCTCGTAAGTGTATCCATGATTTACGACGCATGATAGAAATTATTTCTAACGTGTCTTTACCTTTACTGTCATTTATGGCTTTGTATAGAGTGAAACACTAACAATACTTAAGGAGAGTACTCGGTATTTGATTCTCGTTTTAATTACATAATAAAAATAAGACTGCCTCATTAGTCTGGTGGTCCCAAGCGAGACTGCTTCGCTAGAGGCAACCAAGGTTCGATTTTCACGTCGAACAAAGTGTTATTAAGTTTTTTTATGAAATTATCAGTAACAGTTCGGAGTCTGGATATGTGACGGGTTAATGGCAATAGGCTCGCCACCTATGACTTGGGACCTAAACATACCGGCGAAATTTTTGCCATTAACCGGGCGCAAATTTAAATTCCAGGACGCTACTGTGACACTTCTGAACTGAACACTTCACCCGATCTGGGAATCGAACCAAGGACCTAGAACGTAGCCGTCGCAGTAGATGTTTGTTATATATTTTATTAATGAGTTTTATGTGAATAAGTATAGGTATTAGTTCTTCTGAGGGGCAAAAACTCATCATCATCATCAGACCATACTCCTCCACTGCTGGATGTAGGCCTCGCCTAGTGAACGCCACAGAGCCTAATCGTCGGCTTTCCTCATCCAGTCACTGCCGCTGCCTTCCACAAGTCTTCACTCCATCTGGCTGGCGGGAACCCTACACTACGTTTGCATAGACGCAGTCTCCACTCGAGAACTCGCGTGGAGACCGCGTCTCTGCAGCGTCATTAGTGCCAAAAAGCTATACGCCCTGCGGTCGCCAACCCACATGCCCAGCGTGGCGACTATAGACCTTCAAATGAACACCACAAGGGCAAAAACTAAACTAAACTAGGTAATCTTTATGTCTTAACAATAATCACTACATAGTATAAAACAAAGTCGCTTCCCGCTGTCTGTATGTCCCTATGTATGCTTAGATCTTTAAAACTACGCAACAGATTTTGATGCGGTTTTTTGATTGATAGGGTGATTCAAGAGGAAGGTTTCTATGTATAATACATACTTATAATAACACGCGCGCGAAGCCGTGGGCAGAAAGCTAGGTATGGTATAAAGAAAGGAAAAATATCTCTAGCATAAATATTGTACATACACCGAGGGTGCGCCAAGCCCACACAGAGTGAAATCCATTACTTATTGTTTAAAAAGTTCCAACCGATCTTTAAGTTTTCCGTTTAAAATTCAACGTACATAGAGTCTGTACTCCCTAGAGAGGCTCTAACGAGAGGGAATATGAAAAAGTTATACCTACACACTAAATCGTAAAGGTTCTAAACTATATAAAGTCTATTGCCACGCTTTATATGGCCGTAAATGGGTTTCGACTCCTGTAGTTTAGTATTCAGCCCTTGTACTACCAAAAATTTGAACTCAAAAAGACACAAATTAGCCCGGAGTTGTATCAAAGGCTTTCGCTCACAGTTACCAATTCCTATTGGTGATTTATTTTCTTGTCAAAGACCGATGTAGCAAGATTTTGTTGGCACACTTCTCTAGGTTATCGCCACACTTTAGTGGGATATTTCTCATGGATTTTCCGTTGCAGGAATTGATTACCAGTGCTAAGTAATAGGTACTTTATTTTACCAACACTGTATGAGTAACTTATTACTGATTATGAAAACTGGTAAGAAGTGTGGATTATGGAAACGGGGTGATTCTGTTAAGATTATAAAATAAAACCCGCCACTTTTAATGTTAGATACTGATTTTATTGTAACCAGCGTGGTGGACTATAGACTAACCCCTCTCATTTTGAGATGATACCCATGCCCGGCAGGCGGCGGCATTATAATTGGTGATGATGATATTTGTTCAAAATATTTACAATATTAGATACGTACAAATGTGCAAAATGCATGACGCGTAAATCGTGAAGTATTTTTTTTAAGGTATAACTCGGCAAACGAGCAGGCGAGCTACCTGATGGTAAGTAGTCATCGCCGCCCATGGACATCTGCAAAACCAAAGGAGCCTATTTATGGAAACGGGGGGGGAAGGAGAAAAGGAGAAGGAAATGGACTGAGGGAGAAATTGGGCCTCCGGCGCTCCACACTCACCGTACGGAACGCAACAGTATGCATACTGCTACTTGACGTCGATATTCTGCGGGAGGGTAGTACTTCCCCGGTCGTGCGACCCATTCATGCTGGCATGAAGACATGCCAGCAGGCACTACTACTACAATATAATATAAATAAGGTTCTGTACAAACACTATCCACGAGAACACATTAATACTGTAGGTAGACTATCTAACTGTCAAAATTATGTAAAATAATGTTTCTTTATTTATTTGTAATGTCATCAAATAATGCTTGATTGAAATTGTCTCATTCCCTTTACCAACATGTTTCTACAAAAATGCGAAGGTTAAACAAAGAATTGCAATAAACATCAAATCTGGTACTTATAATTCATACGAGAAAATACGAAAAGGGACAAGGTGACATAAAATAACGCAATAAAAATGTTATAGTCGCAGACGTCGTTAGACGTGAAATATAATATAATGAAGACATTATTCATTTAAATGTCTCACGACGGTTTGTTAAAAACAAGTGATTTCATAAAACGAACAGGTGAATATTAATTCGAACACGAAGCGACAAATGGTTGATTTAATTCAATTTTCCAACCGAGGAGGAAATGTACTGTCGCGGATTTTCCTGCGCATTTTTGATATTTTTATAACTAAATTTACTACGGTATAATGTACGAAAACGGAACAACATAAAAAGATTAACCAATTCGTGGACTCCCGCAGTTTATATCTGTACAAGGAAATAATAATATAATTATAACAAAAAGGAGAATGTACTCGTTACACAAGCATCTAGTTTAACACGGGGGTTAACAAGTTTTTAGGGTTCCGTAGCCAAATGGCAAAAAACGGAACCCTTATATATTCGTCATGTCTGTCTGTCTGCCTGCATGTCACAGCCACTTTTCTCTGAAACTATAAGAACTATGCTGTTGAAACTTGGTAAGTAGATGTATTTTGTGAACCGTTCCCCATACTTAGAACTGAAACTAGGTCTAATATCATTTTTTTCTTAACAGAATAGTTTGCGCGAGAGACACTTCCAAAGTGGTAAAATGTGTGTCGTCGTTTTGTTATAGCCGTTTTAAAATTTATATCGGAGTAATTTAAACTCTTATTGCTAATCGCACTTACGCAATTTGATATTATTACAATAGTTGCTTTTTCCAAATATAAGTCAAAAGTATTGTTTTTTGGAGACAGAAATTTATGGAAATTTATAATTGAAATTTATTTATAGTCACAGAAAAACAATTTATGTAAGCCATTTGGCAGAATAGTCGACATCGGCTTTAATTGCCATTCAATAAAAATAGAATAGAATGTAAGCCATTGTGGACATTAGGAATAACAACAAGGTCTTATTAATCGCACTCGCCGCTTGGCCGAAAAAAAATTTGGACTACTTACCTTTTTTTTTGCAAATATACCTACCACTATTGTAATAGTTTTAATATAACTATTTTTGTAGTAGTAGTGCTTCGCTGGCATGTCTACATGCCAGCATGAATGTGTCGGCATGATTGGAGAAGTACTACCCTCCCGCAGAATATCGACGTCAAGTAGCAGCAGGTACTGTCAGAGTTTATAACAAGAAGTTTTAAAGTGCACGCCCTGGCACTTAGAATATTTAAACAAAAAAGTAAGTAGATTTTGAAATATGTCTAGAAAATAATTTTATTATAAATGTCAATCAATTAAGATTTTTCATTCCCTTATCTCCCACTTCTCTCCTAAATTAATAAATATTGTGGCTACATTTATAAATGAAAACGATCTTAAATTTTAACTGCTAAGACTAACATCTACCACGAAGTCAAAAGTTCGACGGTGGTCTTTAGCGAGTCGCCGTCTCAACGTGACACTGGCAGAATAGGCGCAATCGGCTCAATTGCCACAAAAAAAAAGATTTTTCCCTTGAACCTATACAGAAGTCGTGATTTCCCTCATTAAGTTTTTGATTTATAGAAACCCTCATAGTGATAAATCCTGGTACTTCTACAGTACCTACATATGCTAATTTTGCGTTTCGTACGGTGAATGTGGAGCACCGGAGGCCCAATTCCACCCTCAGTCCCCTTCCTTTTCCTTATATAGGCTCGGCAACGCATCTGCAACCCTTTTGGTTTTGCAGATGTCCATGGGCGGTGACGACTATTTACCATCAGGTAGCTCGCCTGGTTGTTTGCCAAGCAATCCCATAAAAAAAATTTACTTACATACATAAAATACTAACAGTAAAAGTACGACTGGCAGTAGTCTAACTCGTATATTTGTTACTCTTGTATTTTGCGAGTTCTAATTTGTTGAAACAATAACTTGTGCTGAGTAACGAGACAGCTGTTCAAAGGATAAGTATTTTGAGCGAGATTGTGTAGGTACCTTTTTTTTTGTTTATGAGAGTGTGGTATGTATCCTTCCCAGCTAAAATCACTCTGGACATTTTTGTTTTTCATACGAGGGTCTTGCTTAAAACAGTTATGTTATATTATTAGGCATGCTGTTTTCTTTATAAAATTCTCAGTAGCAGCTAGGAATTTGGAATTGTGCCCTATTAAAACCTAAATATACCGGCGACATGTGGGTATACAGTACACCTCTGCCTCGTCCTTCGGGGAGTACAGGCGTTTTGGTATGTTATCTTTTTAAAATAACTCCCATTATCTTTTTTAAACGATTCTTGTCCATCTAAAGGTTGTCTGAAGGAATTTCATTTTAGCGATAAGACCGCCAATTGTACATTGTACCTACCTACTTATGTCACTTTTGTATTTGTATTTATTACCTTTGATGTACAATAGCGACTTATCTATGTTTCCAATATAAATAAAAAATTAAGTATCTTTAGGCTCACGTCTTTTTTCCAAACGGGAATAAGTCGTAGTCGTTATAATATGTCTAAAGGAATACTAAAAATATGATACAATAAACGTCATAGTTGCAAATGGCATAATTATCTTCATTAGCCTAATGGTCTTAAGAGTGACTGCAACACTAGAGGTCCTAGGCTCGATTGGGTCAAGCAAGGTGTTATTAGGTTTCTCTATGAAATTCTCAGTCACAGTTCGGAGTTTGGATTTGTCCCCGGTTAATGGCAATTGGATGGATGCAAGCTGCCCAAGCCGCTCTTTGGGGAGGCCTACGTTCAGCAGTGGACGGCAACACGCTGATATGATGATGAATGGCAATTGCATGGGACTGTGAGTGTATAATGATTAGTATACATCTGACTAATCCTAAGAGAAAAACAGGCGTGATAATATGTACATATCACCAGTAATTTGTCCTAAAAAAATGACTCGCACAGAATTAAAACCGCTCCAAACATGTTGCAAACTTTGATAGCAAAGTCGCGTCCATTTTCAGTTTTATTTCAGCGAAATATAAATTATATCTTAAAATACTTTTCGTAACTAGTAACACGTATCTTTAGTCTGCAGCCAGTTTTAATTGCGAAGTTTCCTTTAAAGACGACGTTTTAATTGAAGTGAATTATTCTTTCAGTTTTTGAAGCAGGACCAGTAACGTAAGAGTAAAATTTTAGTGCTGTAGATTCGAGGTCACGTTGTAATTCTAGTTAAAATATTGCTCACTATCAACTGAATTCCATTCTTCTTGTAAAGTGATTTCAGGTCAGAATTGCGGATCAAGGTTCGTAGTAAGATCCAAGATACTTTGAGAGCAAGCGCTCAGGAGAAGCCGTACATCATTCCACTTCAAATGCAGGAGACGGAGTCCGGAGTAACGAATCTGATTAACCTTTAAACGCCATTGTCACATATATGTGACAAACGAAATCTTACCCTGAACGCCAACGTCACAAATATATGACAAAAATACGTCGCATCATATTATGAAATAAACAATGTAATCATTACTTTAGTGTGTTTTCACTACCTCGTGTAATTTGACAGAAAACGTGGCCTGGCGTCAGGGTTACGGCGATACGTTTATACTCTGGCGTTCAAAAGGTTAAAGTATAGGTGAAAATATAGTGAGATCTAATCAACTGTAATCCTGCAGAATATGAGTCTTCTATCACAAGGCTATCACTGCACTGCATTTAGTGCAGTGATAGCCTAGTGATATGACCATTGGACTGCCAAATCAAAGGTCTCGAGTTCGAATTCAAGGCACGCACCTCTGACTTTTCGAAGTTATGTGCTTATTAATTAATTAATTATCACGCGCTTAAGCGGTGAAGGAAAGCATCGTAAGGAAACCTGCATGCCTGAGAGATTTTCTTGAGGGCGTATGAAGTCTGCCAACCCGCAGTAGGCTAGCGTGGCGGACTATAGCCTAATCCCTCTCGTAATGAGAGGAGACCCGTGCCCAGCAGTGGGACAATGTAATGGGTTGATGATAATGATGATGAGTTACATTTATTGCCTTACCTTACCTTATTTTCACACATTTTGCCCAATTTACATAAACCCTTAACAAAATAATACACCTAAACCTTCTTTATGAATCACTCTGTCTATTAATGAAAACCGCATGAAAATGCGTTCAGTAGTTTTTGAGTTTATCGAGAACAGACAGACTCAGAAGTCAAGTCTCATATTCTACGAGCTTAGACACAATTCGAAACTATTCATTTACACCTGCACCTGTAAGGTGGCAGTAAAAAAAAATCACCGTACTTTTTCACTCGTGATTAATTAATATTTTCATCCAATGTTTAGTCTGATAGATACAGCATATATGTCTGCAGAGGAAAGTAGATTACACAAAAATAAACATTTGACATAATTATTGGTGTAGGTATGCTTGTATAATTTAATCGCTACTTAAGTGTACCAAGGATAATGTTTGCATAAGTGCCAACTTAGCAATGAGCGAGTGGATTAAGTGAATGCATGTGAAGGGAAGTTACACAGTTCAAGTAAAGTTAGTAGTTGGCACGATTGTATACAGTGCCTTACTTTAGCCTGTATAAGACTTCTTAGGTTGTGCATACACTGGGCTCCAGACGGTTTCTTGTTGCGTTTACAAAGTTTTGTTTATATCTTGTTGTACAGAAATCTCACATAAGGGGTTGTGTGGTTTATTTTCATTGCGACATTGAGTTCTCGGATGTTGGGAACCTTCTTTTAATTTTAATCTTGACTTAAGGCTAATTATGTCATTAACCTCGAATGTCCTTTCATCATGTTATCGTGATAATGTACCAGTGGATAATGTTACACCTTTTATTTTAAAAGAATGTCCATGTTATTTCTTGCCGGATTCTTTTAAACAAGATCAACTTTTTGGAACCGTGCAACTAGAGTCATAACATTTCATACCCGCGAAAAATTTGAAATCTTGTGAAATCCATGTGAAAGCTTATTCGAAATACAAACATTTAAACTGAAATACAAATTGAAATACAAACTTTGACTGAACTGAAATACGTCTAAGCAATAAAAAAAAATTCAGAACAGTATACCATGAAAACAATTGTTCTTCCTACATAAGCCTTCACGTAACTTTTTAGACACACAAGACGAAGACACTGAAGATGTCATTGTGGCGGATAAGATCTTTGAACAGAGTCGTAGTAGCCAATATTAAAGTGACATGTATTCAAGCGTGAGATCTAACCGTCTGGAATAAGGTTCATTTTACTGCAGGGCTGTTACCAGTTGGGCCGGCTGAACAATCGATTGACTCAATGACATCTACTGAAAGGGTAGGCTTTACAATGCCGCACTCACACCGAATGTTATAGAGCAAATATGTACACAGATTGATGTTCCTTTTCACGAATAAATCTTTTTTGATTTTCAATCTCACCTAAATAATTAATTTAAACTGAATAATTTGATATGACTGCCTAATTAGTCTACTTGTCTTAAAAGCGTCTGCTACTCTAGAGGTCCTTGGTCGATCCAGTGTTAGTGAATTTTAGATTTAATTATCCGTAGCAGCTCGAAGTCTGGATTTGTGCCCGGTTAATGGCAATAGGCTCACCTTAACATACCGGAGAAGTGTGGGTGTACATTAGTTAACCTCTGCCTAAACCTTCGGGTAATACAGGCGTGATGGTATGATGATAATTTCAGATTGTAACTTTTTACTCTTCTGGTCACAGTATTATATTATAAATCATTTTATATCAGGTTGGATTAATTAAGTTATAAATACATTTTTAATCATGAACTCACTATTTACGAGGTTATTTACTGCTGGAACACATTGATCCCATTCCGATAGCACTTGAATAGTCTTCTGACTATATAGTTGAACGATTAAATGGCTCGAATAATACCAGCAAGGCCTCCCATCCGAAGTGAAATGTTGGACAATAAAGATCAAGTACATAAGCTGGTCATTCCATAATACAAACCCGGCTATTAAGGGGCTTGTGTAGCCCTATTCGGAATGGCAGCCACAAATTTACCACTGCAATAGAATCAGTTATATCCAACTGAAGAACTCTCCGATAAATTTCGTCTGTGAAACTTGTACATATTACATAGTTACTTGGCACAGAAACGTTGATCCTTAAGTTTATAGTCGTCGGCTATTTTAAATACCTGCCAAGACGTTGTAAAGTTTACTATAAGATGAATATGAACTATTTTGGAATGATTGCCAGTCATAGTTTAATATCTAAATATAAATAACTCAAAGGTGACTGACTGACTGACATAGTGATCTATCAATGCACAGCCCAAACCACTGGACGGATCGGGCTGAAATTTGGCATGCAGGTAGCCGTTATGACGTAGGCATCCGCTAAGAAAGGATTTTGATTAATTTTACCCCCAAGGAGATAAAATAGGGGATGAAAGTTTGTATGAAAAACACGCAGGCGAAGCCGTGGGCGGAAAGCTAGTTGTAATTATAATATTGTAAATATTAAACTATGCCTTCGAAGCGGCGGTAGCCTAATGGCCAGGGCATCGGACTTGCGATCATGACAATGTGGTTACCGGTTCGAAACTCATCCATTGCACTACCGACGTGAACCCACTCGTAATATTATTTGTAGCCGCTCGGAGTTTGCTCGCCCCACTGTTACGTGCGCCCTAAAGCAACCTAAAGTTGTCAGCAAACTGTGGGTGTACATTAGCACACCACTGACTAACCCTTCGGAGAAAACAGACATGGTGGTAAAAATATTGTTAAATTTAATTGTGCCACTTATTTTGTTCACAATAACGATTATAATAAAACTTTCCTAATATTCGTATCATTGCTTGAGACTTTTGTGATATTGTTTTAGTCAAAACAGTTGTTTGTTAATACTTGCTAAGTAATAATAATACTAATGAAAATTTAAAAGCTCTGTTAACTGAAATGTATGTATGTAATGGAATGAATGTACAGTCAACAATGAAAGTTGCTGAACACGATGAAATCTTCAAAACGCTTAAATATATTTATTATCCAAAACTTACTGACCCGAGATGTTGTAAGTAGTACGTGTTTCTACATACTGGACAATCATTTTTTTCCTAAGTGAATCTATTGAAAAGTATTGGCGCTGTTTTGTTTTCAAAACTTGGCGGTGTTCAGCAACTTTCGTTGCTGACCGTACATACACGAATGGATAATTTTAAACAATAGAAGTTTGAACAAAGTAAGTAATATTCCCTCCTCGCAGACCTCCATCAAACTGGTTGTTACGTATAAACTAAATCACTTGTGCCTCATGAACGCTCCACTGTTCTCTTAACCGTTACATTTGGGATGGTTTATGTTAATTCGCTATCCGGTCAATGCGGGCTTCCGGGAGGTTAAACATGACGGTATCCATTCCATTGTTATGTAGAAGGAGACCTCCCGGAGACTAACCTTTTTCAACACCAATTGTTCCTTTTTATTGTAATTTAATTCATTTTATCTGTTTGTCTTCATATGAAAATGTTATGGACACCTTTAATTAGTATATACATAAGAAAATATACCAATTTCATAGAATTTAAGCACCAATCTGTATGTATTTGCTGTTGGTGTACTTTATGAATATACACTGTCCTTGTTACTTATGGAATGGCAGCGGTACCTATGGCTTCATCATCATCATCATTATCAGTCCACTACTGGACATAGGCCTCCCCTAATATGCGCCATTTCACTCCTGAACTCCGCTTTTCGCATCCAGCTTCTGCCAGCAATGTTTCGCAAATACTCCATCTTGCCGAAAGGCGTCCTACACTACGTTTTATTTTCTTAAAAAAAAAGCTTACTAGCAATTTGTACATTACTAGTAATCTTGTTAACCCCTCGTGCTAAGCTAAATGCTTGTGTTACGAGTGGGTTCACGTCGGTAGTGCAATGGGTGAGTTTCGAACCGACAACCACATGATCGCAAGTCCGACGCCCTAACCATTAGGCTACCGCCGCCGCCGCTTCAAACCGTTACCGTTTGCCGAGTAACTAATTATTATTCTGGTGCAAAAAGAAATGTGTGCCAGCAAACTGTGGCATGTAGGTACCCCTTTGGAGTACTGGCGTGATATTATGTGAAACTATTATTTTTAACTTTTTATGTGGAATACGCAAAATGTAATTTTAAAATTCAATTCACAGAGCCCGTATGTTTACGGGTTTCACAGAGATCCTGTTTGTGTAAAATTCGTAGCAACATTTTATTTAGAATTGAATTTTTATTGCAATTTAGTGAAAATATCCGGGTATATTGGAATGGGCTACAAAAGCCGCCTTCTAGTATGTCCGAATACGAACAAGATTGTATTGTGAAAGATTTTGCTTCTTTGAAAACGAAGATTCCGGATACACAACATATGTATAAAGAATTGATCGAAATAGTATAGACAGCTTTGCGGGACTTGAGAGATTCGGAATTATTTTTAATTGTATGAAAAATAATTCGTCTCTTAAATTAAAATAATTTCAAAAAGATTAGTTACTACATAGAGGTATTTATTTATCATATTTATTAAAACAACCTATTTGTGTAAGTACCTACAATGATTCGGGTGGTTTTTAAATTCTATTGCGAAGCCTTTTAATTGCGGGTACTGTATGTCTATTACACTTTTGCCATCGTAATTATTGTGCATATCTTTTACTGATGTGATCCTAGTCCAAATCCCTAAATTTTGTTGTTTTGATGGTTTTATTGACTTTATCGATTTTATTGAACAAATAAAATAAGTCGCACGCTTTGCTTTACAGATATATATATTCGATAATATTCACAATTTTGAAAAGTAAAGTATAAAAACCTTTTCATACAATTTAAATCCGGAACTCCGCCGTAAATTCTCTTTACATTGACAACCCTGTTCGACAATTTCGCATAATCGCGATCGGTTCACCGCGTTGAGTCATTTGAATTAATGTCAAAGTTAACTGTTCAATTCAACTCGGTGCTGTACCCATTGATTGTCTATCTACTATCTCTCGCAACAGATTGGGACCGACACAGCTTCGATGACGAGAACCTGAGATTTGAGTGTTTACATAATTGTAACGTGTGACCAATATCTAGTATTAATAATCCTAATTGATTCATCGATTCAAAGATTTGACTGCCTCATTAGTCTAGTGGTCCTAAGCGTTCGATCCCCAGGTCGAGCTGTTTTATTGGTTTTTCTATGAAATTCTTAGTAGCAGCTCGGAGTCTGGATTTGTGCCCGGTTAATGACAATAGGCCCCTATCACATGGATAGGTCCCATGTAATAGGGGCCTATTGTTAACATACCGGTGAACAGTCCAGATAAGTACCTACACCTATGCCTCTTCAGGGAATACAGGCGTGATGGTATGTTATGTTATTATTAAATATTCAATTAACAGTTCTGATTCACCAATTTCATTCAAGGCATTTCCAAGTAAAATTAAATTAAGAGGAAAACCCTTGCTACAAATTGCTTTGTTTTTGTGTTAATCAACGAACTGCTGTTGTTTAATCTCAACAAAAATAATGGTTTACAACAACATTTAATCACGCCTATATTCCCCGAAGGGTTTGGCAGAGGTGTACACCCACACTTCGCTGGTATATTTAGGTTATATGTAATAGGGGGCAAGTCTATTACGATTAACCGGGCACAAATCCAGACTCAGAACTGAGACTGAGAATTTCATAGCAAAACCCAATAACACTTTGCTTGACCTGGGTATCGATCCCAGAACCTCTAGCGTAGCAGTCGCGCTTAGGACCACTAGACTAATAACGCAGTTGACAGTATACTTATACGCTATGAAGAAATAGCCTTAATCTATTCACTAATGATTTGATTTTCGCAGAACAAAAACTACTTCTCGAAATCACAAAAGGAAATCTACTGCTCATCTCAGTTTCAGCAAAGTTATCTCACTTGGACGTGTGTTAAAACTAATAATTGGTTATTCAAGTTAGCGATGTACACAGTGTTGCGGCCCGTGAGCCAACTACATCACTAGTATTAACTTTAATGAACAGTTTACTGAGAAACCACTGGTTATTAGATTGAACTACTAAGTTTGTTAGTTCTGCAATATTGCTTAAGCGCATCATGGCCTTGGATATGTGGGTATACCTTTATAATTAGTATCTTTGTTAGACTAGTTTTTTTTTAATCTTTATTTATAGAATAGAAAAGGGTTTGATCACATAGTGAACATGCCACCTGATAGACTAGTTGCAAAACCTCAGCAAACATGAAATTTAGAATATCATGCAGAAGTCGCGAAGATTTACTTCTGCCTTCTTGCTTATTTTTTATTATTATTTAGCATTAAATATTGCGAAAACCCTGCCTGAGATCGAATTTTTCTTTCACTAGAAATTTTCTTTAATTAGAAAATTCATTTCTTTGTAAAATTTCTGCCTTCTTTGTCAGTCTTGAGAAAAACTCTTTTAATGCAATAGATTGATATACTGCCTCATTAGTCTAGTGGTCCTAAGCGCGACTGCTACGCTAGAGGTCCTGGGTTCGATCCCCAGGTCGAGCAAAGTGTTATTGGGTTTTTCTATGAAATTCCCAGTAGCAGCTCGGAGTCTGGATTTGTGCCCGGTGCCTGGTTAATGGCAATAGGCTCGCCCCCTATTACATGGGACCTAAACATACCGGCGAAATGTGGGTGTACATTAGTACACCTCTGCCTAACCCTTCGGGGAATACAGGCGTGGTGGTATGTATGTATGTATGTAGTTTGATATAGACTAACTTTTTTGTATTTGGTAATCGAACGGTAATAACGTTAAGAGCGAGACACTACTGCCTACTACTACTTGTATGTACATAATACAAGTGCAATAAGTAGTTTGTCATGGCAAATGAAAATTACGATTCATCATACTGTACCAAAAGACTTGTGAAATATCTGATCCGTGTCGAATCAAAAGATACATTCATCTATCATTATCTTATGCAACTCCGTCATATACCTAGACACTAAACTACTGTTCCATATATATTATTATCCTTACATCCTATTTACAATGTACAATATGGTACAGTATATCATTAAATTCAAGACTCATCCGATTAGCAAAGCTGTTAATTGGTATTGTATGAGTGCGCCGCCGCTTGCTCCGGGCATCTCGCGGGACTAAACTGAGTGGAAACACGCGATAGTGATTTTAACTATGCTCCATTAGTTACATTCATATGAAGTGACCTATCTATGAAGGGTTTGTTAGGGCGCATTTTCTATATTAATACTAACTGACCCGGATAACGTGGTTCTGCCATACTAAAATCACGATAAAAAAATGGATGTGAAACACTTTACGACATATTTTCATACCTATCCAAATACAATACAATCATTCAAGTCTGTTAAGCCGTTTCGGAGCAGTTTAGTCACAAACATCGTGAGATGAGATTTTTATATATTAGAAGATAATAAAGCTAAAGGTTGAGTGAACGGGCTCTGGAACTACCAAACAGATTCAAAAAATATTTTGTATATGTTGACCAAATTCACGAGGCAGGCTTTTGGCTATATAACATCACGCTACGATCCTTAGCTGAGCAAAGCGGGTGAAACCGCAGGATAGAGCTATTGCTTCGTATAAACCACCATAGGAGGCAGGCGTGACAATATATATTTATGGAATACATTTTGTACCCATGCATCCTCATCATCAGAATCAGCCTATGTTAGCCCACTGTTGGACGTAAGCCTCCCCTTATGTGCGCCTTTCGTAAATACCAGGCATCCATCCAAAAAATATAATTAGAGAGCGCATTTTGTCGACCCACGACGTCATAAAAATAAATACAAATCACATGAATTGCATCACAAATTCAATTTGCAGTAAATCATAATGGAACCAGCGAATGTACAAATGGAGCGAGTGAAACTGGCGTATTTAAATAATAACATGTTGAAGGAAAATTGATGGATACAAACATACATTAATAATGTAATGATAACGGAAATAAGTTAGGTTTTCTAAAGTATAAACATGTTTCTATGTTATTGAGTAGTTATATACTTGGACCCATCTTTTAATTTTAAACTCGACTTAAGGCTAATTATGACCTTAACCTTCAAAGTCCCCACATCCTGTTATCACCATAATTAACCAGTGAATATATGTACACCTTTTGACTAACAAGAGGCAAAACGTTTCATAAACGCTTGTAAAAGCTTATTTGAAATAAAAACATTTGAACTTGAATTGTATAGAAGTTAATTTCCCATGCATTTCTTCTATTTTTCTTTAATATTTTAGTATTAGAAGATAAGTGCGTATTACATGATTCTAGAACTCTGCAATGTACGTACAAGACTTAAATAGGTAATACCATATAGCTTCTCCTTGAAAAAGTGATGAGAAGAAGACTAGCTTAAAAAAATCATTTTGACTAGAAAAAATCTTAAGTTAAATTTTTATTTAGCGACGTGGTGCTGACATCTCTACTTATGTTATAAATCATGTGACGTCACGCCTGTGACGTACAGAAATGCTCCAGTTAGCTGTTATTTATTGCGTTATAATACCACTTTATGCGGCTTTCCAGTTTGTATTTATTTTGTATGAAAATCATATAACTTAGACTTACCATTATACAATACATACCCACATAGATCACTCTTTCATGTTCATACCTGAAACAATACAACTTAGTAAATTATATTTGCATAATTATAATAAATAATACTTTTTCATGAAAAAAATACATTATTCAATCAGTGGGTTCATTGTGTTTAGCTATACCACAATATTATTTACTTAAAATAATGTATTTATATAAAAAATAATCCATTTTTCCCTTGGTCGCGCCATTACTTGAAAACTACTATACCGATTTCATTCATCTTTTTTTATAAGTTTTTACTTTGTAGAAGGTTCTCACGGAAAGAAAAATTAATAAAATTGCGTAGAAAATTTTAAAATATGAAAAAACTTAACGACTATTTTAACTTTTTGCGCGTTTTTTGTTATTATTAATTACAGTTCGAATCGAATATTCATAGCGAAGACAGGACGACGTCTGTCGAGTCACATTGTCAACCATCAAACATGATATATAAAAGCTTCTAAAATATACGTGAAATGAAGCTTTTTAAATTAAGTAAAACCGTACCATATTAACCCTGTTAAAGTTCAAATACCCAATTTATACCGGTACCCTTTAGCAGCCGGCACCGGAGGGGCGAAGGTGTGCGTACCGGAACATCCGCCGGTGATTAGCCGGTAATTATACAAAACGGACGGACGGGAATAACATACACACACATTTATGCTAAAACTTTAAACATGTTTGCTGAAAATTTTTCATGCTTTTCTGAATGCAGAGATAAAACGAACATACCATCACGCCTGTATTCCCTGAAGGGTTAGGCAAAGTTAAACTTAATAATCACAGTTCGGCGGTATGTTTAGGCCCCATGTAATAGGGGCCTATTCCCATTCACCGAACACAAATACAAATTGCCAGTCACTACTGACAATCATTGACAAACTCAATAACACTTTGCTCGACCTGGGAATCGGACCCAAATACCTCTAACGTAACAGTCGCGCTTAAGATTACTGACTAATGAGCCAGGTACTTACACTATTTAAAGATCAAAAATAATATTTGTAACGAAAAATTCATGAAATTTAAATGTGAAATTAAACTGAAACCTGAAATTTGTTTGTTTGATAGCCGGTCTGGAACTAGGTACCAGTCGGATTTAAAAAAAACTTTTTATATATGACAGCCACTTTCATGAGGAAAGCTATAAGCTAACTAGCATCACGTGATGATCCTTAAGGGTAGGGCAAAACGACTGAAAAATGCTGAGCACATCAAGTATCTGTTACCTAAGAAATCAATGCTTAATTGAAAAGTTTTCTTTTCGTAAAAGGGGTACGGGGTAGGGGGTTTTCGTAAAGAAAAATTCTTCCTCAAGCAGGGTTTGAACCTGCATCCCTCTGGTTAAGTACACCAGACGCTTTACCAACTAAGCTACCGATACCACTGCCTGTGATGTCAAATTTCTCTTTCACATTTTACTTCTCAGGTGACCGTCAGTTAATTTAATAAGTGTCAAATTCTATCAGTATTTTTACCAATCCATAAGGATTTTCTGTTCAAATTTAATACTGCTTCATAAAAAGGCACTTCAATGCCAATCTTATCGTATTTCATAAAATCAATCTTGCTGTCTGGAATTCTCTAGAAATTTAATTACACAATAGTTAGCCGAGGTATTCCCATTTTGCTTTTCGTTTTACAATACTCGCCGAAGAACGGACGTGGTACGAATAAATGAGGAATTATTCAAGGGAAGGAGAAGGGGGGATGAAACTTCAGCAATTTATTTGTTCAGTGTAGTCTCCCTCATTACAAGTTGGATTAGTGTGGTGGGGTGTTCAACATTGTATAGGATGTAAGTGAACTTCATTATTGTAGCGATTTAGTGATTTAATTATCTATATTGTAAGGAGATTGATGAAGTTTTTAGGAATACCAGCCTATTCTTAAAGTGACATGCATCGGTTTTGTCTCAGATCAAATAAAAAGTTAAGATGGAACTTTGCGAACAAAGAAGTGAGGCCGGCTATCTTGTCAGTCGAGTCAGTCGAGCTACCGATAACTCGCCTGACTCGACTGACAAGATAAGGCGTAGTTTCGGTATACGTTTGTGCGTGTAATTGTGTTTGTAAACGGCAAGGCATAGTTTTAGCCGGCCTAACTTCTTTGTTCGCAAAGTTCCATCTTAAGTTTTTATTTGATCTGAGGATTTGGTATAAAAGACAAGCGCAACCCGCTCTCTTTTGCTCGGGTTCTCGGAGACTACACACGGAGCTGACGATAAAAGAACAAAATGGTTGGAATAAAATACGAGAGAAATATTTAAGAAACCTTCCATAGAAAATTCCATGCATATCTGAAAAAACCCATAAGTATTATACAAATGACCAAGAGTATTCAAGAATTTTCTAACACAGTGTTACATGATAGCATGATGCACCCTTACATGATATCAGGTAGAAGTTTTGTGAAGGGCCTCTACTCATTTCAAGATTTAAAGTTTTTTTCTATTATTTAATATTATATTATAATATTTAACGTTTTTTAATATCCATTGTGACTGAAGGACAAACATGTACCTATGAAGCTATATGTATGCATATAAGACCTACCTCGTGGGACTAGGATCCTAAGCGCGACTGCTACGCAAAAGGTCCTGGGTTCGTTTCCCATGCCAAGTGGTGGTATTGAATTTTTCTATGTTTTTTTTTGTAGCAGCTCGGAGGCTTGGTTTGTGCTCGCTTCGCCACGCCCCCTTTAACATGGGACCTAAGCATACCAGCAAAGTGAGGATCTACATTATTAGTACACCTCTGCCTAATCCTTCGGGGAATACAGGCATAATATTATGCTATGTGTGAAGCTGTGGTGCCACCAAATATATTACTATTTTATAATCATTATTCTTTTATTTTACATCCTAAACGTCTATAAGTACATATATATTATGTCCTCTCCACATCGCATCATCCTGCAGCACTGCTGTGCACTGCAGCTTCACTTCCGGTATTCACTACCGCTCACCATTGTGGCATACATTAACACGCAACGCATATTGTTCAACTCACATTCACAATAAAATTCTCGCATGTAAAAGTTTTCGGCCATATCTTACAATTTGTGTAAATACCATATGGGTGTTGTTTTTCGATAGCTGGATTGGCTTACATAACAATTTGCAAGGTTTAAAAGAAGCACGAGTGTGGAGGAAGCGAAAGAGATAATTATGCAAGAGTCGTAGCAAGTGGCGTGTTTAAAAAGTATAGAGGCTATTTTTCTAAACTAACAGCAAGCGAACATCCAATTACTAATCACTTCGCATAAATTCCGTTGCTCTCGCGACGGATATTACGACCGCTTGTCTGTGGAACGCCGAAGGCAGCTGCATCCTCGCCAGATTTATACCTAGACTAGGTAAGGAAATATTGGACACATAGAATAAGTATGCGATGCGTTTCACCTAATCAATAGTGAGAGGCGGCTCGAGACTTCTCTCGTACTGAGAGGAGATCCATGCTCAGCAGTGACTCATTTTTTAATTGTATATTAGTCAAGAGAGTTTTTTTATGAGATAACTCGGCAAACGAGCAGGCGTGCTACCAGATGGTAAGTAGTCATCGCCGCCTATGGATATCTGCAAAACCAAAGGAGTTCCAGATGCGTTGCCGAGCCTATTTAAGGAAAAGGGAAGGAAAGGAGAAAAGGACGAGAACTGAGGAAGGAATTGAGCGCCCGGCGCTCCACACTCACCGTACGAAACCCAACAGTATGCATACTGCTACTTGACTTCGATATTCTGTGACCCATTCATGCTTAAATAACATAGACACCCAATGCGACACTACTACTTATATTTGTAGTACCCGCAATCAAACACCAAAGTGAAAAACAAATCACTGTAACTGAAAACAAAGTATTAGATAATTATGTATAGACTTTGCATATACTTGGTATACTTGTATACTTACATTAGTAAAGTTTTAGTCTCATTATAACACTGTATTCTGTATTCACGTTCACGTTTCCCTCCTCTTGAACACAAACACAGAGTCATTCCGAACTCATCAATTGTTTCACCAATCTATCGCTGACCATTCATCAAGCTCTCGCTTCTAATCCCCTCCCCGCAGATGTAATTGTAGATACCGTGACATTCTACAACGTTAGGATAGTTGATGCATGCCTGAACAACGCTGACATCCGACTAATTTACGAGGTCATAACTTACATGCCAACACTACGGGTGTGGTTGTTTTGTATTTTGTTGGTTAATAAAAAACAGATTTTTTGAACTTTTATTGGAACGCTAAAAGTCAATTGTGTGAGTAACGAGTTTTGTGGTGGACTTTGGCTTTTTTATGTATAAACATATGACGTAAAATGTAGAAGAGAAATTCGATTTCACAGATAGTGGTCTCGGTAGCTTAAGCGTCCAGTGTACTTAATTAACCAGAAAGATGCAGGTCAAATCTATACTAATATTATAAGGCTTATGTTTAACTTACCACCAGATATAATAAAATATAACAGACAAAAATAGTAAATGATCACCAAAATTAATTCCGCATTTTAATGTAAACTTGAAACCCAAGGTTTAACATTCAACATATCCTATTTAAGTAAAATGACTTCAAAAAAATCATTGTTAACCCAAAAATAGAAGATTTGGTGATCATTTACTATATTTGGTGTTCGAATACAATTTAAAGTGCAGTCGTGACTAAAATAGCTAGTACTATTGTAAATTTAGACTTTAGTTTTTTGGTGTTAAATAACTTTTTTTGGTAAAAGACCAAAGGGTATTGAAGCCTTTTATGGTAGTCATTATATTTAATCCCATATTATAAAGAGGTAAAGTTTGTGACGTTGTGAGTTTATAACGATGTAGGGGGTAATCTCTAAATCTACTGAACAGATTTTGTAAATTCTTTCACCAATAGAAAGGCTACTTGATTCCTGAGTGACATGAGTCAGAGCGATGACGTTTTTAAGAATACCCGCCTATTCTTAAAGTGAATGCGTCGGTATTGAACAAAAGAAAAGCCGATACGTCAACTCGTTCACTTTTGCTTGGGAGCTCGGAGGCGACATGGACGTCATGTCAGACACTTGTCCGCTAGTAATTGTGATGGTGACGTCGAATCTCTGTGGGGACATTACGTGTTATTATTGTGTGTTTTCCCTGACGTAATGCCGACTGTAAATTGTTATTTGGCTTAGAGACATGTTCAATGTTTTTTAAAAACCACGCTCCGTCATAATTTCTAATTGTATTAATTATTGTTAGTTGTTTAATAAATGTTAGTACTAGGTAGGTACTTACTTTGGTTAGAACACTGTAGTGAACAAATATTAATTAAACTCGACACTCTAAATATACAAAAGTTAATACATATTGTTTATTAAATATCTTGTTATTCCAAGTCTTTAAGATTTGGTTAAGTGTTCACTAAATCTTGTAAGTAATTAAAGCTAATTAACGCTAATTCTAATTAGAAATATTCATTAGAGCGGGAGCGTGGGGTGTAAACGTAATTAATGGGAATAATAATTGGGTAAGTACTGTGTAATACGGGGTAACTTATAACGCGGTGTCAACAGGGAAGGAACAATATATTTAGCGGTATTTGTTCAGTTAAAGTTACTTTCATGAGAGAAAAAGTTTAATGTAGTATGACTCATTCGTGGAGAAACTTCTCCCCATTTCGTTCTATATTTTTATTAAGTACCTATGTATTAAAAATATGTAACTGAGCACCATTTATTGGCCTAACGAACGTATAGTTTTAAGTTCTATGTAATTTTGTTTTTGATTCGCTTATAAATAATATTAAAATTTCACGCCCAAGGCTGCACATTTAGCATTAAAAGTCGCAAAGCGTTATTGAGTAAATAAAATTTTGTCAATACGCTCGCCCCCAATCACATTATCTAAACATGGGGAAAAGTACCGGCGAAGTGTGTGATTCTTTTTTTTTTTACTTACTAGCAATGTGGGTCGCGCATTACTAGTAATCTTGTTAACCCCTCATACTAAGCTAAATGCTTGTGTTACGAGTGGGTTCACGTCGGCAGTACAATGGCTGAGTTTCGAACCGGCAACCACATGATCGCAAGTCCGACACCCTAGCCATTAGGCTTAATTCCTTTTAATAAAAGTATCTCGTCTGTATAACAATTAGCAACAAAAAGGTCTAAACGCAATAAATATAAAGCTTTGTTAACAATTTGTCAAGGTGCACAATAAAACTGAATCGCCGATATACGTGAGCTATGGCTTAGGTTTTAGTACAACCTTTTGTTTCATCTCATTCTATCACCAGATTTGTTAACTGTCGCCTTTATTATTAACAGGCATAAGGTAGAATATTGAGTCGGATACAACCCAAAATTTATGTTACAACGGCAGAAAACCTTGGTCAGGTTTCAGTGTGTCACGATATAAAGTAGGTTTACGAGCGTCGAGGTCATCGATTGTCCTTTAATGGTTGTCACATGACAATAAACTCAATAGAAAATAAATAAAAGCTGAAACAATAAACAAGGACTTTTGGCCGTTTGACTGACCATAAAAAGTTTTCTCTATATCACATAGAAATTGGCACACATTATCACACAATGACGTAGTTTATATATCACTAGCTTTTTCCCACGGCTTCGCCTGCGTGGTTTCTCGGTATGTATTATACATATAAACCTCCCTCGAGAACCACGCTATCCATTGGTGAAAACAGCATGAAAATCGGTGCAGTAATTTTTGTGTTTATCGCGAAAAGACAGACAGACGCGGCGAAGGACTTTGTTTTATAGTATGTAGTGAAACTGATTGGGCTTACATACTTCGAGTAGTCTATGCGTGTCTTCGTCATTCATGCAGATAAGGGCTAGTGTTCACGGTATAACTGCGATCAACAGATCTGCAAGGTTAAGCTGCCTCTGCCGCGGTCAGTCAGTGGATGGGTGACCATTCTTAACACAGCGAGACCCCTCCGTGCCTCGGAGAGGATGTAAAGCCGTCGGTTCTGATCGTCATACGAATACCTATGACAATCGTTATTAAGAGCCCACAAAAGAAAAGCCTGACAACTAGTCTATTCTTTGAATATTGGTGTTGCCCAGATTGGTTTGCGGAGGTCTGATGGCAGTTGCTTCGTGTAAAACACTGATATTCAGCCGTATCTGCTTTGAGGGGAAGCCAACACCAACATAATTGGAAAAAGGCTGAAAAAAGGATGATGAGTATGTACAGTCGCCCGCAGGTCAATGTATACAAAACTGACAAATTCCTCCAAATGATTTTAAACCTTAAATTGTTGGAGATAAAGTTCAAAATCAACTGAGAAAATATGATATTTTGTGGTGACTTGATGTGCTGGCCACCGTACGTTCAGGTTCTTTTCATATTCTTTTTTTTTAAATGCTTTCAAGGTCACATATTACTAGTATTCTTGTTTACCCCTCGTACTAAGCTAAATGCTTGTGTTACGAGTGCAATGGGAGGGTTTCGAACCGGCAACCACATGATCGCAAGCTTGACGTCCGACCATTAGGCTACCGCCGCTTCAGGTTGATTAAATAAGTTGTAGTTGGTCACCCCACTTGGCCACATTTGTCTTGTGGTTGACGAATATGCTTAAGACGTACCTTTATCCACTTGGAAAGCATAATAATACTGTAAGACAAGTTATCTTCATACTTATATGACAGTGACAGATAGAGCTTTACGCCAGTAATAATTGATTACAAGTATGACATTATCATGCTTGATTCAAAATAGTTATAACTTGGAATAGAGTATGATCAAACAAAATACCGTTAACCAACATTCTTGTAGATACATAATACCTAATTAATAACTTTGTGTTATTATTGAATGTATATATATATAAGGAACTTCTACGGATGCCCCAACCTATACCTGATACCTATTAATATATCTATTGTGTTATAATTCCATGTAATATATAAGGAATTCTACGGATGCACCGAGGTTGCTCCTGTTTACTTACTTTGAACACAGATAAATCTCAATTTATAAATGTAGTTTCTGAATTATTAATTAACTATCAATGCGTTTTAATTAACTATAAATAAATAAATAATATAATTAATTAAAAATCATCATGTCAGCCTATTGCCGTCCACTGCTGAACATAGGCCTCCCCCAAAGAGCGCCATCCATCCCGGTCTTGGGCAGCTCGCATCCATCCGCTGCCACTGCTAATTAAAAATAAACTAAACTAAAAAAGAAATCAAATTTTAGTAGTAGTAGTGCCTGCTGGTATGTCTACATGCCAGCATGAATGGGTCGCACGACCGGGGAAGTACTACCCTCCCACAGAATATCGACGTCAAGTACCAGTATGCATACTGTTGCGTTTCGTACGGTGAGTGTGGAGCGCCGGAGGCCTAATTTCTCCCTCAGTCCCCTTCCTTCTCCTTATCTCCTTCCCCTCCCTTTTCCTTAAATAGGCTCTGTAACGCATCTGCAACTCCTTTGGATTTGCAAATGTCCATGGGCGGCGATGACTACTTCCCATCAGGTAGCTCGCCTGCTCGTTTGCCGAGTTATGCCATTAAAAAAAAAAAAAAAAAAAAAAAAAAGAAATACTAACTACATTATTATTTGAAATTTGGCCTATTAAAAATCTTCATTACTTCATAGTTCTAACAGAAATTTTGTTGACCAAGACGCTGCCCAACGCCCTATCACCCAATATTTAGCTTACTTTAGTGTGGGTAAACAAACACCTCTGCTGACACCATGTAGGTAAGTAGGCGAGCAATAAATTACTAAACTTTGTTGCACAAGTGGCACCCCTTGAATAAATTCCACATTTATTCGGCTCGCGTCCTCGATGCCGACACTTCAGGGCAATGAAAGTGAAACTCACGTTTTGATTAATTGTTGTGAACGCCCACAGCGGACAAATGCTGAAATGTAAATATCTGGGGACTGAAACCGGCTTTAATAAAATTATTGTGTTAGAAAAGTAATGGAAATTATCTTGTTTATTTGAATGAAATACTTAATGAACAAAAGTTCATTAAGTATTTAATAATGAACTCAACACGCATAAAGTTCCTATTACAGAGGTTGCCTATAAGTGCACCGTACTGACACGCGGCGCCAAATACCCAAAGCATATTAGTTTAGGATCCTTCACTAACTTTGTAAATATGAACAGTGTTATTACTACACCAAACACCGCATATATAATGAGATACCGCTTCAGAGTGAAAAATTATAGTAATAAAATCAGAGCAAGAGCTCGACCTAAATTAATTTGAAAGATGTTTACGTTCAATAGGCTCGCCCCCTATTACATGGGACCTAAACATACCGGCGAACTGTGGGTGTACATTAAGTACACCACTGCCTCACCCTTCGGGGAATACAGGCGTGGTGGTATGTTATGTTTACGTTCACAAAAACTACCTAGTTGATGGTTGCTTGAAATGATGAAATGAAATATTTTATTTCTGTAAATAGATCTTTTAAAGATACTTTTACATGTCAATGTTTTACAGTTTTTTTTAAACTAGATGGCTGTGGTCATTTCCTATCCGACGACCTTTGAGTAGAAATGTCGAAACCACCTTGTAGAATCATGGTTATTATTAGATATGCGAGATTTACAATGTTGGGCAAAATCTGAACAGGCCTTTTGAATAAAGAGTCATAGCAGTTATGAGTTGAACTATCCTAACTGACGCATGCGGTCTAGTCATCTCAGTCATCGTGTAGCTTAACCATTTTTTTAGGGAGCTCAACGACCCGTTGCACAACGATCATCCAGATATTTGCGTAGGTCATGTCAAATAACTAAAAAAACTGTGAGATAAATTTCTAATACGAGTGAAAAATAAAGTGTTTAATAAAGACTCTGCTTAAAAAATAAACTTCTCTTCTTATTTCTGGCTACTATTTCTCTTTGACTTAAACAACGGGTGCGCTGAAGTGAACAGTTAGGTTCCAGTCTTACTTAAGAAATTTTTCAACAAAATTCTCTAACATTTTACAATGACGCCGTGTCAACCTTTTAGCAAAAAATTTTGAAAACCTTGTTGATATTCTTGCTTTGTCACTTGAGTGAAATGGTTATAAAGTTCTTTCATATTAAATGGACGGCTTAATTATCACAAGTCCCGCCTAATATTTTGCCCTGTGGTCATAAAAAGGGTAAGAATTAGAAGCGCGCTTGAATTAATTATAGCAATAAGCCTTCCAGACCTACGTCAAGACAACATTATTGTAGTACATATATCGATCTAAACTTTAATGTATTTTATACACACAGGTCAAGCTATAAAATTCTAGTTTAAGCAGATCTCGCATTGTATAGGTTTTCCATACAATTAAGACCAGCTTAAACTGAAATGAAAAAAAAAAAAAAAAAAAACCGCAACCAAATTGCGGATGTTCTTAAAAAAGGCCAGGTTCCGAGCACCCTAAACCGACGCTCATGCATGAAGAGATTAATGAATGTAGATGAAGCGAAAGTAGTGTGCCAGGATCGTAGCAAGTGGAAATCTATAGTCTCTGCCTACCCCCATGGGAGACAGGCGTGATAATATGTATGTATGTAAACTGAATTTGTATATGAATTTTCGCACCTGCATGCCGCTTGGCCAATTAAGCTACCGGGACCACTGCCCCTGATGTCGAATTTTTCTTCCAAATACGTCTTTTAGGTGACGTCAGCAACCAAATGAATTTTCAAATAGGCTTTTGATTTTTGGTCAAATGGATTTAAGTATATAGTTGGACGAGTAGCCGTGCGTATTGCGTAGATAATACTCGTATTTTATTTTATTACTCTCTCAAGATGTGTCACCTCTACAAATATACGTAGGTATACCGTATACGGAACTCTAAGTATATAACTGTTCACCTCGTTATATTCCAATCAGCAGCCTGTGAAAATAAATGCCTAAATTAGGTCACGATTCATTAATTTATTGTCGTGTAGAGAATATAATAGCGTCTAGACGTTATTTTAATAGTTAATCAAGGAGAGCGCTATATAAAGCAATAAATTGAAATCAATAATGTTATAACATTTCTGTTTGTCGGATTCAGGACGCTGAAAACAACCTTCATTTTAATAAATCTGCAAAATATCACAGATAAACAAACACGTGTAAAAATTCTGGCTTGTTCAAATGATGATCACGGTGTTTTTAATGAAAAATATGCGGGCTTTCACTCAGGGAAATGAGTGGAAATATGTAGCTGAAAAGTAGCCGAGGTCGTCGGGTGAAACAATTGTGCCTTGTTTGCGGAATTATTGTTAATTTTGAACTAATATAATTAACCTAATTACATACATACACTCAAGCCTTTTTCCCGAAGGGGTTTGGCAGAAATTATAGTCCACCAATTGCTATGACTCTTGAATTCCTTCTTCATCGCATAAGACATCTTTTCATACACACGCGCCAGTTGCGAGTACTACGCACCTGACCTTTTTGGCGGACCTCGCCGATAAGATCAGTGTACTGCGACATACCTATGTCTTTCTAGGGCAACCCGACGTCAGCGCGGCGTCAATATTAACAACTACCTAATATGACTTCTGGAACAAATATTAAATACCTTTTCAGTAATAAGACAGAATATCCAGTTTTAATAAGCGCCGAGATAGAGTAGGTATTTAATAAACTGTTTAATACAAAAGGTTTTATTAAATAATGTTCCAAATATCTCATATAATTAAGGGCTTAACTTTGCTCATTACATAATTAAAAATGATTATCTATATTAGACAAGCTGATTTTCTCCGTAATTATGAAAGTTCGGAAGTAGCGGCCTTTTGTGTAAGTTTGGCTTAAAGAATATTGTGTAATTAGATGTTATATAAAGGAGAACGTTATTATTATTCTTTGGTGACTTGAGATCACTCTGTACGGTCCGAGAAGTGAATTATGATTTTAGTGGTATATTAGTCCACGTCCTAGTTGAATTTAATTAAGAGAAACAAAACTAGGTGTTATTGTAGAACATAACATAACATACATAACATACCATCACGCCTGTATTCCCCGAAGGGTAAGGCAGAGGTGTACTTAATGTACACCCACAGTTCGCCGGTATGTTTCGGTCCCATGCAATAGGGGGCGAGCCTATTGCCATTCACCGGGCACAAATCCAGACTCCGAGCTGCTACTGAGAATTTCATAGAAAAACCCAATAACACTTTGCTCGACCTGGGGATCGAACCCAAGACCTCTAGCGTAGCAGTCGCGATTGGGACCACTAGACCAACGAGGCAGTCATATTGTTGAACTCCATATTTATTGCAAATAAAGTTGTTATAGATAGAATTAGATAAGCTTATTCTATCTAGGATGCGAAAGATTGCTAGCGGAATCAGGATGCTACAAGTCGAGAACAGGGGGAAATGGTGCACATAAGGGGAGGCCTAGGTCCAGCAGTGGACTAATAATAAGCTTATCATGACGATGAAGAGAGATTATCATAGTATTTTACTTATTTATTCATACTTCAATACATATTTTTTATTGAATCTGGCGTAAACGTATGCTATTTTTTATATTTTTTCCTTAAAAAGAAAAGAGAAATTCGACATTACAGGCAGTGCTTTCGGTAGTTGGCAAAGCCTCCGGTGTAACTACTTAACCAGAGGGACGCAGGTTGAAACCCTGCCTGACGACGAATCTTTCTTTCTTATAATATTTTACATCCTTATGTAAAATAGCACTGCCTGTCTCTTTGTGAAAATTTCGCATTATTTACTGAATGCTAAATTATAATAAAAAAATATCAAATATTAATACGTTTGTAATAATTGAGATCTATATCCGTGCTGTGTAGTGAGTGAGTGTGCTCTCTAGTAACAAAGCAAAAGCTCTATAATACATTGCTTACAAACTGGAATACTCACATGGAAACAGAAATATCCAAGAGATAAAGCGGCGGGCTGAATAAGAATGGCCGTTTAACCGGCTGCCGGCGAGAAATGGAAGCAAATAGAGAACGTCTTGAAAGATGCCCGGCAGAGGGCTCTGATGGACGACGCAACATTTTACATCATTCCTAGTGTTTGTCTCAGTCTAATTTTATAATATGTTACATACCATTTACTTAGTTCACATTTTATTCATTAACTGCCTCATTAGTCAAGTTGTCCTAAGCGCTACTGCTACGCTAGAGGTCCTGGATTCGATTGCAACTGCGAGCCAAGTTTTATTGGGTTTTTCAATGAAATTCTCAGTAGCAGCTTGGAGTTTGGATTTGTGCCCGGTAAATAGCAATAGGCTTGCCCCCTATTGCAATTTACCCCTATAACAAATTCATGAATATACATGTGGAATCAAGGGTGAAAAATATTGAGACCTCGTGGAAAAACAAATATTTATAAAAAAAAAAACTCAAAATAACGTATCGTGGCATGTGATCGTCGTTGTTCACACAATGTTTTTCTTACCGTCGACAAATCATAAACTTATCTAGAGCAACATCCACAGAGAAACATTTTCACGTTCCCTTTTTATTTTACCAATAGCTTTCCGCCCGCTATATACGTTTATATAGCCAATGTCACTTACGAATAATGTAGCTTTCTATAGGTGAAACAATTTTAAAAATCGGTTCAGTACCTACATCTAGAGATTACCTCCTACAACGTCACAAACTCACACACTTTACCTCTATATAATATTAGTACCGATAAATAGACACTTAACCTTTCCTACATCATCATCATCATCAACCCATTACATTGTCCCACTGCTGGGCACGGGTCTCCTCTCAGTACGAGAGGGATGAGGCTATAGTCTACCACGCTAGCCTACTGCGGGTTGGCCGTCAAGAAAATCTCTCAGGCATGCAGGTTTCCTCACGATGTTTTCCTTCACCGTTTAAGCGCGTGATAATTAATTATTAATACGCACATGACTTCGAAAAGTCAGAGGGTCGTGCCTTGGATTCGAACTCTTGACCTTTGACTTGGCAGTCCAATGGTCATATCACTAGGCTATCACTGCTCGTCCTACATAGGTACATGGGACTTAAACATACCGAGAAATCTGAGTATGTATACATTAGTACACCTCTGCCTAACCCTTCGGGGAGTACAGGCGTGATATTATGTATTATTCATAAACATCAACAAACAGACAATAATAAAATTAGAGCAGAGATATGTTTTACCCCTATTACTCAATTACGTAGGATAGTGTGTGTAGCTCACGCGTCATGTACCCTCGTCATGGAAGCCACAGCCGCGCTTTATTTACGCTGGTATAATTGACGAGGACATCTGCCTACCATTCTACCTACGAACTATAGTTAAGGCATCATGGTTGGGCGCGAAATTCAATTTTTTCTTGGTTTTTGGCAAATTTATCAGCTATATCACATTCCAGATACATGGCAGTAAAAATGTCGACATCAACAATAACTTATTCACGATTAAGTATTAATAATTGCTATCGTAGGAGATTTAGGTGTAAATTTGAAATTTTTCGCCGAATCCACTATTTTACACCAAAATCTTCGACGACAAAGATTTTTAAATAAAAGTTACATACCATCACGCCTGTATTCCCCGAAGGGTTAGGCAGAGGTGTACTTAATGGACACCCACAGTTCGCCGGTATGTTTGGGTCCCATGTAATATGGGGCGAGCCTAATGCCATTCACCGGGCACAAATCCAGACTCCGAGCTGCTACTGAGAATTTCATAGAAAAACTCAATAACAGTTTGCTCGACCTGGGGATCCAACCCAAGACCGTAGCAGTCGCGATTGGGACCACTAGACCAACGAGGCAGTCTAAATAAAAGTTTTAATGCTCAATTGTGAATTAGTTATTAATGATGTCGCAATTTCTACTGCCGTGTACTTACCTAGAATATGTTACAAACGAAAAATATGCGAAATTCAATTTTTTCTTAATATAAACTATCTTCATTTACATGAGATTAAAATTTCTGTATAATTCATTACGATAGAGGTCAAATATTAGAATAAAACTACTTTTTTGTGGATTTTATCACGATAAATTGATATTATTGAATTTTCGACGTTTCAGATCCTTTACAGCATCCGGTCACGGGTGGACTGAGATGTTAGCCGTCAAAATGTCGAAATTACCAACAGCTACCCAACATTTTTGCTAATTATTATTCGATCCGGTCACGCAGAACGAGCTCATTTAATGGAATCTATGATGGGGTTCCAAGCAGATGGTAAGACAAAGCCATCTTCTCTATTGAAATTCCGATGTTTTTTAATTTCAATAGCCTTACAAATCATCCTACTTATAAGTAGGAATTGGTTTTCTTTTGCAATTAATGGTGGTTTATCCAATCTGATGTAGTTCTGGGCCTTATCAAGTGTATGTTCACAAACTGAGGACTTCCTGGAACGGTGGTGTTTGACATCGGCGATGTGTTCCTTTACGCAGGTCCCTATGCTTCTTTAAAAAAATAAAAACGTGGTTTTATTTCTATGTCTAATATTCGCGGAAGTGTAAGAAACCAGAACGATCAAATATTTAACTAGAAAATTCGTATTAATATTTATTCACTGTTTCAATTGTACTTGAAACAAGGTTACCAAGAGACCCCGTTTTGCAAGATCTCGTTCGATCCTAAATAATTCCCAATATATCGAGCGTGTGCCTCTCTTGAGGCGTATCATTTTTCATGCGCACACTGCTCACCCTTTTTCAATTAGCGCTCTGAGATTTATGAAGGTTGATGTCTAGATGAGTTTTCTTTTCGTAAAAAAACGTATTGGGATCGTTTTTTCAAAGTCTTGGAAATTAGGATACATTGTAGGCGCGAATAAAGTCTAAATATGAGCTTTATATAACACTATACACTAATACTCTTGCAGATAAAAACCACTAATCATTCAAGTTAATTTTTCAAATAATACGTTGAATACTTATTAACATACCATCACGCCTGCATTCCTCGAATGGTTAGGCTGATATGTACTTAATGTTTAACCCACAGTTTATGTTTAGATCCAATTTATTAGGGGACGAGCGTATTGCCATTCACCGGGCACATACCCAAATTCCGATCTGCGACTGAGAATTTCATTGAAGCACCCAATAACACTTTGCTGGAATCCAAAAACTCTAGCATAATAGTCGCACTGAGGACCACTTGACTAATGGACACTTTTTAAAAAAACAAAAAGAAAATAAAAAATGATGCAGTCAATAAATATTGATGAGTACATACTGTTGCCCTTAAAGCCTTAAAATGTACAGAACATCGAGTCACATATTGTGTTCTATTTTCGTAACTCATACTGAGGCATATGTGTTTTATGAAATGAAAGGAATCTCTTGGGTAAATAGTAAGATGAAATGTGCACGACTGGTTTTTATATTAAAGGACATGGATGTATATTGCGTAGGTAAATCAAATATAGCATATTTGTACTATTTTATACAAGAAGAGGAATCAGAAGCTGTGTTGAGCGATTAGAACTGCCTCAATTAAAACGCTAGAGATTCCAGAACCCAGCTAGAAGTTGAATTCCCAGGTTGAGCAATGTGTTATTAGGTTGTACTATGAAAATTTCCGTAACAGCTCGGAGTTTGGATTTGTGCCCAATTAATTGCAACAGGCTCGCCCCCTATTACATGAGACCGAAACATACTGGCAATGTGAGAGTGTACATAAGGACAGCTCTGTCATACTCTTTGGGAAATACAGGCGTAATGCATTTATTGTATTCAATTCTCCTGTCGCAGGTCTGCTGGAAGAGATTTCTTTAGAAATAAGCTGTACTTCTGTACTTTATAGTACCTACCTATTTTTTGTATGCATAAGTAAATAAATATGTTGAGCAATTAATTGTTATAACCGCTGTAATTTTTTTGTTTAATCCACTAACACTGAAAGCCTACGTGAGTCATTTACTTTTGCCTTCGAAAGCCACTCAAACTAAAAAAATATAGCCGGAACCATTTTCACCAATACAAAATTCTGAGTGCCGAATAAATATTCACGGGATTCGCCAACAGCGCACGCCGCGGTCAACTTTTAAATAAAACGCCACTTAGTAACGAGCAGCAGACATCACCAGATACCACGTAACACTTCAATTTAAGTTAAATCAGGCCTTATCTACCTAAAACTTAAGTTCAAAATGATATGCTAAAAACGGACAGTCAGTCTGTAAACCGCACATGTTTTAGTTCCATGCCAAGTCCAACCAAAACTTCATACAGCTTAAGCAGAAACGCTTTAAACATTGCGACTAAAACTGGTATCTAGTTCAATGAAGATGATATATCTGCAGGTTGCTAGAGTTGCTAGACTTATTGATTGGTTAGTTGTGAATAGTGCTAGTGACAATAGTGACCTGGATTGGATATAAAACGATCCGATAATAGATCATAAAGGTGGGCGTCACACTTTAAGTAGCTATTCATATTTTATTATGTCGTAATCTCGGGTTATAGAATGACGTGGGCTTTCATCTATTGCATGTCGTACTATGGCTGTTGAGATGTGCTGATAACTTTTGTACACGGCATGGCGTAGTTTTAGCCGGCCTCACTTCTTTATTCGCAAAGTTCCATCTTTACTTTTTATTTGATCTGAGGACTGCCTCATTTATCTAGTGGTCCCAAGCGCAACTGCTGCGCTAAATGTCCTGGGTTCAATTCCCAGGTCGAGCAGTGTTATTTGGCTTATTTTATGAAATTCTCAGTAGCATCTCGGAGTCTGAATTTGTGCCCGGTCAATGGCGATAGGTTCGCACCCTATTACGTGGGACCTTAACATATCGGCGAAGCGTGGGTGTACATACTCGTATAGTACGCCTCTGCCCAACGCTTCGGGGAATACAGGCGTGATGTTATGTTTATATATTACATACCTACAAAGAAATCAGAGTTTTTTTGTTTGTGTAATAATGGAGTATTTAATGGAGATCCGAAATAACATTCCCATCTCCATTTTCTTTAACGATTTGAAACGGTTCCGGCCAAACTAAAATTTCCTTACGAAACAACATCTTCCAAAAGTTAAATGGCCCGAAACGCCAGTTACAATCGCTTAAACTTTTAAATGACACGTAAAATTAATTTGTTTTTTTTTTCGTTACCTCTAATAACCGTTGTTAAGTTAACAACTTTAGGAATTTTTGAGCAAAGCTATCAGCAAGAACAAGTTTAATCTCGTACAAGACGACAAACCATTAGAAGTAATTGAAAAATATGGGAAAACTTCTGAAAAACCATATCCCATTAATAACTTTCCGTAAAAAATTTGATTCAGAGACTTGATTTAGTTTATTTCTTATTGGATTTGGACAATATTTATATTTCTACCTCATTGGTCTAGTGGTCCTGGGTCCGATTCTTTATTTTCTTGATTATATTAAATTCTCAGATAGAGTTTGGTTTTGTGCCTAATGGCTCGGCCCCTATTACATGGGACCTAAACATACCGGAGAAGTGTGGGTGTACATGAGTTTACCTCTGCCAAAGCCTTTCGGGAATACCAGCCTGATGGTATCTTGAATTATATTAATTTCATGATTGTCATTTCGAAAATTCCAAATCTTTTGTAGCATGAAAATATTTCAATGCATATGCTACGACTAGTGACTTAATGTACCAACGTAACGTGAAATAACTTTCATAGTTGCAGAATTAACATGATCTTGATCTAACCATCTCGAGTACATCTTCAATGAGAAAGGTATTGAATTCAATTAACTTTTGAATGGTCATGTTAGTCATGGTTTCAATGACAGGAATGTTTTTATATGGAGCTAATTGGCAGGTATTCTATTCTATTTTTTTATGTTACTGTAATTACTTTGATTAATTTAGTTAGTATGTAATTTATATACTTTGGCATACGAGCTTTTTTTTCCCCCATATTTATATGGTTTTTACCTGTGGAGACTTTTAAATGGCTTCATATTTTAGTTAAATAGCTGATAGTCTTCCTAAAAGTTATAAATAAAATAAAAAAATAATAATTTCAATATTGATTGGTTTGCAACTAAGATTAAAGTAGCTAGTAAGATTGAAATCATCAACTTATAGCATCCTCGATTGAATAAAAATCCCATTTTATCAAAGTACCGAACCAGGCCCAGGCAAAGATTAGATTTCATCTTTCTCCGCAGTCAGCTTCCAGTTTGAGTTAAGTCAAAATGTGGTTGAAGATTCAATTTTGTTCTGCAACCCTCGCAGAATGTGGTTGAGATAATTTATTTCCCGGTTCTGCCTCACATAGAATATGAGATTGAACGTGAAAATGTTACATTATCTACATATTTTATTATATACATACATAGATATACAGATATTGACATACCTATCTCCCATGGAGGTAGGCAGACACTATAAATATACACTTGCAACGATCCTGGCACACTACTTTCACTTCATCAAAATACAGTTAGGAGATTGATGAAGTTTTTAAGAATACCCGCCTATTCGTAAAGTGACATGCGTTGGTTTTGTATAAAAGACAAGCCGATGCGTCAACTCGCTCACTTTTGCTTGGGAGTTCGGAAGCGACATGGACGTCATGTCAGAGATACTTGTCCGCTAGTAATTGTGATGTGAGTGTGATGTGATGATCACTGTCCGATCATCATCATTATCATCTTCCTGCCCTTTTCCCAATTTATTTGGGGTCGGTGTAACCTGTCCTTTTCTTCCATTTATCCCCGTTAGTCGTCATCTCATCATTCAATCCCTTTTCCATCATATCTGCCTTCACACAATCTATCCTTCTTTTCTTTGGTCTCCCTGTACCCCTCCATCCTTCCACATTGCACTGTCTGATCATTACGTGTAATTATTGTTTGTTTGCCCTTATGTAATCCTAACTCTGTAAATTGTTACTTTGGCTTGGTCATAGATAAATTCTTTAAATAACCACGACCCCGTCATAATTTGTAATTATACATATACATTGTTAAATAGTCACAATTTCAACAAACTCTTAGAATTAAAGCAATTATTTTGTATTTGTGTTAAAACGTAGACAAAGACTTACTAAGTACTCATTTCGGCTGAAAACCTCCCACAATGTTTTCAGTGGCCTGAAAGCTTCTAATCGACTCTTCAGTAATATTTATGTAACCTTCAACGAAGTCAGTACCAGATATTGTTCGTGCCTCCTGAGTGATAATTAACTTCATAAATTTTAATTGATTGCGGCAATGAAGTCTTTGATCTGTTAATTCAGACTTACTTCAAATATTGACTGCCTCGTTAGTCTAGTGGTCCCAAGCGCGACTGCTACGCTAGAGGTCCTAGGTTCGATATCCACGTCGAGCAGGTGTTATTGAGATTTTCTATTATATTCTCTTCTCGCAGCTCGGAGTCTGGATTTGTGCCCGGTTAATAACAATAGGCTAGCCCCCTATTGACCTAACAGACCTAAACATACCGACGAAGCAGGGTCGTACATGAGTATACATCTGCCTAACCCTTCAGGGAATGCAGGCGTGATGGTATGTTAATTCAAATATCTCCTATCTTAAATTTATTTATCTCTGCATTGGTACTCACGGCTTCACATCAAGCTATACAAATCCAGTTTAGACTGACCTCCCATTGAAAAGGCTCTCCTACAATTCAAGGCCAGCCTGTACTGGATTTGTATAGCTTGATGTATGGCCGTGTGTACAAGCGAAAGCTTTGCAAAGACTTCATGAATTTTAATGAGATTTCTCAAGAACTAAACGGTCGAAACGATCCTAGGTAATCAGATTTACAACGTAATATGCAATTTAGTTATGCTAAGTGTTAATCGAAAGTCCTTCACGCGCAACAAAGCCTGCCAATAGATTGTTATCTCAACAACCCTTACATTACGGTAGAAAGCCGTCTAGCATAATTAATAGCCCAATTACTGTGCTCTTTTCTTTGGCTCTTGATTTGAATCCATCCTGGTATTCGTTAGATCGTTTGTGACTCGAACGTTTTCATCTATTCGAGTGTACTCGGTGATACTGTTTTGACATTCAAATTACGTACCGCAATCCACTTGTCTATCGTCTCAACACTTGAGACAACAACTGCTTGATTTGTTAGCTTCAAACTCATGCGCTTGCTTTGTTGTTTGCCGTAGACAAACATCTAAGCAATATTTCATCAATTTAAATGTATTGTTTTAATCTGAACTTTTATTCACCATCACAAAAGCCGAGGTATGGCGCAATCGAGTTCGGAATATTGAGAAAAGTTATTGAAAATATCAAGCACTGTGTCAACATGTGCCGCCAAGTTTATGTTATTGAAGGAAGAAACGATTGATTGCAATAATTCTTTTGGATTTATGATATCGAATTTACGATTCCACCTTTGAGTAGAACCAAAGAATACTTTTGTAAGATCTTGTTTAAGTATTTAATTAAGTATTAAATAAAATACCACACATTATTTGCTTTTAGTACTTGATTTCTATATAGATTGTCCAGTCATTATGGGTATATAAGACGTAAATAAACATTTGTTTTATTTTTATTGGATCTGGGATATAAATAATACATTCTTAATGAACGTTTTCTGGGTAAACAGACAGCCGTAGAGCCGATTAGGTGTTCGTAGCATCTCGTAGCAACATGCTACGTAGGTACGCTACGCATGGCTACGTAGAATGTCGTAGCAAACAAGGTAAAAACTTTACAACAACAATTTATAACCATCTATGAAATATCGTTGATAATTTTCGTTATAACAATAATGATCTCATCAGTATACTGGATTCCTATGCAGTATATAAGATATAATTATAAAAAACATTGGATAATTTGTATTTAAATTCTAGGAAATAACTGACTAATATTTAATGACAAAAGAAAAAAAAAGGGATCAATAAACTCTCTGCATCACTTTAGGCACTAAGAAGGCTTTATTCACTTACATAAGTGGATTAAGCCTGTATATTAAAATTATGTCATTCTGCTATTAGAATAGTGACGCACAAATGTGATCAAACCCATAATTTCACAAACGGAACGTGAGCTGAATAAAGTTGCGCTCCATCGATACTGTGTGGATATTAAATCGATACGTATTACTTTGAATTGGATTCCATACGAATGTGTGTATTTGGCAAATCAAATTGCTTTTGCATATTTTATAGATACATACATAACATAGCATCACGCCCGTATCTAAAGTCACACATCACAGTTCGCCGGTTTGTTTAGGTCCCATGTAATAGGGGGCGACCCTTTTGCCATTCCCCGGACAAAAACTTAACTCCGAGCTACTACTTACTGAGATTTTCATAGCTCTTTATTTTGCTCGACCTGGGAAGCGAACCCAAGACCTCTAGCGTAGCAGTAGCGCTTAAGACCACTAGCCTAATCAAATCAAATCAAAATTCTTTATTGTGGATCATAGGTAGGTTGAGGCAGTTTATATAGATTATAGAGGTAGACAATATTTTAAATATAAACTTTGTTGTTATGTCATTTTGTAACAAAGCGATGTTGTTTACACATCTTGAATAGAAAAACTTCGAATACCAAACATTTCCGAACAAAAATGTCAAATTGTCACTCGCACAAGACAAACGAACATGTTGCGATATCCAATCGACAGTTTCCTAGCTTGATCGACAGGTCACATTCTATCAACGAGATGTCATCTCTTACGTCAAAATGTCAGTACAGGCGACGAATTTCTAAGTGATAGACTGGCCCTGAAAGAGTTTAGTTAGCATAACATAACATACCATCACGCCTGTATTCCCTGGAGGGTTGGGCAGAGGTGTACTAATGTACACCCACACTTCGCCGGGATGTTTAGTCCCATGTAATAGGGGGCGAGCCTATTGCCATTAACCGGGCACAAATCCAGACTCCTAGCTGCTTCTGAGAGTTTCATTGAAAAACTTTGCTTTATTTTGGGGATCGAACCCAGGACCTCTAGTGTAGCAGTCGGGCTTGGGACCACTAGAGAGTGGACCACTAATGAGGCAGTCTCATTAGTCTAGTGGTGTGACAGAGGAGTCAATGAGGAATTTAGTTAGGCTTTAGCGTAATAGGTCTATAATGTTCCCACAGCTGGGACACGCACTTGTGACCCCTCTAGTGCAGCATAGTGTCCATGGGTAGCGGTAATCACTGACCATCAGGCGGTCCACATGCTTGTTCCTATCCCATTAAAAAAACACAGGCCTCCTCTCAGTGAGAGGTGAGAGGGAGTGGGCCGTAATCCAACAGCGGGCCCAGTGCGGGTTTGGTAGATGTCACATGTCTTCAAATTTTTAGTTCTAGGTGCCGGTTAACTCATGACCTTTTCCTTGGCTGTTTTTGGGAGCAGTGGTGATGAAATAATTCACACGAAGTAGATCGCCTGTCTGGGTTTGAGGCTACGACCTATAATTTGTAAGTCGCGGCCCTTACCACTGGGCCACCACCCTCCTATTACTGAATTAAACTAATTACTGGTGAATAAGCAACATAGATTTGAAAATTTGTAGACTTCCATAAAACCATATCTTTTCAAATGTGCATACAAGATAAACTCTATGACTACTCTACTAGTATTTTAGACGAGAATACAGCCATCAGATATCCGCGAGTAGGTAGGCTTTTGTACTTCTGTCTTCTGGTATTCGTAAGACAGCTGGGACCGACGACTTTACGTAGTCTCCAAGGTACAACCAACATAATTACGTTAAAAAAACTCATTTTCTATGTTACTTATTTAAAATAAAAATGTGAATACCTTTACAAATATTTCGTATACCTACTCGGAAATCAAGTGCAGAAGCTAAAAATATAAATTCGTTTTCCGGCTACGTCCTCAGGGAAGCGGCTAACCGAATATTACCTCCATTCTAAAGAAATGGACTCTCCAAAAAAAGGTTTTTGTGTAGGTAATGTCGGTTCACCCCTACATTCATTATACTTCAAAATAGCGGCAACGGCCTGGCACAACTGTTGTGAGGTTATGAAAAAAAAAAACGGTTTACTAGCTTTCCGCCCACGGCTTCGCCCGCGTGTTTTCTTGACTTTCCTGTACAATTATATGTATGTAAAAAATTGTGATAAATGAAGAACCGCACGACCAATTTTGTGCAAACTTCACATAGGCCATCCATCTACTAAATAGTCCGAACAAAGCCTAAACATTTGGTTTGGATAGGTGAGCCCGTTCTTGAGTTATAAAATTACAACGAAAAGTGGCATTGATATATTGATTATCAGGATACCATCGTTTTCTATAAGAGAGGCTCGTGGTCTTATCGATACTCCTCCATGCCTCGGAGAGCGTGTAAAGCCTTCGATACCGGCTGTCACAAACACCTATGATTATCTTTAGTGGAAATCAAAAGAGAAGACTACCCGTCGAATATCGGTGTTGCTCCGAAATTGAGTTGTATGGATCTGATGGCAATCGCTTCATGTAAAATACTGATATTCCAGATTTCATCTCATCTCTCTCTCTCTTTCTCTCTCTCTCTCTCTCTCTCTAGATCTGGTTAGACTTGAAGCCGTCCCCAACATCATTGGGAAAAAACTAGGAAAATATTGATGGGTTCCCATATGCAAAAGAATTGTAATTTAAACCAAGAAATATTTTAATCATGTTATCTCCTACTCGTACATGTCACAATGAATATAGTCCTAAGCATTTCGCAACATTACACATAAGATTTACACAATAATCCGCTGTAGTTGATATAGTGATCCGGGGTGGACCCACATCAGTGTCGCCTGTGTATGTGTATGTGTGTATGTGCGTCTATATACAAATGCCACACTAGTGTATTACAGCCTGATCATAACGAGACGCGTCAATGTGGCGACGAGATCATGGGGATCAACGACAGTTTGATTGAACGTCATGGAAGTTATTGATCAAATAATGTTATAATAAATAATATATTCAGTTGATGGTATATTAGTCGTGTAATTCAATAAGAACTTATGTGGGTATCTTGTGTGTGTCTTTGTAGGCTGGTAAATCAATCTACATATACTATTATATAGGTAGTAATATGTATAAGGGTGGTAAAATAGGAGGTAAAATTTGTGAGTTTGTTAGGTTGTATGGGGTAATCTCTGGATCTACTGAACCAATTTTGAAAACACTTTTACCAATAGAAAGCCACGTTATTTGAGGAGTGCCATAGGCTATATCGCCCAATGCAGTAGGTAGCTAGGTAGACACGGGTCAGCTAGTACTAAATAAATTTATTGCATTCATAATACTTATAGGTGTTATACAGAATATTATGGTTTCAATTATGAACCCTATCCAGAACGAAGGCATTATGGTATAGGTATCAGCGGGTTTGGTGAATATCATGGATCCCATGGCCGTGACTATAGGAAAGACAAGTGCAGTGTTTAAGAGGAGTGTACCTCGACAGCGCGCACGCAGTTTAGGTATTGGATTTTGTGTTGCTGTCCCTATCGCCTGCGATGCGAGCGGGCGTCCCCTGTCCCGCGCGCACTCACAACCACCTGCCCGCTTGTGTCCTATTCTCGTTGTTGGTCCAATTCTAAAGTAATGAAATTATGAAAGCGTTTTTTTTTCGTACCTTGTTCGTTCGTTCAAATTTATTGTTAACTTATTTGGTCAATTATTTATTTGTAAGATTCATTATAGCAAATACCATCTATTATGATTTTTTAATTCAATTACTTAATAAGAAACTAACTTAGTACCTACCTACCTACCTATTTATTTCTATTGTATTACCGTAAATAAGGTTTTTCAAGATTAGAGCAATTCGACTCCGACATACCCTACTTTATCCCTAGGCGGCGGACAATCCATAAGGATTTTATAAAAAAAGCTCCGTGCTCTATTCCATACATCAGTTACTGCATGTTGAGAGAATGAATGAAAGACGATTAACGATGGGAATTAATATGCCGAATGTTACTGGCAGCGTCGGGAGAAGTCGCCCTAGACGGACGTTCACTGTTATGGACGTTATCGGAGAGGTCCTCCAAAAAGGTCAGGTGCGTAGTACTCGCAACCGGCGCATGTGTATGAAAAGATGTATGAATGTGGAAGAAGTGAAATAGATATGCAAGAGTCGTAGAAAGTGGCAGTCTATAGTTTCTGCCTACACCTGTGGAAAAAAGGCGTGAGTGTATGTATATATAATAATATATATGTAAGTCACTGCATTATGCTGTGCGATGAATGCTTTTATTGGATGTCACGCATATTTTTCTAACAGTTTTCTGTTTATTTTATTGTCAAGCTTTAAATTTTCTGTTGTTTTCTTTCATTCAACTCACATGCCTACCTACATATCTATAAAACCTAACAACTATATATTGCATATAGAAACTCTTGCGAACTCTCTTGAGTTTTGCGAATGAGAATAGTTAAGTAGTACCTACCTTAATTTGGATTGGATTTCTGAAACTTAAACTTCGTAGGGTTGGCATATAATGAAGGTCCGTAACTATATAACCTTCGGAATTCATGAAACGAACTTAGGTATATAGACGTTGGTCGGTGTACGATTTATATGTAATGTGTTAATTGAACTTCAACAAAGTTTCTATACGGTACTTGTAAGTTTCACCTAATAATGTTGATAGGATTGAAAGTTAGGGTATATTGAGGCATATTTGTAAGTTTGTAAAATTCACGTAATATATTCAGCTCTTATAATCAGCCCATTTCGCTGGTATGTTTAGGTCCCATGTAATAGGGGACTAGCCTATTGCCATTTACCGCACACAATTCCAGAATTCGAGCTACTACTGGGAAACAAATCCAGAACCTCCAGCGTAGCAGTCGCGCTTAGGACCACTAGACTAATGAGGCGGTTATGAATTTCTGCATGTATACTAAAGTATCAATGAAAATAAATAAGATATTTGATGAAATCAACAATTATTTATGCATAGAGACTGACATTATGTATTGTTAGTCTTCTAGTACTGGCAAGATATGAGACAATAAGTTATATTTGAAACTGTCAAACAATAACAAACATTTATGTCGAAGTACCCTCGTCATCCGCGGCCCCAGTAGTGAGCTCAGAAGTATAATGACAGTCCAGTCCACTAGCCACTAATGTTACCATTCACTATTTATTATAAAAGTGAAAAAAAAAATTCGACTGCAGGCAGGATTCGACTATGACCACTGATACACCGCGACGTGACCTCAAAGACATAAAAGAGAAATTTGAAGGCATATGTCGAACTGGCGGATGGAACTCGTGTGTGGCTTCGTGGTCATGGCGTCTGGTGTACCTTAACAGAAGACGCAGGTTCCAATCCTGCTCGCCGATTGCCCACCTGACTATTTGTATCAATAAAATCACAAAAAGGCTAATACAAGCCTTATTCTGTCAGGGGCAACTTTTAACAAAAATAAATCTTATGAGTTATTTTATAAGGATCTAATTTACACACGGCAACTATCACACAAGCTATACAAATCCAGTTTAGACTGACCTCCCATTGTAAAGTATTTCCATACGATTCAAGGCCAGCCTATACTGGCTTTGTATACCTTGGTGTGTAGCCGTGTGTTCCAGATTTTGTACCAATAACAATATTTTGATTTACGGTGAGCGCCATTGGTCACTTACGTACCTAAAACACTTGACCTGTTTTCTCGAGAGCAGAGAATGGTTGACCTATTGATAGGCTTATCCACACCCTTTAAGAAATAGAATTCAGAAATTCAAATGTGAACCTTTTAGGAGCGTTCCATAAGTAGTACAAAGGGTTCAAATACTTTTGGAATGGTCCAAATATTGTTATATATCAACAGAGTATAATTAGAAATTTCTCCATCTAAAAGTATTGTAGAAATATATTACGTTAATAAGTTATAGTGACTGTCTCCTTAGTCTAGTTGTCCCATGCGCGACTGCTATGCTAGAAGTTCTGGGTTCCCGGGTCGAGGTTTTTCTATAAAATTCTTAGTAGCAGCTCGGAGTTTGGATTTGTGCCCGGTTAATGGCAATAGGATTGCCACATGGAACATGGGACCTAAACTAGATTAATACACCTCTGCCTAATTTTTCGGGAAAAACTGCTTTGATGGTATGTTATATCTCCATTAGATAAGAACATCATTTAAACTCCATTTGAAACCAGGAATCATCCTTAGCATAAAATATTCAAACACCAGCTGTTACTACAGGGAATCTCCTGGTGGATTCTCTTGTCTAATGAGATAAAGAAATTACATAAATATGGTTTAGCTAAGTTTAAAACTGCTAGCTGTACGCCTTTAGTAATGAGATAAATGGAGAAACTTTCTCCCACCACCCTTATTCATTGAACTATTCACAAAGATATGAATTTTCTATTGAAAGAAAATTTCTGCTACTGAAAATTTCCACTTCGGAATCGACCCAGGATCTCTAACGCGACAGTCATGCTTGGGACCACTAGATTGAAATTAGGTATTGCTACTCCAATAATGAAATACAAAAATAGGTAAAATGGCATGAGTATTTAACAATTCAGTTTGGGAAAGTTCCTGCCTAATTACATTTTTTTACCAATATTATTCTTTACGTCCCTTATTGAAGGGAAAAGGTATCCCTCCGTCCTAAACCTTCTAAATATTTGATTATTCCCTCCTTAATTTCAGTCGTTATATTTTCACGTCCTCTTTATTATGATAATACTTTCCGCAACACTTGGATTTACCTTTACAAGTACCAAAGTTGCGGTAACAGAAATAACCTTATGATTTTAAGGGACTTTTGTATTATTATATTCATTCATTCATGAGTTACACGTTTTATATTTTTGTAACATTTAAACAACACAAGACTGCTTCGTTATATGTATTTGCATTATCTTGTACAATTTGTGAAAGATCTGTAACATTTTATTAAATACGTGTGACGGTTTTTTATCTCGGGTCAGGTTTAGGTAATATTCTTTATTCCTAAAAACACGGTAGATTTGATTTGATAATATAAAACCGGAATGTGAAAGAAGCAAAAGAGATATGCAAGAATCGAAGCATAGGGACCCGCATAAAAGAACACATCGCCGATGTCCAACATCGCCGTTCCGGGAAGTCAGCAGTTTGTGAACATACCCTTGACAAGACCCAGCATTACATCAGATTTGATAAACCACAAGTCCTTGCTAAAGAAAACCGATTCCTACCTAGGATGATTCGCGAGGCTATTGAAATTAAAAAACATCCAAATTTCAATAGAGAAGATGGCTGGGTCTTACCATCTGCTTGGAACCCAATCATAGATTCCATTAAATCCAAGCACAAGACTGCGAGACCTAAGGATACGGTGAGCTCATTCTGCGTGACCGGCATAAATAATAATCAACAAAATGTAGGGTAGCTGTTGATAATTTTGACATTAGGACAACCAACACCTCAGTCCACCCGTGACCATGGATGCTGTAAAGGATCCGAAACGTCGGGAATTTAAAAATATCAATATAACGCGATAAAATCCGTAAAAAGTAGTTTTATTTCAAATCGTAGCAGGTGTCGGTCTGTTGTTTGTACGTACCCCTGTGGAAAAAATACTGTAATTATACATAATAATAATTTAATGGATTCAGTTTATTTTGTATATTAAATAAAAAGGTATATTTATAGTCTCTTGAGAATAAATCAGTGTTTACCACACTGTGATTTATTATTCCTATATTTTTTAGGAGAGTTTTAACTAGTATTTGTTCATCATCAACCCATATATTGTTCCATTGCTGGGATCGCGACTCCTCTCAAAATGAGAGGGATTGTCTTCAGTCCTCCACGCTAGCCTACTGTTTATGTATTCAAAGTGTAAAAGCAAATAAAGAATACAAAAATATAAGTATGTACATATAAATCCAGTACAGCCTACTAACTCATCATAATACCGAAAAGCCAGCCGATTTAACCTGGGCACCTGTAATATTTAATAAAGATTAGCACACACGAGTGCCAAGGATTACAGAGGCTTATCTCTATCCAGCTGCTTTAGTATGGACACGAAGCGCTTTTTTTAAACGATGACGTCATTTAAATTGTTTTCCCGTTATCAGAAATGAGAAATTAATCACGTGACCTCTTTTACGTAAAAATATGGAAGTCCGGAAAATAGAAAATGTGTTTAAGTTTATTTTATAATGCGTAGTGTCTCGGCATTAGTTTCTTAGCGCTAGTAGGTACCCGGTTGATGGTATATGAGAAAACATAGTGTTAATTAATTTGCATGCATTTTTCTCAGATCAAATAAAAAGTTAAGATGGAACTTTGCGAACAAAGAAGTGAGGCCGGCTAAAACTACGCCATGCCGTTTACAAACACAATTTTACAGTATATAACAATACCGACACTACGCCTTATCTTGCCAGTCAAGATATCAAGCTATCGAAGCTCGACTGACAAGATAAGGCGTAGTAATAATTGTTATATAGTGTAAAATTGTGTTTGTACACGGAATGGCGTAGTTTTAGCGGGCCTCACATTTTTGGTCGCAAAGTTCCACAACAACTTTTTATTTGATCTGAGGCATTTTAAAACGGATGGATGACGTAGTACCAAATCAATTTAAACGTAGCTGTGAAACTGTCACACGGGTCATTGAGTATTTAATTGTCAGCTACATCTACAGACAGCGAGAATAAAATTATCATCCGCCGATATCCAATATGTGCGTCGAGTTATATTGTTTTTCAACGATCCATATCGTTATTGAAAGCTTTATTATTTGTATGTTGTATTGAATATGAAATACAATTAATATTATTCACAATTTCTAGGCGATTGGGCAACTCCTCGTATGAATTACGTGATTTGGAGAGTTTTGAAAGGCCAGTCGCATGGACAATCAGAATAGGTTTAGACAGAATATTGATATAATAGGTACTACTTAAACTACATTTTATAAGGTCATGATACAATGAAAATATTATCGTGCAGACAAGCCACCTGATGGTAAGCGGTCATCGCTGCAACCACCTGCAACATTGGAGGAGTTCCTGATACGTTGCCTTACGGAGAAAAGGATACGGAAAAGGACTCTGGAAGGAATTGGGCCTCCAGCGGTCCACACTCACTGAACGAAACGCAACAATATGCATAGATGCATACTGATACTTCACCTCGATATTTATTCCATGGTATTATTTTTCCTAGATGAATTATGAGAAAACATGTGCTAAATAAAAACATATGTAACTAGGTATGTCTAACTGGTGATAAGACAACCACCAAAAAAATTAATAGAAGACCTTTTTATTGAATTATCCTTTTTCGATAGCAATAAAACCTCGCATTCCTATTCGGTCACCATAGAATATTCTAGTAAAATTGTCGACGAGTGTGGTTGTAAAATTTTATGCGGGCACAAATTGTCCATTTTGTCTGCTAACGTTCGGCACAGCTAAATGGAACGATTGAATAAAATGCATGCCATGATTTATACTGTAAGCTCTAGAACGTATGGACTATGCTGTGGATATTTTTTTTTGTAAATAATGGTTAGATGAACGCAAGCTCATGGATGTCTGCATTATTTCTATCATCACGAACTTCGTCTTTGACAGTCGTTCAAAGGTCCACACGAGAAGGTTGCCAACGAGCAGTGGAGCGCAGTATTCTAGGATTAAAACTCACCGAATGTATCAGAAACACAATGCTGTGCTCCAAAACTCAAATCACTAATGTCAAATCACGATAAAATTATTGTCTATCTCATACTGTTATTACCCTTATTTTATATTATGTTTATATTTTAGTGTGTCTCTCTTAGTTTTTAATTGAGCTTTGCACCGGTTGCGACAGAAAATCAGCGCCCCGCTGTCCAAGCGAGGCAATAGGGGATCGGACAGTAATCAGATTAAAATCTCAAATATACTTAGACAAAAAATGCTTAAGTTTTAACGATTATACATTGAATAATATTGAGAAAATATTAATGATTACTATTTTTAAATATAAAATAAAGTTCTGATAATTACAATATTTTTAATCTGTTCCTCACCTCAACCGAAACACCAATCACATTGCGTGACGTCATGTGGGGTTAAACGATACCGTATTGATATGTATCTCTACGATTTTTCTTAAATTATTAAAGTTTCTATTAGTTACCTGACTAATTAGGATACGGCAATCGATTTAAAAACTCTCAAGTGTTTATTCATCAGTATTAACAATGGAACCAGGATTTACGAAAGCCGACAATCGAAATCTTTCCAGAGTGGATATTCTAATGATTGGCAATTTCTTTTCAAGTCATTCAGACTTTTGTGACGCTGAATAATTTAGAAATGTGAATATATATTTGTAAGTATTATAACTATTCATTATTTACCATAATATATGTACTTGAAAAATTACTCTTGAGGAAACCAACAAAGCATAACCTAAAAAGTTTAAAGTTTCGGCGAATATTAATATTACGTCTTTTTTGTCACGTTTAACTTTTTTCAGATCACCAAGACATTCATACCGTGATGATGCTAACTTTGTCGCGATTCTGTCATGTGTACCATCAAATGCAGGGGGTGTCCGGAACACAAAGATCGTTCAAATTCATATGCAGCGACTAAGATAGTAGATGAAAAAGAAAAATGATAAACGTCGAGTGTCATGATTGTGCTGCATCTACAGGTGGTTGCAAAAATGCAGTAACTTTCCTGATGTGGGCCACAGAAGGAGCAAGAAACCATCAATTACCAAAATTCAGTGTTACTGGAAAAAATCAATACTGGTTCAAGTTGATACTATGTATATTAAATACATTAATACCACTGATCTGTCCACTGTGAGAAGATAACAAACTATAGGTAGTTTGTTATCTTCTCACACCTCAGTTTGTTGCTTCTTGGGGAAATTGTATAGGTACAATTCCCCCAAGAAGCAACAAACTGAGGTGTAACTTATTAAACTACAATAACTATAGGGTGAATGACATTACATGGCCCAAATACAAGTCTGAATGTATGTGACTTTGAAAATAACTTATTTTTGTGTTGCCGCCTATAACTTTGAAGTCACTAATAATCTGGAAATACTGTTGGTTAACTATGATGAAAGTTTATTAACCCACTACATTTCAAATATACTCAAATTTTGGGAAAAAATGTATACCCTAAGTTATAAATTATGACAGTACAAAATAAAAGCAAAAATTATACCATTTGTTTTATTTATTTATGCAGTATACAAACTTATATTGCTAATATCTACAAATAAATTTTTATTATGAATAAAAATTTATTACACTACACTACATACACACACACTACACAGGCTACACTAGCAGATATCCATTTCAACTTTAATGATTAGACTCAAGGTGATGATTGTTGAATTGATAAATTAATTTTGACTGGCTGCACAATGATGTATCACTATCAGATCTGTAGGGGTTGAGGCTTCAGGATCTTGAAGGAACCGTGGAAATAAATTCGAGAAACTGGACACAACTGAATTTTATTACTAGGCAAAGATTTACAATAATGACCGTGCGCACCGGATCAAGTATGGCGGCAGACTGCGGGCCAATGGTGTGACACGCACGTCACAGGTCCCGCTATTATATATTAAAACTTAAGTAGGTAGGTAGCACAGTCTTAATTAAAATAATTCTAAGTAACTACGAGCGCGTCGCTAACACTCCCCACCCTAGTGCTGGTACAGCACTCATCACTTAGAGATATAGGAGCGACGCGTGCCGCTGATCGACGCCACGTACCTGAACCCACCTTTACCTCCACCAGCCGGACACGACCATCCTTACCAGGAAAAACCTCAGTGATAAGTCCCTTAGGCCAGGAATTGCGGGGAGAGTTAGGGTCCACGACCAAGACTAGGTCGCCGATTTGTAGCGGCTTCTGTTCCTCTTGCCACTTTCGCCTAGGTAAAAGATCGGGTAAAATTTCCTTAACCCACCTCTGCCAAAACATATCGGCTAGTCGTTGACTTGTGCGCCAATGTCTGCGAAGATACAGGTCAGAACCGTCGAACGTACCAATTACAGGTAAATTCGATGAAGTACCTAAAAGAAAGTGGTTCGGTGTAAGCGATTCAACAGCATCTGGCTCGACCGAAACGTGCATCAAGGGACGACTATTTACTATATTCTCAACCTCAGCTAGTAGTGTACACAACACTTCATATCTTGGTGCACGCTCAGTTAGGACAACTTTCAGAGACGTCTTGACGCTGCGTATCAATCGCTCCCATGCCCCACCCCAATGGGGACTGGCGGGAGGAATGAAAGTCCATTCCATTCCATTGTTGACACCTACGTTTTTTAGGCCTTTCATATCAACATCCTGCATGGATCGTTGGAGCTCCTTATCAGCACCTCGTAGGTTGGTTCCATTATCAGAATAAAGGTGACGCGGCCAGCCGCGCCTTGCTGCCATCCGACGGAGCGCCATGATCAGCGAGTCCGACGTGAGGGAGTGAACTGTCTCAACGTGGATTGCACGTACCGTTAAACAGGTAAACAGAACACCGTATCTTTTTTCCCTGCGCCTGCCCACTGTCACCTCCATTGGACCGAACAGATCCAACCCACAGTAGGAAAAGGGTCGCTGATGATGTGCCACGCGCGCTCGAGGTAAGTCACCCATTCGAGGTACTTGCGGCTTACACTTCCTGATCCGACACATCATACACTGCGACACAACACTTTTCACGGTAGGTCTAAGTCTCACTAACCAGAATTTTTCCCTCAGTTGGTTAACCACCGTCTCCTGGTTGCCATGGGCTGCCTTTGTGTGATAGTGTCGCACGATGAGCTTTGCTACATGATGTCGACCATCCAATATTACAGGTCTCTTCGTTTCCATAGCGATATCTGCAGCAGCATCGATGCGACCACCCACACGGAGCAGGCCATGCTGGTCCAGAAACGGTGAGAGTGTGAGTATTCGACTACCCTTTGTTAAGGCCTTACCTTGTTCTATTGAAGCTATATCCTCAGCAAATGATTCTGCTTGTGTGTGTTTTAAAAGTAACAGTTCTGCTCGCTCCATCATCTGCACACTAATGTCACCGGAACGAACACCTTTCAACCTGTCGACAAATTTTAAAACAGTGGCTGTCGCTCTCAAGAGTCGCAGCCAAGATGAAAATCGCAGAGGATCCGGTACCGGTAACCTTGCACACGTGACAAAGGCTATAACCTCTGCGGTCACGTCATCTGCTTCCGGTTGGATAACATCTCTCGGCCATGATGCGTCATCAAGGTACAAGAATCTTGGACCTGTAAGCCACTCAGAATACAAAGCAGGGTCAAATGATTCTCTTGTAGCTAAATCGGCTACATTAAGTTTTGTAGGAACATACCTCCATTCGTCTATTTGTGATAATTCATCTATCTCCCCAAGACGGTTCGCTTCATACGCTTTATAGTTGCGCGTATTATTGCGAATCCAGTGGAGAACCGTAGTCGAGTCGCACCAAAAGTATCGACGCACGGGAGACAATGTATGTTCCTTACCAATAGTGTTAGCTAACCTCGCAGCTAACAACGCCGCTTGCAGTTCGGATCTCGGTACCGTCATGGGCTTGACAGGTACCACTCTGCATTTACTCGCTATAAAAGAAACGTGAACGTTACCTTTTATTTCCCAGCGCCAATATGCAACTGAACATAATGCTTTGGTAGATGCATCACAAAATGTGTGTAATTGCAGATTGTTATAAATCAGCTCGTTCGTAACTGCGCTCGTAGCACTGTTAGTTTCCGCTACGATTTCGTAGCCCGTAGTAGAAGGCTGCGTAGCACTGTTAGATGAGAGCTGCGCAGGCGGGGCTGGTGCGGGAGGACAAGAGTGGGGCGCAGGCGCGCTTACTATAACCGGTTGTTCATCCATCCCGCTCGCGCACGCGGCCTCTTCTTCGGCGCATGCAGTCATCGCGTGGCATCTAGGAATGCGAATATTATTTATTACCTTAAGTAGGTCAATCCATTTTACCCACTTTTCGTAAATATTGTCTGGAATATGATCGTCCCATCCAATATTTAAACGCCAGGTGTCCTGGAGCATGATCTTACCCTGAATGGTGTAGGGAGCGAGAAATCCTAAAATATCAAAAATTGACATTATTACCCTCAGCATAAGCCGTTTCGTTGGTCGTTCCTTCCGCTGAATAATATTTTCAGGGATACGCTTCAGTGACACGTCGAAACCAAGCTTATCATCTGCGGGAAACCAAATAAGGCCAAGTGTTCGCTCACCTCCATACTGCTGACCTACTTTAAACTTTACTGCAGCAGGTCCTAAGGTCTCCTTTGGTATGCTGCTCAAAACAGTAACACTATTGCTCGTCCAATTGCGGATTTCAAACCCACCGGCCCTGTGTATGTTGCTAATGTTTTTTACCATCTCAATAGCAGCTGTTTCATTCGGCAAACTATCGATATAGTCGTCCATATAATGCGAGTTACGTATAGCATTAACGGCGGACGGTAGTGATGACTCATACCGCTGTGCATTCTTATTCTTAATGAACTGAGCAACAAAGGGTGAGCAGCTAGCTCCAAAAATTAAAGACGTCATAACGTACGTTTTTATGCTTTCTGCAGGGCTCCGCCTCCACAGAAACCTTAAAGCGTGCTGATCTTCGGCGTGAACCTTAACCCTCAGGAACATATCTTTTATGTCACCGGTTACTGCAACTTTATGTTCCCTGAAACGCAGCATTATACCAAACAGTGATGACAGTAAATCAGGTCCTGTGAGCAAATAGTCATTAAGGCATGAACCATTTACCTTACCTGCAGCGTCGAAGACCAGGCGAAGTTTTCTTTTATTGGGGTTGTCAACACCAAAGTGTGGTAAGTACCACGTATTTGATGTCGCAGAACTTTCCGTCAGTTCCCGGGCATAATCATTCTCTAACAGATGATTAACGCGTTCCTCATACCTTGTAGCAAAACCTGTATCCTTTCCTATTTTCCTCTCAATACCTTTCAACCTTTTCAGGGCATAAGGGTAGGAGTCCGGCATCTTACGATCCGAATCCCTCCAAGGTAAGCCAATATACCAGCGTCCGCCAATGAGCACCGAGGATCGTTCCAGCTGGGCGATGGCACGCACATCGTCAGCATTCTGACGAGGCCTGCCTGATACCCCCATAGCATCCAACGCAAACGAACGTCGGACCTCTTCATGTATTTCTTTCAGCAAGCTGTCATCCTGTAAGGAAGTACTTACCTCCTCGCTCTCGAAGATGTTCAAGGTGGCTTCAGTACCATTGCAGCACTGGTCAGCAGCAGTGGCTGAGGCAGCGTTAGCAGAGGCAGTGGCAGCACTGACGACGCCCCGCGGCACGCGTACTTTACCATGTACGCACCAACCTAGAGGGGTAAGTGTAGCGGACGGCTCATTTAATTTACCTAACTTAATTTTTAAAGGTATTAGTAATTCATAATTATCTTGCCCTATCAATAATTCAGGTTTAGAATCTGAGGTACACAATTTATCTTTAATATCCATTAAGTTTGAATAAGTATTACAATTTATAACAGACAAATTTTGAGTAGGCAAACTTAATTCTTTAACACAACGCATTCTTATGTTATATATCCTATCATTATTCTTACCAGCAATGTTTACATTCATAACCATAGAATCACAAACCAGTTTGTTATCACTCCACGCTCCGCGCACTGACAAAGTCTCGCGGCGGCCGCGCAGTCCGATACGTTCAGCGAGGCCGGCGCTTATTAGCGACACACTCGACCCGTCATCGAGAAGTGCAGTCGTGTTTACAATACCGTTAGGTCCATACACACAAATAGGCAACACTTTTAATAACACCTTGCGATCACTGTCTTTAATATGCGTTATTGTTTCCGACGCCACCGTTTCAGTGTCGGGTCGCTGTTGTTGTACGTCCGTAGTTGCGCCCGATGAATTATTATTATCACCGCTGTTATGCTCGCGTTGATTACTCGGAGAATAATGCAGGAGACGATGATGATTTAAATTGCAGCCGTCTTTATCGCAGGCAAGGGCTGTGCACGTGTCTCGATCGTGTTTTGAAATTAAACATTTGTAGCATAGACCATGCTTTTTCACAAATTGCCACCGTACTTTACGTAGTGCTTTCTTAAATTGTTTGCAGTTTATGAGATTATGTACCGCTGTGCGACAAAACAAACAATTCGCGTTACGTTCTTCCGTTTGAACAGTTAATACTGATTGTGTACGTATAGGCATATTGCTAGCCTTATTTTTTAGGTGATGCTCGCTTCGCATGGTGGTAAATATACTTGCAGTAGTGGAGATTTTAACCGCTTCTTCATTTAAAAAATCTGATAAAATCACCAACCTGGGTTTTTTGCCTTCGGTGATCAGTTTGAAACTGTAGTCCGACCATTTAGAAATAAGCACTGTGGGAAGTTTCGACAGGACTATCGACACAATGTTTACACCCTGTAGGTATTCCTCGCGACCAACTGCACGCACTGCTTCCACTACATTTTGCACTTTCACAGAAAAAGCAACGATATCTTTATGATATTCTTGGTGAAGAGGCTGAAGTTTTTTGATCTCTTGGAGTATTCTAGAAATGATGCAGTCAGGGTTACCAAACCGTAGCTCCAATGTCGACATCACTTTGTCCGGCGACGTGGCGCTTATAAACAATGCGGCGACTGCATCTTTCGCTGGCCCTCGTAAACACTTTCTGAGCCTCCATAGGTTTTCTTTGGGTGTGAATTTACATAACGTTGTCGATTCATCATATGCCTGTTTAAATTGTAGCCAATCCAACAAGTCACCTGAGAATTCAGGTAGGTCTTTCGACGTACTCATGCGGCTGAGCAAACTGGCATGAGGTACGTTATTTACACTGGTGGATGAAATATCTTTCAGAGCACTGGCTAACATGTGAACCGCGTTATTCAGCACATTCACCGTGCCGTCGAGCGGCGGCGCAGAACCGGGCAGCGGGCCGGGCGCGGGTGGTGCGGCATGCTGGTAAGATCCTGATGCACGTGGCGACCGCACAGGCGTTGACAACGGTGCTTGCTGATGCAGCTCGCCCGATTGAATTCCATTTTCGGGGGCTTGCTGCTCCATTGGGGGTTCCTTGTGGTTACTCTGGTGGTCCACCCACTCCTCTAGCTCGCTTCGAGGAAGTTCGTCTCCATCGATATGTGAACTGTATCCTTGTTGTTCCTCCTCGTCGCTGAGTGCTGCCAATTGAGCGTCCAGGTTCCGGTCGATTAGCTCGAGTTGAATTTTTGCCTTTTGTTGAGCAGCTTCTAGTAGCAATTGTTTTTTCCTTGCCTCTTTAGATGACGTAGTTTTCCGAGAATATTTACTAATGCAAGATGCAACTGATTTTGCCGATTTCATTTTTGCGACGTGAGGTAGTTGTTCGGACTTTATGCTACTACCCGGCACTTCGGAAAATAAATGTTGAGGCACACATTTGGCAGCTTTTTTCGTAGTTTCTTCTTTTGTAACAATTGCAGTTTCGTGTGATTGAGAACCTTCTATGATTTCCTTTTGTTCCCGCAATTCCTTTTGTTCCTGGAGCATTTTTGCTTTTCGCGTTCGTATTCCTGGAGGAGTGTGGAACATCAGATCTGGCTCGAAGACCACTTTGTAGGGGTTGAGGCTTCAGGAACTTGAAGGAACCGTGGAAATTAAAGTCGAAACTAGACACAACTGAATTTTATTACTAGGCAAAGATTTACAATAATGACCGTACGCACCGGATCAAGTATGGCGGCAGACTGCGGGCCAATGGTGTGACACGCACGTCACAGGTCCCGCTATTATATATTAAAACTTAAGTAGGTAGGTAGCACAGTCTTAATTAAAATAATTCTAAGTAACTACGAGCGCGTCGCTAACAAGATCTAACCACAAATAAGTTTCTGTTCATCTTGGAAACACTTGGCACAGCTAGTTTTACATATTCTGTGATGGGAGATTTTGACAATGTTGATGTCCATGTATGCTGCAATGTTCTGGGATATAATATACTCTTTACAATAACTTGAACTGCTTTATCCTGACTTTTTGGTTGATGCTCTACCATGACTCCTGTTGGCAAACCTAAAACAAAGATAAATATCTTTTATTGTTAATCTGTCAAAATCTCAGGAGCAAATAAATAATTATATTTGGTTCTGATATGTACTTACTAGGAGACAAAGTTGTATTTACTTCTCAATGTAGTCTCTTCGAGAGCTTGCTGTATTGTAGCCAATCTTTGCCTTTTGATAGCAGCAGGGATGTTAAAGTTGATAGCAAACTTCTTTTTCTATCACTTTGACATTGAAATTTTGTAGGGAGGCAGCCAGGTTTTAACATTACTTTATCAACAAAGCCCATTACATTATGATATCGCATGTAATTTTCTATATCATTCGGTAGCTGAAACAAATTATAGCGCTCGTAAATATAACCTCTAACATTACACAATCAATGTACTTATACTTTTACCTACTACAAATAAAGTCATTTGTACACTTCATTAAATTATTTCGTAGTAAGCATTGGACACTAACTGCAATATGATCTTCACAAAAGTAAATTGGTGAAGTTATAAAGACATACCGTCGCACTTTCTTCTTGCCAAGTCCAACCTTTTTTTTCTGCTTTTCGTGGCGCATCAATAAATAATTTATTTGGAGTAGCTTTGGATGTATTCTTACATTGAGGCACTTCACACCAACGATATGTTTTTCATTCCATATCAACAAATAACGAATGTAAACGACGAAACAACACTTCAACCAGACTCGGACCAGTTGCAGTTGTTTTGTTTACCCCCACATGACGTCACTCACTCTCAGATGACATAACGTGCCGTTTGCGCGGCATTTTTAAACAGTTATTATTAAAACATGATTTTGAGTACATAAAAAGCTTAATTTAAATAAAATGATATTTTTTATAGGAATAAGTATCCATAAAGATTAAATTAAAATACTTTTTGAAAATTTCTCCGATCCCCTATTATGCTGAGTCGTAGCCTTTTCACTGCCTTAGTAGAATTTAAGCTTAACTGATTCATGTAAGTAATTAGTTATAGTTTTACTATGTAGCAGTGAATAAATGTTCTTTCTTTCTTTCTTCTGATGTCACGCACAAAGCCAGACAGTTGTAATGGGACTGGGCGGGACACGTTTGCCGCATGCCAGACAAACTGTGGGCAAAAGATGCTACAAATGGATCCCACACGAAATGAAACGACAGTGTGGTCGATCCAGAGGAGGAGCGATGAACTCGACTCTTGACAAGAAAGATCGAGCCACTCAAACGTCAGATAACGGCTTCGAAACAGGGGAAGGGAGAACTTTGCCCAGCAGTGGGACAAAATAGGCTATAACAATAAAAAAAATGTTAAGAGGAATGTTTGGTAAAACAAAACTATATTTTATTTATTTATATTTTAGGAAGGTAGGGAGGCCTTTGCCCAGCAGTGGGATCAACCGGGCTGATAAAAAAAAAATATTTTGGCACAAACAGTCAAAAAGAAAAGAAACATTAATACTAAGATTTATAATTACAAATGTGATAGACAAATAGTGCCGAAACTTACCAGTAAATATTAATTACAAATATGTGTTGACGTGTTCACATACTTATACAGTATACAACATAAAACTATATAGGATAGGATATACTTAAAAACTTAATTTTAAGAGTTATACGTACATTATAGTTATAACATTAACACTCAACTCACAAAACTTGTCACGAGTGTAAAAAATGACCGTTTGAAAGTAGTGACCAGTGGCTGAAAAAAATGTGTTGTAACTTTTAGCATAGTATGGAATTGAGATGTCCAGATATTATATAGGACATCTTACCGGTTTTTGTTGACGCATTATTTTTCCGTTTGCTATTTTAATAGGCTAGCTAGTAGCTGACCAATATTTTTTAATCCCATAAAAAAGTTGAACAACAAAAACAAATAAAATTGGTTAAACATTAAGGAAGTTATGCATTTTCATTTTATTATTAGGTATATATTGCGCTCTTTGTGTATCAGAAAATGTAACGGTACTAATACTAACAGTAGGTACTTTCTATAAATTTAGGTTAAGTTTGCATTATAATAAACTGCCTTGTTAGTCTAGTGGTCCTAAGCGCGACTGCTAAGCTAGAGGTCCTGGGTACCATCAAATTTAGTTTTTCTATAAAATTCTTTGTAGCAGCTCGGAGTTTGGATATGTGCCCGGTAAATGGCATTAGGCTCGCCCCCTATTACATGGGACCTAAATATACCGGTGAACTGTGGGTGTAGGTACATTAAGTACACTTTTGCCTAACCCTTCGGGGAATATAGGCGTGATGGTATGTTTTGGCGGGACCTCAACATTCAACCGACGAAGGTTTCGCCCGCTTGACCCCTGTCACAGCCACGCAACACTATAAAAAATATAATGGACAACTGATGGAATTCATCCACTTGGAACAAGAGGCCGTCTTGTATTTCAGATTTAATTAAATTTGTAAGAGATCATTTGTTCTAAGAGAAACTTGTTTGGAAATCAAGGTAAAAGTGCTTAAATTAGAATCGATTTCTTTGCTTGAAGTATCGTAAATGTGTGTACAGTCGCCAAAACTATATAATTATACAAAACTGACAAATTTCTCCAAATGATTTTAAACCTTAATCTGTTAATGTTAATAAGTTTAAAATCGACTGATACTCGTATTATTTTTAATACACCAAACACCAGTTTGCCCTATTATAATTTTATGTCCTTATCCTCGCAAAATGTTTTCGAAAACATCCCGCAAAATTCAACGATGAATAAAATATTCGTCTGTGCGTCGGTGCCTGCATAAACAAAAGCGGAAAGATCAAGTGGAGCCCGACGTCAGCTGATATTCAAAGCTGTGAAATTATAGAAACAAAAAGCGGCTAAACCTGGTCATTTGTGTTGCGCGTGTTGTACTTGACCCTACTGTCACCATTGTTATAGAAGTTATACTGGATGAACGGAGATTGACGAAACAAGTATATATGGCGAGTACGACGGACGAGTTGGAAGGGGACGACCTCGGCGAACATACCGCAACCAAATTACGGATGTTCTTAAAAAAGGCCAGGTTCCGAACACCCTAAGCCGACGGTCATGCATGAAGAGATTAATGAATGTAGATGAAGCGAAATTAGTGTGCCAGGATCGTAGCAAATGGAAATCCATAGTCTTTGCCTACCCCCTGCAGGGGTGACAATATGTATGTACGTATGTTATACTAGTCTTATTAGCGTAAGTTTTCGATCCCTTTTAAAGAGAAGGGTTCGTCGTTCTGTGATGTGATGTGATGTGATGCTTAATTTAAGAGTTAAGTTATTAATATTATTATATTTCAAAAAGATCAGGTGCGTAGTACCCGCATCCGACGCGTGTGTATGACAAGATGTAATGAATGTGGACGAAGCAAAAGAAGTATTCAATAATGGCGTTCTGTAGTTTCTGCCTACCACTATAGAAAAAAGGCACTACACTCAGTATGTATATTTATGTATGGGCCCGTATGGTTTATTACAGCTCACTGCCCCTCATCTGTGGAGGCCTGTGTGAATATTATAGACCGATTATGCTGACTATGCTATGCTATTACGTTAGCTATATGGTTTTACTAGCTTTACAGCCATTGCTTCGCCCGCGTGTTTTCTCGACTTTTTTGTACTATAATATGTATGTATTATACATATAAAAATTCCTCTTGAATCACTCCATCTATTAAAAAAAACCGCATAAAAATCCATTGCGTAGTTTAAAAGATACAGCATACATAGGGACAGACAGACAGCGGGAAGAGACTTTGTTATATACTAAGTAGTGATTATAGATCTTATTCAACATTTTTTTTTCTAGAACGATAAATCTTCATGGATTTTCTACCTAGGGAGGCGGCAGGGTAAGTCGGACTAGTACGGTCAGCAACGAAAGTCGCTGAACATCGCCAAGTTTTGAAAACATCACAGCACCAATACTTTTTAATAGATTCACTTAGGTAAAAAGTAATGGTCCAGTATGTAGAAACTCGTAGGTACCACGTACTTACCACCTCTCGGGTTAGTAAGTTCTGGATAATAAATATGTTGAAGCGTTTTAAAGATTTCATCGTGTTCAGCTACTTTCATTGCTGACTGTACCGACCAAATACCGTACGCGTCTTACCTAGGCGTTGTAATCATGGCCATGGGGGTTTATCACATTCGCCATCAGCATAACAGGCTAGATCTTAGACCTCCGAACGAGTAACGTAAGACAGAACGAGGATCAAGCAATAAATTTTAGACATTAATGACAATTATTTTACTTATACTCGTATTGTTCTCCGATGCTTGTGTGTCGCCTGTTTCAAATATAAATTGACTATCTTTCCGCCCAAGGCTTCGCCCGCGTGGTTTCTCGGGTTTTCTGCATTTAAAAGTAATATTTTCAACATTGCAACATTTTTCATTTGTGCTCCGCTCCCTTTGGTCTTAGCCTGTTGCCTTCCTCGATAAATGGGCTATCTAACACTATCTACTATTACTATCTTTTCAAATCATACCAGTAGCTCCTGAGATAGCGCGTTCAAGCAAAAAAACAAATAAACAAACTCTTCAACTTCATAATATTTGTATAGATTGTATATAGATAAAATAAAATTATTCAATGTCGCTGAAATACGCATAATGAAATACGTATGGTACCTCATGAACAACTGAAAATACAGCTTCGAAAGTAAAGTAATTAATTATATTTTGTTCCCACAAACACATTGACTAATAATAACGTCAATCAGAACTTTTCTTGTTTGGTAGAGTTGCACCGTGAAAGTTGTGAGCGACCGCACGAACGAACAGCCTACGTGCTGACGTCATTTGTGTTTACTTTATACAGATATAAAATACTTTACTTATTTAGATTTAGGAAGAAGCGCATCTCGCACGAAGCGTTTTGCGTCTACATTTATAGTGCCTACTGGGGGCCTAGACAATGTTACATTTCGATATCAAAAACGAAGTTAGATTAATCTGAAATGTATGGAATTGGCATAATCTTTCGATATGTCTCGTGATAAAATTAATAATATGTCAAATCCATACATTTCGGATCTAACTTCGTCATCGATAATGAAGATGTGACATTGTCTAGGGGCCCTGCTCTATTGTAGAACTCGCTACAGGATTCTTTGTTCCCTGAGACCTAAAATTTGGGTGTCTTCAGGACGAGAGTGAATAGGTATCTTCTAGGCAAGCGGGCTCCATCGTAGACCACTTCGATGCTTAACATCAGGCAAGTTGTGGTCAAGCGTAAGCCTTTCTGTGATAAAAAAGGAAGATGTTCAGATAAGTGGAGGGAATCTATACTAATATAAAAAGGTTTGCTTTTTGAACGCGCTCATTTCTCTTTGTATACCCACATTCATGAGAACGTTGTAAGGCTATCTATCATCATGCTACAATCGTTAGAAGCGGGGCAAAGTTAAAAAAAAGTAATAAATTAAAACCATTGACACTAAAAGACAAAACTATCTGATTATTAATTCGTTTACTTTGAAATTAGTAGAATTAGGTATACTTTATGCTTTTTAAACTTATATTTCTTAACTACTTACATATCAACCCCCACAAAAAGACAGGTTTGTAGTGTGTATCTGTGCAACCGCTCTCAATTAAAACACCTCTAAAACACAAAAACAATAAAATCACTACATCCGTTCAGTTTCTATGATGCCACAGACAGACAAAAAGATTCACACGAAACATTACACCCCTCTTTCTCGTCAGGGGTTAGAAAATACCTGGTTTAGCTGGTAGAAAAGAGAAAAGACCGCTTCATTAGTCTGGTGGGCCTTAACTCAACTAGTACGCTAGAGGGCCTGGAATCAATCCCCAGTTCGAGCAAAGTATTATTAGATTTTTCTATCATATTCTCAGTAGCAGCTCGGAGTTTGTGCCCGGTTAATGGCAATAGGCTCCGCCGCCTATTACGTGGGACCTAAACATACCAGCAAAATGTGGGTGTACATTAGTAGGTACACCTCTATACCTAACTCTTCGGGGAATACAGGCGTGATGGTATGTTATGAAAAGACAAAAGAACGCGTTGCTCATATTCTCAGCTTTTCGCAATCTATATTTGGCTTTCCCAATATTTCAAAGGACTCGTTTGGTACTAATCAAGCGGATGTGTACCACAAAGCCGGTGGCGGTACCATCCCATCGAACAAGCCTCTATCCAGCTTGTGCTTTAATAGCACGGATTGGATAGGGAGAGCCCAGCAAATTGGCAATCCCGTGTATTGTCACTCTCGTGGTACAGCGGTGGAGAGCGGCGGTTTTGTTTAGAACTTCTTTCAAGGCGGTATATGATTCTGTTCTGTTATTCATCATTTTAACAATTTGCGAAAGACCAACAAAAATTCGAATATGGCCCAAGGCCAAACGTTAAGCCTTAAACAATATACAATATGGTAGTTGAACTTTTACCCTTATTCAATGTACAATTGGCTAGTTGACTGGTATTTGATTTATTAAAAATAACAGTCCTATTAACAAAAATCGTATACTGAAAAAATAAATGAAATCGACGGTCAACGTTCCGAAATAAAAGGTCTTAATGTATTTGGAGGGGATTCTATACATCCTTTTTCCATAAAACGAGTGTCAGTATAGAATTTGTTTAGCGAACGGACGGTGTGACGTCACATCGTGCTATAATGCGCTCTATGTCAAGCGTAAAATTAAAGTTCCTGCCTTATTTTTGAACTCATTTTAATTCTGTTTTGGTTGATCGGTTCTATTTACTTAAGTTTAACTTTTTTACGGGACCATAGAAAATATTAGTCAACTTGCCTATTCTAATAATATTATTTAGAACAAGTGTCAGGGGATAATGAACTATGTGACAGATGTTAATGGGATGTTAATTATTGACATGTGTGCACTCCATACTCCAACAAGTATTAATCATACATCTTCATTAATCATGGTACTATTAACAATCAACATGTGTTTTCTCACGTACTATTTTCATACATACACACTTATCATCACGCCTATATTTCCCGAAGGGTTAGGCAGAGGTGTTCCAACTATATTCACCCACACTTCAACGGTATGTTTAGGTCCCTTATCATAGAGGGCGAGCCTGTTGGCATTAATCCAGACTCGGAGCTACCACTGAGAATTTCATAGAAAAACTCAAAAAACACTGCTCGACCTGGGAATCGAACCCAGGACCTCTGGCAGTCGCGGTTGGGGCCACTAAACTAATGAGGCAGTTACTGTTTTCAAAGATTTTATAGCTAATATGATTTATACCCAATTACATTACTCTAAGTCAAATTAAGAAATCAAATTCCCCATCAAAGTTTCGTTAGATCATGGAATCCATTCCTTCTTTTAATTAAGCCTTTTAACATAGGTTGTACCGTTGTTATTTATGAGTTTTTTAAACACATTACCTAACTTTCAATACGGAGCGTGAGCCACGCACCCACACACACACACACAACAACAACACACACACACACACACCCATACATACTACATACTCACTAATACACAATGTGAATGAATTTTGCACACAACAGTTTGTTCTAATACCGGCGCGGTTGTGTGAAACAAAGTAACGAACAAGTGAAGTTTACAATTGTGTTCCCTACCACGTACGGGGGCAATTTGGCAAGTGATTGTCGCTTAGAGAGAATTTATCTGTTAGATAGTTTAACTTTAGTTAAAGGTTGCTGTTGATACGTTTGAAAGGTCGATAACAAGGTTGAGTTGAGTCAAGAACAATAAATTTTTGAGAAATATTATTTAAGCTTATTGTGGTAAAACTGCAGTATTAGTCTTGTGGTCTTAAGCGTGAATGCTACTCGAGATTTTAGGTTCGATGAAAGTTTTAGTGGAGTTCGTATTTGTGTCCGCTTAAGGGCAATAAGCTCACTCCATATAACATGAGACCTAAACATACCGGCGAACTGTGGGTTTACATAAATACACCTATGCGTATCCCTTCGGGTAATCAGGAGTAATGAGATGTTATGTTAAGTTGTAAAAGCAGACAGCGTTCAGATTAAATACACACGGTCATAATACGAAGAGGTTTTAGAAACATGTTTCAGATATAAATTATATTTTCCGGACCACCTAAATATTATATAACCTTAAAGTTAGATGGTACATGAATACACTCAATTATACTCACAAAATCATAACTTTTAAAGTAACAGTAATAATCTTTTTCCTCAAATAAAAGAAGAAAAAGTCTTCGTAATACTCAAGTTCTTTGTATCACGTTGCCACGATAAATAACAAAAACTTAATCGTACCATGTTCGAAACGTTTCTTACAAAACAAAGTATTTTGTCCAACTTACATTTTATTTGGAGTTCTTCGACCTTTCCTTAAATTATAGGTCTAAGTGTGTGACCTAAATAAATTGGCCTTGGCTATAAATATAGACTCGCCAACAGCCAATTTAAAGCTTATATAGTTTGTCTCCGATTGAAATTCATGATTCAATCATACAAATGCGCACAACCAATATTTGTGGCCAATTGTGGCCAAGTAACAGCCTAATTAGTCTAGTGGTCCTCAGCCCGACTGCTACGCTAGAGCTTTTGGGTTCAAAAGCGGCGGTAGCCTAATGGCTAGGACGTCGGACTTGCGATCATGCGGTTGCCGGTTCGAAATTCACCCATTGCACTACCGACGTGGACTCACTCGTAATACAAGCATTTAGCTTAGTACAAGGGGTTAACAAGATTACTAGTAATGTGCAGCCCACATTGCTAGTAACCTTTAAAAAATATATATTCCCAGGAGCAAAATGTCATAAGGTTTTTTTATGAAATTCTCAATAGCAGCTTGGAGTTTTGATTTATGCCTAATGGCAATAGGCCCGCCCCCTAATACGTGGGACCTAAACATACGGCGACCTCTAGCGTAGTAGTCGCGCTTAGGACCACTAGACTAATGAGGCAGTCAAAAAGAAAGAAATAAAGAAAGAATTTTATTTTATACATAATAAATAACACAAAAAAAAATACATAAAATGTACGTAATATCAGAACAAAAATAAATTAAACTTATCCCGAACTTATAAAGAAAAAACGGCTTCACAAGGTCAAAATATGGTGCCTATCTCAGCTGGTGCTGCAACAGGGTAATAAAATTGGTGGTAGGGGTGGTATTCTACTAGATAGTATTCAAAATACTAATTTATAGCTAGATAAGTTAAATCACAATAGTGACGCAGTAATGACATTTTATGGGAGCGTTATTGTCTTTGGATAGAACAACACAGCCCTATAAATCTTACTGTCCTATTAATCTTGATGCCAATGAACGTCATTATATTTACCCATCAATAAGCAGTTAGTGGTCTACTAACGATATATGTTACACACATACATAACATACCATCACGCCTGTATTCTCCGAAGGGTTAGGCAGAGGTGTACTTAAAGTTGTTTAGGTCCCATGTAATAGGGGGCGAGCCTATTGCCATACACCGGGCACAAATCACGACTCCGAGCTGCTACTGAGAATTTCATAGAAAAACCCAATAACACTTTGCTCGACCTGGGGATCGAACCCAAGACCTCTAACTTACTAACTCTAAGACTAACGAGGCAGTCATATATGTTACATCACTAATAATAAAATAAAATAAAATAAAAAATATATTTGCGTCACGATAGCCACTGTATCCCAATCCAGCCATTTAGTAACACAAGATACCATCACGCCTAAATTCCCCAAAGCGCTAGACAGAAGTATACCGAATACGAACCCCTACAATTTGCCGGCAGGTTCTCATATAATGGTAGGCGAACCTTTTTCCGTTGACTTGCCAAAAATCCAAATATAAAGCTGCTACAGGAAATTTCATAGCTCTTTCATGTTCGACCTAAATCGAACCCAGGATCTCTAGCGTAGCAGTCGTGCTTTCGATCACTTAACCTATGAAGCAGTTATGAGTGCAATATCGATTTGTTAAAAAATACGCGAAAGGTAAAAGTTTTAGATGTATTTAAGTCTAGCAGCATACAAGTGACACACCAGGTCATTCCCACGGTCAATATTTGATTTGGCTTCAAACCGCGCGTTTTCCACTCCGATGTTTTTCAATAGCGTTACGTCACGGCTCGGTGGGCTCCCAGCCTATTTCAGCTGCAGTTAATGCGGGACGGATTTTAGCTTCGCATATGAATAGCTAAAGTACTGCGTAAATAGTGCTTGTTGGATTGAGCGACTCATCTTTTAAATAATTCATTGTGGCATTAATATGATATTTACCGAATGAAAAAGTTTTAGAAAAGTGCTTTTAATAAACCTTTGAATTAATCAAATACTTTTTGTTTAAGTAAATATGAAATGAATGCAAAAGTAATAAGGTTTCTTCTCAGAAGTGTATTTTAATCTGTAGTTAGACTGTTGAATATTAATTTTGATAAGAAATTTAATTAATTTAGGCTCCTTCACTCGAAGATAAACATAACATTAAGCCTATCATAGTTCATAATAACCCATTAATTAAAATAAAAGCCAAACCACAACGTAAAAAGCCATTTGGCCAACCAAATTGAACCTTTTTGGCAGTCATATGTACATATTATATATAATGTATCTAAGTTTGTGCACTGATAAGGTAAAGAAAGCGTGTATAGTCTGCCTGAAAGATAAAATTTAAAAAAAGACACTTACACATTTCCTTATTTTTTAAACACACACACACAATCTCTGTGTTGAGGGAGCTACATAGGGGAGAGGGACATATAATTAACGGACACTAATTACACTCAGACTCGAAATAAATATCCGTGGAACAAATATATACAAATACTTCCTCGGGTGGGAATTGACCCCACAACATACGGCGCAACAGCAGTGACATGGCAAGCGCCTTAACTGCTATGCTTTATTGAGCAATCAAAATTATCGTTGATTAAAATTTTCTCAGAATTAGAATTGATACTAAGCGTGAAGACTAGCAAATATACAAATTTCTCAAGAGTATTAAACAAGATTTCAGAACAATGAACTAAGATGAAGAGCTTAGACTAGAAGATAGATTATGTACACCAAACGCGATGGAGAGCTTACGCGTCGTGACTGAGATGCAAAGAGTATTAGCGTCTAGTTTAGATCTTATCTCAGCCTGAATACAATATCTTATAAATAACAAATATTTTTTGTGTAAATAGATCTTATAAAGATTCTACTTTACAAGTAAATTTTTTGGTATAACCATTTGGATCGGAAAGAGAAGGATAATTGGGATTAATTATTGCCTTTCAAGAGCGAAAAAAGATAAACGATCGCCATGGCATGTAAGAGCAGATAACATTCGTTCAAGAGCATGACGACCGTGAGTATCAGGGTAAAAAAATGGCACGTAGATTAAGAAAAAATCACCATCCCTGACCTACATGATACCTTGTCATATTGTAATTAAAATAAAAAATATATAAATCAATTTTATTATCGCCATCAATGTCATACGATAAAATGTGTATAATATTACTTAATATGTCAAATGGTCATATTAAAATCATCGCATAAAACGGCAAATAAATTTATAACAATGTCACGTAAACAATAAAAATAATGGTAAAGTCCATGTGAAATTAACCTTATCAAGTAACTAAAGAACTTCAAGGAAACAAGAGACTGTCAAGTATTTTTAACTAAAAATATTCCTCTAATTTTTAATTAGCTTGTTTTTAGTTAATGTGAATTTATCGGGAAAAAAATCGTTAATAGTTAAATACATTTCGAACATACCTGAAGCCATTTGACCCTGGTGATATTCTCCTCGGTGACAGTGAGAGCTCTCCTCTCACCCAGCTTGTAGGACTCGTCATAGTACATGTACTCAGTGAACGTCAAACCACTAGTGGTGTACTGCTGAGTGAAATATATCGATATGGTCCCATTCACTATGTCATGTTCTATTATCCATTTACACTTTATCGGGACAGGGAAAGGGTTGGGGAAGTTGGGGGTGGTGATCGTGCCCACAGGGCCCTTCAAGTGTCCGCCGCAGGGTTGTGGTCCCTGGTGCTCCCTGTCGCGCTCCTGTGCGTACACGTGGTCTGCTGCGATGGTGATCAGCGTGACACTGAGCAGACGATGTATGGTTAGCCTGAAACAAACAAGAAGGACGGTAGGTCATTAAAACCTCTTTGTAATAAAAATACAAACACATTTTTTTAAATTTAGCTTTAGGTACTCTACATTTATTTTATTGTTGTTGGAGGTTTTGTTTGAGTTCTCATTGCGAATATTTACTTTTGTTTTTGATTGTACATACATACAAATTACAGTCGAGCAAGTTTTGAACCATGTTTGGTAAAAGTACTTTGACGATTTATGCTAGAGGGAAAAGCATAATTTTATTTTCAACAATATAAAGACGGTTGTTTCAAAATGAACGTTCTTTAATTCTAAAAACACGCTCTGTATAAAATTATCTCTCCGACATAAGTTTATTATTATGGAACCTTTTGTTGAATAAAATTTTATTATTAATTTTCTAGAAGAAGTTGGACGATGAGACAAGGTAAAATAAAATAATTTGTCCCTTTCGATAATTTATATGTACTTCGTGATTTGTCTTTTTACAATAAAAGTGTTTGAATGATGATTAAACTAATTAAGTAACCTTCAAATATCAAAATAAATATACGCTGCTTCATATACATTTACATAGGATAAAAAATGCATTTTCATTTAAAAATCTTTTAGTTTTACAGAATTAATCTCATAGTGAAAACTATTTATAATTATGTAAACTTTCATCCCCTGATTGAAGTAAACCATAAGGTAATTTAATGTTAAGTAAACTAAAAATCACTAAGTAATGTTTATAATCTAATGGATATTAATATCTCGCGTCACAATGTTGATTCGAACTCCTCTGAAACAGCTTGACCGATTTTTATCAATTTGTCTGAGAATACGTTGTAAATAGGCTATTTTTTATACCCCTACCCTCACTCCCCTTTTTTTTATTAGCATTTTTGTATGGCAGAACCATGTTTGCCGGGTCGGCTAGTTACTAATGAAATTATTACTATACATACCTAAATGAAAAATCAATCGACCAAATCAAAGTCTTAAGTAAAAGATATAATAACATTGGAAAATACCTCCGCATTCCCATTTATAAAGTATCTACAAAGTTTTTAAGTGAGCTGCGCCTCACAACGTTCAAGATCGCAAAGAGCAATTTTTGTATCAAATTAATTTGGCTTCGTGACGAAGTTCAGAGGTCCACGGAGCAATATTAGATTGCGTAAAGACGTTACCCGCCAAGTTTTATGTGAGTTTTTCTTCACCTTCATAACTTTATTATTTCTTGGACAAAATTGTGTTAAGGCTCACGCTAAAAAGATTACCCTTTTGAGAGATCGCTCTTTAGGTTTTTTGTAAGATTTTTAGAAGTTTCATTATCAACTCATTTTCTTTCTCACTTCTGGACACTCAGATGTCACAGGTCTTCTCTCAGAATGCGAGGAGTTAGGCTATAGCCCTACACACTAGCCTAATGTGGGTTGGCAGAATTCATAGTCCGTCGAAAAAATCTCTCAGCCATGCAGTTTTCCTCACGATGTTTTCCTTCACCGTTTTAAGCGAGTTATAATCAATTATTAATACGCACACGATTATGAAAAGTCAGAGGTGCTTGCCTTGGATTCAAATTTGAGACTTGGCAATTTAATCAATTCAACGAAGAAACAATAAAACGAAGCTAATACCAACGTATGTATTAGAAACCAATTAACCAATAAATAAGAAGTTAAGTTTAAAAAGGGAAACAAGTATGTCGTAATTTATTTATTTTTCGCGAAGTTCACCATCAATCATGAATTTTCTTTATCATAATTTTATTTTAATGAAGAGTTATGACGCAGAAGTAGGTATACTTCTTAAAAAATATTAAAGCTGCATACATTAACTTTTATTTTAAACTTCCATAAACCATGAGAATAAAAACGCACTTAGCTGCAGCGACAATCCGGTGGCCTATATCTGAACAATACAGATAATGTGAGCAGAATACGTGTATGTGGGAGAGATCCCGCGGAACACGTGCGTGATGTATTGCACTGACTATGCGGTGAACGAGAAATATTTTCAACTAGCGAGACAGCTCGAGAATTTGGTTCGATACTGGTATCGACTGAGTCGTGTTCCGATGTACGCTAATAGGAAATCGGAGTTACGTCACTATTGCTCTTTGTCATAGTAAAATGGCTGAGACAGTTTCCTTTATGGTTACCAGATTCGTATAATGCTCGGGTGAGGTTTCTAGCTAAGTAAGGTAACGCTAAGCTATGCTCGCTGCGATCAGTGTGTGGACGGCTGACCATTTCGAGCATCGATACCCCTCCGTGCGTCAGAGAGCACCTAAAACCGTCAGTCGCGGTAACTTATGACAATCGTCAGTGGTAGTCAGAAGACAACTAATCTGTCCTTAGAATATCGATATTTCCCAGTATTCAGGGTCTGAGGACAGATGACGTGTAAAATACTAATATTCAGCCGCATCTGGAAAGACTGCAAGCCAACCCCTCAGATCAAATAAAGAGTTAAGATGGAACTTTGCGAACAAAGAAGTGAGGCCGGTTAAAACTACGCCTTGCCGTTTACAAACACAATTACACGCACACACGTATACCGAAACTAAGCCTTATCTTGTCAGTCGAGCAGAGTCGAGCTATCACTACACGTCTATCAAAACTTCATTAACGTATCACGTGCGTGTGTAATTGTGTTCGTACACGGCAAAGCGTAGTTTTAACCGGCTTCACTTCTTTGTTCGCAAAGTTCCATCTTAACTTTTTATTTGATCTGAGGCCGACCCTAATATAGTTGAGAAAAGGATAGGAGGATGATTTTAGTAGTAGTAGTGTCTTGCTGGCAATTCCTCCCTCAGTCCCCTTCCTTTTCCTTTACAGGGTTGGCAACACGCGAGCGGTTCCCCCGGTGTTGCAAGCGTCCATAGGCTACGGTTAACGCTTACTATAACCTAATCGTATACATTTAATCGTATAAAACAAAATTCATATATAATTTGTCACCGTAATAAAAATTAATCCTAATACTGTATTGCGTTTTTTGTGACACGTTTTATACTGCCCTTTGAATGAAACAAAAGTAACAAAACTTCGTAGAATGTGTTCTACTTATATAAACGTAACCTTTAAAACAAAACGAAATATACTTTAATTTATAGTTTAAGAAAATAATACAAGGAACTTTATTTGTGTTTCAGATCTCACGTTTTTAACAGTTAAGTCCTATTTCTTAACAGTTAATTTGGATAGACGTAGTTTGTTACTAAAACTTGAGTTTGTCTCAGCGACGCCGACGTTGCCGAATAAACTCAAACTTCGCAAGTAAATGGTTCAGACAATCTGGTTAAGTACTATCCGCAGTTTAAAAAGTTTTAGGAATAAACGGCTAGCTACACGATTTAAATTTCAGTGGCTCTTTTGTGAGTTCTGTATACTTTATATTTTAGAGTTTACACATGGTACATTTATTTTGAAGCTTTTATCTAAGTTTTCGTTAAAAAAAAATAAAAAAATACAAATACCTATATAGATAGATAGAATATTCTTTATTGCACACCAAAAACTATTGTTAAGTACAAGTTATAAAACATAAAATGGCACAATGGCAAATATATAATAAGTTAGAGAGATAGATAAGTTATTAATTACCTAATTTTAAGTTTCTTACATGCAAACTGTTTTTCTCCACACTGCCTATTTTATTTTATTTTATGTTTGTTTTTGCAAGAAATAAAAGGCTTTTTTATTTTTATTTTTTATTTATTTATCTAAGTTTTCGTTACAAATACGTTGCAGAATTCAATGTGAGTGTTGTCTTAAGTAATTGGTAGGTACCGGGATAGATTTTATTATGATTGTATCTCATTTTCTTGTTGTCTATAAAAATTTTACTTATTTTTGGAAAGCCAAGGCGCTATCTAAATAATAATAATAATATTAATTTATGGCGCTAAAGGATTAGAGGATTTTACTTTGGATAGAAAATTGTTTGAATTATTTAAGTTGTAACTTCATAATTGTTTCCTCAACGGCACACTTAGGTAAAACAAATTAGGTAATCTACTTTAATTTTGTTACTAAGTATAAATGTTTAAATGTAAGATTCTTAATAAATATTGACATATGTCATGAACTTCACTTTTATGTAATTAATTGACTATAATAAGAAGACAATAAATATTTAATTTGTGACTTTATTCCATAAAATAGTCAGAAAAGTTCAAATGAATAAAAAGTTCATTTGAATTTCGGAAATTCGTCATACTAATTAATACAGGTTTCAAGCGTAGCTCGTGCAAATTATACGTTTTATTTAAATTCCATGAGTAACGTCACAAACCACATTCGTTACGTTTGGTTGTAGAGTGTTCTCGTTAACGTAACCGAAGTATCAATGCCCGATTTATAAAATAAAATGTGTTTTGCTAAAGGAAAAAATGTTGTTGTTTGTTTTATTTTGTTTTTATGGCATAATATTTTTTTGTAGTATTTTGCATTTCTGAATACAATCCTATAAATCCAATTATCGGGTTTCCTCTCAGAATGAGAGGGTTTAGGGTGTAGTCCGCCACGCTAGCCTACTGCGGTTGGTAGACTTCACACGCCGTCAAGAAAATCCCTCAGTGAAATGCGACCTAGAGTACCTACTCGAGTAGAACTGGTTATCAGACTTTTCAAGATTCTTACTACCGCTAATCATAGTCAGATGTTCGTATGACAACCGGGATCGACGTCTAACATTCTTTCGCAGGCACGGAGGTATCTTGAAGTATAAAAAATCGTCACTCATCCATTAACTGACCGCTTCAAGCCCATCTTAACCTTGCAAATCGATTGATGAGCGTAGTTAATACGACGGGCCCCTCAATTATTACGTAACTGCTATTTATTACTGCCAATCAGCAGAAAGTGTCAGACCTTGAGCTTATTCCAGATGTCTGTCTCTGTGTGAAGCCCTTCACGAAATTGGCTTCTGTACAACTTACGTTAGTAATATCCATATTTAACGTTTGTCGATACTTTTGAGCCCCGCGAAACCGTTCTTTCGAATTTTCTTTCGTCACGTAAAAACTAAATCTCCCAACCTTTTCCCAATTATAATTATTGCGGTCACCTTTAAGCCTAACCAGGTGCAGCTGCATATCAGTACTTTAAACGAAGCGTCACCATCAGAACTACGGAACCCAATTTCTTGGGAAACTCTGATATTCAAAGGATAGACTGCTTTTTTTTGCTTCTGAATACCACTAACGATTGTAATAGGTGTTCGTATGACAGCCGGTACCGACGGCTTTACATGCTCTCTGAAGCACGGAGGAGTCTCGATGTGCTAAAAATCCAAACCCATCCACAGACTGTCAAGAAAATCTCTCAGTCAAGCATGCAGGTTTCCTCACATTGCTTTCCTTAACCGTTTATTTCATCATATTGTAGACACAATGCAAAATCTATTGTTTTGTCCTCGTAAGTCCACTACGTGCGTCAGTGAATTAAGGGCATCATAATTAAGTATTAATACGCACATGACTCTCGAAAAGTCAGAGATGCGTACCTTAAATTCGAGATCGAGACTTTTGACTTTCAACAGTCCAATGGTTTTTCCTATACCACTAAGGTACCAAACAAGCATATGGCCCGCCTGATTGTAAGCAGTTACCGTTGACTATGGACATTTGCAGCACCAGGGATATCGCGTGTTGCCGACCCTGTAAAGGAAAAGGGAGGGGAAGCAGAAAATGAGAAGAGAATGAGAAGGAAGGCGACTGAGAGAGGAATTGGATCTCCGGCGCTCACACGACACTCACCGTACGAAACGCAACAGTATGCATACTGCTATTACACGTCGTTATTTTGTGGGAGGGTAGTACTTTCCCGGTCACGGATACTACTACTACTAAAGACAGTCACATTCTCTTGTTGACACATAACTATGTCCTTCTTTCTGCTGATACTCTTTTAGCACGAAGTCGAGGCGTGATAGAAACTCAACGGGTACAAGTACTTACGTAATGTAAATTTATCGTTACGACGAGATTGCTGCGGTGAAGCTCGGACCGAAGCCGACGGAATAAATTATGCATTGAGCGCTAAGTGCCGCTGCCTCGCAAAGGAACTTGTAAACGTTATTTTGTGCCACCGTACTGCTGAATGAACTGCCACCTAGTGCAGTTATAGCGAACCAATAGCTGAGGGCCTAGTCAATGTCACATCGTTATTATCAATAACGAATTTAGATATCAAAAATGTATGGAATTGGCATAATCTTTCGATATGTCACGTGATGAAATTATGTCAAATCCATACATTTCGGATATCTAACTTCGTCATCGATAATGAAGATGTGACATTGTCTAGGGGCCCTGGCGTGTCATTTATGGCACGTGACCAGTTACTTCGTTACAAAACACGGTAATTTCAGGGAGGTAAATACTCGTGATTGTAAACCATTTTCACCATGAGATCAATCTGTAAATATAGAAAAAAATTAACTGCAAAGATATGAATTTACAAGAAAAATATGATCTCATTGGTCGCTTTTAGCCACCAAATTACCGAGACCGACGTGGTCTCTTTTTTAATATTACATACATACCATCACGCGTGTATTCACCGAAGGGGTAGGCAGAGGTGTATTGAATGTACACCCACAGTTCACCGGTATATTTAGGTCCCATGTAATAAAAGAGTAAAAACATCCGTTTCATAAATTTACATCGCGTAAGTAATACATTTTTGGATATACTCAATCTATACGATAATACGAAACATTATCTGCTTTCAACCCAAATTTATAAATAAGGGTTTCTAGTATAAACATAGAAAAACCAAATGAACTTTTTTTTGCCATAACATACCATCACGCACATTGGGCAGAGGGATACTAATGTACTTTTTCTCGACCTTAGAAAAGAAACCAGGCCTTCTCGCCGAAGCCTTCAAACACTATTATTAAACTATGTCACGGTACACAAATAGGATAGGTACAATTAGTGAAGAAAACTTCGTCTGCGAGCAGAATTCGATCCTGCGCCTTCTGGTTAAATACACCACTACCACGACCACTAAGTCACCACGAGTCCCACCTGCCAAGTCGAAATTTGCCCTCACATTTTGAATTTACGTCATTAAGGTGACGTCACATGATGTTTTTCCTTCACTAAAACTTTAGAATCTTAACATGGAAAATGCACAAAAAAAACACAAAAAGATGTCTACGCAACTTTGAAAATCTGAACAAAATGTCCAACACACATAATGACGTTAGTAAAGTGTCGAGCAATAACAGTAGGAGCACGCAATAGTGACAACTGACATCTCATGTCATTACCGTATCTACCCGCAGTCAGCCATCGTGATAGCCCCGAATATGGTCCCCAGTGGAATTTAGACACAGTTTAACGACACCTCAAAATAGAAATCCAGCTCTATCTTCGTAAGAAAAGAGTTGAAATTCCAGTGTGCGGCAAAATACTCATAACAGGATGATGCGACGGATCCGTGATGTTCGCTTTTTGAATGTTTCTAGGCAATTCAAATGCTCGCGAACGAAGATGTATTTTGGGTTTGGTTTTATATAAAAATCGATTTTTATAGGCTTGGTTCAATGGACTGCCTCGTTAGTCTAGTGTAGCGTCTGCTCTGTTACAGGTTCAGGGTTCGATTCCCAGGTCGAGCAAAATGTTATTGCAGCTCAGAGTCTGGATTTGTGCAAGTTAATGGCAATCGGCACGCTCCCTATTACATGGGTCCTAAGCACACCGGTGAAGTGTGGGTGTTCATTAAATACACCTCTTCAGATATCAGAGGCGTGATAGTATTTTATATGGTTCAGGGTTCAGCTGGTATATTGTAGGCTTTTAGGTAAGTAAGTATTGAAATCTATTTTTTTTCTTGCCATAACATAAATTTAAATTCTTAACGTTTATAAAGAACCCTTAATCAGTACTTAACCTTTAAATGGTTCATATGACGTAGGTTGACAACCCCAGCACTCTGCTGACCTCGTATGTGATTACTCACACTTATAATCTCGAAAGAACCACATTACGTTATCATTATTAACGTAGCAGTATTTTCCCGGTTTTAAAACGTAATATTAGGTTGACTGCCTCATTAGTCTAGTGGTCCTAAGCGCGACTGCTACGCTAGAGGTCCTGGGTTCGATCCCCAGGACGAGCAAAGTGTTACTGAGTTTTTCTATGGATTTCCCAGTAGCAGCTCGGAGTCTGGATTTGTGCCCGGTTAATGGCAATAGGCTCGCCCCCTATTACATGGGACCTAAACATACCGGCGAAATGTGGGTGTACATTAGTACACCTCTGCCTAACCCTTCGGGGAATACAGGCGTGATGGTATGTTATGTTATATTAGGTTTACGAAGGTAACTTAGGTACGGACGGGAAATACTAGTACCTATTACTTACTATTATACAAGACTGCCTCATTAGTCTAGTGGTCCCAAGCGCGACTGCTACGCTAGAGTGTCTTGGGTTCGATTCCCAGGCCGAGCAACATTTTATTAAGTTTTTCTACTAAATTCTCAGTAGCACCTCGAAGTTTGAAATTGTGCTCGGTTAATGACAATAGGCTCCCTATTACATGGGACCTAAACATACCGGCGAACTGTGGGTGTACATTAAGTAGAAACACTTCTGCCTTATCCTTCAGAGAATACAGACGTGATGGTATAGACATTGTATAGAGGCGATACTTTGTTTAACGCGGCACCTTCATTTCCCTCAGCGTTTATAATGTACAATAAAGTTCAACAGTGCTATATTGTTTTCATTTTCTTTAACTTTCTCAAAGACAAGTCCTTTGCAAAAGTTTCTTTGTAATAAAGCCGTGAAAACAGCACAGCTAAACGTTGCTACTGGAGCCTGTTTGTATACTCACTCAATTAGTCAGCACGGCACTGCACTGCAGGAAAATAATTCCAGCTTTTCTTGCCATTCTCTCTAAAATCTTTTTAGAATTTACGGCCAGGTGCCGCTGGAAAATGTACTACAAAGCTATTCCGATAAAGTTTGGAATTCGCTAAACTTTTAATTGGAGATTTTCAATAGTGTTTTGTGCCAGTTAGGCTAATTGTGCCTTGGGACACGTAATACAACGAGTTTCTTTACCGATAAAAGGTTTGTTTTTATTATTTTCTTCTACATCAAAAAGGATAGCTTTTCCTTTTGTACATGAGTAATTCTTTCCTGCGACGAACTTATCTAACTCCGTGATCGTAATAAAAACTGATGTCGTTTTTTTGACTGATTGACTGACAAACAATTTTGACTGATGCCAGTTATAATAACGTCAGTTGTTCTCAGCGTTTCCATTATCCGCTTATAATATAAGTTTAATACTTGAGTGATAGATTTCCGCCCGCGGCTTCTCCCGTGTGGACTATTAGTTTTTTGTCATTTTACGGGATAATATATAGCCTATGTCACTCAGGAATAATATCGCTTTCTATTGACATCCCCGCTGAATGAATTCAAATTAATTTAAACGCAAAGTAAGTAAGTACTGTGTTTCTAGATATAATATACAATGAACGACTGTTTGTTATTCTAACTAAGTAAAACTAAAAAAATGTTTGAATCCTTTTTGGATAATTTATTTTACTAGCAACACTAAACGCGACGTTGGCTGTCATCAGATAAGCTTGTCGCATTATACAGGGGAATGTCTGTAGAGTTGTCATTCTGAAACCAGAGACAACTGAGCTCGCGGAAACGTAAAATATGTCATAAACTGGGAAAATGCCAGATTTAAGGTACCTACTGATATTTCCGACGAATTCTCTAGTAATATTATTTACGTGTATATATAGTATCTTACGTATTTCTTCGCCTTTTTATCACACCTCAAAAAAACGACAATCAGTTTATATCAATCCATTGTTGGATATATGTACAGTGGGTTATAGCTGTTACCCGACCCACCCTAGGTGGGACGGCGGGGTCTTGGTGGGTCAGGTAACAGCTATAATCCAATCCAAATACAATTTGTTCGAAATAACTAGTGGTACTAAATAAGTGTTTTTTTTTCCTATGGAAATAGTGAATTCTGTCAAAAAATGACAATTTAACCTACATCTTCGACGGGAACGAATTTTAAGCATCAGTTATTTTTGATGTCGCAATTTCTATTGCCATGTACCTACCTACAAATTAGAATGTGTTATACTTATAGCCCGCTAGTGCAGTGATAGCCTAGTGATATGACCATTGGACTGCCAAGTCAAAGGTCTCGAGTTCGAATCCAAGGCACGCACCTCTGTCTTTTCGAAGTCATGTGCGTATTATTAATTAATTATCACGCTCTTAAACGGTGAAGGAAAACATCGTGAGGAAACCTGCATGCCTGAGAGATTTTCTTGACGGCGTGTGAAGTCTGCCAACCCGCAGTAGGCTAGCGTGGCGGACTATAGCCTAATCCCTCTCGTACTGAGAGGAGACCCGTGCCCAGCTGTGGGACAATGTAATGGGTTGATGATGATGATGATGATGATGATGATACTTATAGCCGAATAATTTGCAAAAAACGCAAGAAAATTTAAATTTCGTGTCCAAGGCTGACGCTTTAGCCTTAATATGATTTAGGAAATTATATTCGTGCAACATTCATTAGCCCAGGTAAATTCTATGTACCTACTACTATATGATTAGGGTTGCTGTAATTAAATTTCGTACCATCGTATACAGAATTCACTATTTTCATAGGAAAAAAAACCACTTTTATTTATTTAGTACCACTAGTTATTTCGGACAAATTGTATTTGGATTGGATTATAGCTGTTACCCGACCCACCCTAGGTGGGACCGCGGGGTCTCGGTGGGTCAGGTAATTGTGAATAAGTTATTTTTGATGTCGCAATTTCTATTGCCATGTACCTACCTACAAATTAGAATGTGTTATACTTATAGCCGAATAATTTGCAAAAAACGCAGGAAAATTTAAATTTCTTGTCCAAGGCTGACGCTTTAGCCTTAATATTATTTAGGAAATTATATTCGTGCAACATTCATTAGCCCAGGTAAATTCTATGTACCTACTACTATATGATTCAGGGTTGCTGTAATTAAATTCTGTACCCTCGCAAAACGGTTGTTTAATAATTTATATACATTGAGGTTTAAATGTTTTCATCGTGTTATTTTGAGTTGTAGCCTAAGTAATTTGGAAGGTGCATGTATCATATCATAACATACCATGATGCCTGTATTTCTGAGCGTACTGATATATCTACACCAACAGCTTGGTAATTCGCTTTTGTGCCAATGTAATAGGCGAGACTATTCCTATTTACCATGCTGGAATCCAAACTACCAGCTCTTACAATGAAGTTTATAAAAAACTCAATACAATGCTCGACCTGGTAAATGAACCTAGGACCTTACGCTCAGCAGCCGCACTAACGAATACTAAACTAAAGAGGGCAATGAAACATTTCTCAACCAGATACATGTACAATATCTATTAATACTTACGTTCTTACTAATTTTTCACAAATATTGTATGGGTTTCGTAGGAAACTTTGTCGAGGACGAAGTGTGACAAAATCGGCAGTCTACTGTTAAGTATTTTTTGTGTCCAATAAACATGTAATTCCAAATACAAAGTAGTCGTCGGCACAGTGGTGCGCATCTCATCTTGGTCACAAAACCGCTGTGACGTCACTGTGCTCTGGACAAATGCCAAGTTCGCAATATTTATAGCTCAATGGACTCTTGTAATTTTACAATTCAAATCGAATCATAAACAGACAATATTCAGTCATAATTTTGTAGTAGTCAATTTGGAGTTCATTTGTGCTCTTTATTCCTGATTATTTTAGTTTTTTGAACTGCTTAAAAATTACAGTGTTGTACATTTATTTTGAAACATAATTTTATTTTTTAAATCAGTAAATATACGGTGGCCAGGCCAGCACATCAAATTACCACAAAATGTCAAATTTTCTCAGTTGATTTTGAACTTTATCTTCAACAATTTAAGGTTTAAAATCATTTAGAGAAATTTATCAGTTTTGTATACCTTGACCTGCTGGCGACTGTACATTGTACGCACGGCTAAACATCAAGCTAAACAAAACCAGTATAAGCTGGCCTTGAATGGTATGGAAACCCTTTACAATGGAAGGTCACTCTGAACTTATATAGCTTGACGTGTACAATGTGTCAAAATGACAGATGGCTCCATTACACGGTATCAATAAAATTCAAATGTGCGGGTGTTTAACGATATGCAAATTGTAGCGCGTCCGCGTGACCATTACGCCGTCACCGAGTGCTGGGTAAGCAGAACGTGCGGTGTTTGTTACGATTTACTGACAGGCATATAAAGTGGGAAGGTTATTTTTTTTGCGCTTGTTTGTCGAATTTTTCGCTAATATGTATAAATATTTTTAATAATTTTATTTTATTAATGATTAAGCGATGCTAGTTACACATGTCCCATTGTCACTATCCCTAGTACTTCCGAGCGTGACTGCTACGCTGAAAGTCCTGGGATCGATTCCCGGGTCGAGCAAAATGTTACTGAGATTTTCTATGAAATTCTCAGAAACAGCTCGGAGTTTTCGGGTTTGTGCTGCTGCTATTGAAAAACTCAATAACACTTTGCTCGACCCGGGAATCGAACCCAAGACCTCTAGTATAGTAGTAGCCTAGAACCACTAAACTAATGAGGAAGTTTTCTCCACTCGAGTCTATGTTTAAATAAGTTTAGTTTCGAATGACACGTCGCTTTACTAATTTAGCTAACCTCAACTCGGGACCGTGTGAACAGTTGTCGCTACATTAGTCAACGTGTTCAAAGGGTTTATTTGTTCTGATACGCTATACTCCATTTGGTTAGGTACTTAACTAAAGGTAAACAAATCATAAAAAAAGTTCTTTTATAGGGCCATTTTTCATCTTGAAATAAAACGTAACCAAAATAAATTATTTAATCATTAAAAATCATTTTCCTTTTATATACTAGCATATTTTAGTACTTTGTTTAATATTAAATGGTAATTATTAATTCTTAAGCTTGCGATCAATAAATAAATCAAATCTGATAATTATGTCATAAAGTATTGCAATGTGCCTACTAGAAAGAATCTAAAAAGACAGTAAATCAAAACATTTTTCTACATAATAGACTTTTGATAACTCGAAAAAATTAAGAAGTAGTAGCGCGAGGAAGCGCGGCAAAATAATTAACCGATATTATACTTAGTCGGGTAACCAGACGTCATTCGGAACAGTTTGTACTTTCGTTCGTTTTTGTGTTTCTTTTGCCGTAAATTGTATTAATTAGTTATTGTTTTGTTTGTTCGTTGTTTTTATTGATTGTTAGTTGTGTTGTTATTAATTTCACTCCCAATTCATAAAATACCATTGTAATAAAGGTTGAAGAGCCCTGAACGGCGCCATTTTTATTGTTTACCTTTAGTTAAGTACCTAACCAAATGGAGTATAGAGTGCAGTACTAAGTTTGTCGCACCTCTGGATAAGTTTAGATAAGCTCACTCGCTTTTATGGCGCTTGTGGATATATAGGTGCAATCTATTGCTTTATTTTAATACTAACACCGTTGAAATTAAACACACAGTAAGGTGTTGAAACTAATGTTATAAAGAGGAAAGACTGGTTTGTTTGCATTGAATAGGCTCCGAAACTACTGGATTGATTTGAAATAATCTTTTACCAATAGAAACCTATATTATTCCCGTGAAATGAGAGGAAACGTACAGTCCACGGCGGGCAAAGCCGCGGGTGGAAAACTAGTATATAATAAAGCTTAGCGTTTATTTATTCGAACGCGCTGACCTTTTTTTTTCAAGTATTACTAGTATTCTTGTTTACCTCTCTTGCTAACTAAATGCTTGTGTTACGAGTGGGTTCGCGTCGGTAGTGTAAGGGGGGTTTTGAACCGGCAACCACATGACCGCAAGTCTGACGCCCGAGCCATTAGGCTAACGCCGCTATAACCCTACCTGAGATTGTTTTTTCTCTTGCTTTGTGTAAATATACGTATAGTGGATATGGGCGTCCGAATTGAGTGCCACGTGGGAACCACTCAATATTATTCGAAGACGAGGTCGGCCGAGGAGATTTTCGAGAGGATCTCGGTTGCTTTCTGCCATCGTGGTATAAAGAAGCCCTGGATACACAATCCTGGTCGAAGTTAAGGGAGGACTTTTCCCAACAGTGGGAGACAAAAGAAACAACATATTTTTTTTTGGTTTAGCATGCAAAGTAATGCCCTTTTAATATATTAGAACATTGGTAAGTACAATAATAAGTATGATTATTATGGAGCCAGATACAGTAAAAATAACTACTAAACAACCTACGATAGATTCATATTTCCCTTTGGCAAATTACTTACATTTCATCATGTAAGCACCAAAGTCTCAAGATAAGTATAGCCATTCTTCATTTATATAGAAAAACAACGTTTTTCCTGTATACATTTGCACTACACAATGGGTAATATAGCCCGCAATGGCGTACCCAATGAGCCACAGTGTCAAAATAATCATCTTGCGGGCGGAGAGAAGACATTCATTCTAAGGAGCATAACAAGAGGGTTCAGCTTAGGCTTGGTGCGTGCTACCACTTTTTTTATGGAATAACTCGGCAAACCAGCAAACTAGCGAGTTACCTGAAGTAAGTAGTCATCGCCGCCAATGGACATCTGCAAAGCCAAAGGAGTTGCAGATGTTTTGCTGAGCCTATTTAAGGAAAAGGAAAGGGAAGGAGAAGGAAGAAGACAGAGGGAGGAATTGGGCCTCCGGCTCCGGGCTCTACACTCAGCGTACGGAACGCAACGATATGCATAGGTACTGCTACTTGACGTCGATATTCTATGAGAGGATACTTCCCCAGTCATGCCGACTCATTCATGCTGGCACGTAGACATGCCAGCAAGGCACAACTACTACAAACGTCCTCTTTATTATGTAAGTTTAGTTGAATTACAATTAAATAAGTATAATTATGAAGTGCGCGTAATAGGCAACTTATGTCTTCCAAACAATAACTTAGGCCGCCTTTGCAATTAATGAAGTAGGCGATGCAGAGAAAATCTTCACAACAATTTTTAATGGATACAAAGATTATTACGCTCCTCGCGTTAAATTATAGAATGAGAATTAAATCCGGCTGATTTCGGGTTAAATGTAACGAAGTTTAAAATTGAGTTTGTTACAAATTATTGTAATAATTCATTCCAATTTACTTTCAGCGTTTAAGCTTGAGTTTGGGGTTATTTAATTAATCAAATTATAGCAGATTTCACCGCATACTCAGATAAATAATTTGTTTAGTATTGTAATTAAATATTACATAATTAGTAAACTAAGTAGGTACCTATAGTGGTGCGACTGCTACGCAAGAGGCCTAGGGATCGATGCCCACGTCAAGCATGTTAATAATAATATTATCTATAGTATATACCTATTAATTGTAACAGGCCAATTTCTGTACATTATAGTTATTAAATAAAATGAATATAGGAGTTTTTATTAGAATAACAGCCAATTTTTATCATTTTTATCTCTCTGGCTGTCTGTATGTTGTCTGTTGTAGACGCATCACGCAAAAACTACTACACAAAATCGTGTGAGTCAAAAGTCTAACTTAAAATCTGGTGCAGCAAAAAGTAGTACCTAACTAATTTCTTTTGAAACGTGAGTGAAACTCCAGGCAACTACTGTATTCTTATAAATGTATATTTTATGATCGGATTATCTCATCCAAAGTAATCCCTTGACATTAACATCGTTTTGAATTAACCATAAACAACACGTGATGCTTAGCAAAGGTTTACAGTTGGGTGGAAATGTTTTAAAGGTTGGCAAATCCAACCGTGTGGTAAAATTTAAGTGTGCTTAAATTCAAGGAAACAGTCATCTAGTCCATTATTACAGTATACAACGTTTTGTTTTTTCAGTTTTGTCTGTATAGTGTTCCCGGTGGGGAAAATGTTCCCTTTTCTTTTATTTATAGGTAAGCCTTGCTCTGATAATTATAAACACAATACAAAACAGCCAAATCGATCGAGCCGTTCTCACAATTTTTCGATCTATCTATCATGAATGTATAAAAAAGAAATCAAATTGATTTCTGTTTGTATAGATACATTTTGCAAGAGTCGGGAGTCGATAAGAAATAGAAGAGTCAAAAAAGCAGTCTGGGATAACTTATCACTAAGTGTTCTTTCGTGAGTTCAGAGTTCGTTCTCTTTAGAAAAAAGTATTCATAGAAATAAATCCTTTTGATCAGGTGCAAAGGGTGCCAAACGTCAGGTTGTATAATCATAATCCTAGAAATCAAGGAGGGTCCATTCATTTGAAATAGGTTTGCCTCGTCCGTATTTTACGGAGTGACCTCAAATTTTTTGCCGATTCTCGCTTGGCAGCCTAGCAGAATGGATTGTTTCCTTTGTTTTCGAAGGCCCAATTTTTTATGGGCACATATAAACAATGTAATAGAATTAGGACCGTGTAGAGTATATATAAAGGATATAAAGGATATGAATAAATATTTTAAAGCTTTGTTTTTTCACCTATTATCTTTATCATCACTACATAATATAAAACAAAGTCGCTTTCCCCTTTCTGTCCCTATGTATGCTTAGATCTTTAAAACTACGCAACGGATTTAGATGTGGTTTTCATAGATAGAGTGATTCAAGACGAAGGTTTATATGTATAATACATACATATTATAGTACAGAAAAGTCAAGAGAACAGGCGAGCGAAGCCGTGGGCGGAAAGTAGGAAGGTATCGTAAAAATGAATCCCTGTTTCCGTTAGTCACGCCATAATTTGAGAACGACTTCACCGACTTCTTTCATTTTTAAGTTTTCTAATAGGTACCTACTTACTTATTTTGTGCCGTCGGTCTTTATATAACTAACTTCTCCAAGATTTACGTCTTGTAATAATCACGCACAAGCAACTGGTATCCGTGACTGTTGTGTGAACACTTCATATGTGAGTGAAACACAATTAATCATATTTTCACAGCGGCTGTCGCCTTCAGTTTAACGAAGAATTATTTTGACTAATGAAGTTGCATGTAGGAGAAAGTAAAGACAATGTATCTCTTTCTGAAATTTATAAAATAGTTGTGTCGTTGGCATATTTTTTTCGTATAATCTGGTTGTCGTAGCGGATATCACGAATGCCATGACCGCGAGACAGCAATGATGGATGCAAGTTATGCTTGCAAAAGAGGCGGCGGAGAGGAAGAGAGAAATATCTACCTCTCTCTAAATCCGCAGTTGCCACCTTACTTAACATGATTTTGCTATTCCGTGGCAGTATACGCAACGGGCATTGGAGGGCGCAGTCAGATCCCCGGCCTGCATGATCTGTGGCCTGTGGGTGGCAGACTTGGGGAGTCCACTGCCGGATCAGACAATGGCCCCAGTAGTAGCCAGCCTTCACAGAGGATGCAAGGTAAAGCCGCGCCCTTAGAAGGAGTCCAGGGGTTCGTGAACCGCGAGTCTTCGCATTTAGGCGAATGTTACGAATCCGATGGCCATGACTGGCACAGGAAGGCAAGTACGAGTCTGTCATACCCTACCGCCTCCTTTAAATTAAATTAAAATTTTATAAAATAAAAATAAATCAAAAACGTTTATTTCAATTACAACAGGCTTTTTGATACATATTATTGGAGATCACCTTTTAAGCAAGGAATTGCTTGTATTAGGAGACTCCGCGCTTCCACTTGTCACTTTTATGCAATTAAAATATAGACAATGTAAACATGCAAAAATAAAAGAACTTAAAGATTATAAGGATTTCAAGATTTTAAAGATTATACAAAATGCATTGCAAATAAAAGAACAAACGAAAATTAGGCAGAAAAACGCCAGAACACGCGTGTACTTGTGGTATGTGTGTGTGTGAGTGTAAGTATGAGCGTTTAGGTTTAGGTTTTTTTATTATTAGGATGAATTAGTCACGCTTTCACGCTTGGATGAGGCTAGGTCCTAATATAGGTTACGCCTTGTCGGTTCCTTAAGTGGCAGGCTACAAAAATAAATAATATCTGATTGTTATTGAACTTTATATATTTTTTGTGTTTGTGTGTTTTTTTTTTTTTGTTATCCACAATTTGTGGTCAAATAACATATTTAATGAGCAATTGAATGATCCTCGGATCAATAACAATTGTTGTGTATCTTGCTCAAGCAAGAGATCGCTAAATATTTATCTTTAGTTCACAAGTTATTACATAGATAATAATGTAAGTTTGCTAGTTTTCACGGTGTTTGAGTACTTCAGTCTTGATTTATTACGATCGCGTGGACTTCCTAATACATTGATGGATGGAGGATATCGTCTTTGTTTTCATAGTTTCAAAACTAATAAAAGCGTTAGTAGGTATATGTATAGTAGTAGTAATTCAGTGATAGCCTAGTGATATGACCATTGGACTGACAAGTCAAAGGTCTTCAGTTCGAATCCAAGGCACGCACCTCTGACTTTTCGAAGTCATATGCGTATTAATAATTGATTATCACGCGCTTAAACGGTGAAGGAAAACATCGTGAGGAAACCTGCATGCCTGAGAGATTTTCTTGACGGCGTGTGGAGTCTGCCAACCCGCAGTAGGCTAGCGTGGCGGACTATAGCCTAATCCCTCTCCTACTGAGAGGAGATCCGTGCCCAGCAGTGGGACAATGTAAAGGGTTGATGATGAGGTATATGTATACCTACATTACGATATAATGTCTCCTTTAGTATAAAAAGAACCGTGAAAGTTCTTAGTTTTAGGAAGGCACTTGGGTACTTGCTTTATTTAATTTGGCGCTGCTATTAAAACTGGCAACGTAATTTTTCTATTATGTGAGATGTTGACAGGTGTAGTTAACTAGTTCTTAAATTAGTTGCAGTTATTAGAATCTACGATCATTATAAACCAATATTCCGTAAAATGACTCACGTACTCGAATTCTAATTAAAGCTTCACATTTGCACTTAGCGACGTGAACCGCTGCCAAGTTCAACGACTCGCCTATCTAGCTAGTGATGTCGCCATCGCTCACATCCTCACATGCAAACATTTCAACGGCTCCTTAATTAATTTACTAGCACTTTGAAACACTTTTATACCGATGCTCTCGTTTCATTCATTGCTAGATCTTTCATGATTTTCATAAAATATGCAGAAGCACGCGGGAGGCCTTAGTGAAGATACGCTTCACTAATTAAAATAGTGGAGGGTAGGATGTGGACTGAAATGAATGAGACGGGGTAACAATGAAGTGTATGACGCATTACAATGATATTGTAGGTGCTCAGCCATTTTTGTTTGTTATTTTTTCCAAGAAGATTTTTTTCTTAAGCTAAATAATAAGTCGTTATATAGTACAGTGGCCAGCACATCAAGTTATACAAAACTGTCAAATTTCTCCAAATGATTTTAAACCTTAATCTGTTGATAATTAAGTTCAAAATCAACTGAGAAAATTTGACGTTTTGTGGTAACTTGATGTGCTGGTGACCGTACCATATCGTACCTTAAATACATAACAGCACTACGTATAAACAACCGATTCAAATATAAACTATTGAAAACATTATCGAATTCCAACATACCAAGGGTTAGGCAGAGATATACTATGTACACATTTACCTTTTCAATACTTCATATATCAGAGAACACCGGGTTTCGGTTCTTTTTTTTATCACAGATAGGCTTACGCTTGACCACAACTTTTCTGATGTTAAGCATCGAAGTGGTCTACGATGGAGCGCGCTTGCCTAGCAGATACCTATTCACTCTCGTCTTATAGTCTTTCAGTGTAGGCAATCTGCATGAAGTATACTTACATGCAATAAAGTTATTTTAGTGACGAAGAAATTCGACTGCGGGCAGTATTTGAACGTGCGTCTTCTGGTTAGATAAGCCAAGCCACCGCGAGTCCCGCCAGGTGGAAATTTGCCTTCACGCTTTGAATTTACGTCTTTAACTAAAATATCTTTATGATCTAAGCGGGGAAAATGCCTAAAAAATACAACAAGATATACCTGCAATGATCTGCATACTCATTCGTAATCGTAAGTAAAAAAAATAGTAAGTTATACCTAAAATTTTCCTACGACAAACAAAAAGTCAAACTAAAATTGATGTCTAGGATCTTTTCATATTTCATGTCATCGATTTTCCACAAGCCCAAAGGAATAATGGAAAAACAAGTAAAACTTTGAAGAATATGCCACCAAACTTTCATCGATCACTGGACTTTGAAACCTTTTATGTCGGATAGTTCTAGCCTCGGAAACTACTCAAAAATCCGTGGATAATCTGAATAGATGGCAACCCTATATGGTACGTAGTTCACAGCGACATATTTTTTCGTGCAATATACGAGCAAATACATAATCCAAAGATATGAATAGGTACCTAGCGACGTACATACTTGAAGCAATACTTATGAAAACCAGCGCTGGGTATTAAATACACCCAGCATAATGCTGAGCTGGCAACCCATTCGAGGCAAGCATGTGGACAGCACACCTAGTGCCACCTTACTTTTTTTTTTACTGTTAATTTTATCTGTGTGTTGTCTCCTTGTCCATAAATGTGTTTTCTTTCTTTCTTCTTTCTACTTGATTTTTTGTAGCACTTGTTTTTTTAATATTCTTTTGTTTCAAGACGTAAGTATGGTTATCAACGACGTAATGACCTACGTCAAAACAGATTAATATTATTTTTGGATTTATCTAGATTTTATTTACTGTCTCATTAGTCTAGAGGTCCTAAGCGCGACTGCTACTCTAGAGGTCTTGGGTACAATTCCCAGGTCGATCAAATTGTTGTTGGGTTTTTCTATGAATTTCTCAGTGGCAGCTCGGAGTCTGGATTTGTGCCCGGTTGATAGCAATATCCTCACTCCCTTTTGCAGGGGACCTAAACATACCGGCGACCGTGGGTTTACATTAAGTACACCTCTGCTTACCCTTCGGGAAATACAGGCGTGATGGTACGTGATAAAGCTTTATTTTTAAAATGTTAGAATATATTATGCGTCGCTATGAAAGCGTTAAATAGCGACATAAATATAGTATAGATTCCTTTTAATCTGTAATGTAACATTTAATCGAAGTCAGTACATGTTTGTATGACATATATGTTGAACCTGATAGTGGTGTCATTTTCAGAATTCAGTTATAAATACATACACGAGTACTTATATTTTTCTATTATGGCTTATAATAGTCGATTATTATTAGAGCAATGTGGACGAGTATCTATTAAAAGGTCGCACGTGACATAATTGGCATACGTTCCTATTTAAATATATTGGTTCAATATGAACCAATAAATTTTAATGTACCAATAACACATCATGTAAATGTGCGTAAACTGCGCAATTCTGACTATATAATTTATTAATTACTATAAGTTGTTTTCAATAAGTGACGTCATCGTTACATATGACTAAACTGGTCTATTAACACAAATATAAATAAAGTTTAGTTGCTTTTTCGTTGGAGGTCGTTCCACACTGCGTTTCCAATGCGTGGTCTCCACTCGAGAACCTTTTTGCTCCCACAGTCATCCGTTCGACGGGATGGACAGACGACCTGGTAAAGGTCGCTGGGAGTCGTTCGATGCAGGCGGCATATAACCGGTCGTTGTGGAAGTCTAAGGGGGAGGCCTTCGATCAGCAGGCCCGGACCTGATTTTGCTGATATGATCATGATGATGAATTACTTTTTAACAAAAAAGATACTAACAAAAATGAAAATCAGTATAATTATTCGCAATGTCCTATTTCAATTCCAATAGCTTGACCAATACTAATGTACGGGGTTATTAAAGACGCATTCCACAAACCTTATAACAACGAATAAGTTTCCGTTAAATAATTACTCGGAAGTGTATTTCACACAAATTCTTGTATTTATTGAATGCGGCCTTAGCTTGTTACTTGTAAACTAATTAAGTATACAGCTTGTAAGCAATTATCACAGTCACAGCAGTACGAAGCCGTATTTTTAATCGGTAGGAGTCCGACATAACCCAACTCCTTTCCTCTCCGAGGGTTCAGAGAGTTTTCACACAAAAATAAGTTTACGTCTGTCCAACACTATAGATAAGGCCACAAAAATTCCAAACCAGAAGTACCTCGTTCAGTTTGATAACTTGCCCTCATTGGTATATAGAGCTTACTTTGAAAGGGTTCACATGAGTGTAAAAGAGGGCACAGCAGGTAATGAATGGCATGTGTTTACACATCAACGCGCATGAAAAGGGTATAAAGTGGGTGACACTATGACACTATTTTGGTTGGTGAATGGAAAGAAATGTTTTTAACGTATTGCTTGGTGACATATATATACATACCTATCTATATACAGGCTTCTGTGGAAACCTACCTCAGGTACCAGTCTCTCACAAAGTTAACTCCTTTTTTCGTTCTTACACTTAACTTTTATTAAGTTAATTTAGTATTAAGTAACTTGTAAAGAGAAAATAAACTTTCATATTATTATTTCCGTACAGCCAATATACACTGTGACTTAATAGTTGTCTGACAGCCAAAAGCTTGTTTTGATACTGATTATATTGGACAATTTCTACTGTGACCAAACCTAAAATATCGAGAAAAAACAGCTATTTCACATTTTACTTTTCAAAGAACACTTTTTCTATGAAACTGCTGCCTTTTATTTTACGATTTCAGGGTTGGTCCTTTAGTGAAAATTGTTCAAAATGATTAAGGCCGTGTGTCGGACGACTAAAATGTCACCGTGTATAATCTCTCCGATTAAGGTCCGGTCTATGAGACTCTCCGATTATTAAAAGTTTTGTGAAAAGGACAACATACATACATATTGTCACGCCTGTCTCCCATGGGGGTAGGCAGAGACTATAGATTTCCACTAGCTACGATCCTGGCACACTACTTTCGCTGCATCTACATTCATTAATCTTCATGAAAAGGACAATCAATCACTAAACATTATTGTGGATTGCCTTACTATTTTTTATGTCTTCTTTTGTTTTTGTATTTTAACTACTAACACTAGTAACATCGTTAATCGTTAAAGAATATTATGTAGACTTTTTATGGCGCAAGTTGCGTAAACACAAACATAATAAAAAAATACTCAAGTATAACGTAGCGATGTAACTAAAGCTGTGTAATTAAAATTGATACTCTTGTCAATTTTCCATTCTGCCACTTAGTTAAAAGTAATTGGATGGTTTTATAGAGTTTTTTAACAATGATTTTGTTGTTTTGCTAGCTTACATGCTTTATAATGGTTTTTATTAAGTGTAGGTCGTAATAACGTGAAGACTGTTACATCAAAATTCGGAAACAAATATTTTATCCTAAAGTAATAATGGTACCTACTTTAATTAGTCATTTTACAAATACCACGCCATGCGCCATATACTACCAAAAGAATTTAAATATTGACTTTGAAGTGTCTTTAAAATTTACACACATAAATAACATTTATTATTTAATATCAATTACTGCCTGCCCGACTGCCTCATTAGTCTAGTGGTCCTAAGCGCGACTGCTACGCTAGAGGTCGGGTCCCCCTACTACATAAGACCTTAACAAATCGGCGAACTATGAGTGTAACAATTAGTATACCCCTAAACAATTAGTATGCCTAAGCCTTTGGGGAAAACAGACGTAATAGTATGTTATCTTATGTTACAACACTGAAGGTGCGAACAGTTTATTCAGCAACTAAATAAAAATGCCAATTAATGCAATTCCAAATTTTGACCCATTTTTAAAACGGACAGTGTGGGCATCGCGCCAAAACCAGCAAAACATGTGAGTGCTGCCAATGACAGACAAAAATCAATCATTTTAGTGAGGAGAACGGGAAATACTTACCTAAAAAGTGTAATTTACAAAGATGTTTTTATTATCTAGAGCTATCCATCTCTGGGTCATTAATAACAGACAAAAGCTTTCGACTGCTCGACAAATATCCCGGGCGACAGATTGATCGCTTTTTTATTTTGAACGAAGTTGCAAAGAGGTATACATTCCTTGCATTTCGTTAATGATTCATAACATAACATACCATCACGCCTGTATTCCCCGAAGGGTTAGGCAGAGGTTACTAATGTACACCCACATTTCGCTGGCATGTTTAGGTCCCATGTAATAGGGGGCAAGCCTATTGCCATCAACCGGGAACAAATCCAGACTTCGAGCTGCTACTGGGAATTTCATAGAAAAACCCAATAACACTTTGCTCGACCTGGGAATCGAACCCAGGACCTCTAGCGTAGCAGTCGCGCTTAGGACCACTAGACTAACGAGACAGTCAATGATTCATTCAATCAACAATTATTATAAGCTAGCTGTCCGTGCCCGGCGTCGCCTGGGTGAATTCATGTGAGACCATTTCCATAAAATATCATACTATTATATAAGCATTGTACACACGGGTACACATCAAACTAAAGTATAGTCTGGCTTCGAATTCTGCGAAAAGCGTCTACAATGCGAGGTCAGTCAATACTGGACTTGTATAGCTTGATGTATAGCCGTGCGTACTAAGATAGTACATAATAATGGAAATAAATATTAACAATACTTACATATTTTACATGCAAAACATTAACAAGTAGGTATAAAAATAGTATAGTAACCTAACCTGTTGTATGTAGTAAAAAGTGATAACGTTTCTAACACTTACGCGAATATCAGACATTGAAATAAAACTACTTTTTACGGATTTTATCGCGTTATATTGATTATTTTAAATTCCCGACGTTTCGGATCCTTTACAGCATCCATGGTCACGGGTGGACTGAGGTGTTGGTCGTCCTAATGTCAAAATTATCAACAGCTACCCTACATTTTGTTGATTATTATTTATGCCGGTCACGCAGAATGAGCTCACCGTATCCTTAGGTCTCGCAGTCTTGTGCTTGGATTTAATGGAATCTATGATGGGGTTCCAAGCAGATGGTAAGACCCAGCCATCTTCTCTATTGAAATTTGGATGTTTTTTAATTAATCAAGTGATAACGTGACGAAATTTGATGTCAGTATGCCTTTCCCTTGTAGAATATCAGAAATGGCTAAATTTTTATATTGATACAGTAGCCTAATCATGATAAAATAAATGTTTAACGGACCGTTATAAAATATTTACCCTGTGATAATAGCTTGTATAACAAAATTGAGGCATTTAAGGCATATAATGTGTTCATTGTGCTGAAAGAATCTAATATCACCTCATTTGTCAAAGCGATTGAAAGGTTACCCAGACAATGGCGAATTATCTTTAAAGTGTTCACTTTATGTAGGTAATTTATTACAAGGGCGATAGGTAATTTGTTATATTAACATCAGGTCAAAAGATCTATTTAATTTAAGCATTTTTCAAAACCATTTTATTTTTTCAGCATGATAACTTTACAAAAAGGTCCTATCTAAATCCCTTTATAATTATATATTTTACCAACTTATTATAAAAGTTGAGCAAAAAGCCCAGACTAAACATATAAGGTATCTATGTCATAATACAAAAAGAGATTAGGGTTAATTCAAAATCTGGGTTTATTTTACCATCCTTTACTAAAAACTAAGCAAAGGGTAGAAATCTGCGTTAAAATAAACCAATGTAGATTGACGGCTAAAATTTTTATTTATTCATCAAACCAACGTTATTAATAATAATATGTTTTTAGATTGCGTAATACGTGAGGGTTATACGCTGGTGTTTTACGGGTTTTTTTATTTGATATTTTTACTATAAGTATGCGGGTTTTTATGTGCTCAGTTTATGGATAAAATCTATTTTATTATTAATTGAAGTTACTTTATTATCTCAGTAGTTGAGGGATGAAAAGTTAGGACTATTGCATAATCAAATTCTTACGTTTATTTCTAGATTTTTAATACCGTATACCGATATCGTAGATTGCCTACTTAATAATAAGTAATATTTTGGGTGACTGGTGATAACTCTTAACTTACTTAAACAACTGATGGTACCTACTCAACATCACTAACTTTTCCAAAAACAGTTTTATCTATTCACTAGCTGACTCGACAGAAATTGACCCATCTTACCAATATTTTGCGCAATTATCTTAATTTTTTGTTTCAGTAAGAACCTTCTACGAAGTGTTAGAAAAAAGGAAAAAAAGATGAATGTAATCGGTAAAGTCGTTCTCAAGTTATGGCGTGATAAAAAGAAATAGGGATATAAGTATATAGATTAATTTTCAATTTCAAAATGTATTATTATGGTATAAGCAGCTCGAAAAATTTATTAAGATTCGTTTGTAAGAAATCTTTCTTTGGAAAAGTTGTTTGTTATAATGTGTACATTCGCGTGATTAAGTATTTTACACTACTTACAAGTCACCCTATATATTATGACGTAATGTTATTAGTAACTTCACTGAAAAAGTGTTACTTACGACGTGTTTACGCTCCATTAACACTTGAAATTCTCAATCAACGTAGAGATCTGCTCACCCCACAAACGTAACAACGTGCTCATAACAATTACCCTGCAGCGTAAATAGCTCTCACATAAACGTTTTTTGCATCGTTCAGACAGTTTTATGAAGATCGAAACATGTGGGCTTTGGCAGCAGACGAGACCCTCCTGGAGCCACTCCAAGAACTATAAACTTAATGTATTCCGGGGTCCATCTGACCCACATAAATAAAATTTAGAAATGTTTATATTTACATATAATAATATATTGGAGGTTATTCGCATAACATTATTGGGTCAGGATACACGTCATATTGATGTAATTTCCAGAAACCCTTATTATTGTTATTTGATCGCTACAAAAGGTTTCTATGTCATGCAAATAAGATTTTGCTTTAGCGTTTCTTTGAATTAAATAAACAAATTCTGATCGACATGTATATCTGACAACTCGCAACAGTGAGTGATAACTCTGAAGTTTAATTTTGTTTTTTAGAAGCCAGACACACCGCGCTTAGATAGATCCTTTCTAGTCGACTAGTTAAATAAGAAAAAAAATGGTTTAACAGCGTGGCTTCCGTCTTGAGCGAGCCTCCAAAGTACCCCTACGTTTTTGCAGTGGGGTGCTACGCGGACAATTTTCATGGATCGTCTGCGACCAGGGAGGCGGAAACCATAGTAGCCTTTTCTTAGCCTATAATCAATGCCTCAATAGCCTCACCGTAGAATGGATAGAGCAATGCTTAGAGTTTCTTTGGTGTCTAAAGTAACCGACATTGCGCGAAGAATAAGCACGCTGAAGTGGAAGTGGGCCGGCCATATCTGCAGACGGACAAACGATCGTTGGAGCAAGTGCTGGAGTGGAGACCGCGTTTGGTTAAGCGTAGTGTGGGATGCCTTGCGACACTTTGGACCGATGATTTGAAGATGGTGGCCGGCAGCGGATGGATGTGAGCTACCAAAGACCGGAACGTTTGGCGCTCTTTGGCGAAGGCCTACGTTCAACAGTGGACGGCAATAGGCTGATATGATGATTAGTTTTTTCAATAACTAATTGTAATTAAGTATCATAGTCATTAAGTGATCATATTTGTCTGCTATTGAGTGTTCCTAAAGTTTGTTTCAATTTCTACTATTATTCGTGAAGACCTCTAATTGGCTTGTTGTTGTTTATTCCCTCAGTTTATTTCATTATTTGTAGCTGTTGGATTTCCTATTTAAATAAATAAATAAATAAAATGATGAGCCTATATTCGCGACTTTCGTCACGACCGTGTCATACCTCCAAAGTATCCTTGAGTCATATTAGAATTCGTTTATCTTATTCGTTAGAAGTCATTATCGAGAGCAATTGCCTTAAAAGGCTTAATTATACTTTCCTGTCACAATCAATGTACACCAAAGCCTATGAAACTGAGTTTGGTAGAATTTTCGCTTGTAAAATGTACAATTACGAGAAAGTTATAGGTTTCCCGATAATGAAAGCAATAGTGATTCCGCGCACGTAGTTCGCTTTACCTGTGAAAAGAAACTGTAAACTATTGTTCCTTCACGAAATCAGCAATCAAAATTTTGCCAAAACTCTTGGAAATAACGTAAAGTGATTTACCTAATATTAACACAGTTACATATAAAAAAATGTTTTATACGTGTAGTTTCAGATCTAGTTTAATCTCAAATCGTTATGAAATAAATAAACTTAACAAAGTGCATGAGCCAACTTTAAACATTTCTGAACCTTCTTCGGTATTGTTACCATTAATCCTTAAACTTTTTAAAGCCACGACTGAACTATTCGTTATTTGCTTGTGTAGTGTGGATATGATATGAATGGGAAACATTTAAATGGCAATCAGACTTTTGGGATAAGACCGGACTGTGTAGGATTCTTACCCAATTAAACCACCTCGGTGGCCACCATCAGCACATTGAGGGGGGCACTATAGATAGAATAGACCACACCAGAACCTCCCTTTTTCAACGCCTGTTAGGGCCCATCCATATATTTATTGAGTACCTAGAAGGCGTATCAAGACTACGCATTACTACAATGAAAATTGAATCCAATTTCGTGCAGTAGTTTACGTGATACGCGTACAAACCATACAGAGATAAAATGAAATTTAAAGATTCGCTTCCAAAGTTTTTTTCCTAAATATCTTCTATCAGATAGACATCATCATCTCGTTACTTTTATTATTATATTACATGATTATTACGTTACTCAGAAATAATCACGCAATTACCGCAAAGTACTTTCAAACAATCAAAATTCAGCTTATTTTGATCCAACATTCTATCGAGTAATTTTTTTTGGTATTCAAACTAATTGAATTTCCGTTGTGGCTTTAACATCACAAAGAAGAGCAGGACCTACTGAATAATTTAACAGATTGTCTGATTCCAACAATGGATTTCGTCGATTTTGCCATTAATTTTCACAATGCCTACGGCGATTATTTGAATAAAAATTTGTTTTTTTCGGAGTCACCAAGTCTTCCTACGCGAATGCTACGGGTAAAATATTAATACAGAGAGAAAATAATATTTTCGTATTCTGAATGATGGTTGAATTGTAGATTTGCTGTCGAAAAAAAAACTGGAATGAATAAGTTTTATTAATTGAAAGACTACCATGATTGGGTTTTATAGACGAAGTAACACGCGAACGTTATATTTTTTGCGAAATCATGTAAATGTGCCAAAACCAGTGAATAATTTGCCTAGTTTTTAAACTAAAAAACATTATTTCTAGGGGCAACAATTCCTTGATTTGTGCATTGCAAGTGTATTGGGTGTTTTTGAGTAACAGCTCGGAGTAAGTATAGATTTGTCCCTAGTTCATGGAAATTGTCGCGCCCCCTATTAAATGGGGCTTCAACGGACCAGAGAATTGTGAGTGTAGATACATTAAGTACGCCTCTGCTTAACCCGTCAAGTAATACAGGTGTGATGGTATTTTATTAATTCTTCGTGAAGACCGCGTCTAGCCAAATATCGTATGGAAAGCCCACCAGGTTGAGTGATGGCTTGCGGAAGATGACGTTCACTTAAAGAAGTCTATATCCAAAAACGTGCTTATAGCTACGTCATTATTCGCGACCTTAAATTCTTTTGCCAATCATAATAATCATAATCAGCCTACAATGTCCCCACTTTGAGAGAGACCACCTTTTTTGCTAAGATTAAAAAAAAAACAAACTTGAACATATATTTTCTTACTTGGGTATTTGTATCTAAATATAAGTTGTTAACTTATATATAGATACAAATCCCCACTAGACAGCCCTAACGGTTGTTCGCGGTCAGCTGAATTGAAATCCTTAGTTATAGGGGTGTGAGCACTCGCTTTGCAACGTCAGTGATCTGTGAAAATCGTCTAAATGGAATTTTCGCCAATACATGTCATGTTCCAGCTCGTTTCACTGATGGAACGGATAATGAATTGACTAATTGTCTGCTCATTGATTTTGCTCAGCAATTAACAGCCTCAGGTCGAAAGCGTTACTGCTCCTTACGTTCGATACCCAGGTCAAGAAAAGTGTTATTGGGATTTTTTATGACTACCTCATTAGTCTAGTGGTCCTAAGCGCGACTGCTACGCTAGGGGTTCTGGGTTCGATCCCCGAGTCGAGCAGTGTTATTGAGTGTTAATATAAATTTTGGATTTGTATCCGGCCCCCTATTACACGGGACCTAAACTTACCAGCGAAGTGTGGGTGTACCTTATGTACACCCACACTTCGCTGGTAAGTACACCTCTGCCTAACCCTTCGTGGAATACAGGCGTAATGATATGTTATGTTATGTTTTAATTCTCAGTAGCAACTATTTGGGTAAGAGCAATACGCTTCTTATGATATAGGACCCAAAAACACTGACCACCAAACCGTGATGCTATGTTATGTAGAAATTAATACCCAGAACACAGTCGTGACCCCAATAAAACTAATCGCAATAAAACAAGAGTATTCATTGGTTTGTTAAGCCTGAATACCATTTCTTGTCAGTCTGTAAATAATTTATTGCTCACAAAGCCCTTTTAAACCAGTTCTTTCCTCAAAAACAATAACAACTGCCCATTAATAATGTTCGGTAGTTCTAAGTGACAGCGTGTGATATACTGTCACGTACATATTTCAAGTGTCTCAGGTTCCCGCGCGGAGTGGATATTTTACGTCTTCATAAAAACGAAATATTGCGGACCGAGGTGTTTATGGACACAAAGTATTTTGTACCGTCGGAGATATAAGTAAACATGAATAAATGTGTTGGAAAATGTTTTGATATCAGTACTTTTTAGTGTTGCAGAAATATATGGTTGAAAAGATAGGCAGAGGTGTACTATGTACACACATATTTCACCTAGATCCCATGTATCTAGTCCCACAGTTGCCAGACCCAAGCTCCGAGCCGCTGCTGAGAATTTCATAGGAAATCCCATTAACACTTTGCTCTTCCTTGGGATTGGACCCACGACCTCCATCGTCAGGCATCAGTAAGTAAATAAATTGCAGCAGGTAGATTAAATACTAAAATGCCCCGGATAACATAACATCAACGATAGCAATAAGCCACAAATACTTTGTTTTTAGTGCCATTAAAATAAAACGTAAGATTATTTTTTTCATGAGTTGAGCACTTTAACTGAAATTAAACGGTTCTTTATGCCAACTACTCATTTTGATGAGTTGGGAAAGTGATGACGACCTGAAAAAGGATAATTGTGCTTCAAAAAAATCACATAATTAAATTGAAGAAAAGGGTTTAGGCAACACTTTTTATTTGCTAGCTCAGACTTCCAGTCAAGACTCGTTCAATTGATTAAGAGTATTTTCGGATTGAAATGTTACCATCGTTAACTTGGCAAGTACTTTGTTGGTAGGCAATAAATAGAGACGTAATAGGGCCATTAAATACATGTGGAAATGCAAATATATACAATCCTAAAGCAGCTTTTTTGGGAGCAGAAGTAATGGTAAATAGCATGAAAATCACAATCTCAAATACAAGACTATACAATGTGACCCAAGTTGCTAGTAAGCTTTTTTTAAAAAAGCTTACTAGCAACTTGCCAACTCGCTGTAGGCTAGCGTGGTGGACGATAGCCTAATTCCTCTCGTTCTGAGAGGAGACCCGTGCCCAACACAACGCACCCCACACCGTCCGTGCCCGGACAATGAAAAATATAGACCTTATTCTCTTATCAGCAGAAAAGGAACATAATAAAACGATTGAAAACACCGAAATAAGTATAATATAAAATAGAAAATAAATACGCTAAAACAGTTAAAACAAGGAAACGAAATGCCTAAATTAAAATATATCTCTTTCATGATCAAATAACGTCTGCTTTTAAAGAAATTAATTTTATGGTTTTTACCGAGACGGATCATCAAGTTTTACACCTTTTTTGCGAAGATCTTACCCCTGAATCTTAAACATGGCTGTAAATTTAAATCATGGTAATTAACGTAAATTTATGCGGGGCGGTTTACTTTTTTCCGGGCCTTATTTCTTGATGAAAACCGTGCCAAGGGAATCCATATCAGTTTTTATTGACCCGTATTTTTAATTATGACATGATATACATCATGTCATAATTATTATATCACCGAAATTATTTATCAAAATAAATGATTTATGCATTTTTATTTATATAGCTGCTGATATTGAATCGCCCTTACGGAATAAAATTGATCATGTGTGATACTAAGATTATTTCCTTGCCTAATTTTTGAAGTATTAGTACTTTTAAAATTAAGCCTAAACTCTTGTCTCAGAATATATTATCTAAGTCTTCTTGGGAAAAAAGAATTGTTTTGTGCCCTATTAATTAATATTTACCTCTGTACAGAAACAAACGCTTTCGAGGGTTTTCTGTTACAAAATTCAATAGGATATTAACGTATATCTTGGTTGTTCAATATCTGTGACGTGTTGACTGTTCTGTAAGATACGTTTAGAAGGGTTTCTATTTCTTCAATATGCATCCCGGAGGTGTCATAGAGTTTCACGTAAGAGCTACCAATGTGAGGCTGTTTGTCATTTTCAATATCACAAAATTTTCGGCAAATTCCGCTAAAGATATTTCTCAACAATGCCGCGTTGTAGATGCAGGAATCATAAACGTGTTTTATGCCGCAATAAATATGAGTTATCCTTTGTTTTAGGCTCCACTCACACAGATTATTTGTTCGGACTATACACAGCTGCGACGAATCATTCAAATTACTTCCGTTGGTTATGTGTATTGGTACTCAACAGATTAATAAAATTGTAGGAGTTTTTATATCTGGATTGTCCCATCCATGTAATGATAAGAGATCGATAAAGCTTTCAAGAATACCCCCCTATTCCAAAGAGACATTTTGTCGATGTGTATAAGCCTATACGTCACTTCACGCTCTTTTGCTCGGAAGCTCGGAGGCGACGGACGTGTATTATAATTATGTCTCTGTCCATAGCTAGTAAGGACCACGTGGTTAAACTACGCAAATCAAACGTCGAAGCTAAGAATCGAAACGAAACAACGAACCATAATGATAAACAGCGAAGTACTGAATGTCAATTAACACTAACATTAACTAGGATCAACGCAAGGCAATAACTTACAATGCAAAACAAGAAGAGAAAACGCAAGACATGAAATCAAACCGCAAAAATGTAATCGTTGATTGGTTCTCGAATACTTTCGTGGAAGACAAACGTGCTATCCGTCCGTAACATCGTAGTTCGACCTTCGTAGAACCCCAGTATTTTTGGAAGTCCAGCTTATCCCGCAATCTCCGCCTGTATCTACCACATTTGCGTCTGCACATGCGGCGGATGTATCTAGGTCTATAGGCCGACCGTTTAACTCGCGTATCGCCTGGGCGGTAAGAAGGGAGCGGTAGGAAGTAAATAAATACTTAAAAAAGATACTTATTATTTTATTCTTTACCAACAATGTCTATCTCGAGATAAATCTTTGGATCATTGACTCCGTGTGTAGCGTTACCCGCCCCCGCTCCCTTCTTACCGCGCAGGCGATACGCGAGTTAAACGGTCGGCCTATAGTTCCACTTTAGCGTGTAAAGATAGTCTAACTAATATCAATAAAAATCGTCTTTGAAATATAATGGAGATACGTTAGTCTACTGGTCCAGCCTTTTGAAGTGCTCTTCGGCTAATATAATGATCTCACAAATAATGAAGGGCTAAGAAGGAAGAGATTTGTCTGTCGAAATAATATTTAATTCATTAAGATTAATGGACCGAATCTCGAAGGTGTCGACAAAGGATTCTGTTCTTAATTGTTATTAATTGCGTCCCTTGAGTCTGCTGGTGCTGTCATTTCGTAATTAAGAAATTTTGGATTACTATTTGATACCTATCTATATCAAAATGTACCTACGTATTTTCAAAACTACCAGAATCAAGAGCTTAGTAATGGTCATTAAATAGATCAGCATGACTAAGCTCTTAAAATATAATAAAACACAATTAGATACACACATAACTATATTCAGGTGTTAAAAGTTCCGTTTTATCAAAGTCATTGTTATCTTTTGAAAAGCGGATTATACGTCAGACACAGCTTAGCACAGCTCTTTAATTCTCTAGTAGGTACTTCCCATTACGGCGACGTAAAAAAGTGGAAGTGGGTTGAAAGTTAATGGAAGTTTTATGGTATACTCTTAACAAATCCATAAGATGTCAACGCCATCTAGTGAACGATGCCGCTCACCCCTCTCGTATGGACGGTACTCGTCTTTCAATTTTCTCATTGAACGGAACAATACATAATCACAATAGATTTTAAAATCACTGTTGTTAGTAACATAACTGACACATGCTGTGTGCGCCTCCTATATTTTATACATACATACATACCATCACGCCTGTATTCCCCGAAGGGTTAGGCAGAGGCGTACTAAATCTAACCCTCGCTTCAGTATGTTCAAGGTGGTCCCATGTAATAGGGGGCGAGCCCTTTTGCCAATAACCGGCACAAATCCAGACTCCGTGCTGTTACTGAGAATTTCATAGAAAAACTCAATAAACTGCTCGACTTTGTAACCAAACCTAGGACCTCTAGCGTAGCAGTCGTGCTTGGCAAGCACGACTCACTCACAGTCTGCCTCATTAGGCGGACCTATATTTTATGTATGTCATATTACATTTCAAATGTTATCTCCTAACTCATTACGAATTTCAATGACTGTCATAATTTTACCAGATTATCTACTTAAGAGTACCTGTCTCCTTTAATGATCTCTAGATTTGTTTACCAGCGAGCTAACGAGACCGCACTAATGGGAGGGTCGCTCGCAATACTCGTAGATAACTAAATAACATTTAGTGCTGGAAATGTCAGAGCATAGTATCACACAATGAAAACTTATTTCATTAGGATGCCCATATTATGTACTGTGAGTCAGAACATGCAGTAGGGACAATGGGACATGTTCCTATGTCGAAAAAGGGAAATAAGGCAGTCCAATAAACTTACTTAGCTAAAAATATTGCCTGCTGTTCCATAACGGGATGTTTTATTTATTTATTACATACATACCATCACTTATCATACTGCCTTTCCCCGAAGGGTCAGGCAGAGGTGTACTAATGTACATCCACAGTTCGCCAGTATGTTTAGGTCTCATGTAATAGGGGGCGAGCCTATTGCCAGTAACCGGGCACGAACCCAAACTCCAAGCTCCTACAAGTATCTCTCTGAATTCAATCTTGTTTGTTCATATTTGATGTTGTTTTTAGTTATTATTTTATTTACGAAACTGAATCTAGATCGGAATTATATTTTGATAATTTTTAAGTTCCAAAATTACACTTCTCTTTCACTTCATTTATAATAATAACATTCACATGCACAAGTCAAATTAATTATGAAAGTGATATTAATAAATGCTTATGTGAAATTATAGATTGGCTTGATAATAATAATTTAGTAATAAACCTAAATAAAACTAAAATTATGCACTTCCATCAACGCTGCGAAATCCCAAAAACTAGTGTTGCTTACGAGAAGTGTAACATTGAGGAAGTAAATAAGGGTAAATTCTTGGGTATATTAATTGATAACCAGCTCACCTGGAAGCCTCACATTCAAGAACTATGCAAACGCTCAATAAATCCGCATATGCACTTTTTCAACTCTCAAGAAAAGTTAATAACCAGGCCCTTTTAACAGCATACCATGGACTAGTTGCCTCAGTTCTTCGTTATGGCATTATTTTCTGGGGGCAGTTAACTGACAAGGAACTTGTATTTAGAATGCATAAACGATGTGTAAGATCAATGTGCGGACTCAAAACAACTGATAGCTGCCTTCCTTATTTTAAATCTTTAAAAATTTTAACGCTTCCGTCTTTATTTATATTGGAAACAGCTTTGTTTGTAAAAAATAATCCACATCCTTTTCAAAAATTGTCTACAGTTAGAAAAACACCAATACGTGCGCAGTATTTTAATAAGCTGTGTCACATACAATGTAAAACTGCACTAATGCAAAAAAGCTTCTTTGGTATTGCTCCGCGAATTTACAATAAAATACCCAATAGTATTAAAAATATGACTTTTATACAATTTAAAAGATCACTAACTAAATTATTAATAGAGAAATGTTACTATACAATTGATGAATTCCTTAATGATAACTCACTGTTCGACTAATTCTTATTACTGATCAATTCCAATTCAATTCCTAACCTTGCATTTACTATTTAATTCAATTAGCATGAAACTTTGATTTGTATATTATTATTAACTGAACTTATTAATGTACTTTAATCTAAGCTAGTAATTGTATCTAACCTACACACAACTATATTTGTATGTCTATAAGGCAAAACATAGCGCACTAACTATTTAAGTAAAGACCAATATGTATTACCTATGTTTTACAAATAAATGATTCTGATTCTGATTCATTATCTTCTTCTTCAACCTGCTGCCATTCAATGCTGTAGATCTCTGCATGTCCTTAGACATGAGAACATTTCCGTGGGACAAAGCTTATTGTAACCCTTGGGTAACGTTTTTATTTGCTTTATGATTACGGGTCATTCCCTACAATTGCTTCCCGGGCAATGATCTGTCCAGAAAATTAGATGCTTATGCTCGTAGAAGATGATTGGTATGGTTAGGTACCATTTTCTTTATAATAGAGACTATAGGTATATCACTGTCGGATATTAATGCAAGAATACAATAAAATTTTCTAAAGACAATACAGCCCTTTAGATAGAAACAGCTTTGTTTAATTTTTGGGTTTATTTGGGTCCCCTACATACTCTAATCCTCATTGGACAAGTTTTCTACAGGGAATTAGCAGATAACCGACCCTTATTAACAAGTCTGCTGTAGGGTTTAGTTAAAATCATATTTCGTCCAGATTAAAGTACTATTAGAATTCGTCGAAAACTAGCAAAAAAAATGAGGTCGGATCGTTTTTTTTTTCACTACAACCTCAGAATATGTGTAACCTAGAAGCCGTACGGATACAAGTGAAGACTAAAACTACTCTTAAAAGAGTAGCTTCTGATTTTGGCGATTAGTTCATGTAAACTAGTTAACTTCATGATAGCGTGTGTCGCAGTGGTCAATTCTAATTTAATAATGCCGTCTTGTGCCGTTCCTACTAGTATTAATGCTGTTAGGCTTAAAAAGAAGGCGTATGGAATCAAATTTCATGTGTCAGAGAGAGAAGCTCATTATTTGAAAACATGCAAAAACAAATGAACGCGGCTTCTAGTTATCTATTTAAGACCAACATTATTTCTGTCGAATGACGCTGATACTGGTTAACTACGACTAATCAACTGAGACGCGAAGACGATCGTTTTTTTTTTTTTTTTTTAAGGAAGTTAACTAATTCCAACTAACTATTATAATCTTTCACATCATTCTGCACAACATTTGAACAAAATCATAAACAAAACTAAAGCATTGCAAACAATCACATTAATCACTTAAAATAGTATCCATGAAGTTTTAGAACCTCGTAACCAGTTTTTGTCATTTCAATAGGTACCTGTATTATTGGTGAACAAGTAATTGAAATAAAACATTTGACTTTGACTTTGAAGCTACACTAAGCTTGCTTTATTTTATATTTCGCAAATATACAGTCGCGAATAGTAACATTGTCAGATAGCACGTTCTTGTCTAGATAATAGCTCACTAGTGGAGCTAGGAAAACAACGCGCTGTTTCGGGAACAGCTCGAAACACGACGCCGTATTTGTGTTTCGTTCCCGATTTGAATTTCAATGATTGCTCTATCAATATTGTAACAGAAGTGAACTGTAAAATTGTATGCTGTTGTGATGTAGAAGCTAGGACCGTTGCTTATTGGTTGAAATCGAATTAGTTGAAATATTACAAACAATTCAATTAAGTTGTAGTTTTTGTTACCTTTCGAACTGCCTCATTGACCTATTGGTCGTAAGCCCGCCTATATTCCTTGTATATTTCCCAAGTCGACCAATGTTATTGGGATTTTCTATGAAATTCTCATTAGCAGTGCCTAAGAGTTTGGATTCTATTCTATTCTATATTACCTATATTTGTTAACAACGTAATGGCTAACTATGGGAAAAGTTAAAACGTGATGTTATGTTTAAAAAAGATATTGATAAGTGTTTTCTTCCTTGGTGAGATCAAATCAAATCTGGGATTTACGTTTACGGAATATTTATTATAATGTCCTCCAAAATGTATAATAGGGTATGTTTAAGTAGGCTTTTGTTTTTCACCTTGTTACAATGATTATAAACATTTTCTGTACTTTTGTTGTTTTTATCTTTAAGTTGTTAAGTATGTAGGTAATTGTTGCAATTTAGGAATATATTATAACTAATTTCACAGATAAGACTACTTTCAACACCCATAAACAAACTATCACGTTTCGTTAAAAATAATAAATAGTTACTTATTTCTGGTCAATTGTATTCCTGCCCTTTGCACGTCACGCTCGCGCCTGACCTCACCAGCTTCGAGTGTTGCCATTAATTAACTGCGCGGCTTCGTACAATATTGTGTTGAGTCACCACACGTCTGCTGCAGTACATCCAAGTCATGTCAGCTCCTATATATTTTTTATTCTATATGCTGTGAGTATTCATTACTTATACAGCTTTATACGTTATATGTAAGTCAGTGCTTTTGGATCACACATTTAATATACCTAATCACACACAGACACATTGAACAATCTAACTATTATTAGAACAAGTAGACATATTAGTAGAAATAATCACTATTTACATATTTTACATTAAAAATAAAACAATTGGCCGCCAAAGTATTCCTTGGCTTTGTAGTCGTATGGCATCGTCCCCAAAAGACTGGCAGCATTGCCACATGGGCAATGCTTATACACTCCCCTAGAAACAAACCAGCCCTCTCGTCACGCTAAGCGACTCGACCATTTTCCTAGAAATTTCCTTTTAAGGTGACGAGAACTCGGAGCCCACGACCCGATCGTTTCGATCCCTTACTTGCGCCGTATAAAACTATACTGAGTACTTGCCTCGTTTATTTTAAGAAATAGTAAACTAGGAATATCTAGATGTCGTGAGCTAAGCTGGTGAAGCTGAGCCGGTCACAGTAAGCTATACATTTGTAATGGGCTATAAAACATCTTGCTGAGTTAAGGAACAGATTTAGAAAACTCGTCTTCCATTTCTCGTAAAGTTGTGTCGTAAACAGTGAGGCTGTGCCATTCGTTGCGGCAGTTATAGTTAAGACACTAGATGCATTACGCTTCCTAATGTTAGGAGAAGAAGGATAGCAAATACTCCATGTCTACTGGTTTCTAAGACTTGTGATTGCGGTCTCTCATACATAGGCCAAACTAAAAGAAGCATAGGGACCCGCGTAAAAGAACACATCGCCGATGTCAAACACCGCCGTTCCGGGAAGTCAGCAGTTTGTGAACATACACTTGACAAGGCCCAGCACTACATCAGATTTGATAAACCACAAGTCCTTGCAAAAGAAAACCGATTCCTACCTAGGATGATTCGAGAGGCTATTGAAATTAAAAAACATCAAAATTTCAATAGAGAAGATGGCTGGGTCTCACCATCAGCTTGGAACTCCATCATAGATTCTATTAAATCCAAGCACAAGACTGCGAGACCTAAGGATACGGTGACCCATTCTGCATGACCGGATCAGATAATAATTATCTAATAGTAGCTGTTGATAATTTTGACATTAGGATGACCAACACCTCAGTCCACCCGTGACCATGGATGCTGTAAAGGATCCGAAACATCGGGAATTAAAAATATCAATATAACGCGATAAAATCCGTAAAAATTAGTTTTATTTCAATATTTGAATTATTTGAAAGGATAGATTGGTTGTCAGATATTTTAGGCTTCTGATTACTACTGACGATTGTCATAGGTGTGCTATCCTAGGCACTGAGAACACTCGACGTGTTAAAAATTATCGCAAAAGAGGGACCGCGGCCGCTTAACCTTCCTCCCTTCCGCTTAAGTTCATTTCGGTAGCTAATCGCTACATGTCAATGAAGCAATAACACATTAACCGGACAACATTTGGCTGCACTTTGAATGTTGTGGTGACTATAAACCTAAGTACCTATACTAAAATATATGTGCTACAGCTCAGCGCCCGCCAGCTATTACGAGACCACTAACTAGCTTTACGAGCTATGAATTACTAAACACAAACATTGCTCTCACAGCTTGAAGTTACGAAATGCTCCATAAAGCATTCTGTGGTGGTCACGCGGGACATTCACTCTTAAGTGACAAGGGGTTTGACAAGCATTCCCTTACGTCAAATACAATTATTCGCGTCTTCTCAGCCCTGAGTATTGTACAATAATACGTACACAATTGGGACGTAATTGTTGAATTTTTCATAAGATTTGTTTGACTGTGGGAAAAAGCTTTATCTACTTTTTTTATTCAGGATCTTGTTTTTGAAATAATTTTCACAGGAGCAGTTAAATTTAATTGATTGCCAGTGTAAATATATCGTTAATCCATAATAACAAACATTTCCAACTTTTCCAAAATGTCTTAGAGATGTAGTTTTATTCCGTGAGAATACTAGCCTGATAACAATCCATTTCCGCGAAGTATTTGTACAAATGTGACCCAACTTTGTTTAGTATTTCACAATAAAGCGATGTCCTGTTTCAGTTTAATGGCAATTTTATAGTTTATCGATATTGCTGTATCAACGATACATGGTGTTTATTCCGCTTACAGTTTTAAACTATTATAGTACATTTTAATGTGCAATTTATTTATTTTTCAGCGTTGTACCAGGCCGCTATAGCTCTGAAATTTGTATGTTTCAAGAATCTATATTCTCAAAATAACATAATAGTTCATTTAAAAGAGAAGTTAATGACTTAAAAAAAAATCATGTCGGGGTTAATGACAATGCATGCAGAGTAAAACATACAATGTTTCAAAATGCAGAACAAGACGAAATAATATTCACATCATCGATATTTTTTATTGTTAGCGTTGAATTCAAGTTAATAACATATTCACGTCAAAAGACTCAAATATGTTTGCTGTATTAATTACCAACCAATGAGATACTATGTGTTATTCATACTCGTTAATTATCATAAATAATATTTGACTCAAAACCTCAAAACCATAATAAGATCCAATCATTAATACATGATAGTTATAATCATATACCAAATTTAATTACCTATAGCACCATTACCTTCTATTGATTTTATACTTTTAGTAGACAAATGTTTCTTCAGTTTTTCATTCTACATATTTATTATAAGAATTTAGATAATTTTCAAAACAAGAGATTAAAGCAACTTTCCGTCGTTTTTCTTCAGCAAAACTTACATCATTTATCTTCACAAAATGTATACTACAATATTAAGTTGAACACAGCTCCATTCACTGTTAATGAGTGCACATCAACTTTTGTTTTTGTTTAAGATTTCAAAGCCCCTTTAATCTCTTCCTTTAAAAATTCGTGTTATTATTGTTCTGAAGTTTTCATATAAATCAACTTAGTATAAAAATACGTGTCATTCTTGATTCTAATTAGCAGTAGGTAGGAATTGTTAATGCCACTGATACTGGGTACGAAATTACATAACATAGGTACCATCACGACAATTTCTGTGAATGGTAAAGTGACGTCCTACACCTCTACTTGTTGTTGTTGGTGAGTCTATTGTCATTAACCGGGTATAAAATGTACTCTGAGAATTTCACTGAAAACCTGGCTCAGGAGTCGTGTATGATCATCGACAATAACCGATAATAATAATATTAACGTATATACCTACAAACTGAACCGAATGACTCGATAAAATTCTTAATAAGTTTTCTCGAGTCTAAAACAATTGCGAAAACTAATAAAGACATATTAGTTTTCGCAATTGTTTTAAACTCGAGTATATTTTTTTAAGAATTTTATAGGTATATTAAATATTGGGTTGCTAAAACGTCAGACAGGGCGGCTTAAAAAGAGGGAAGGGTGGCCTTTGCCCAGCAGTGGGACGAAATGGGCTAGAATAATAAAAAATATATAAAATACCTATTTACCCAACCGACGTCTCGGATCCTTTACAGCATCATCCTTTACAGTGTGTGGAATAAATAAATCTTTAATCACGAGAAGACGGTTTATTCTTTTTTATGTTGTACCCAGATTGTACCTACATAAGATGAGTAAGCATCCCATAGATCTAAATATTTTAATAACCTTTATAACTAAAGTTCCACCGTTCACACTAAGAACACAACTAACTTCAATGATACTACAATGGCTGTCCAATCAAAAGATAACTCTTATCTAGTATTACAAGCCTTTACAGATAAAATCATTATAATAAGCATTCAAAGTAATTGTTGCTCACTATCTGCTTTAAATGAAAGTCTCTCATCTGAAGCAAAACTGAAAGCTTCGCCTTTTGTTACGTCTCATCAAATTTAATTCAGAACTGGAACATTTTCATGAACTTTGTCTGAATTAAAGATCTTCAGAGATGATACAATATACGGCGCCTTAATAAATGCGATGACCTGCCTCGCTTTTGTTCAATTTGTATAGGGGCATTTTAAATAGAATTAAATGGATCGGAGGGATTCTTCGAATTTTGGAAAATCGGAATTTAGTAAGTTTCTGTCCGATTTGCTTTGGATATGCTGAAAGAAATGAAACTCGATCCTTACCGCAATAGGTGTCTTAAGAAATATATATAAAGTTGCGGCTATGATACAGTTTGTTGTTGTAAGAACCCATAAATATAATGTAAAATACCATCACGCCTGTTTTCTCCGAAGGGCTACGCAGCGGTGTAATAAATATTGTACACCAACATTTGGCTGGTATATTTAGGTCCCATGTTACGGGGGGCTAGCCTATTGCCATTAGCCGGGCACAAATCCAAAATCCGAGCTGCTACTAAGAATTTCATAGAAAAACCCATTAACACTGCTTGACCTGGGAATCGAACCCAAGACCTCAAGCGTATAAGTCACGCTTAGGAGCACTGAGGCAGTTAAATATAATATAATAGAAAATGAGAACACCTAGTAATGATAGAATATACATAGCAATGTAGTTTTTGTTTAAGGCAAAAAAATACTCCATTTGCCATCAAAAGTAATGCCTGAAACTAACCCTTACATGTTTAACACGCTGTTAAACCTATAGAAATAACAATGAAGCTGTTAACATCCTTGTACACAAACGATTATTGCTAACATTCTGGCTTTCTATATCCTCCTAGATACTGAAATAAAAACAATGGCGCGTGCAAGTTGACTGCAAAAGTAATTCCCTATTGATCTAATTGTTTAGTGTTACCATATATAATATACCTACATACATAATCAGCCTATAATATTCCCAATGCTGGGGCACAGGCCTCCTCTCGGTGAGAGAGAGTGGGCCATAATCCACCACGCGGGCTTAGTGCGGGTTGGTAGTGTTACCATGCATGAAAAATATTATAAAAAATAGAATCTTAAATAGTTTAGTAATGGAAGCGGTGATGACCCACGGGTAACGGCTAGTTGTAGGTCTTAAGTTCTAACCCATACAGGCGCTTTACTTTGTATAAATAATTTTATCACTGTTGCTCTCAAATCATCATGTCCTAGACCATTGTTTCCTAACCTGCAGTCCGCGGACGCCTAGGGGTCCGCGAGCATATATTTGGGGGTACGCGATAACATAACATAACATACCATCACGCCTGTATTCCCCGAAGGGTTAGGCAGAGGTGTACTTAATGTACACCCACAGTTCGCCGGTATGTTTGGGTCCCATGTAATAGGGGGCGAGCCTATTGCCATTCACCGGGCACAAATCCAGACTCCGAGCTGCTACTGAGAATTTCATAGAAAAACTCAATTACACTTTGCTCGACCTGGGGATCGACCCCAAGACCTCTAGCGTAGCAGTCGCGATTGGGACCACTAGACCCTTGTTGTGGTAGGGCCACGCTGTTCGTAGCATGAATGGGCCGGCTCGACCGGGGAAGTACCACACTCTCGCAGAAGACCGACGTCCGAGTAGTAGCGTTTCGTTACTGCGCTTCGTTCGGTGAGCGAGAGGGCCGGAGGCCCAATTCCTCCCCCAATCCCCTTCCTTCTCCTTTTCTCCTTCCCCTCCCTTTCCCTAAATAGGCTCGGCAACGCATCTGCAACTCCTTTGGTTATGCAGATGTCCATGGGCGGCGATGACTACTTACCATCAGGTAGCTCGCCTGCTCGTTTGCCGAGTTATCCCATAAAAAAAAAAAAGACCAACGAGGGGTACGCGATCCCAATACTAAAATATAATATTGTCCAAAAATTGCACCTTTTTTTCACTCAGGGGTCCTTGGCATTGTGCTTGATTTCCTTGGGGGTCCGCGGCTGAAAAACGCTAGGAACCGCTGTCCTAGAGTAAAAAAGTTAAGACATATGATATCTACCTACCCGCACTGGGCTCGCCTGGTGGAATACGGCTCACTCCCTCTCACCGAGAGAAGCACTGTGTCCCAGCATTGGGAACTTTATAGGCTGATTATAAATTACTGAGGAACTTGTATCTAAATCTATATCTAAACAAATATTATAAAGAAGAAAGATTTGATTGTTGTTTGCATTGGCTCTGAAACTACTGAACGGATTTGAAAAAATATTTCACCTATAGAAAGCTACATTATTCCTGTGTAGCATAGGTTATTATCCCGTAAAATGACAAGAAACGTAGGCTCGTGCGTCAGCTCGTCCCAAAACAAACTCGGACTATTGGGCCGAGTTGACGAATTTCTAAATTAATATTTTTTTCGTTCATCATCTCGTCCCACTTTATTTTTCTTGAATATTTTAAGTTGTTTCGGTACAGTCCAAACCAAAACTTTTCACTAGTCCACGCTAAAGATTGCAACCCGGTATTTTTTTTTAAACCGGCCGGGCCCGGTTGGATTCGTGTTAGCGTTGAATCCTTGAAGATTTACTATAAATAAATGGAAAAAGACAATGATTCAAGGTTAATATTTATTTCAAACTGGCTTATGAACAATAGCCAGTCTCATTCAAATCTCAAAATCACACTATAAAGCCTATATTCCTTCATGAGCTCGTTCAAGATAATCTTTCCTGAGCGACTGATGAGAAAAGCAAAACCAGAAAAATAACCAAATTGTTACGAAAAGAATTAACTAAACAAATAGCCGGCACTGTAATCCCGACGACTGTTGGAATTACCCCAAGGGATGCGGACGGCGACATTATCTTTATAAATATGCTTAAACTCCGAGTAGTTTAGACCCAAGGGTTCTAATAGGGGCACAGTATTGTGACATTTATTGCATTGTTTAAATTGTTTTTCTTTGGTAACTTAACTCCTGTAATTGCTGCCCTGTTCCGAACCCACGGATTACATAAGTTTTAAACCAACGTTTTATCTTGGTATTGTATTTAGAGAATCTGATTTATTTTAAAACCATACTTTAAATTAAGGAAAATAAACTTTAGTGTCAATTTCAAAGACACGCTGACTGCCTCATTAGTCTAGTGGTCCTTAGGGCGATTGCTACGCTAGAGGCCCTGGGTTCCATTCCCAGTATGACCAAAGTGTAATTGAATTTTTCTATGAAATTATCAATAGCAGCTCGAAGCCTGGATATGTGCCTGGATATGTGCTATTACTTGAGACCTAAACATAACGGTGAAGTGATAATGTATACATTTGTACACCTCTGCCTAACCCTTCGGAGAAAACAGGCGTGATGTTATTTCTTCTATTTATTCTATCTTAACTTCCCACAGGCAATCCAAAATGATTGAAACATTTTAATAATAAAGTTTACAAACAAATATGTAGTTCCTTCTCAACTTCTATAAGCTTATCTCTACAAGACTGTCCGGTGCCGTCCAAACTGAGGTTGGACGCCATAAATATCTCTCCTATCCAAACTCTCCACTCGATTAGCTAATTTCCAATGTTATTTGAGAGAAGGAGTTGCCAACTCACTTGGCTGACTTCCCGAAGATACTAGATATGAAGAAACAATTGACCCGAATCCAAGTTGAACTGTTTCATACATACCTACATATTTAGTAAGTTGGAAACGTTAAAACAATAAAAAAAGGTTTGTAAAGGTAATACTCGTATATAATCAAGTCTATCTATCTAAAAATGAATATTATAAATTCGCAGTATAAATAGGTACCATGAATAAATAATTTCAAATATTGTATAATATCTATAACATACCATCACGCCTGTATTCCCCGAAGGGTTAGGCAGAGGTGTACTAATGTACACCCACATTTCGCCGGTATGTTTAGGTTCCATGTAATAGGGGGCGAGCCTATTGCCATTAACTGGGCACAAATCCAGACTCCGAGCTGCTACTGAGAATTTCATAGAAAAACCCAATAACACTTTTCTCGACCTGGGGATCGAACCCAGGACCTCTAGCGTAGCAGTCGCGCTTGGGACCACTAGACTAACGAGGCAGTCTAATCAGTATAATATCTAGAGTCGAGTCAGTATAATATCTATACTTAAAGGAAAACTTTTTCTGTTTGTTTGTAATTGATAAGCTCTGAGACTACTGAACTGATTTTAATAACTTTTTCACCATTAGAAAGCTACGGTATTTCAAATTAATATAGGCTATTTATTATCCCACGGGATTACTGGAATCCCATGAAGGCGAAAGTTTAATAAACTATAAGTATTTATGCAATTGGCTCATTCGTCTAGTAGTCTTAAGCGCGGCTGCTACGCTAGAGGTAATGGGTTCAATTCCCAGATCGAGCAAAATGTTGTTGGGTTTTTGTATGAAATTTTCAGTACCAGGTCTTGAGTTTGGATATGTGCCCGGTGAATGGCGATAGACTCGCCCCCTAAATACCGGCTAACTGTGTAACTTAATACACTTCTGACTAACCCCTTCGGGAAATATAAACGTGATGCTGTATATAAGTATTTATAACATACGTGCCCACGTTTTAAAATACTATGTTAAATATTTGTTTTTCTATTCCAAAATGATGCATCGAATATTTGAACAAAAACCCATTTCGATAATGAGGCGGTTTTATTCGTGAGCACAAAATATATATTAAATGCAATAAACACATTGTTATCTACTTAATGCCAACCATTAAACGCTGTTGGTTTATTTATATGCAGAATTAACATAAAGGTTTTTCTACAATGGGTAAATGGAGACTGGTAGGTACCACAATATAATTTGTGTGGTACCTATAGCACAACTTAAATCTCATCATGAGTACCAGAGTTTATCCAAACATTTATGATCCTATTTTTCTGACTGTTGCATGTTTTTTCTCAGTGTAGAATCGCCATTACATCAGGGTATACAAAACTGACTGTTTTCAAATGATTTTAAGCCTTAAAACCTGGAAAATTAAGTTTAAATTGACTGAGAAAATTTGACATTTTATGACCTGATGAGCTGGTGACCATACATAGATTGAGAAAATAAATAATTTACTATTATTATAATCAACTAGCTGACCCGACAGAGGGCCTGTCCTAGCTAGGAATATTCAATTCGATGTAATTATAATAGTGTAAATTATTAAAAATTTAAAAAACTCCCGCTAATTGTATTATAACTCGATCGATTTTTATCAAACATAGCTAAGAACACTCCCGACTAATTCACCTTTCAAACAAAAAAAACACCGCGTCGTTTTTGTGGCGGGGGTAAAAAATAGTTGTTAAGTTTTCTGATATTTTCGAATTTTCACCGCAGTTTTGTTTCCGTAAGAGTATTAAAATATTTAAGAACCTTCTACGGAGTGTGCCTCGATTTAGATTTTATTTTTTTGAAAATGAATTAAATCGGTAAAGTCGTTCTCAATCGGTAAAGTTATGGCGTGACCAATGGAAATAGAAACTCATTTAAAAAAATATATAATAGATTTGACATTGTAGAGCAAGATTAAAAAGATGGTTAGGATGACTAAAATGCTTAAACTACAGACCATGAAATCTTCACAGAACATTTTTAAACTGTTATTTAGTTTTTGTGTAATTGATTGATGTTCACGACCTAGCATAAAAAAGTTAAAAGCATACAACACTTTTATAATATCTATTTTATTGACTAGCCCTTGCCCGCGGTTACACTCACGTACACTCGCCAGAACATCAAGTTACAACAAAATGACAAAATTTCTCAGTTGATTTTGAACTTACTAATCCGCGTCTTAAGGTTTAAAATAATTTGGAGAAGTTTTGCAGTTTTGTATAACCTGATGCGCTGTCGACTGTACCAAAATGATTAACTTACTATAACTAGGCTTCTAGAGAGCGTATCAACATGAACCATGCATTAGATTTTAAGTTATACCTCCAGCGATACAACTGTGGAAACCTCATCCAATTTCGTGCAGTAATTTGTGCGTGATGCGTGCACAAACACACAGACAAATATTCAAAAAAAAAAATTTTGGCTTTAGTTGCGAACATAAAAACTCCCCATATAAGTTATTATTCAATATCTGTAATGTACAGACATCGGACTCTTACAATATTATTATAATTATTATAGAATTTTGACAGTTCTGATGAAATCCAATGACTTGGCAATATTTTAAATCACCAGTAACTAGGTATCTATTGTTATACAATGAATTCTACGTACAATTATTAGGTCGAAGTCGGCTGAGAGCTGACATAGAAGGATCACGATTACGTAATATAGATTTGAGCAAAAACTAAGGAGCGGGTCATTAAACTTGAGACCATGAGTTTTTATGGTTAAGGAGCCTGATAATAATATTCTTATTGTGTAAGTTAATAAAAAATAGTCTGCAACGAAACTTAAGTAAACAATGATGAGAAAAACAACAGAAATTATCACGCCTGTATTTCCCGAAGGGTAAGGCAGAGGTGTACTTAATGTACACCCACATTTCGCTGGTATGTTTAAGTCCCATCTATCCGAGCTGCTACGGATAATTTTTTCGTAGAAAAACCCATTAACCCGTTAGCATCGCAGTAGTTGCGCTAAGGACAAATATACTATTAATGAGGTAGTTATAAGTTATTTTTTTAAATCAATCTACTATTGTTATAATTGTTAAATAAATGCCTTATAGGGTTAGATCAATATTATTATAGTCATATTTACACAATCAATATGGAATCATATCCTATAATTAACTAAACCAAACGTCAGACAATTAGTTCCACCATTCTGATGAATACAATCTTACACTTGAATGAATGTCTAATTTGAATTCGTATCATAACAACTGAAGTAGGCACTAATATATCTACTCATAGTTGGCATATAATTTGAAGGCGTACAATTCACAGCGCTGGCAAAAACATATTTTTCGGTAAATTCCTTTTTGTTTTTAGAGAATACTAGCTTTCCGACCTACAACTTTATTTTCATTTTACGGGATAATATATAGCCTATGTCACTCAAGAATAATGTAGCTTTCTATTGGTGAAAGAATTTTCAAAATCGTTTCAGTTGATCCAGAGATTGCTCCCTACAACCTCACAAAGTTTACCTAATATTAGTATAGATAATGACGAACTACCAAAAAAACTTTCATCCCTTATTTCAACTTTTTACAAAAAAAAGGAAGCTTATATTCTTTCCCAAGGTCTAATTTATTTTTGTACCAAATTTCATCAAATCGTTTCGGGGGTGATGCTTAAAAGCGTGACTTTGTTTGGACTTCATCGCCACACAGGTTGAAAATTCAAAAACTTTAGAATAAATATTTATTGATTTTGCCTATATGCAAAGCTTTATGTTTTATCTTCAACAATGATTTACTATAATAATATATTGATTTACTATATATTTTGATACCACTCCCATGAATTTTTCACCCCCTATTTCAACCCCTACAAGACATTTTTGCGATAAAAGTTAGCCTATGTCCGTTCTCAAGCTTTAGTCTATCTCAGCACCAAATTTCATCAAAATCGGTTGAGTGGTTTAGTCGTAAAAGCGTAACAGACAGACAGACAGAGTTACTTTTGTATGTATAATATTAAAATTAGGGATAATGTGATTGCATACAACAGCATAGTCTCTGTATTTACATAGGACCATATTCGAAATAGTTCCAAGATTTTGTTTTAAATTTCCCTGGAGCGAACCAATGGAATTCAAGTAATGTTACCCGAAGTATATGGGTTAATTAAATTAATATTACATTGAAACAAGTAGCAGGTAGTAGTAGACATATACGTAATAAGCAACCTAAAATAAAAGTTCTGTGAGCCAGCATAACCTAATATAACCTGTCAACCTTTTTAGAAAATAATTGTCTCTTTAAACACGTGGCCTGAGCTGCATTGCGACCACTTTATATTGGAGTTCATCTTCATCAATGTAGCTATATTTCATTTTCCTTTGAAATACTTTTTGTTTTAATAAAATAGATACTTTTACTCAAACTTTTATAGAATAAGTAATTTCATTTCATTAAAAATGTTAGTAACAATAATATGTTTCATTTATTCCGCAGACTGACCGACCGTACTCTCGTGGTAATTCAATTAGTGCTCGCTCATTAATAGCATATAATTTATTCATTACATTACACAGGTAGGTACACTATGTATGACATAACTTATTTTGCCCGTTTGTGTGTTTGGTTAGGTTATACTAAATAAATATTGTTAGGACTCTGTGGGGATTCCATGGTTTTTTTGAAGAGGTGCAGATGTGTTGCCGAGACTATTTAAAGAAAAGGTAAGGGAAGGAGGAAAGGAGAAGGAAGGGGACTGAGGGAGAAATTGGGCACCCGACGCTCCACACTCACCGTACGAAAGGCAACTGCAAAGGTATGCATAATGCTACTTGACATCGATATTCTGTGGGAGGGTAGTACTTCCCCGGTCGTGCCGACCCATTCATGGGTCTGCTACTAACTAGAACAACACATTACCAAATATTCTGCGAATGACAATAGGAGAAGGAAAGGGACACAGAAAAAGAGTAGGAAGGGGACTGTGAGAGGAATCGGGCCTCCCCGGGGCGTTCCAAAAAAATAAGCTCGTTCCCTATTACATGACAACTAAAAGTACCTGTTAACCGTAGACGTACATAATACACCTCTGCCTCACCCTTCGGGGAATAGAGGCGTAATGTATTATTAATTATAGACCAACTCATTGAAGCAATAACTATATATCTAGTTACCACTTTAACCTTTTGAACGCCATTGTCACATATATGTGACAAACGAAATCTTACCCTGAACGCCAACGTCACAAATATATGACAAATATACGTCTCTTAGTGTGTTTTCACTACTTTGTGGAATTTGACAGAGAAAGTGGCCTGGCGTCAGGGGTACGGCGATACGTTTATACTCTGGCGTTCAAAAGGTTAAGGGTGATCTCGCTACTTGTTATTTTTTTATCTTTATTTATTTTAGGGACTTTTATTCTATAACAAGAACATTCCAGTCCTACTTGTTATGTAGATGCAAATTTTCTTTGAATATCACAGGTGTCGATCTATTATTATTTTGTTTATTATTGCTATTGTTGTAAACTATACCTGTAATTCGATACACAATATTATGTTCACGTATAATATGGTAAGAAGCTTCAATTAGGTACACAGTAAACTTTAATAACACAAGTAGTAAATACATTGTCGAAATAATCTGTTTTGTGAACAGACTAAGTGTAAATAGTGTGCTTAAACGACTAAGAAACTGTTAATAATTTAACCTTAGCTAAGTTAACAAGAACAGCCTTATATTATTTGCCAAACAATATAATAGAGTTACTTAATATACATATAACACTAATTAACACTACGCAGCATTAGCCTAGTAATCTCAAGGGCGACTGCTACGCTAGAGGTCCTGGGTCCGATTCTTAGGTCGAGCTAAGTGTTGTTGGGATTTTCCGTGAAATTCTTAGTAGAAGCTCAGAGTTCGGATTTGTTCCCAGTCAAGGGCAATAACTTTGTCTCTTATTAATTGGGACCAAAACATACAGGCAAACTCTGGGTGTAAAAAGTATACCTCTGCTTTACCCTACGGGGAATACAGGCGTGATGGTATGTCATGTAAAGGATTAACAAGTCGATGAAAATCAACAAATTTGCAATATACGCGACTAAGTTGACCGAGAATACTTAACTATAGGTAAGCGAAACAGGCAACCAACTGAACTAGACGAAGAAACTGAAACAGAATCTCTAATAAAAATGAACTAAGACTCTTTCGACTTCGACAATCTTTCGACTCTCCGTCTAACTCCGCGTTCCCACTGACAAAACATGTTGCAAACATCTATTTGACTCTCAAAGAGTGAGTGGCATAGGTTTGCAACATGTTTTGTCGTCGGTGGGAACGCGGGGTAAAGCCTTCGCCAACACAAATAGCTTTAACTTTAGGTTAACATACAACAAAGTATCCAGAATCTTCAGAATAAAATCTTCAAATCCAGTCCAGAATCTTCCCGAAACGGTCAGTTAGGAAATGCCTAATTCATTCAAGATTCATCGCTGGACATGTTTCTCTCATAGACATCCGGAGTCGTATTAATAAAGGCGGTCCCTCAGTGCGGTCAAGCCTGTGTTTAATTTCCGGTTCGGCTAATTGTCTACAAGTTGCGGGTAGTCGTAAAATGTGGGTTGTAATTGAGCTCGCTGTACTGTTACATTTTTGGTTGTTTATGTGTAGCTGAAAAACTACAATTGAATGTTTAAACCCTTGAAATAAGCAGTAAAACTAGGTTTCAGGAGGACTATAAGGGTAAAAAGGTCACAAGGTAAACATTTTGTGAAACCCTAAATTTGTTCTGTGTAATTTCAAAACAATTTTAACAATATACATTGGTATCTCTGCCTTAGCCTTCGGAGAATATAAGAATAAAGGTTAATTCTTATATTCCCCGCAGGCTAAGGCAGAGATGTACTAATATACACCCACATTTGGCTAGAATGTTTAGTTTCCATCTAGTAAGGGGGCGAGCCAGCAATTCTTTGCTCAACCTTGAAATCGAACCAAGGACGTCTAGCGTAGTAGTCGCACTTTAGTTAGACCATTAGACCAGTGAGGTATTTAAAAGTTACCCCTAAATTTGTTTTGTGTAATATCAAGGTATACAATTTTAACAACAGCCTTGAAATTATGATTATTTAACAATTTTATCCTATTCTAAATAATAATTCTTAAAGAAGAGTCTTGTAAAAAGATATGTACTTAGCAGTTTTATCGTAAAGTGCTTCGTATAAAACAATATACTATAAATATGTTTGTGTTCTAACGAATATTATAAAGGTCGAAATGTACCCATAGACGTAAAAGTGTTTTAACAAACATCCTATTAAATACAGAGGTATAATAAGTCTTAGTAAACTTTGCGAATATAATTTTGGCTATTCTACATATAGGATACATTTCTCAAGACAACTGGGTGAGCTGATAATACAATTTCCTTGCAATATGCAACTGACACTGACAATGTGTGTTGTCATATGGCAATACACCGAATTGCTGTATTTGCAAGTGGTAATAACTAGATATGTTGTCTACTTGTATAGTGTGTTAACAGTTGTATAATATTATAACATCAACGATATCGAGATGTTCATAAATATTTGTTTCCTATGAATGGACCACAATAATAGGGTAGTAGACAGACGATGAATTTAAAGAAAAGAATTAAATATTATTCGTAATCTGAAATAATAAATTAAATCAACCAATAAAGTTCGAAATCCAAAGTTTGGGACCACTAGGGCCAGGGTTCCCAGGTCGAGCAAAGTGTTATTATGTTTTTCTATGAAATTCTCAATAGCAGCTCGGAGTTAGGATTTGAGCTTGGATAAAAGCAAATGTCAATAGGCTCGCCGCCTGTTACATGGGATCTAAACACATCAGCGAAATGTGGGTGTAGGTACCTAAATTCTAATTTACACATAACCTTTCCGGAAAAACAAGAAAGGCTCAATACTGATTGATTCTTCGACATCGGCTCGGTTAAAATGTGCAAAAGTGCAAACACTTGCAATACCAGGGGTCTCACTCGCGTGTTACCGACCGTAAGTAAAACGGAGGGGAAGGAGAAAAAGAGAAGGAATGATGGAAAAGTGACTTATCGCGGAAAATTAAAATGTTTACAATAAAATCAGTCGTTAGGGTTGTGCGTAATAGCGCAATATATTAATGTTGGTAATAATGGCGAATATCATATTTTCAATATAAAACTTATACACATGATTATACTACTAGTGTCTGGCCATGAAGGCAATCATGCCCAACAATGTAATTATAATTGACTGTGTTATAATAATCTTTAATAACATTTTTTAATTAAAACTTCAACGAATTTTAAACATACATGTATAATTATTTTAAAGGAATATCCAATAATATCAGTGAGTGATACAACTGGATATTAGTTTGTCCGTCGCTGCATTTTTTTGAAACAACAAATACCATCACGCCTGTATTCTCAATCGGGTTAGGCAGAAATTTACTCCCACAGTTGCTAGTATGTTTAAGTCCCATGTGATAGGGGCAGCATTTTGCCGTTAACCGAGCACAAATCCAGAACTGCTACTTAGAATTTTATAGAAAAAATCAAAAACACTTTGCTCAATCCGGGAATCAAACCTCTTACAATTCAGTCGCGCTTATCACCACTAGACTAATGAAGCAGTTTATTCAAAACTAGCTTTCCGCCCACGGCTTCGCCCGCGTGGTTTATTGGCTTTTCTATACTAAAATATGTATGTATTATACATATAAACCTTCCTCTTGAATCACTCTATCTATTAAAAAAAACCGCATCAAAATCCGTTGCGTAGTTTCAAAGATTTAAGCATACAAAGGGACATAGGGACAGAGAAAGCGACTTTGTTTTATACTATGTAGTGATTTAACAAAAAATATAATTTATTTTAATGGAATATCTAATTCCATATAATTGTCGGTTTGTTTGCCGTCCGTCGGTAACATTATCAGATTACGTTTTCACATTTAATATTAAGCTCATACTCCAACGGTTCGTGATCCCGCATAAATCTCTAAAATTTTAATTTGATAATAATAGCCATGTAATTAAACGTTAAATTCTGCCACGAAAAGCTCCCTAGACCGTTCTTAACCGGTGGTCCGCGGACTACTGGATGGTCCCTGAAAGCACCCAAAGTGGTGCGTGTAGTCATCCTAATTTTATTAAATAAATGACGACATGTTGAAAATGTCACGCGATATGTTGAGAACTTATAATACCTACTGCTGTTTTCCCCGAAGGGTTAGACACAGGTGTACTACTGTACACCCACACTTCGCGGGTATGTTTAAGTCATGTAATAAGGGGCAACCCTATTGCCATTAACCGGGCACAAATCGAGATTACGAGCTGCAACTGAAAATTTCATAGAAAAACTCAATTACACTGCGAGACCTGGGAATCGAACGCAGGACCTTTAGTGTAGCAGTCGCGCTTAGGACCACTAGACTACTGAGGCAGTCATTATCACTGAGTAACTAGGTTTCATTAAATTCTACAAAAAAATATTTTCATTATCACATTTGCACCGAAAATACTTCTAAGAGGCTTAAACGCTTTTATTCAAGAACTTACGAGTGCCGCGTGAAATTAGCATATCAAAAGTCGCATTGTCTGGTCTTGGGACAAAGCGAATAAGCGCTGAAAAAGAGTTGACGCAAAACTGTGACGTCACCGACTTTGCGTCAAGTATGCCTTTGAGGGCGGAAAGAGAAGCAGCGCTACGCATGCGCGGACACGATGAAATGTAATTCAAATCTCTTAAGACAATTAGATCGCAGCGATTTAATGTTTTGTTGAGATCTATTGTCGTCGTTTATGGCATTGTGAGTTAGTCGTGTGGTTATATTGTTAACTGGAGCCTTCGAAGGATATCTATATTTTATTCTGATTGTATTGTTGAACAAAGTAAAAGGCTTTTTAGCTGACTGTCCCGTTGAAAATAGTATCTATGTAACCAAGGGCTATAAAATGTTTGTTTGGTACACAAACAATCATAAATTTAGTCAACGCACAGCATGCCTTGGCGGCGTGCTTAAAAATTAAACGCACCTCCATTTAGCTGCTGCAAAACAGTAGTTTAATTTAGTAGTTAACATTTTATTAATAAAACCATGGGACCGAAACATTCTGACGAACTGTAGGTGTACATAAAGTATGCCTCTGCCTAACCTTTCGGGGAATACAGGCGTGATGTTATATTATATAAATGTTCACTAGAAGTAGAACTAGTTAATTGAATTTTTCTTCTCTTTTTCCCAAGCGAACTTATTTGGCCTAATGAGAAACTGTGTTACATTTATTACAAATAAACAACCTTTGTTCGTTTATGGAAAAAAATAGCACCAATATCTAAAAGGTTATGGAGCTCCCAACATCTGTATTTCGTTGTGTAATTACACGAGTTGAGGCGAGTTCACACGAGTGAGGATACGTGAACACACAAATGGTAATGCAGGCGCCACCACAGTAATAACAAAGGATCAAGAAATTAATTGCCGGTCCCGTCTGATAATGCTTATGTGAATACTGTTGTGGTAGGGCCACGCTGTTCGCAGCATGAATGGGCCGGCTTGACCGGGGAAGTACCACACTCTCGCAGAAGACCGACGTCCGAGTAGTAGCGATTCGTTACTGCGCTTCGTTCGGTGAGCGAGAGGGCCGGAGGCCCAATTCCTCCCCCAATCCCCTTCCTTCTCCGTTTCTCCTTCCCCTCCCTTTCCCTTAATAGGCTCGGCAACGCATCTGCAACTCCTTTGGTTTTGCAGATGTCCATGGGCGGCGATGACTACTTACCATCAGGTAGCTCGCCTGCTCGTTTGCCGAGTTATCCCATAAAAAAAAAAAAAAAAAAATACTATTAGAGTTTTCTCATTTTTGCCGTTATCGATTTTCATGCAAAAGTTTTAGTGTGAACAGTTATAGTTGATGTCGTTATTGTTAATGCCGAAATCTTAGAATGTGTTATAGACGAACACTTCGCAAATTAAACCGCCTTCAAAAAATTATAAATACAATTTCAAATCGTAAACGATAATATCATCGATATATATCTACAATTTTTAGACTTTTGTTGATTTTTTTAAAACTGCTAGACTGATTTCGATAAAATTTCAATCGGACCACCTCGACCGGCAGAACAAAAAAGAAATCTCAATCCATAATTGACGGAATTATAGCGTAAAAAACATACAAAAAAAACATATATAGTCTAATTGAGAACCTCCTCCTTTTTGAAGGCGGTTGAAAACCCAACAAAAAACTGAATTTGGCGCCCAAGCAGAATCATTTAAATTTCTTTAATTTACTTATCTTTCAAAATCGAACACAATTATGTTAGATGGCACGCGAATATTTAGAAATGGCAATTCCAGTTTACGCTGGCCTCTTATTGTATTGAAAGCTTATACAAAACAAGACCAATTTAAACTGGATTTGTATAACTGGATCTGTAGCTGTGTCCGGACCATGTTAAGAAAATATTTTAATTATAAACCTAATTAAGTATCACAGCCGGAGTCTCCAATTAATAACATCTGCCAGTCCTTATATTTTAATTTTTCTATTCCAGTTTTAATTAAATCCAAAATCAACATAATACCTCCATGTTGTGCACGTTTATATTTACAGCTGTACAATGTTGTGACAAAATGTAAGTAACAATTACTTTGGTTTATGGAAAGATCCAACGGATCTATATTGTTGGTTTATTTAAAATATTATATTTTTTTTCTTTTTTTTTATTATTGATTCAATGAAGGCAGTAACTACACACTACATATTTGACATACATTTTCTTGGAAAATTTTAATTTTTGTAACAAATTCTTTAAACACTACTAAATTAATATTTAAGAATACCCCGCTAATTGCATTATGTCTCGAGCGATTTTCATCAAACATAGCTTAGAACACTAACAATTAATTTGCCTTTCTAACAAAAAAAACAAATTCAAATCGGTTCATCCGTTCGGGAGCTACGATGCCACAGACAGCAACACACAGAGACACGTCAATCTTGTAACACCCTGTCGTTTTCGAGTGGGGGTTAAAAATAAACGTCGGCGTCCACCAACCTCAATTAGCATTAATTACAAAAATAGCATCTCTTTACAGGGATTTAGCTCGAAGCTCTTATAAATGTTTATCTAGCTGGAAAGTCGGTTTCCAACTTACTTTTTTCTGGAATATTTTTAAAGATGGAAGCTCAAAAAAACTGTAGAGTTTGAAATACTTGACATCATTTCATTTCCGTTTGTGGAGGACGTACCGCGAAGTTTTATTCGTCGTGACCTTTTTAAGATTTATATTTGGGCACATTCCGAAAAGATCCTCTCTGTTTCCTAATTTATTGCTGAAATACTTGTGTGTGAAATATTTACGACATGTTTATTTCTGTTTCAGGTATGTATGCGACTGATGATAGTTCAGAAGCATGTCTGCTATTTCAATTTATCAGTCTCATAAGAACAGTCTTCTTTGAGAAACCTTTCAGCAGAACATCTTTGAATAATGATTTTACAACATCATAAAATCACGCCTGTATTCTCCGAAGGGCTAGGCAGACAATAAAATAACACAATAAAATAGGAGACTTGTGGCCCAGATGAAAGATATTGATAATGCTCAAGAAATATCAACCAGATCGAGCAACCGCAACATGTAAAAGCTCCTAGATTAAAGCCCATTGTCCGCATCCATGGCTACACTCTGGGCTTATCAGAATACTAGCGCTGTAACAATTACCCTGTTGCAGCACCAGCTGAAATAGGCACCATATTTTGACTTCGCCCAGCCGTTATTTCTGTCTATATGTTTAGTACAAGATTTTAATTTAGTTTTGTTTCATATACACATATATAAGATGATTTATTATGAGAAGTGAAATTTAATTAATTTGTGTAGCTCTGCAAAAAAAGTTTATTTTGTTAAAATTTACTAACTACATACTTACATGTACATATATGGTGTTTAATTTATCTAAACAACACTTACCTGCAAACAAAGAAACGACATTTAAAGTTTATTATTCCACATAATTATTTCTTTTCCTTTTACAATTTCTACAATTATATATTTTAAAATAATTATATTATTACCATCAGGTAGCTCGCCTGCTCGTTTGCCGAGTTATCCCATAAAAAAAAAAAAAAAAAAAAAAAAAAAAAACAATTCTAACCATAAACATTACAAAAGAGACTAGACATTAGAGTTCCTTCAGTAACAAAACCTCTTTCTATCAATAACGCTTGGGTGCATCGAGATGAAAATTAAGATTAATTTATTAATTAAATTTTTTACACGCAAAATACGCGCTTAGTCGTGGAGTTGCGGAAAAAAGCCCGCTTTACCAATACCAATCTAATTTAATATGTGAGGCTTTTAAGATTGCAATTTATTTTTCTTTCTTTCTTTCAGATCCGTACACAAAAGTATATATATTTAACACAAGATGAAGCCTGATTTGTCTAGCGGTGGCCAACTCAGTGCGACGTCGCGTCGTCAGATTAGCAAAGTGATCATTTAAAAGTTGCAATTAAATTCCAATATTAAGTAGGCACTGTTCCTTTAAAAGCTTTGCAAGTCTCGACCCAGATGTGCCTTAAATTAAATTGACTTTGTGTTTGAGTTTCAACGGATAATTAATGGGCGAGCCCAACAACCACAGAGCTTGTAGTTTATGTATTTATACTGAACAATTATTTTGATGTAAAGTTTTGGGTGACCATTGTAGTGAAAACATTATAAGTTGCACTATTTTTCTGTCACATTTTGTGTTTCTATTGTTGTATAAATTAATAACAGGTTAAATACGCCTGTTATGGAGCAGTATCAAAATATCAAAACGATTAATGAAGAAATTCTGGACATTCTACATTAGTCTAGTGGTCTTAAGCGCGACTGCTACGCTAGAGGTTTTGGGTTCGATTCCCAGGACAAGCAGTGTTATTAGGTTTTTCTATGAATTCTTAGTAGTAGATCAGAGTTTGGATATGTGCTCGGAGAATAGTAATAGGCTCGCCCCCGTTATATGGGACCTTAACATACCGGCGAACTGTGGTTATACGTTAAGCACACCTCTGCCTAACCCTTAGTGGAATACAGACGTCATTATGGTATGTAAACGATTATTAACATTTTTATTTATAAACTGTACTTAAGTACCTATTTGTATTCCAGAACAAAGAAAAGAGTTTCAATTGCAATTAGGTTTCCAGTGTTTCAACTTCACTACATAGTATAAAACAAAGTCGCTTTCTCTGTCCCTATGTCCCTTTGTATGCTTAAATCTTTGAAACTACGCAACGGATTTTGATGCGGTTTTTTTTTAATAGATAGAGTGATTCAAGAGGAAGGTTTATATGTATAATACATACACATTTTAGTATAGAAAAGCCAATAAACCACGCGGGCGAAGCCGTGGGCGGAAAGCTAGCTAAAAAATAAAAGAGACTAGAGTTACAAAACTACAAATAAAAAGTTGTTCGAACGGCTAGCGCCAGCAAATAGCTTTGTGCATAGTAGAGTAGTTAGAAAGCCTGTCTGTAACACACTACTGATTGACTCTGTGGATATTTTTACTAATATTATAAAGCTGAAGAGTTTGTTTGTTTGCTTGAACGCGCTAATCTCAGGAACTACGAAAACTTGAAACTTGAAAAATTCTTGCAGTGTTAGATAGCCCATTTATCGAGGAAGGCTATAAGCTATATATCATCACGCTAAAACTAATAGGAGCGGAGCATAAATGAAAAATGTTGCAAAAACGGGAAAAAATTAAATGCAGAAAAGCCGAGAAAGCACGCGGGCGAAGCCGTGGGCGGAAAGCTAGTTTTACTATAAATCCTAATACGTGTTTGCACGTACGGCATATCAAGCTATACATTTAGTATAAGCTGACTTCTCATTCTACGGTAAGCATACACAATGCGTGGTGAGCGTTCACTGAAAATGTACCGCTTTTATGGGCAAGCTGTACATTTTCACCAGTGATCTGTACATAAAAAAACATATACATAACATCACGCCTGTATTCCCTGTAGGGTTAGGCAGAGGTGTACTAATGCACAACCACATTTCGCCGGTATGTTTAGGTCCCATGTAATAGGGGGCGAGCCTATTGCCATTAAACGGGCACAAATGCAGACTCCAAGCTGCTACTGGGAATTTCATAGAAAAACCCAATAACACTGCTCGAACTGGGGATCGAGCCCAGGACCTCTAGCTTAACAGGCGCGCTTAGGACCACTAGACCAATGAAGCAGCCGCCTGGTTAGTGTAGTGGTCCTAAGCTTGTAATCTGTAATGCTTTATTATTGTTAAGCTGGATACCGTAATCCTCCTAGCCTTATCGTATTGGCTTCCAGTCTAACCAGGGGCCGTATTACCACGTATTAATGCCATCATTTTTCGGTTGTGAGAGAGGGATGCCGCTCTACAGGTTCAATAGTCGCATCCCTCTTTCTCAAGATCTCAGATGTTGCTTCATATCAGTACTTTACACGAAGCAACTGCCATCAGACTTCCGCAACCCAATTTCTAGGCAACACTCATATTCGAAGGATATCCTGGTTGTCAGGCATTTTGGGGTTCTGACTACCACTTACGATTGTCATAGGTGTCCGCATGACAAACGGTCGGCTTTACGTTCTCTGTGAGGCACGGAGGGGTCTCGCTGTGTTTAGAACGGTCACTCATCCACAGATTAGCGGCGGCTTGCGTTGCTTAACCTTGCAGATCTGTTGATGAGCGAAGTTATAACTTACCCACGAGCCCCTGCTGGAGGCCGTAATACTTTTTTTTAATAAAGCTTACTAGCAATGTGGGTCGCAGTAACTTTGTTAAGCCCTCATGCTTAGCAAAATTTTTGTTACGAGTGTGTTCACATCGGTAGTGCAATGGGTGGGTTTCGAACCGACAACCACATGATCGCAAGTCCAACGCCCTAGTTATTAGGCTACCGCCGCTTGTTAATATAGGTACAGTCACTATCAAATATATCAGAGCAAACAGTCTGGTCATAATTATCTGAGCAACTAGGGAAATTAAACCATATCTCAGCGACACAAAGGGTGCTTTAGAATGAACACTACACACGGCAGCTGTCACTCTGACATGTATTTTATACCATTGAGATAAATTTTAATTTCCCTAGTTGCTCAGATAATTATGAAAATTCTGTTCGCTCCGATATATTTGATGGTGACTTTACAGATGGCAGATAAACTTCATCTCTAAAACTAAAATAAGTATAATTCAATTTACAAATTAGTCGCCGCCTAGCTACGATACTAATTAAATGACCCAGCCTGGCGAGGGAGCTGCACTAGTCCAGCTTCAGTCTGTTATCGAAATGGTGATATTAATAATTCATGACGTTTACTGGCGACATTGCCACGTTTCACAGCATATTTCTTGTGTAGATACACACAGACATGTAAACCTTCAAGTTAATTACGAGAATAGGTCTAGCAAACTGTTAAGGATTGAGTTTTTTTATAAAATTCTCAGTAGCAGCTCTGGGTCTCGATTTGTGCCCGGGTTAAATGATATTAATTTTTGTAAATAGATCCTTTACAGACACTTTTACAAGTCAGGTGCCGTATTACCACGTATTAATGCGATCATTTTTACGTTGTGAAAGAGGGACGCCACTATTTAACCTGTAGAGCGGCATCCCTCTCTCACAGCCTAAAAATTATGGCATTAATACGTGGTAATTCGGCCCCAGTTTTACATAGCACTGGCATTTCCTATCTGACGAACTCTGAGAAGAAACGCCGAAACTAATTCAGAAGAGGTTCATGGCAATAGGCTTGCCCCCTATTACTTACATGGGATCTAAACATAACGGCGAAGTGGGTGTACATTAGGACACGTCTGCCTAGCCCTACGAGAAATAGAGTCGTGATAATCGTATGATATGAAAAAACAAATAAATAAGTTGAGTTTGATTATTACGACGTATTGTAAGAGCAAGCCTTTGATTGTTAAAGAAAGAACCCACTAAAATACACGAATTGCCTCCGTCTTTAGTATTTTATTAATCAGCGCCTGTTTTCCTCCTACATTAATTTTCCTCAATAAGACTGTATTCCGCTGACCGAACACCACGTCCGTGTTTCAGTCACGTTACGGAGCTAATCAAATTGTCGGTGCCAGAGCGCGTAATCAGGGCCATAAAGATAGCGCCGCGTGCAACGCAAACATTACGCGATATTACCGCCGCTCATAATACCATCTAGAGGGAAAGACGCAATGGATGATGAACCTAACTCAATGTGTCGCTGAACATGCGTGGTAGCGTCAATTAATTAGAGGAAAAAAGGCTTTTCGGAATCAGCATTTTCCGATAAATCATTTCTACTTAGTAACAAACATGATAATTTTTAATCGTTACCCAAAACCTGATAATGATGTGTATGATAAATGTTCGTACCTATATTGCATACCAGGGTGCAAAATTCTACGTATTTATTTCTATGTGCAGTTTGGTAACTTTGAAACATTGTTTTTTATAGGATTTTATATTATTTTATTATTCTGAAAAAATAACAAACACGATAGGCATATGACTTAACGAGTGGCTATCTCAATAGACAGAACTACGGTCGCGGTAATACTATAACCGCATATCTACATTAGTGATCTTTACTCAGATATAGATAAATATTTTTTTATTGAAAGAATCATTTGACTGATGACTGATAGTATACTCCACTTTAATGTATCTATAGTCCTAAAAAATAGCTCTCTTGACAAAAAACGCCTCCCTGTCACAAAAGCCGCGCCACACATTTGAGACGTCAATTTGTAGTTACTTTACTTTGACGCTTGCATCATATATGTAAGCATGCAAACTGTGGAGCTGTATTACTTAAATACTAAGCCACGAGTTCTTCTCAACTCATACCTCCAAAACTACACATAAAGTAAAAAGACTTGCACAGACTCAATCCAAGTACAGTCGCCAGCATATCAAGGTATACAAAACAGTCAAATATCTCCAAATGATTTTAAACCTATGATAGTATAACATTTTTAGGTATAAGTCTTGATAGCTTTTGCAACTGGAAACAACATATAAATGATGTTTGCCTCAAATTAAGCAGATTTGTCTACGCCCTGAGAAAGCTTCGAATCAGGTCAGATGAAAAGACTGCAGGTATAGCATATAAAGGCTATGTAGAGTCAATCCTTAGGTATGGGTTAATAATATGGGGGAATTCCACTGATATCAGTCAAGCATTCATCGCACAAAAGAAATGTTTACGAGCTATTTGTGGAGTAGATCCACTAGACTCCTGTAAACCCCTATTTAAAAAACTAAACTTGATGACATTGACCTGCATGTATGTTCTTGAAGTATCAGTGTTTGTAAGGAAGTATAATGACTTTTTTAAATTCAAAGGGGATCACGTTACTAAATACAGACCAAGAGATCCTACTAAAATCATCATTCCATTTTGCAGAACAAGTTTAAATAAAAAGAATGTGTATCACATGAGCATATCAGTTTTTAATAAACTGCCAAAGAGTCTGAGGGAACTTCCATTTAAATATTTTAAAATAAAGTTAAGAAAATGGCTAGTGGATAAGTGCTTTTATACCATAGAAGAGTTCATGCAACATAAAACAACTGTATCTGATTATTTGTAAAAATAATAATTAATATAATGTGATATATAACAGTAATAAATATGCTAAATATTAAATAAATATACTAAATAATAATATAGCCTGACATTTGTTAGTAACATAATATATAATTTAATAAATTTTGTTAGTAATGTAATATTAGTAATATAAATTATAATACATATCAATACATCATTATAAATTTTTGCATGCCTATTACAGGCAGAATATAGCTTGAACTATGCACCATTGTTAAATCTGGTACCACCTGTATTCTGTGCAAATAAATGTTTTCTTTCTTTCTTTCTTTCTTTTAACCTTAAATTGTTGAAAATAAAGTTCATAATCAACTGAAAAAATTTGACATTTTGTGGTAACTTGATGTGCTGGTATACCGTATAACATTTTTTTGTATGGGACTCGGCAAACGGGCAGGTGAGTCACCTGATGGTAAGTAGTCATCGCCGACCATGGACATCTGCAATACCAAAGGAGTTGCAGATGCGTTGCCGAGCCTATTTAGGGAAAGGGAGGGGAAGGAGAAAAGGAGAAGGAAAGGGATTGGGGGAGGAATTGGGCCTCCGGCCCCCTCGCTCACCGAACGAAGCGCAGTAACAAAACGCTACTACTCGGACGTCGGTCTTCTGCGAAAGTGTGGTACTTCCCCGGTCAAGCCGGCCCATTCATGCTGCGAACAGCGTGGCACTACCACAAAAAAATGCGTTGCCGAGCCAAGGAAAATGGAAGGAGAAGAAGAAAAGGAGAAGGTAGGTGACTGAGGGAAGAACTCTACACTCACTGTACAAAAGCAACAGTATGCATACTGCTACTTGACGTCGATAGTCTGTGGGATATATGTCAAGTCAATGTTAATGTCAAGACGTGGCGATGGCGAGTGTTTTGTACCTAATTTTCACAGTTATTGCGTGCTTGGGTACCTGGAGTAGGGTTAGTTTCACCTTAATGTGTCTGGACGCAACCATTTTTCACTCAGACTGAATAAAAATTGCTGGCACTGACCGGAGAATTGACCGTAATTTATCTGGTGCGAAAAAGAAAAACACTAAATTCTCACCAAAAGTGCTAAGACTTAAATCTACGACTATTTATAGACAAATTTAAGGTTGATCGCCTCACCTTGGGCGCCAAATACAACATTTTTTTTGTTTTTCGTAAAATGCACGTCCATAACACTTTCTGGAATCTTTAAATCTTAATAGCGCCCCGAAATTCTTTATTTTATTCTAAGTTATTTAGCTACATTTTTCAGAGAAATAGTAGGATACCAAGATTGCATTGAATTGTATAAAAACATAAGCATTATAATTATTGTTTTACATAATACATTTTCCCAGTATTGAAAACAGAACAGAAAGTGAGTTCGCGTCGTGTTTTAGGATCATGATTCCAAAGCGATTCATTTGTTATTCATCGTGTGCTCGAGTGTACCGGCTCAGCGATCGATGCTTGTCTGAGAGACATATTTAATATGAGATCAGACACGATTTCTCGAACAAATTATAATTTTTCGAATAGAATTATGATTCTAACTGCTTCATTAGTCTACTGGTCCGAAGTGCAACTGCTACCTAGAGGTCCTGGGTTCGATTTCTGACCAAAGTGTTATTGGATTTTTCTATGAAATTCCTAGTAGCCGCTCAGAGTTTAGGTTTGTTACATGGGATATAAACATACCGGCGAACCGTGGGTGTACATTAGCACACCTCTGCCTATCCCTATGGGGAAAACAGGCGTGATGGTATGCTAAAATTATTTCGTAGCAAAAAATGCTTGTTACTAAAATAGTGTCAAAAAACCACAGCTTGATAATACATTAAAACTTTAGTAATTCAAATAGAAACTTATGGCAGCAGGATGAGCTACCTACATTTTTATGCAAAACTAGCCGAGCGCTTATTAAACGTAAACCAAAGAGGTTAAAAATACAGGCTGTATTATCAAACTCCAACAGCTCAACAATGCCATTATAAATCCAATTTCAAACTGTAAATAAAATTTAAATTTGTATTTGGAATATCAACTAACTTTCGATCGTCGAATTGTTTTTACGTGTAGTGGGTAACGCGAATATAATTGGGTTGTGTTTTAGCAATAATAACTATATTTAATTTTTATTTTTTTAAAAAAAAGCTTACTAGCAATGTGGGTCGCACATTACTAGTATTCTTGTTAACCCCTCGTACTAAGCTAAATGCTTGTGTTACGAGTGGGTTCACGTCGGTAGTGCAATGGGTAGGTTTCGAACCGGCAACCACATGATTGCAAGTCCGACGCCCTAGCCATTAGGCTACCGCCGCTTTTATTATAAAATCATAAAGAACCCGTTTCTGTACATTCAAGATTTAAAATAAATGTATATTATAGAGTGTATTATTATTATTAAATTGTTACATAAACGTCCCCAAAGCCAAAGAAGTGGTTTTAAAATTCTTGTCTGTATGTCTATTTGTTATCTGTTGGCGCAAAAACTACTCATGTGATTTTAATTTTGGGTCATCATATCGTAATTAATTGAACAAATTGTGAGATAAAGCTTGAATTGTGAGATGAAGCCTGTTACACGTAAATGGATGATAGTGTATTTATCGCTTCTTTGGGATTTATTTGTCTTACGTAGCTTCTACATCAGTGAGCAAAGCCCCGGGCAAAAGCTAGGATCATCATCATCATCAACCCGTTACATTGTCCCACTGTTGGGCACGGGTATCCTCTCAGAATGAGCGGGTTTTGGCTATACTCCAACACGCCAGCCTGCCGCGGGTTGGCAGACTTTACATGTCGTCGTTCAGAAAATCTCTGAAGCATGCAGGTTTCCTCACGATGTGTTCCATCACCTTTTAAGCGCGTGATAATTAATTATTAATACGCACATGACTTCGAAAATACAGAGGTGCGTGCCTTGAATTCGAACTCGAGACCTTTGATTCGGCAGTCCAATGGTCATATCACAAGGCTATCCCCGCGCAGGCTAGAACAAGCAAAAAGCAAGGATAATAATACAATATTGTTGTACGAGTATATTCCAATAAACCGAACATAATAATAACCGAACCTTATTGAAACCGCACAAAGCTCTGATTATTATCAATAATTTTATTATTCGATAGCTTATGACGATTGCGTAAGTACTTGTTCGATGTAGCAGTCATACACATTTGTGGTCTGATGATGATGATAAATGTATGATAGTGGGATAAATCAAACTGGAGGGGTAGAGGGAGACCAAAGAAAAGATGGATGGGTTGTGTGAAATCAGATATGATGGAAAAGGGAGTGAATGATGAGATGACGACTAACAGGGATGAATGGAAGAAAAGGACAGGAAGATGATGATGGGATAAATTATATTGAGCTCAGTTTGTTTCATCCACATTCTCTTTTATCGTTTAATTCACTGATGCATGTAGTTGCTTCGTGAGAGCAAAACAATAGATTTTGCATTGTGTCTACAATATGGTGCTTGTGAACATTACGTAAATTGAAATTACGAAAGAAGAAAAACAAGACTGCCTCATTAGTCTAGCGGTTCCAAGCGCGACTGCTACGTCAGAGGTCCTGGGTTCGATTCCCTGGTCGAGCAGTGCTATTGAATTTTTCTATGAAATTCTCAGTAGCAGTTCAGACTGGATTTGTGCCCGGTTAATGGCAATAGACTCGCCCCCTGTTACATGGGACCTAAGGATACCAGCGAAACGTGGGTGTATATTAAGTGCGCCTCTGCCTAACCCTTCGGGTAATACAGGCGTGATGTTATGTTTAAATTGAAATTATTATTACACTGAGACCACGTACATGTTGAATATATTCCTAAACCACACTACTCAGCATCCTATTAAACAATATTTCAGTATACATCTCTGTGTTCGTCGAGATAACTGAGACACCACGAAGAGGCTGCGCTCAAGGTTAGCCCCGACCACAATGTAAATTATTCTACGAAATCGTTATCCTCAAAGGATTACCGACATCAAGTGAACCACTGTTTATGTAGCTTTACGGATTTTCGAAGTAATAAAATTAGGAACTTGCGTAATCTTAGTTAACAAGTTCGGGTTTCATATTTGATAAATTGGGTTCATAGTTATTACTTTAGCTGAGTTCTTCTTGGAGTTCGGTAAGCCTACAGTTGATCCGGTGCTTATGGAGCTATAAATATCATCTTGTTACAAAGTTGGTTAAAATGTGACAAATCTTACAAAGCCATTGGTATTTTATTTCTATAAATATTTAGGATTGTAGCCTAAGAAATGCCGTGTTGATCATTCAATTATGGCACAAGTTAAAATATTGAGATTTTAAAGGTATATATCCTTTTTAATTTTAAGCACTTTTTCTGAGCAATTTACGTTCTCTTTAGAGAACGTAAATTGCTTCAGAAAAAGTGCTTGTGTTTGTGCAATGTGTTTATATAAATATATAAATATAAACACATTGTATGTAAATAAAAGTGACTGTTTACATTTCTCTTTTTTATTTCATATAAATGAAAGGAAAAAACGTTTATTTGATCAACAATGGAGACAGAAATGAAAAATACAGTTTGTTCGAAATAAGTAAGTCGATCGGAAGTTGTCTGCAAGTGGTTTAGAAGTGGTAATTTTTAATAGAAATAGTCGGTATAAAGATAATTAGTGTCGTATATGTTTCACATGTCTAATTATGTTGCGTACTAATTTCGATATTAATGTATTAAAACACATATTTAAACGATTTTATCACCGCGGTAGTTCGGAACGGCTAACTTCCGATCGGCTCACTTATTTCGAACAAACTGTAATAAAGAAGAAATTAAATGTAGCTCTCATAAACTAACCATACAGCATCTTTAATGAAAAATAAAATTTCAAAAAATAACACAATGCTTCAGACAAGCCCCTTTAAAAAAAAGTATGGACGCCGTCGCCGTTATCAAAATTATAGAGATTATTCCGCCCAATTTAAACTGGCTAGCTGTAGTATTCACATCCCGATAGATATGAAAAATCCTTTATGTTTTTTGCTTATAAGTTGTGTAATTGCTGAAATAATCGCCAGTGGGATAGAGGTTAGGATTACGAGCAATGTCACACGGCTCCAAACTTTGTACTACTACCCCTAATGGTGTCAATTTGACAGGTGTCAATTGCAACAAAAATTATAAATTTTATAAAGCGAGACAGGTACTAAAATTATTTTTTTTAAGGTTACTAGCAATGTGGGTCGCACATTACTAGTAATGTTGTTAATCCCTCGTGCTAAGCTAAATGCTTGTGTTACGAGTGGGTTCACGTCGGTAGTGCAATGGGTGGGTTTCGAACCGGCAACCAGCAACCCCGCCCATTAGGCTACCGCCGCTTCAAATTAGAATATTTTTGCGTCTTCAAATAAACATGCAAAAATGGTAATTTCAGAACGTATTCCAACGTGTACTTTTGTATTAGTGTCTCGCTAGTACCTATGTGTACGATGGTATGAATGGGTCGGCGCCGGGGAAGGACTACCTTTCCAAAGAATATCGACGTGAAGCCTTCCCTTCCTTCTCCTTTTCTCCTTTCCTTAAATAGGCTTAGCAATGCATCTGCAACTCCTTTGGTATTACAGATGTCCATTGGCGGCGATGACGATCAAGTGGCTTGCCAACCCATTTTTTTTTTATTGTGGATCAACATTGACAATAACATAAAAACTTCATATTTCTATACCATTATTCTCTCACTAAACCATATTATAATGATTCAACAAACCCATACTATAAATCCATGCACCCAGCATTAACGCTACCCTATATTTTTTCTCACTGCGAAGAAAGAATATAAAGTACCAATTGATGTGGAAATTGAAGTTCAGAGTACCTAAGAACGATTTGGGCGTGAAGTGAGCGTAAAGTACCAGTAAAAAAGGTTTACGAGAATCTAAATACTTGGCTCTGCTTGCCAAAAAATATTCTTAAGCTTATTTTGAATATTTTTTATATAACATACCTTATAATTATATTATATAAATTACTAATAAAGTGGGTACCATCTGTTTAGACTGGAAAGTGTTATTGGGTTTTTCTATGAAATTTAAAGTAGTAGCTCGGAGTTTAGATATGTGTCTGGTGAATAACAATAGGCTCGCATTTTAATACATGAGATCATTTCGGCGAATTGTGTACAGTAAGTACATCTCTGCTCTGCCTCACCCTTCGAAGAATACAGGCGTGATGATAAGGATATACTGGAAGTCAATCCTGAAATAGTTAGACACGGCCTAGAAGGAGGATGACATTATAGTTTGCAGATAATCTTAAAATACTTTATATTATATCATTATGAGCTCGTAGTTACCGAATGAATCTTTCCAACCGCCCAAGTATCATGATACTTATGGGTGAGACTTTTCATACAAATGGATATAAAAATATAAAGGCAATTGCCCTAAATACTGCGGTAAATTATTATTCAAAGACTTTTTTGTCTCTGTTTATATGAAAAGTATACTTTTGACGTTATGCGGACTTTTTTCTTTTGTGTGACGTTAAAATTTCAACGTGGATAAGCGGATGCTCTTTGCGGTACATCCCGTGGAGCCTTGTCATCCACCACATTGTGGCGTCCTTATACTCACTATGTAAGGATCGGAATAAGGTTGGAGGATCAATATAACGTATTAAAATTTAACCCTCTAAGTATCTACTATATTACAGACACAATGCAAAATCTATTGTCGGCCATTCTCCGATTGCAAGTTTTTATTTGTCCGGGCTTCCATGATGCGTAATATTATCAGATTCAATCATGGTTTTTTTTATATGATAGTTAGCGAACGTATTTAGCTGTAAACAAAGTATTGGGTTCTGTTTATAATTAGTTAAGTCTGAATTAATTTACTCTCTGTTCAAAAACCTCTATTCTCTAATTACCGTAGGCTGTCCGCACACCAACTTAATATTAAAACTAGCTTGTAATTTCTAAAACCTACAGATTTACGTTGATCCATACAACGTTTTAAACTATATTAAGCAATGTGTATCGCATATCAAAATATCGACTCAATAGAACCAGTCTGTAAATAATTATAATTAAATAACCGCATGTCCGATCCAAAACTATAATTTCCGTAACATTATCTGATCTTGGGTGCACATCCCTAAATAACGGTATTTGGCACATCACTACCGCACGCGTCGGATCTCCGCAGTGTGTGCCGCGGCCCATCAGCAGTCGTACGTCTCAAACGTTGCTGTACCGCCAACGAAACACGTGAGTATATAATTACCGTAGCCTTGGTTACAAACTTTTCTAATTACCGTAGTACTTATTTAAATACTTAATTTTTAAAGTTAGACCCTAGAGTTGCTATTGTAAATGGAACATTACTTTGGCCTCCGTAAGTTGTGATAAGCCAGTATTTGCATACCGTGTTGGTTTTCGAAATTTTGTCAAAAATCTATCGTTTTCTAATTCCCGTATACTAATTACCATGTTTTAATAATTACCGTTGTATGAAAAATTAATACTAGGTATGTTTACTAACTGTAGCCGCGGCGTCGTCGCGTCGCATTTATTGAAAGTTTTCGTAGAATATTATTATCATAGTCCGTAAATACGTTTATTTTACATACTGACCATTAATCAAGTTAATAAATTTGTAGGATGGGAAAACCCAAAAAGACCAAAGAAGAAGTTAAAGAAAAGATAAGACTAGCTGCACGGCAACGCCGAGAAAGAATTAAAAATGACCCTGATTTATATAAACAATCGAAAGAAAAAGAGAAAGAAAGGTACATTAAAAGAAAAAAAGATAAAAAAATAGTCCCCATCAGCGAAATGTCTCCAAAAAACCGGAAGAGAACTCAGAAAAGGAATAGAGAAAATTTCAGGGCTTATTATAAAAGACAAAAAGAAAAATTGGAAACAATTGAGGAAGAAGTAGTTGTAGATCTAGAAGTGCCTGATAATAGTATAACAGATCCTCTTGAAACTCGTTCAACACCATCACATCTCAATAATTCATCATACACGCTGCGCTCAAAAAAATACTCCGGAACTGAATCTTTACAATCATTTTCTGAAAATCCTACCTCAAAAAAAGAAGTCAATCAGCAAAAAGAGATTTTCCTACAGTCAACTTCTTCAATCCAAAAAGAAGTTCCCTTGAAGAAGATACCAAATTCCATACCAACCTTTGTCACATCAACTCCGCGTCCATCTAGTGCTCTTTCATCGACTTCTACTGATACTGTGCCATTATTATGCAATAATGAGCAATTGACAGAAAATAAAGATACAAGTATGGAACGAACGTCTTCCTTGTGTTCAACACCAACTTCAATATCTTCGAAAAGAACTATCGAGAAACCGAAACGTAAAAACATCTCACCCTTGTTGTTATTAAGAAGACATGTATATAAAACAAATAAAGAAATGACATATATGCGGAAAAAAATTGAGGAGTTAAAAAAAGAAAAAGAAAAGTACAGGAAGCAAGTATTAAGGCTGAAATATAAAAACACGCTACATACAAAACCAAAACAAAGTCATGAGAAGGAAAATGAACGAAAGTAATACATATATATATATAATAGTTTACATAATAATAATAAGGTCACTAATATAGAGAAAATTAAACAAGACGTCCAAATGTTTTTGGAACAAGACGAGAATAGTCGCATTTGTCCTGGCAAGAGAGAATACATTTCAAGAAAAACAATAAAAAAGCAAAAACGTTTCTTGACAGACACTTTATTGAATCTTCACACAACGTTTCTTGAGTTACACACCTATAAAATCAGCTACTCGACATTTTGCAAGATGCGACCATTTTGGGTCGTGATTCCTGATTCACGAGCAAGAGAGACTTGCATGTGTAAGACCCACACTAATATGGATTTAATCATAGCGTCACTCAAAAGATTTGACATTATAGACCAAAGCTCTGCTCACAAAGTTCTGTCATCATTATGCTGTGCTTCAGAAAGCATTAAGTGTCTTTCAAGAAAATGTATAGATTGCGCGAATAAGTATATTCATTATAAAGAATTTGATAATGCAAAGCAAATTTTTTACTACCATTGGAAAACAAAACGGGTAACTTACACTAAAGATGGGAAAGAAAAAATATCAAATCAAACACTCAAGGAGAAAATTACAGCTTACCCTAAAGATGTCATCCAGGAGTTTGAACAGTTGCTGCTACCATACATGAACCACTGTGCTAATAAGGTTTCTCAAAATAATTACATTAAATATTTGAAACAAAATTTATCTGAACATGACTGTATAATCCATGTTGATTTTAGTGAGAACTATAATACGAAATACACAGATGAAATCCAATCATTCCATTTTGGTGGCAGCAGGAAGCAAATTACACTGCACACATCTGTTATTCACTTTAAGAAAGGAGGAGTATTGCAGACTCAGTCGTTTTGCACGTTGAGTTCTTCACTCAGACATGACGCAGTTGCAGTTTGGAGTCATCTCAAACCTATCTTAAATTTCATTGAAAATAAAGCTCCTCATGTAAATGTTATCCATTTTATATCAGATTCTCCGACTGGCCAATACCGAAATAAAAAAATGTTGTCTATGTCATCTCTCAACTTCAGTGGCACTTTCCTATTCTAAGAGTGGTTGGCTGGAACTATACAGAGAGTGGTCACGGCAAAAGTTCAGCAGATGGCGTAGGCGCAACGATAAAAAGAACTGCAGATAGAATCGTGGCTCAGGGATGCGATATTGTCGATATCGAAACTCTTTCTGAAAAATTAAGAGCCAATGTCAAGGGAGTCATGACAGATATAATAGAAGAAGCAGATATTCTTCAAAAGGATCTTCTGATTCCAAAAGAGATACGGGCACAATGAAAGTTCATCAAGTCGTTTGGAGTGCATCAAAACCGAACCTACTTGCAATGCGAAAGTTAAGCTGTAATATGGAACAATGTATGTATGAAGCAATTGAATGTGGACATGGTAGACATCATGGATTTTACTCTTTGAATCCCCAAAAGCCAGAAGAGCCTAAATTATCCCCACCTGCCAGATTCATTTTGTCTGCACCTTCCGTAAACAAATATAGTTGCGATACATCACGATCTACTGGTGCTAATAAATCTTCAGAGAAACCTAAAATTTTATCTAATCGGCTAGTGAAGCCTGCTGATGTCGTTCCCGAGTCTTCGAAGTCTTTTATTTCAAAAGGTGATATGGTTAAGAGAGAGAAGTTCGAAAAGGCTGAAACTAGTTTAAATTTATCTGACACAGACAGTTTTTGGGCACCTGTCTCTCCTGTAGATTTTAGTCTTACAATGCCTTCCTTCAAAACAATGACAAATATTCCAAATATCAGCATAAAAAGACTAGAATTTCATTTTTTGATGTATCTGATTCCGATTAAAGCATTTTTTAAATATCGCAGATTACTTGAATATTACTATAAAACTAGACTGATTAAACTGTAGGACAATACTAGTCGGTATAATTATGATGATTAATAGAATATAAGTTTTCAGTGATATTATTAATATATGTACGTAAATTTTAAAAGAGCTGTGAGTAGATTTAAGCTAGATCTATCCTTATTATCCAAGATAATTAAGAATATTAGTCTTATAAGTTCTATCCTACTTACCCTTAAAAGAATACCAATTAAGACCTTTTTTTTTAAGTTTGTTTTTGGCTGATTTTCACTGTAAGTGTACAATTTTTAATAAATGATAGAAGCAATGATAAAGTGTTTTTCTTACGATTAGATATATAATTTTTATTATATATCTAATCGTAATTGCAAATCGTAATCGTTAATATGCATCTCGAATGAGTGGTACTTGGTCTTGATGATATTTTCTAATTACCGTTGCATCAAATATTCAACTTATCTAATTACCATATACATTTTTTTTTAAAACTCATTATCTAGAAAACCACCATTAATAGTTAAATGCCTGATCAACTATTGAATTCGTATCTTTGATGTGTTTCACATTCTAATGTGTTTAATGTCAAATCAGTGAAAAATGAAAAAGGGTACGGTAATTAGGCGAAGAACGCCTAATTGGAGAATGACCGTTGTATGGTACAGCAGGGGCCGTTACGGGCGTTTTTAGTTTTGAAATGTTGAAAGGGATTGAACTGATTGTGTCGTATCTAGACTCTTATTAAGTCACTCTCTCTGTCTCGCTCTCGCTTTATGGGAGACTGACCCCTTCGTTGGGCGATATAGCCTATAACACTCACAAATAACATGGCTTTCTGTTGGTAAAAGAATTTTCAAAATCGGTTGAGTAGATCCAAAGATTACCCCCTACAACCTCACAAACTTCACCTCTTTATAATATTTACTTAACTTTCCTTATCTTAGTAAACGGAAAACTACATATATTTTCACGTGTGCGGTCATATCGGATGGCTTTTATAAATAGATTTCGATGGGATGTCGACATGTTCAGGTGTACGATGGCAAAGGCACAAAGGCCACTCTCGTGGACGGGTTAAATCAAGCGCACGCGACCCGATAGCTGTTATATTTAATCCCTCGCAGCCTCGGCGGACGCGGAGAGAATAGATGTTTATAAGGGTCTCAGATCAAATAAAAAGTTAAGATGGAACTTTGCGAACAAAGAAGCGAGGCCGGCTAAAACTACGCCATACCGTGTACAACACACAATTACACACACACGCGTATACCAAAACTACGCCTTATCTTGTCAGTCGAGCTATCGAGCTATCGAAAGCTCGACTGACAAGATAAGGCGTAGTTAACTAATACATGTGTGCGTGTAATTGTGTTTGTACATAGCAAAGGCGTAGTTTTAGCCGGCCTCACTTCTTTGTGCGCAAAGTTCCATCTTAACTTTTTATTTGATCTAAGATAAGGGTATGTAATATCTTAACAAATAATATTTTGTACTAATATTATAAGGAGAAAAGATTTGTATGGTTGTAATCTATAAACTCTTGAAACTATTGAATCGTATTGTTTAACCTATTCTGTCACTATTAGAAAGGTTTCTAAAGGTGAAATAATCATCATAATACTGTTGATAATGTCAATGAAATTAAAACATAACGGTCGGGAATAATGTAGCTACATTATTCACAATTAACATAGGCAAAAAGTACAAGATATTACTTCTAAATGTATTGTTTACTAGTACGGGAAGGGGTTGAAGTGAAAACATCTCGTATGTAATCCTCAAGAGATACCCCTAGAACTGGAAGTAGGATGGATCACTGGAGGTACATCTCAGGGGATGCCAGCGAACGTACAGGACTGGTGATCGGGTTAACTGTTATGTATGTATCTAGGTACGTACAAAGGAATTACTTTTTTCTCAAATACTAACAATCCAAACTAAGATTTTATAAAAGAGTGTCCATCGAGTTTCTTGCCGGATTCTTCTCCGAAGGATCAACTTTTATGAACTTTGTAAAAGCTTATTTGAATTAAAAACATTTGAAACTTGAAAATAATATCTGTCTGCTTAGTAGGTACATTGTTACGCCTAAACAATTTTGATAAATTTTGGTACTTATAGAGATTGGATTGAACCTTCGAAAAGGACAGAGGCAACAATATATCTCAAAAATACCTTTGGGTTGCGAGTGAATCTCGGGTAAAAGTTAGTATTGTACAAAACAAGAGTATTATTATTATCTGAACTCAACATAGATTTATTATCTTTACGCTGTTGGACAAGACAGAAACTATAGTAATAAACGCGCAATATAAATCATAATTCTCCAGCTGTTTTTACTTGCATGCAAGCAATTTATATCTTCCACGTCAAATTTCGCAAATCAAATCAAATAATTTATATTCTCGAATATGACACATCAAAGATCTTAAGGCTTTTTAAGGTTCATCATATTCTGCCATGAACGGCGTACAAATATATTTCTAGTGCAACAAACACTATTAGATACACTAATACAGATTACTATTGCAAACATTATTAAAGTCGTGGTGTTCTTATACAAACAGTTTTGGTTGATTGTTAACTATTTTATTTTAAACTATTGAATTAATACTGTTATACAGTTTCATTCTAGGAGTTGTTACTTTAAAAAATCGTAAAAATAATTCACAAACCTAATCTTAAACATTTTTTTTTTTCAAAATACATATATTTTCAAATTAATTAAAGAATCTCTACAAACTCTAGAATATCTCGGAGCTTACAAATACTTAAAGAGGTACCTAAGTAATTTTAAAACAAAGCGCAATTTCGGCTGTAATGGCGCCATATTGAAACTTTCGCCAAACAATTTAATCGTGCCCTATCTACCATCTGGAAAATAAGCGCCGTTATGTATTGTACAGACAAACTTCAAGCACAACTGAATGTTTTGTGTCTGCTAAACTTCACACAATAAGCGGATTTTGTACTGAAAGACATTTGAAGGATTCTTCTGTATTTAGCCAAAGTTTTTATTAAAATCTATCAATAATTTTGAATTGTTTTATTTTTAAATGCATCAAAAACTACGTACTTTATGTATTTATTTTTTACGGCTCAATATTTATTTATTTTATATTAGGTACAAAGTATTTCGTAAAAAACTAGCACAATGGCCCACAAAACTGTAAAAACAGTTTGTCTGTGGAAATTCTTATACATACACTCACTCACGTAGGCTTAAAAGTAATATTAGGATGGGTGGTGATGAATGACATCCCTAAGAAAAAAACACTAAACAGAAACTCACTTTTGCCTACCATCATCTTCCTGGTAAGTCCTTGCCCTTAAAGAAAATTATACCAATGTATCATTTTCCATTATTTACATTAACCCAACTAATGAGCTTGCCACAGGTAACACATAAACGATAATGACGTCACCATTTAAGTGTCGCACCTCACCCCAGCGCGTCACATTTACATATTCACACACATTCTTGCCGGCGATGATATGAGCGAGGAGGCTGCAAGGTGCCAGATATGTCCCGGTATTTTTCATGAAAGAGCTTTTCAGATTGTATTGGTATTGGACCGTATTTTTCACATTTATGTCATGAAATAAGTAGGATAGGAAAGGTCAATTTCTGGACTCTTACACATACCGTAACCGTTTAAATTCGGTGTACAGGTATATTTTCGACAGCGTTTTAGTTTTATTTTTTTAGTAAAAAATAGTTTTTTTTAACACGTCCCACACCAGTAGGTATTCTAGGTCTCTGTCACAGGATCTCACAAACTAAAACACACCCACACTCGAAACAAATATCCACAGAACACAAATACTTACTTGTCTCTGATTGGAATCAAACTTACAAAATGTGGCGCAACGGCATGAACTGAGCTCTTTTTTTTTTCTCTTAGTTGAAATATCATCCTATTATGATAGTCTAAACACTATTTATGTGAAATGTTATCATAACATACCATCACGCCTGTATTCCCCGAAGGGTTAGGCAGAGGTGTACTTAATGTACACCCACAGTTCGCTGGTATGTTTAGGTCCCATGTAATAGGGGGCGAGCCTATTGCCATTCACCGGGACAAATCCAGACTCCGAGCTGCTACTGAGAATTTCATAGAAAAACTCAATAACACTTTGCTCGACCTGGGGATCGAACCCAAGACCTCTAGCGTAGCAGTCGCGATTGGGACCACTAGACTAACGAGGCAGTCAATGTGAAATAAGTGTGTGTGATAAGTGAAATGTTATCAATGACATAAAAATATATAAAGTCATTAAAATATTATACCGTTGATTGTTATTCTCTTTGTTATTCAAAGTAGCTTTGCAAAGATATTAATCATATTCCATTAAGACGAATGGCAAAGTCAGAATAAATTAAGTATTACACATTTCTTCTTTCACCCGTCCTTATTACGTCTCATAATAAACAAATAGGGGGCGTACCTTCATCACTTATGTATACATACCGTTTCATGACGTCACAGGTTAAATGGATCTTCTTGAGCCCCCCGCGGTTATCTCGCGGTATTTACATATTTACCCTCCTTCAAGTGCAGATGATATCTTCGTGGCTGTATAAATGTGTGACATTAGCTATGCGCAAACATGTTCTGGAAATGTCATTTTATTCCAAAATAATTCTGGAAATACTGGTTTCTAACCCTTACGCGGATATTAGACATTGAAATAAAACTTTACTTTTTACCGATTTTTATTTCATTCGGTACTAAAACATATTTCTTTCAAAATTAGTATGACGAGTTGGAAGTTCAGTAATGCTAAAATAAGTGACTTAGGATATAATATACATTGGTACTAAATAAACAATATAATATCTATACATATAATGCAATAGTAACAGGCCAATATCTCTTCATTTTATAGATATTGAAGGAAAACGAATATGAGGGTCTTTATAAGATCAACAGAAACTAAAAAACACTGTCCGTCTGTATGTTTGTACACGCAAAATCTACTAAACGAAATTGGACAAGATTTTCACAGTTGTATTACTGGATGTCTAACTTAAAATCTGGTGCATATTTCATGATAATAGGCCGCCTAGAAGTCGAGTTATCATAATAAGTAAATTAGTAACTGCCTCATTAGTCCAGTGGTCCCAAGTGTGACTGCTACACTAGAAGTCCTGGGTTCAGGTCGAGCAAAGTTTTATTGAGTTTTTCTATGAACGTATGATGAGTCACGATTTGTGCCCATTTACTGGCAATAGGCTCACCCCTTTTAATATGGGACCTAAACATACCGGCGAAGTGTGGGTGTACTGTAGTAAGAGTACAGTGGTAGTCTGCCCAACCCTTCGGGAATTACGGTGTGATGGTATGTTAATTAGGACGTGAGTAAAACCGCGGGCATCGGCTAGTTATAAATTAATTATAATAACTCATAAAGAAACTCCCACTTTTCCTAAACTTTGTTTACCTTTACCAACAACAAAGAACAACACCACGACCTTTGACTTGAAAGTTTAAAATAACCTAAGAGTACAAACAACAAACTTTCTTAAAATGTATTAAATAAAGTTATGTTTCAAAGTATAGGGTGAACATAATAACGACACTGGCTTCATTAATATTATCAAATTGCGTTGGAATTTTCGGCTCCTTTCCACCGTTCCTTTTAACATTTCGTTATGCGAAATGTTACATCGTCTGCTAATTTCTTTATTAGTAGAGGACACCTCTGCTGTTAAAGAAATTAGCAGACGTTGTGAATTTCTGCTCTATGCTCGTTGGATGTGCGCCGCCTCACGCTGGATCGAAGCGGCATTTGCTCACCAGCTGATGTGAAAACTAGCCAACTACATGTATAAACTAGATGGATCTCGACATCAGAAAAGGAGCCTTTGTTTCACTAATAGTCCTTGTTATCATACGCATCTCTTCGCGAGTTTTGTCGCTACAAAGCCCGCAACCCATGACTTCGAACTATTACCCCAAATATACTTATAAGATAAAGGGGCTTGCATCATTATAATGCATTTGATCAGTCTTACTCATCGGCAAACATGAAAACAAACACATTTATGAAAGTAAGTACTTATGTAGTTATTTAATTTTTTTCAATAAATCTTTTTTTAGATTAGATGTAATTTAATTCATAGACAATCTTTTTATAAACACGTTTATAAATAGATAACAACATATTATCATATTCCACTTACATTATAGTAGACTCACTCAAGAGAATGTTATCGATATGACGAATATTTAACTCTAGCTAAACTTTAGTCGAATTTAAAATGGACACGCACCACACGTAGAGGTAATAAATTTAAGAAAACTAGGTAGGTATTTTATAACTGGACAAAAGCCCCTGGGCATAAGAGCTGTGAATTTCCATTCTTTTGTGCTGCACCGTACAAAAGTGGGCCAGGCGAGGTATTTATCATAAATTGTGTATGGAATGTAATTGTGCCTAGTGAAATGATGAAATGAAATGAATATCATTTCATTTCATCATTTCATTATTTCTGTAAATAGATCTTTTAAAGACACTTTTACAAGCCGATTTTTTACTTTTTTTTTTAACTAGATAGCGCCGACGTTTCCTATCGGACGACCTCTGAGAAGAAACGTCGAAACAAACTCAGAGAATCATGGTCTCTTTTAAAGTCCAGACAATAGTTATGTTATTAGATATGCGAGTTTAACAATGTAGGGCAAAATCTGAACAGGCCTTTTGAAGAAAGAGCCATAGCAGCTTTGAGTTGACCTGTCCTAACTGACGGCACGCATACATCAGTCATCGTGTAGCTCATCCATTTTGATATTACCATTGGACTGCGAAACCAACCGTCTCGAGTTCTAATGCAAAGCAAGCACCTCTGACTTTTCGTAGTAATACGGTTAAATTAATTATTAAAACATCATTAGGGACCTACATGCCTGAGAAATTTTTGACGGCGTGCCCGCCGTAGGTACGCCTACGTGGTGGACTATAAGCCTAATCCCTCTTGTTCGTGAGGACCCGTGCCCAGCAGTGGTACAATGTAATGGGTGATGCTGATGAAAACGATGAGTGCTTTATTCAACCAAAAAGGATCATTTTATTTTTATTTTTACGTTTGTTCACGCACACTACTAAATTAATATTCAAATTCAAGTAAAATTACTTTGTAGAGATGTTATTGCTGTATTATACTTATAAATTGAAATTTAATAATATACCTCGATAAATTCTAACATAAATAACCTATAATAAACTAATAAAGCAAAAAAAGTATCTGTTTGTGTATTATGTATCTTATTAACTTTTTCCTATTTACTTTTCTTTTTGTTCCTTTTATTTTTTGTCTCAGTTATAAAAGTGAGATGTCAATTTATATATGTACCTAATTCTTCTTATCATGTACCAATTTACAAGTGATATGAGGCAACCTCAATGGCGTCAGCAGTTGCCGCATAGAGAAACTTAAACGATTCAAATTACAGTCAGTAAAATTCTCAAGAATGTCACCCTCGGCGGCAATGCTGCGAGAGAAAGCGCTAGTTTGGGTTGAAACTTTTCGTGCCAGCACCACGAAACGCTGTAATGAGGGACACAGCACAACAAAGACAATATAATTGTGGAAGTTTTACTTTGGCCAACTTAGAAGAGTTAGCTGCATATTACATGGACTGACAATTTCGCTAGCTATGTAAATTATTTTTTACGGTAGGTAGTCATCGCCGCCCTTGGCCCATCTGCAAAACCAAAGAAGTTGCAGACGCGTTTTCGAGCCTATTTAGGGAAAGGAGAAAAGGAGAAGGAAGGGGATTGAGAGATTGAGAGAGCGAAACGCTACTACTCGGACGTCGGTCTTCTGCGAGTGTGGTACTTCCCCGGTCAAGCAGGCCCATTCATGCTGCGAACAGCGTGGCCCTACAACAACAGACATGCCAAAAAATACCGGACGAGTGCCAGTCTGACTTACGTACTGATTTCCATACAAATTTGTATAAAGATTAGAAACAGCCTAATTAACCTAGTGGTCTCAAACGTGACTGTTACGCTAGAGGTCCTGGATTCGACTGTCAGGACAGTGTTTAATTTGGTTTTTCTGTGAAACTGTCAGTAGCAGCTCGGAGTTTGGATTTATGCTCAGTTAATGGCAATAGGCTCGCCCCTTATTACATGGGACCCTTAAAATACTGGCGATATGTGGGTGTACAGTCGCCAGCACATCAGGATATACAAAACTGTTAAATTTCTCCAAATGATTTTAAGCCTTCAAATATACGCGATTAAGTTCAAAATCGACTGAGAAAAATTGACATTTTGTATAGTACCCCTCTGCACCCTTCAGGGAATTCAGTTGTGATGGTATGGGAAGTTCTATAATGGGATAACTCGGCAAACGAGCAAGCGAGCTACCTGATGGTAAGTTGTTGTCGCCGCCCATGGACATCTGCAAAACCAAAGGAGTTGCAGATGCGTTGTCGAGCCACGGAAAAGGGAGGATAAGAAGAAAAGGAGAAGGTAGGGGACTGAGGGAGGAATTCCACACTGCTACTTGACGTCGATATTCTGTGGGATATGTTGTATGTTAATATCAAGACAAGGAAACGGCAGGAATGGAGAAGGAAGGGGATTGAGGGAGGCATTGGACCTTAAGACACCGTACGAAATGCAACTGTTCCCCGGTTAATAGTTCCCCGGTTTTGCCACCCATTCATTAGCCTGTAGACACGCCAGTGAGACACTTCTACTACAAAAGTGTCTTTCAACCTCGTGTTATATTATAGTTCTGATAAACACTAGGTCAATACCCGCAACCGTTATCACCAAGCCTTGAAAACTATCCATAAAATGTGCATTAAATTAACAACTCATGCATGATCATTAGTTGTTACGGCAAGTACGGCGGCCAGCACATCCAATTACCACAATATGTCAAATTTTCTCAGTTGATTTTGAACTTAATTATCAACACTTTAAGGTTTAAAATCATTTGGAGAAATTCGACAGTTTTGTATAACCTGATGTGCTGACGACTGACCTACGTACTGTTAATAGCATTACTATCTTTGTATTAAGTCATTATTTACACGTGGAAATTGCATTTATAAAGCAAGATGGTTTAATTTGAACTTATAAGTATAAATTTTATTTATTGTATCTGAAATTTTCTTTATAATCCATTATTTTTCAAGCCATTTTCTCCCGATATTACAAAAATCAAAAGAGATATGCAAGAGTCTTAGCATTGGCGATCCATGGTTCCTGCCTATCCCTGTGTGAAAAAGGCGTGTGTACGTTTGTATGTAATACAAAAATCGTATGACCTACATTTTGTATGAAATTTTTAAACATACCATCACGCCTGTGTTTCATGAAAGTTTAGGGAGAGGTGTACTAATGTACACCCACACTTCGCCGGTATGTTTTGGTCCCATATAATAGGATGAGAGCCTATTGCCAATAACCATGCACAAGTACGGACTCCACGCTGCTACCAAGAATTTCATAGAAAAACTCATTAACACTGCTCGACCTGGGAATCGGACCCAGGATCTCTAGCGTAGCAGTCGTGGTTAAGACCACTAGACTTATGAGGCAGTCACATTTGAAACATGTCCGACACAATTTTCATACAAATCTACACTACACTTACGTTGTCAAAACAAATTATTTGAATTCCAAACGAACTTTATACAATTCCCACCCAAACAAACGTACCAACCCTATAACAGTTCCATTATGGGAAATTTTGCTTTTATAGTATAATTGCAATAACAATCATGGATATTCGCTCTTACAGCTAACGAAATAAGAGTGAAGTCGGTCTTCAGTTTGCAAAAGCCATCCCGTGATATTCAACTGTAATTAAATAGAGTTCAATGGGGCATTAAAGTTGCAGCATTTAAGAAAATTACTTCGGAAACAAATTTAAATATACAGAGTTAATATTGCAAAGAGTGTTTACTTTAGTATCCTTTGGGCCGCCTAGAGGCGGATCGTTCGACGGAGTCCACTTTTTTATGGTTTTGTGCCTCAAAAGTATGGATCCATACTCAAAAGGAAAAAGGAGTTCTCAGATGTAGTGAACCTTCTCTTAATTTTAATCCCGACTTCAGGCTAAATGTCCTCCCATCTTGATCGCCATAATGTACCCGTAATAATGTAACATCTTTCTTTTATTTTAAAAGAGTGTCTATGGAGTTTCTTGCCGGATTCTTCTCCATAGCATCAACTTTTTGGAACCGTGCAATAGCGTTTCAAGAAAAGAAGTCAATAACGTTTCATATACGCCTGTGAAAGCTTATTTGAAATAAAAACATTTGATATTATTGGATAAGGAACCGTAAGAATCACTTTGTTGTCCGTCCGCCCGTCTATCTACCAAGGCACTTTATCTCGGGAACGTGCAGAGGTATCGAATTGAAATTAAAACCATATACTCAGGTCTACAGTCCCTTGAAGATGTGAAAAAAACAAACTTCTAAGTTAACGTAAAACAGATACGGCCGTTTATGCAGTAAAAAACGTATATTTCGACATTCAAGGGAATCAAAATTTATAGGGTATTTTCCGTGGACCACGAACTATGCAATTTGGCAAGTAATACCGTCTTATACTACAAGTATAGGGAAAAATTTAAAAACTAGATAAAACTACGAGTTCGGTACCTAAACTATTTATAATATGTACCTACAAATTTGTACGGAACCCTCGGGGGCGAGTCCGACTCGCACTAGTCCATTTTTTTTTTATTTGTGGGAGTTGTGGGACCATATCATTTAGGGTACACAAAAATAGTAATTGCGTCATTAACTAGTTACACAATATTCACGAATCACGACTGTGTACTTAAGTCGTAATTGGAAAAAACTGTGCCAACTGCCAAAATTGACAATTTTGGGAAAAGTTACCATGATAACAATTTCACGACGAAAATTTCAACGTAAAAACAATTAATGTTTTCGCAGTATTTTGGTTGAATACGGCCTTGTTTAGTCAGTGAAACCATTATACATTGACCGAATGCAAAATCAATAAGTTTATAATTAGTTTGCTAGCCTAAACAAACAGATATTCTGGTTGCACAATGTTCGCTGTCCGAAATCATTTATTTGTGGTAAGGGCTTTGTAACCAATGTATGTTCTAATTGTACATTCAATGTTACCATTAGTAGTAGCAACAAAATATATAAGCTTACCTCGCATTGTGTAGGTTGTCCATACAATGACAGGTCAGTTTAGACTGAAAATGTATAGCTTGATGGGTAGTCGTGCGTTTATTTTCACGCGCTTAAAAGGTAAAGGAAAATAAACATAACATAACAGAAATATACCATCTAGCCTGTATTCCCCGAAGGGTTAGGCAGTGGGTGTACATTAGTACACCTCTGCCTGACCATTCGGGGAATACTAAGGTACACCCACGTTTCGCCGGTATAGTTACGTCCCATGTAATAAAGTGCCAACCTATTGCCATTAACCGGGCACAAATCTAGACTCCGAGCTGCTACTGAGAATTTCATAGAAAAACCCAATTACACTGCTCGAACTGGGAATCGAACCCAGGACCTCTAGCGTAGCAGTCGCACTTAAGACCATTAGACTAATGAGGCAGTGAAGGAAAATATCGTGAGGAAACCTGCAGGCCTGAGAGATTTTCTTGAGGCGTTTGAAGTCTGCTATCACACGCATTAGGCCAACGTGGTGGACTATGTCTGAATCACTCTCGTTATGAGAGTAGACCCATGAACAGCAGTGGGAGTGGGACAATACAATGGGTTGATGATAGTTTCCATAGGAGCGGCTAATAGGTTTGTTTTCTTCTTGTTCCCCTGACTATTGTCACATTTGTTTTGTGTTCAGCCCTGTTCTTCATCCTGCATTACAACACCACACAGTTTTGGATTGTCTTCTCCGTTGTGTTTCTCCCTTTAATGCCATTTTGTAAGTCTGCAACTAAATCATCAGTGGTAGTCTGCGACATTACTCTTTTGACATTATGTTCATCAAAAGGCATCACTCTTTTCGTCATAATAATTATTATGGTCACCATTCCATCTCATTACACTTCGAACCTGCGTAGGCGATTTGCGCTTAGTTTTTCATGTCGCTATACCTAATAGCAAGCTTAAAAGTAAGTCTTCACATTATTGTAGGGTTGCTCTTATAACAAGTAATCATTACCATGTCGGTAATCGTTCGATATCAGTAAATCTATGTTTCTTATTCATATTATACGGAGTATACCTAAACAAGTGGAACCTTAGTGGAACAACACATATGCAAAAACCGTTTTTTTTTAGTCTCACTCAGCCTTAATTGGATAGAATACGTCACAGTTTATTGAGAATTATACACTTTTATACTGTATTTATTTAGGCCTGATAATCTTTTGTATTCGTCATTTTGATATTTCTAGTTCACGCTACTAGCGCCATCTATTGGCTAATATAAGAGTTAGATTGCCATCTATGGAAGTAAAAACACAGAGTAAAATAATAAGTAAAAACTTATTGGTTTTCCTCTTTTTTGTTTTCATTGGTTTCTCAAAACAAAACAATTCCAAATCGCGGAATTCTGCAACACCTACTTAATTTGTAATTTTATTGTTATGTGCAAGAAAGTTTCTGGGAAATTTCCTGAGGAAAGGAAAATATTATTGTCAGTTTCGTGAAAGAGCCTTATTTCTCCCCCTGTTCAAAACAAGAAAGAGATAATTTTAAGTATTCAGTGGTTCAAAGTTCGAGAAAGTTAAAACTTGATAATTTGCCAACTTCAGGTAACGGTAATAAGCCAGATAAGATTAATTACACATTGACACTTGGGTGACTACCTCATTAGTCTAGTGGTCCTAAGCTTGACTGCTATGCTAGAGGTCCTAGATTCGATTCCCAGGTCGAGCAAAGTGTAATTGGGGTTTTCTATGATATTAGCAGTAGCAGTTCGGAGTTTTGGATTTGTGATTGGTTAAGAAAGAAAGAAGAAAGAAAGAAAGTTTATTCTGACAGTCAAACACAATACAGAATATAAAAGAATCAATTTAACTTATCAAATCAAAAATTGTGCGATGTCAGAATGGGTCCCTATCTTAGCACTATGCTGCAGCAAGCACATCAAGCTGCAGCGCTGATATTCTGATAGGTTAATGGTAATAGACTCGCCCACTATTATTTTACTTAAACATACGAGCAAAGTGATGGTGTACATTAGTACTCCTCAGCCTAACCCATAGGCCTAATAACCCTTCACTTAATACTAAGATATATTCATCAAATGACAGTGTAAAATGTTACACACATTTTACACTGTCATTTGATGAATATGTGTGAAGAAGTGTAAATGTGTGTGAGTAATAACGAAGCGGATCATAGGATCTACAAGGTTAAGCTGGACTTGCACCGGTCGAAGTGTGGATGGGTGACCATTAGACCGCTACGTACCTCGTAGATAAAGCCTTCGGTCCCGATTATCATACGAACAAGTAAACTAAAATGGAGGAATATAATTTTAAACTATTTACATCACGATTCGCAACTTTCAATCTTTCGGTAATAATAATAAATCACAAGTAATAACTGTAATTAGTCCAGGAGTCCACGTTCCCGAGCAAATAGTTGCGAACATTCAATTTAATAACCATAAAGAAGAAGTTATGTTTTATGGCTCCTATGTAATCTTTGTCAGAGGTAAGTGGCAGCCGAGCTTAAAAAAGTTCGTTAGCGCTTTTTAACGTGTTAATAAAAACATTCTAATACCAGTTATGTTTGCGATTGTAAGAAAGGGGGCATCCCTTTCTCATTCTCTTTTTCACAACTAAAATGGGATCGCGTTAACACATTGTGGTACTCTCTAAAGATAATGCCTCATTGGTCGCAAAGTAGATTAGCGGCAGGTCCCGGATAAAATTATCAGGTCGAGCTAAATATTGTTGGGATTTTACTATAAAATTACCCGTAGCAGCCCGTTTTGGCTTTTTTCCGAGTCTCTGTAACATATTATACAAAAACATACAGACAAAAGGAGTTACACCTCTGCCATCCTTCAGGCAATTACAATCCTTGCAAACGTGATGGAAGTAATTGTATGAAAGATTTTTTTTTCGCATATTTAAAAAAAAGTTAAAATATTAATTTATATAGTTCTGGAACGCAATTAAAAGCAAGGGTTAAATAAGTTTGTTCATTTCCTAAGAGTAAAGTTACGACAACTGACAAAAAAATATGTCGTAATTAAAATTCTCTTCTAATTAGGCAAGCACGCAAATTGGGTTAAGGAAAAAGACTTCCGTAACTTTGAACGAAGAAAAGATAGCTTAATTAAAATTAGAGTTTTTTAACAAAAAGGTTTAAAGCAAAGGAGTCTTTCGTTGCTCAATTTAAGGAAACTCTGTGAAAAGCGTAAAAAGTAGGCATCATTTTAAATCCCTCAATTTCTCCATTAGCGTAATTGCATTTATGACGAGTAAAATATAGGTCTCAATTTTTTTTTGTACAGCATTATAGAAATTCTTTTACATCTAGTACAATGTAGCGACATCTGCCACGCTATATAGGAACTACGATGAAGCAAATCCTGAATCGCGCAAGCAACATTAACCTGCGACGCCCGACATTATACTCGTCTGGTAGAAGGATCCTCCATTGGATTAGAGGATATCACACCTCGCCCGTCCACATCAATCGTACCTTAAAACTGTTCATTGTAAAAGATTCTTCTGTAACTCTAGTTATGAAGCGGACTATTCTAAAAAAACACCAGTTCAATCACACAACGGATTCTTGCGTTGGACAAAAGCCTCTAGCACACATAAGAGGCAAGGTCAAGGTCAACCTTGCATTTTTGACAACACCTACGTAACGAGTCCCATAATGTTTGGAGCGCCGGAGGCCCAATTTCTCCCTCAGTCCCCTTCCTTCCCTTTTTCTCCTTCCCCTCCCTTTTCCTTAAATAGGCTCGGCAACGCATCTGCAACTCCTTTGGTTATGCAGATGTCCATGGGCGGCGATGACTATTTACTATCAGGTAGCTCACTTGCTCGTTTGCCGAGTTATACCATAAAAAGATACAATAGCATGATTATACATATATTACTATAACAGACATCACAGCCCTCCTCATCTCTCAAACCGCGGAGCATTTTCATGCAAAGAAAATAATGTTTATAAAATAGCAAGAAATTCAGGGCCCTTGCTATCTACATTACTGGGCTTTACGCTCGTGAAGGCGTTGCGAGATCTTATATTAAATTGGGTTTGCAAATTAACGCCGAAGCTTATTCGCACCCTTCTTGAGATTTTCAACGTTGATACATAATCTTGTGAAGTGTATTATTTAACGAGCACCAGCTCTTATTATTCTCAACAAAATTTTTGACTTAGTTAATCCCTAGTTTAAGTTATTGCATGCCGAAAGTAGATGAGTCTCAATTTTGAGCACCCCTAGTTTTTAGAATCACCGCTTTAGATACGAATGTTTTAAGAACTTTAACAGTGTTTTCACCATGATGTTGAACCTGCACTCCAGAAGCTCACACCTTCAAGAACTCCTTCTCGATTAATCATTCAAAGAGGTTCATCAATCTGCACTATAACGTAGTGGACAACCGATTGTTCTTATCATTCTGAGATCCGAGTTTGATTCCAGGATTAACAAAGGGTTGTTGATTTTCCCTTAAGAAATGTTTAGTTGCTGCTTACGATTTGGATTAAACATTTGGGGAAACACTCTCTCCCAATTACAAAACATTTGGGGACTATGGGAGTGCATCAATGTACTTTTGCGTATAGGTACTTGGAGGTAAGGCGTGAAAGAGAGGTATCGTTTGCTTTTCTTGACTTTATTTCAGTAATTTTGTGTCTATTGATCACCAACTTTCCGCGTAACCACTATCCAAAAGTCGGTCAAATTAATAACACGCCATTTCAAACGTGATTCTTAAGTTCACAACTAAAAATAGGAAGACTATAAATTATTTTTTAAAAGCAATTATGTTAATTAAGTAGTTTACACATTTGTGTCGATCATGATATTGTATATAGGTAAGAAACAATATATAAGTACCTGTCACATTTAATTAAGTATAACTCGTTTTATGTGACTTATAGGTACCTGATTTATACCAGCTATTTAGATTATAATCAACGTGTAACAGCCGAACGGTTAAAAACCAGTCCCGGTCAATATGTTTAAGGTTGCCAACCGTACCTAGTATATATATATATCATATTTTACGCACGGCTACGCATCGAACTATACAAATCCAGTTTACGTAGACCTCTTGTTGTACGGAAAGCCAATCAATGCGAGATCAGCTTTAACCGGAAATGTTTAGCTTGACCTGTAGCCGTGTATACTTTATTTCAGGTCCGTTGTTAAAGATATGAATTTAGTACGCAAAAATATTTATATTCCCGTTGAATGGACTATTTTCCAACCACGAAATTAATAACAAACAAACTCCTGATACTTTCCATATTTTTATAGCTAATATGAGGGCAAAATTGGGTGATCAATAGACTTACGAAAGGGTTTCTAGGTATACCTTTATTTTTCTATTATTCATGATAGGCCTACGCTTGACCGCCAGTTCGCCTGATGTTAAGCGATACTGCGATCTGCGATGGAGCGCGCTTGCCTAGGAGAAACCGATTCACTCGTGATTTAAAGACCCCCAGATTATAGCTATCGGGGAAGACCCACTCGGGAAGCTCATTCCACATTTCAGCGGTAAGCATGATAAAAGTGGACTTAAGCGTTTAGTTCGGGTTTTTTGGATGTCCACCATGAAACGATGTCGCTTTTTTGTGCTGTGGCGTAGATCAATTTTGGTATGCAAAAAATCATACTGGCCTAGTAGGCCTAGGCATCACACAGACTGCCTCGTTGGTCTAGTGGTCCCAGTCGCGACTGCTACGCTAGAGGTCTTGGGTTCGATCCCCAGGTCGAGCAAAGTGTTATTGAGTTTTTCTATGAAATTCTCAGTAGCAGCTCGGAGTCTGGATTTGTGCCCGGTGAATGGCAATAGGCTCGCCCCCTATTACATGGGACCCAAACATACCGGCGAACTGTGGGTGTACATTAAGTACACCTCTGCCTAACCCTTCGGGGAATACAGGCGTGATGGTATGTATGTATGTATAATATAGTGTCTACTTGAAACATCCAGTTATACATCCTACCTATACACATCTTGCCATTAGCGTAGGAATGAACGACAAAAAATATTATCTACGATAATGATGATGAAATCATCATTGATATTTTTAATATTCGCAGACTCAGATCCAATACAAATTTAAGATGGAACTTTTCGAACAAAGAAGTGAGGCCGGTTCAAACTACGCCTTGCCGTGTACAAACACAATTACACGCACACACGCACGAGATACGTTAATAACGTTTTGATAGACGTGATCGACAGCGATAGCTCGACTCTACTCGACTGACAAGATAAGGCGTAGTTTCGGTATACGTGTGTGCGTGTAATTGTGTTTGTAAACGGCAAGGCGTAGTTTTAGCCGGCCTCATTTCTTTGTCCGCAAAATTCCATTTTAACTTTTTATTTGATCTGAGTTCGCAGGTAATTGGTTCAAAAATTTTCTAGTATTGAGCCTGGTCGAAAGCTCTACAAGAAAGTTCAATATCTATATATATAAAAGGCAATGTCCCGACTGACATATCATCGCCCAGCCGAAACCACTAATGATAGAAGTTTGAAATTTTGTGAGGATATTGCTTTTATATTCTAGGCGTCATTTAAGAAAGGATTTTTCGAAATTCATCCCCTAAAGGGGTGAAATGGGGGTTTACAGTTTGTATGAAACTCTGTCATTTCTAATTTGAATTTAATGAAATTTGGTATTAAGCCTCTAAATACAAAATAATAAAACACGTCGTTAAAGATTTTTTAAATTTCATCCCTTAAATGGGTAAAAAGGGGTGTTAAAGTTTGTATGGATATTTTTTTGTTTATTATCAAAATTACTTGAAATTGAAAATTTATGCATTTCAATATAATTAATGATTTACGTATTTTTGGATTTTTTTAATTTCATCCCTTAAATGGGTAAAAATGGGTGTTAAAGTTTGTATGGAAAATATTTTTTTATTATCAAAATTACTTGAAATTTAATATTTATGCTCTTCAATACAATTAAAGAAATACGTATTTTTGGATTTTTTTAATTTCATCCCTTAAATGGGTAAAAATGGGTGTTAAAGTTTGTATGGAAAATATTTTTTTATTATCAAAATTACTTGAAATTTAATATTTATGCTCTTCAATACAATTAAAGAAATACGTATTTTTGGATTTTTTTAATTTCATCCCTTAAATGGGTAAAAAGGGGTTTTAAAATTTGTGTGAAGAATGTTTTATATACAATCAAAATTACTTGAACCTTAATATTTATGCTCTTCAATATAATTAAAGAATCACATATTTTAGGACTTTTTGAATTTAATCCCTAAAACGGTTAAAAAGGGGTGTTAAAGTCTGTACAAAAATAAATTATTTATTATCAAAATTACTTGAGATTAAGTATTTAAACTCTTCATTATAATAAAAGAAACACGTATTTTGAAATAAATTGTTTATTATCGTGCTTGAACTTATGCATTTAAGCTGTACAATACAATTAAAGCAACAAAATTTCAATTTCACCCCTTAGTCGCGTAAAAAGAGTAACTTCCCCTATATAGTGCAAGTAAAGAAATCTGGCATTTGTATTAACACCTAATTTTTATTATTACCTTTAAAACGGAATACGTTATGCATTGCGTTCAAAATAAAGGCAATGTCCCGACTGACATATCATCGCCCAGCCGAAACCACTAATGATAGAAGTTTGAAATTTTGTGAGGATATTGCTTTTATATTCTAGGCGTCATTTAAGAAAGGATTTTTCGAAATTCATCCCCTAAAGGGGTGAAATGGGGGTTTACAGTTTGTATGAAACTCTGTCATTTCTAATTTGAATTTAATGAAATTTGGTATTAAGCCTCTAAATACAAAATAATAAAACACGTCGTTAAAGATTTTTTAAATTTCATCCCTTAAATGGGTAAAAAGGGGTGTTAAAGTTTGTATGGATATTTTTTTGTTTATTATCAAAATTACTTGAAATTGAAAATTTATGCATTTCAATATAATTAATGATTTACGTATTTTTGGATTTTTTTAATTTCATCCCTTAAATGGGTAAAAATGGGTGTTAAAGTTTGTATGGAAAATATTTTTTTATTATCAAAATTACTTGAAATTTAATATTTATGCTCTTCAATACAATTAAAGAAATACGTATTTTTGGATTTTTTTAATTTCATCCCTTAAATGGGTAAAAAGGGGTTTTAAAATTTGTGTGAAGAATGTTTTATATACAATCAAAATTACTTGAACCTTAATATTTATGCTCTTCAATATAATTAAAGAATCACATATTTTAGGACTTTTTGAATTTAATCCCTAAAACGGTTAAAAAGGGGTGTTAAAGTCTGTACAAAAATAAATTATTTATTATCAAAATTACTTGAGATTAAGTATTTAAACTCTTCATTATAATAAAAGAAACACGTATTTTGAAATAAATTGTTTATTATCGTGCTTGAACTTATGCATTTAAGCTGTACAATACAATTAAAGCAACAAAATTTCAATTTCACCCCTTAGTCGCGTAAAAAGAGTAACTTCCCCTATATAGTGCAAGTAAAGAAATCTGGCATTTGTATTAACACCTAATTTTTATTATTACCTTTAAAACGGAATACGTTATGCATTGCGTTCAAAATAAAGGCAATGTCCCGACTGACATATCATCGCCCAGCCGAAACCACTAATGATAGAAGTTTGAAATTTTGTGAGGATATTGCTTTTATATTCTAGGCGTCATTTAAGAAAGGATTTTTCGAAATTCATCCCCTAAAGGGGTGAAATGGGGGTTTACAGTTTGTATGAAACTCTGTCATTTCTAATTTGAATTTAATGAAATTTGGTATTAAGCCTCTAAATACAAAATAATAAAACACGTCGTTAAAGATTTTTTAAATTTCATCCCTTAAATGGGTAAAAAGGGGTGTTAAAGTTTGTATGGATATTTTTTTGTTTATTATCAAAATTACTTGAAATTGAAAATTTATGCATTTCAATATAATTAATGATTTACGTATTTTTGGATTTTTTTAATTTCATCCCTTAAATGGGTAAAAATGGGTGTTAAAGTTTGTATGGAAAATATTTTTTTATTATCAAAATTACTTGAAATTTAATATTTATGCTCTTCAATACAATTAAAGAAATACGTATTTTTGGATTTTTTTAATTTCATCCCTTAAATGGGTAAAAAGGGGTTTTAAAATTTGTGTGAAGAATGTTTTATATACAATCAAAATTACTTGAACCTTAATATTTATGCTCTTCAATATAATTAAAGAATCACATATTTTAGGACTTTTTGAATTTAATCCCTAAAACGGTTAAAAAGGGGTGTTAAAGTCTGTACAAAAATAAATTATTTATTATCAAAATTACTTGAGATTAAGTATTTAAACTCTTCATTATAATAAAAGAAACACGTATTTTGAAATAAATTGTTTATTATCGTGCTTGAACTTATGCATTTAAGCTGTACAATACAATTAAAGCAACAAAATTTCAATTTCACCCCTTAGTCGCGTAAAAGAGTTACTTCCCCTATATAGTGCAAGTAAAGAAATCTGGCATTTGTATTAACACCTAATTTTTATTATTACCTTTAAAACGGAATACGTTATGCATTGCGTTCAAAATAAATAAATACGAGAATCACAATATTCGAAAATCTCAAAGTTGTACATATTATTATTTAGCCAACCAGTTTGTGTCACGCACTCACTTTTGGCTAAAATACAAAGTAATCGGGACATTAGCTGTAGCTGCATCTGGAATAACACCTCTTTTGGTGGGAAGGTGGGAAAGCGGCTCTGCCTTTAAAACTTCCGCTTAGTCTTATTCGTGTCGAAACTCCGTTGTGCAATAATATCTTAGCAGAGTGACATGGCTCAAATTCTCCGAAATCGCAGATTTATCGTGTGGGATGAGACAACTAAGGCGCACAAAGGTGGAATTGAAGCACACACTAGATTTTTAAAGATGTCAGAGGCAGCAAAAGTGAGATCGGTGGAGTTCCTGAGTTGCAGACGGGGGAATGCCGTCAGATTCGGTTATATCTAGAGGAACCCGAGCAGACGAAATCAGAGCATCCTTACCATCGTCATACCTATAGCCCTAACCCAAAATAATGATTATCCGTAAAAAGAAATATGAGACATACGGTTCTTGGAAAGTTTTCAGAGCTATTACTTAAAATAGGAAATGCGGATTATCCCGAATCCGAAAGGAAAATATGTATATCATCTCTGCTGGTAACAGTAGTGACAGGTGGCTATGATAGTTTGAACAGTTAGAGTGTACCCTGATTTTTCTAATAAACAAACAAGTTTATAGATTTGCTGTGCAAACGTGCAAAACTAACTCCATAAAAAAAACATTGCAGCTGCTATTAATTACATACTTCTTAAGTCGTTGGAGGGCTCAGAAATTGAAAACCGGTCTATCGATTCAGTGCTACAAACGGATGAAGCAATTTACTATCATGTTTCCTTATATATGTATCATGAGTTCCTTAACAGTGTTAACCTTCCTTGGGACACCTGTAATGCTGCTGCGTCTCATTAAACGATTTAAACTATGTAACGGGACTAGACTGCGAGTAACCGCATTGCACAAAAATATTAAAGAGCCACTGTGATAACTGGATGTATTCGGGGGAATCACTTTTCCTACCTCAAATACCACTGATACCATCCGACTATGTTTTTGAGTACAATTTCTACTTTGCAATGCCCATAAAAATAATTCAGGGTGAGTCCTTAAGGGTGGCAGGCATAGATTTCAGAACATTGCTTCCTTCATGAGCAATTCTACGTTGCCTGTTACAGAGTCCGTACTAATATCAATCTGGTCATTTTGACACCAGACAGAAAAAGCACCAATGAGCAAAGTGGTTTACCACTATTTGTACCTCCCCGAGGAAATCTATCCTACGAGACCTCCAGAATGATAGACTATCGCTCTAGCTGTAAGAACACGAATGCTGCTCATTTAATAACAAATACATAATATAGTACATGTTACTTTGGAAAAACCTAAACCGGCAAAATCGTGTTGTCCACGCGGGCGAAGCTGCGGGCGGAAAGCTAGTTAAATATGAATTCAAAGTTAAATATAAATATATTTTAATTAGGTATACAAGGTTAAGGATTTCAGCATTAAAAGTTTCCCGTATCAATGACCGTTAAAAATAATTTGGTGGAAAACAGCTCTTAGTAGTCAAAATAAGAGGAATTTATGGTAATACGGACTCTTAAGGTGATCGTTTCGCCTTCAAAATTTTGGCAGAATCCTCAACATTAATAGGGATTTAAAACAACAACGATTTTTAAGAAAGGTTTTAGTACTTACTCAGTTGTGTATACATTATAATAAAGTTGATGTCGTAATTTATACAATTATAAATTAATTACATAAATTTTTTTCGCAGTAGTGGCTCGCTGACAGGTCTACATGCCAGCATGGATGGGTCGGCATGACCGGGAAAGTACCGCCCTCCAACAGAATATCGACGTCAAGTAGCAGTATGCATACTGTTGCGTTTCGTAAGGTGAGTGTGGAGCGCACTCAGTCCCCTTCCTTCTCCTTTCCTTTTCCTTCAATAGGCTCGGCAACGCATCTGCAAACCGTTTGGTATTTCAGATGTCTATGGGCGGCGACGACTACTCAGGTACCATTTTTACGTTGTGAAAGAGGGACGCCACTATTTAACCTGTAGAGCGGCATCCCTCTCTCACAACCTAAAAATGATGGCATTAATACGTGGTAATACGGCCCCTGCTCGTTTGCAGAATTATCCCATAAAAAAAAACAATTTGTGAAAGACCAAAAACAACTGAATTCGGCGCCCAAGGCGACACGTCCTTCTTAAATTAGGTCCCTATAAGAAACATGATATGTATTGTGGCATATCCGTTAGCAGGGACATCTGGTATTTATTGCGCGGCACATAAATTACTGCGCACTATGACTCACTGGCAGACTCAGATCAAATAAAAAGATGGAAGTTTGCGAACAAAGAAGTGAGGGCGGCTAAAACTACGCCTAACGGTGTACAACACACAATTACACGCCCACACGTACACCGAAACTACGCCTTATCTTGTCAGTCGTGCTATCGAGGTTTCGAAAGCTCGACTGACAAGATAAGGCATAGTTAACTTATACATATGTGCGTGTAATTGTGTGTTGTACGCCGTTAGGCGTAGTTTTGGCCGGCCTCACTTCTTTGTTCGCAAAGTTCCATGTTAACTTTTTATTTTATCTGAGCTGGCAGAGATATTTTTTGCAATGATTGAATAAAAACGATATCAAAGTGTGTGCATCAGTTGTCGAGATAAGAATACCAACAAACAGACACGCCTAAAACTTTGTTTACGAAGCACAGACACCTGATAATTATAGTATACGAACCTTGACAGTGCATAAATATAGCTACAACGTATTGACAGTTCTAAACACAATAGATTTCCAAGTTGGCACGCGTACAATGCTTGTTTTGCTAGACAGTGTATATTATTGCTTGAAGCAGAGCGGTCGGTGGGCTGAGACGATGCTAAATTACCGAAGATTCGGTGCTGTTTCCGCATAACAGCTGGCTGACTGGAATTGTAATTATTATGACGTTAAGTTGCATGTTCTTTGTAGTTAGTGAAGCGCACCTAGGGTTGGCAAGCAATTTTAAAACGCATTACACGTATTTTTAGTTGGGATGGAACTGACAAAACTTCGTGTTATTTGAAACATAATATTAAAATAGACTAAGAATTTGTAACTCTAAAGGTTAAGCAGAGGTGTACTAATGTACACCCACATTTCGCCGGTATGTTTACATCCCATGTAAAAGAAGCTTTTGCTATGAACGTGGCCCAAATTCAAACTCCGAGTTTCTACAAATTATTTCATAGAAAAAACGAATAACACTGTTCGATCTAGGAATCGAACCCAGGATCTCTAGCGTAACAGTTGCGCTTAGGACCACTAGACTAATAAGGCAGTTTTCGCTTAGAGATTAACTTAAACCATTTTTTGTTATAATGGGGATATAATGGTGAATATTCTTCTATTTCATGCTATTCTAAAGTTCTATATAATTGTATAGTTAATAAATCGCGCGATACCTACTTGAAGTTAAGCTCAATGCGGTCATTCCCTGGATGAGAAACCAGTTTTAAAGAACAGTCATATAAAGCGCCTGCAATTTAAAGTCTTTGCAAGCACAACCACTCGGAAAGCTGCAACTTCTGCTTCTACATTCTGGATCTAACCTTAGGATATCGCTATACCTAGAATTAGGTCAGACATTCCGAATAGACTAGATTGCAATCTCAGAATAACTATCTGAGAAACGCTGGTACCTACAATGCACAGAATAATATTGAGATAAGAAATATTTGGGTACCCACATTTTTTGTTATAAGTAATCAAATGTCATGCATTATAGTAGTACAAGTATAATATTATTATCTGTGTAAATTAGGGACTTGCTACTTAGGTTAGGACTCACATTTTAAACGCCAGTGATGTTTCCTCGGGATAAAGTTAGAACATTCCAATGGAACACTCACTCGCTCAATCACTACAATTTACACACAGCACTCGACATCGTATTCGCACTCGCGATCGCGAAATGAATGGATACAGACTCAACGTCCACTCACTGCGGCAGATGCCGGGGTACTGAAACAGTGAGTGAAGCTTTGATCCCGAAAAGTGGAAATCGGGGTGAGTTTTCCACCCCTATGCGTATCGCTTGTGACTAGCGCTTGACGCGATAATTATTCTTACAAAACAAGCGCTCAGCACACTGACATTTTAATTAAAAAATATTTTTCTTACATTTTTTTTTAAACTAGCCTTTTAATCTTTCTTCAAAAACGGTGGAGGTTTCAAATTTGTTACAGCTCCGGAGTGTTAAAAAATATAATTATGTAGGAATTGTATGTTTGCGCCGTTTATTTTGATGATCTATTAGGATTCTATTATTATCCATATAAATTTAATTAGTCTCCGACAAAAGACGAACTGAATTTTTCAAAAAAGTTAAGGTCCTATATATATTTATTCTGTAAGTTTCTTACTTCTAGTACCTAATACTGTCACAATTTTGTGTTTATATTTATATTAGTTAACTCTGTTAACGTTGTCCAGCCATACTAAAATCGCATAATAAAATAATGGAAAGGGGTAGGAGGGTGAAAAAAAGTTTACGACCTAGTCAACCACAAAGGTCAGACCTACCACAAAAATCAAAATCGTAAAAATCGGTCAAGCCAATTCGGAGGAGTTCGATAACTGTAACACGAAATTTTTATACACTAGATGTACTACAATATTAATTTGTATCCCGTACCTAAATATATCATGCAAAAGTTCCTATCATCTTTATAAGAATGGATGGATCCATTACCAGTATCGATCATGATCAATTAGAAATCGCTCAATAAAGCACTACCATTTTTATATTCGTCGTCGTCATCCGATGTCTGTGTCCAAAAAATAAATGAACAGAATTATACTGTCCAAACGTGACCAATGGGTTTTCTTTTTGCTATGATACTGGCAAAAAATTGTTAGTAAGATAAACTTAGTTGTAAATAATTGAATAGTCAAGCGAACTGTATTAAACGTTCGATAGTTATTATTTAACTAGTTATACTTTTTCATCCGCCTCCTTAGTCTACTGCAGGGTTTTTTATAGTGGAGTCTACGTGCCGGGCTTGCGTCATAAGTGCGAGACATCCACCGGGGATTGAACAAAAATACACTGCCTCGCAAGGAGACCTTTTGAATCAAGGAACTTTTTCAAGCAGTGCGACGGTAGCGTAATGGCTAGGGCGTCGGATAGTTGCCGGTTCGAAACCCACCCATTGCACTACCGACGTGAACATACTCGTAGCACAAGCATTTAGCTTAGCACGAGGGGTTTGATAATAAGAATACTAGCAATGTGTGACCCTAGCAAGCCATTGCTAGTATCCTTTTCTTTAAAAAAATGTGTTTTTTTTTAAATGCTGAACTTTAATTCCTGGTCTAATGGAAACAAGCGTGTTGCATAATGGTCCTAGGTTCCAGAGATGTTTTATTATATTTAGCTTTAACGTATGCTAAGCATTTGCAGATATAATGACGACTAAAAATGTATGAGAAATGGCGGTCAAGAGACCGAGATAAAGCGCCGCATCCAATTAAGATGGGGTGCCAATGAATTGCACGAAAACGGACACTCACGGACACTCACTAGGCAGATCCAAAACAAGCTACAGGTTATTCAGAGACCTATGGAGCAGGCTATGTTGGGAATATCTCTCCGAGACAGTCTATGATACTGAATTCCGTGACCGAAGCAAGTTGAGCAACATAGCCAGATTGATCGCGAGAAAGACGTGGAAGTCACATATGCTAATGTCGAGCAATCTCTACTTTATTAACCAACTCCACAAAAGGAGGAGCTTCTCAATTCGGAGGAATCGTTTTTTATGTATGTTCACCGATTACTCTTTTTTTTGTTTCAATATGATAACAACTTTCAACGTTTAACATTATTTTAACTAAGTTATTTATAAAAAGGGTATATAATGTTTTATAAAATCTTATTTACCGACACTTTCATACAGATAAAGTGTCACTATACAAGCACTTTATTGTGAGGTATATCTATAAAAATAATAATATCATTGTCTGGATAAAAGTCTTGCTCAATCTAGATCAACAACTGTTCAAAGGCACAGTATCTTTTTTGTGCAATCGATGCATACTACGAGTATTCTTTATGAGTATGCTTGTATGAGAGCCTAATCATCTACTTGTATTTTTTTAAAGTCTAACTATATATGGCTAAATAGGGCAATCACGTGACCTAACTGCCATAAGAGGAGAATACCAGATATTCACAAAGACATGAATTTTCTAATTAACCTTCTGACCGCCAGAGTATAAACGTAACGCCGCACCCCTGACGCCAGGCCACTTTTTCTGTCAAATTACACAAGGTAGTGAAAACACACTAAAGTAATGATTAAATTGTTTATTTCATAATATGGTGCGACGTATATTTTGTCATATATTTGTGACGTTGGCGTTCAATGTAAGATTTCGTTTGTCACATTTATGTGAAAATGGCGTTCAAAAGGTTAAAGAAAATTTCAAGTGAAAGAAAAATTCGACCTCAGGCAGGGGAACATTTTCTTTCACTACACACTACTGATTAGAAAATTCATATCTTTGTGAACATTTTATATATATATTTAATGCTAAAAAATAATAAAAAATAAGCATAAGTACCTGATATTGTTATACCTACCATGATTAAGTTGCAGTGGGCGGGGCACATAGCTCGTAGAACTGATCCCCGCTGGAGCAAAAAAGTCTCAAGTGGAGACCACGTACCGGCAAACGCAGTGTGAGACGACCTCCAACGAGATGATCAGACGACCCGGTAAAGGTCGCTGGAAGTCATTGGATGCAGAGGGCATTATAAGCTTAATTTAAGTTTGTAAGCTTAGTTTAATATGTGGCTGATATAATTATTATTATACGATGGCTGAACATAGGTCCTCTCGTACTGAGAGGAGACGCGTGCCTAGGAGTGGGACAATGTAATGGGTTGATGATGATGAAGTATAAACATTTACCGCAATAATGTTTTTTTATATTTATTTATTTAATGAATAGTTTTTTAATACGCAACAGTATCTCTGTAACATCCTTTTCTTTGTCAAATATTTTGCATAAAACCCATCACAAAACTATCACCAAAACAATTATTCAAATTTAATTTCATCGCCGCCCCGGTGTTTACAGAATTGTTTTCATGTAATGAAAAGCTAACAAATTGCTAACTTCGCAAGCGAAAACTTATTACGGATCCTATAAAGGAAAGGCATTTATTCAAATCATTATTTTAATACTAGCTTCTGCCCGCGACTTCGTCCACGTAGTAGACAAAAAGTCCCATCTCGTATGTTAATTCAGGTAAATAAACTGTGTGCTAAATTTCATACAAATCCGTTCAGTAGTTTTGGAGTAACTGAGTAAGAAGCAGCTATCCAGACGTTCCCATTTATTGTATTACGTATAGTACAACTTATAGCCTTCCTCAATAAATACATAGGCTATACTAACATATTTTTTCAACAAACTCTGCCTCTTTATAATGTTATCATAGATTTGGAATGTATTATCATACTATGGAATTGAAAATCTTTCTTATACAAATATTCAAAATCATTACCATTAAACTGCTACATACACAAAACACAGTAAATGAATGTATTAAGCTACATACAACCTTAAGACGATCAAATCACTTTCGAATCTACTGCAGGTATCGATTTCAACTTTATTGTCATCTGTATGATATTAGGCTAATCAATGCGACCTTTGTTAGATGAAAATACCGATAATTGTTTGAAGAAATCGTTTGTTCATAAAAAACTCTTGATCGCCACTTTATACTCGTGGAATTTAGAATCAAGTATCTATTTTTTCAGAGACAGTTAAGAAATAAAACCCAATAAAATTAATTTGGAACGGGTAGATAAATAGCGTTTATTTTTGTGAAAAAAAAACATTTCATATCCCACCCATAGGAGCCATCATAAACAAATTATCTGAGCTAGTGACCAGTGAGCAAGCAACACAATACATAATAACTTTGCCGTGTGAGAAACAGATTTTCCTGAGGACGACACCGGCGCATCGAAGTGTCTGATCTTGCTTATGGTCATAGCGAAACGTACGCTCAGGAGACACTGCACGCGTTAAAATTGAAATTGGATAAAAATGTAAACGAAGAAAAAAATACTTGAGATAAATCTCTTTATACGAAATGAATGATTTCCTCTACCGAAGCAACAATCTTACAAAGGTTCGCTGGTAGAGTTACTAACTCATTCGATTGGAGAAATGAATCTTTGTCGATTTTAAGAAAAACGTCCATAAACTCTGTGGATGGAGGTTGCAAACTAAGTGAGTCCTAATGTTCCGCATCAGACTCAATTTCTATACCCGGGGCCAGAGCACGGAACATTTGAGGCATGCGCTCACCTCATCGACTCTAGTTCCTCGGGTTCTAACGAATAGAGGCTGAAGAAAATCCCCTTAAATGAAACAGTAATCCTTCTCATGATGTGATCGTTTCGTCGGATGTCTTACAGAGTGCAATTGACGTCTTCCAAGGCCTTCTATTGCACATGCGTACACTCGTTCCAAACGATTAAGCTGCACTCTGCATCTATATTCAGGTCGAAGAGTATCTTAAGCAGTGTGGGCAGTTTTACCTCCAGGGAGTAAAGTGGCAGCAATCCCCGAAGAGGCAACAGCTAGTGCAATCTTTCCTTCTTCCTTGTCTTCGCCCTTCAGCTAGTATAGCCGAGTCAAAAAGGTTTTTCCTGTACCACCAAGGGCGTCCGGGAAAAATGTTTCACTGTACTGTTCATTGACATTCTTAATATTTCTTAATCGGTAAGAGTCTCGATATTTTTGTTCACAATTTCGGTCATCGCAGAATAACTGTAATTTATCTCTACAACATACTCTGAGTAACTCACCAACATAAAGTGGTTTTTTGCGGCTCTGGGAGGTAAGATCCAAAAGGCATTTATTGAAGTAAGAATATCTTGAAGCGAGCAAAGGCGACGATTAATAACACGCTCGTCAGACTCTGCCACAATAACCCCATCAGCGCGCTCCAGCTCCGTGAAAGATCGAATGCTCAACGCCATTAACAGTCTTAAAATACGTTTGTGCACGAAGTGGCTCCGCAGACTGTATGTAGTAAAAAGCGCATATGATAGAATTCACTTTTACTTGGATGAAAAGTGTACACTCGTCCCAGTGCGTGTTGGCAAAATACACTTCGATACCCCTCTACAGGCAAACCCCATCGGCGTCTATTTAAATACTCCTCTTTGCGGCTTTGTAGAAACTGATTGTTTTTATAGTACATTAAATTAAATTGTTATATTTTCCACTGGGGAATTTTTTTTCGACTTCTAATTTCTATGAAACCAAGCTAAATAATATATTATTGTAAGATTTGTATTAAAGTCATCGGTTGAGATACACCTTTAAAATAATAAACAGCGCCATCTATAATTTTATTGCAGAACAACCTGAACTCCAGAAAATATTAAATTTAAAATTTCGTGAATAAGTAATTTTCTGGGGTAAAATGTAGCCTATGTTTTAAGTTAGACCTGTAGCAATACATCGGTGAAAACTGCATTCAATTCCATGCAGTGGTTTTACCGTGATGCGGGTACAAACATACAGACAGACAGACAGACAGACAGACAGACAAAAATTCTAAAAAAATATATTTTGGTTTCTGTTGCTTTAATAAAGACCCCCTGTGTTATTATTTCTTCAATAACTTCAATGTACAGACATCGGCCTGTTACAATTTTATTATATGTTGAGATTATGTCAGAAAATTGGTAATTTCAAAGGACAAAGATCAAATTATTAGATCTTTCCTTTTCGAAAATTTTGCGGATGGCAATATCAAACGCAAATTACGCAAATCATTTTTTTGTTTTAACGAACTCAAGAAATACATACTTAAATGGGTACATAATTTCCAGGTAGATAAACATAAATAATATATAAAGAGTATCATTAAGAGGAGTGTCCCTCGCGAACGCAACAATGTTGCACAGTTGTCGCTGTCTCCATCCCTCGCGATGCGAACGCGTGCCCGAGAGGAGAAACAACAATACATTTGCAACATTTTCACGCGTATTTCTTATGTTCCGAATTTTGGAGATTACTCCCATAATATTGTTAATACGTAAAAAAAAATCTTGTAAAAATATATTCACTATATTATCTGGGTTTCTTTCGAATCAGAATGTTTCTGTATTGATACATTGTCGAGAAATACTAGCATAAAGTTGGGCCGTTTTTCAACGAAAATTGCCAATCTTTGAGCTCGTGTAACTTTTTAACCGTATATTGAAATGAAATTGTATACTACAGGAACACGTATTTTAGTGATAAGATTGTTACTGCAAAATTTCAATGACTTTCATTGTTTAAAATCCAAGCAAGGGCCAAACTACGTTTGTATGGAGCGCGAAGCGGATACTATCCTCTTAATATACTTTAATTTCTTTTTATAAGACTTTTTAAGACATTTATCTTTGTCAACATTTTCATTTTTTCAACTGGGTAACCCTCGTTTCGACACAATTAAACCTTTCTCCATTCTTTTCCTAAGAGACGTGGCTGATGTTTATCGAGGGTTGATACACTTCTTTTACTGGGTAATTGATGATTTACGTATCGATTACCGTGCCGGGGTTACCTAATCTTTTGTGTAACTTAAGGTTAAATGGGAGGGAAATGGAATAAATATGTATTGAATTTATTTAATAGCATACTTACAGTTGTTTCTTGCTAAAGTCAAGAGTATTACCTACTTGGAACCCGATATCAATCTATACAAATAATAATATTATTATAAAGATGAAGAGTTTGTTTGAACATCCGAATCTCTTGAACTACCAGTCAGATTTGAAAAAATATTTTTGTTTCTGATAGCCAGATTCATGACGAAGGCTAACTAGCATCACGCTACATTCCTAAGAAACTGGGCAAAGGGGGTGAAACCGCGGAGCACAGCTAGTCTGTTAGTAAAATTATTTACGAAAATGAGAATTATTTGATATTTACAGTTTGTTCGAAATAAGTAAGCCGATCGGAAGTTAGCCGTTCCGAACTACGGCGGTGATAAAATGGTTTAATTAAGTGTTTTAATACATAAATATCCAAATTAGTAAACAAAACCATTAGAAATGTGAAACATATACGACTCTAATTATCTTTAAACCGACTATTTCTATTAAAATTTACCACTTCTAAACCACTTGCAGACAACTTCCGATCGGCTTACTTATTTCGAATAAACTGTACCTACTGAAAGCTTCATTTTCAACCGACTTCAAAAAGGAGGAGGTTCTCAATTCGTCTGTATGTTTTTTTTTTTTTTTTGTATGTTTGTTACGCGATATCTCCGCCAGTTGTGGACCGATTTTAATGATTGTTTTTTTGTTTGGTAGGTCATACTTCAGAGGTGGTCCCGTTCGAAATTGGTTGAGCAGTTTTGAAAATATCAATAAAAATCTTAAATTTGTTTACATCGATGATATTATCGTTTACTCCGAAACATCGCTGTCTTATTGGAGCAGTGCGTTTAGTTGGCTAACACTTCGTAGCCTTCGTACTTCTAAACAAAACTTTCCACTAAAAATTACAAAATAAAATTACTTTTAACAAAAAAGTTAAACCGCCTTCAAAAAATAATAAAATAATTTTGTCTAAAACAGTTTGGGAAGTCGGTGGCGAAAATAAAAGACCCACTCAAATAGAAGTCACCGACTTCCCAAACTGTTTTAGACAAAATTATTTTATTATTTTTTGAAGGCGGTTTAACTTTTTTGTTAAAAGTAATAGAAATTGATATGTTTCAGCTTCAATGAACAGTTAGGTACAATCGCCAGCACATCATGTTATACAAAACTGACAAATTTCTACAAATTATTTTAACCTTACTGTTAATAATTAAGTTCAAAATCAACTAAGAAAATTTGACATATTTTGGTAACTTGATCTGCTGGCCATCGTACAATGATTTTGAACTTCGTATTCTCAGTAAAATTACACGCGATTACTTGACAATGTCCGTGATTCTGAATGCCCGCGGTGCAGTAATCGACCATGAACCAACTGATTCACTCGGAGCAGCTATTCACATCTGACGTCATTTGTCATGCAGTACAGTTTCTACTTTGTTGCCAACACTAGGTACCGTTGGAAATCGATTAAAATGACTTTATCGATGTCATAGTTTTTTCTCTCGATTCAATTCTTCTTCTTTCGTGTCAGCATGAGCTACAAAATAATTATTTACGCCGTAATGAAATGATTAACGACAGCAGAATGCATGCACTATATAATATTTTTAATTATTCTCATTATACATATTTCAACCAATTTTCACAAAACCTCAACAAATTAAACTATCCTCTTAAATATCTCTGTCTATTGTTAAAAACCGCATGAAAATCCGTTGTGTCGTTTTTAAGTTTATCGCGAACACACAGTCAGACGCGTCAGGGGACTTTGTATTATATACAGACATAGACTCTATCTGCCTCATTATTTTAGAGTGAAAGTGCTCAACCCTTCAAGGAATACAGGCGTAATGGTATGATATTATAAATGATCTACCTATGTGTATATTTTTAACCCCAGACGCAAAAACGACGAGGTGTTATAAGTTTGACGTGTCTGTGTGCGTGTGTGTGTGTGTCTGTGGCATCGTAGCTCCCGAACGGATGAACCGATTTTGATTTAGTTTTTTTTACATAAAACATACAGCTTTTTACTATGTTTATAGAACAGGCGGTTTTTATACCTACACCGTGACCATTTTAACCACTTTACTCGTGAAAGGGTCCATCATTATGAACAATTTTGAATAGGACCAATATTTTTGTCAATTATTGTCGCATCGAATGTTTTACCTTCGTAGACCACGAGATCCATTGGTGCTTCACAAATCACAATAAACAAAATGTTATCCAAATTATCTCGAGTTTCAACAACAATATCTATGTTTTTTTAAAGCACTTAGGTGCAACAAATAAGTTTTACTTTTTGTTTAAATAGATTTGTTTTATTTCAACTTACATTAACGACGCTTTGCGGCTGAAAACTCACTAAAGTCATTATATTTTAGAACAAATGATGTCGACTTACTTTTGCTTCAACGCATGAGTGCTCATGTAATGTAAATTTAGCAAAAAACTAAATAAGTTAGCTAAGGTTAATGGTCTGTGAAGTATACATGATTCAGTTTTTATAATCTACTCAAATAAGTCATCTGGTTTGGCCGTCAGTTGTGTTATCTATTCTGTGGTTTGGGTTAAATGGAAAAATTGTTTTGCATTTTTTTTTGTAGTAACCGCCTCATTAGTCTTGTGTTTCTTAACGCTACTTCTACGCTAGAGGTCCTTGTTTCTATTCCCAGGTCGAGCAAAGTATTTCTATGATATTGTCAGTAGCAACTCGGAGTCTGGATTTGTGACCGTTTAATGGCAATAGGCTCGCCCCGTATTACATGGGATCAAAACATACCGGCGAAGTGTAGGGGTACATAAGTACACCTCTGCCTAATTCTTCGGGGAATACAGGCTTGATGGTATTTAGATATGTAACTCACCTTAGCCTACACTGCTAAACGTACCTGATGCCTTAATAGGCTTCCAATTTCAAGCATACTGAGGCCAATGCAGCAGCCCTTTGAAGGGATCAGCCAACGCCTGCCTGGACCACAACCTATCATGATCATGGCGTATCTATATCACAAATCCCATGGCTGCGACAATGGAAATAAATAAAAAAAAAAACTGCGTGACTCGGTAAACGAGCAGGCGAGCCACCCTAGCGATGGTAAGCAATTATCGCCGCCCATAGACATCTGCAATACCAAAGGAGTTGCAGATGCGTTGCTGAGCCAAGTAAAAGGGATAGGAAGGAGGAAAGGAGAAGGAATTGGCCCTCCACATTCACCGTACAAGACGCAACAGTATGCTGCCACTTCACGTCGATATTCTGTGGTAGGGTAATTCTTTGCCGGTCGTGCTGACCCATTCATACTGGCGTGAAGACATGCCACCTAGATACTTCTACTGCACTAATGAGTTAGTCCGTTTTTTTAAGTCACTGATCACTAAAAAACCGGCCAAGTGCGAGTCGGACTCGCGCACGGAGGGTTCCGTACCATTACGATTTATGACTATTAAATAAAACTATTTACTACATCTTGTCCAAACCAATTTTCGGTGGAAGTTGACATGGTAATCTACATCATATATTTTTTTTAGTTTTATCGTCCTCTTATTTTAGAAGTTACAGGGGGGGACACACATTTTACCACTATGGAAGTGTCTCTCGCACAAAATATTCAGTTTATGACGTATTAACAAAAAACTATTTACTAGATCTCGTTCAAACCAATTTTCGGTGTAAGTTTACATGGTAATGTACATCATATATATTTTTTTTGTTTTATCGTTCTCTTATTTTAGAAGTTACAGGGGGGGGGACACACATTTTACCACTTTGGAAGTGTTTCTTGCGCAAACTATTCAGTTTAGAGAAAAATTATATTAGAAACCTCAATATCATTTTTGAAGACCTATTATAGATAACCCACACGTATTCGATGAAAAAATAAATTTGAGTTTCAGTTCCAAGTATATTAAATCTGCTCATAGTTTGAGGACTGATCGCAGATTAAGCAGAATAAAAAAAAAAAAAAAAAAAGTTCCAAGTATGGGGAACCCCCAAAATTCATTGTTTTTTTCTATTTTTGTGTGAAAATCTTAATGCGGTTCATAGAATACATCTACTTACCAAGTTTCAACAGCATAGTTTTTATAGTTTCGAAAAAAAAGGCTGTGACACGATCGGACGGACAGACAGACAGACAGACATGACGAATCTATAAGGGTTCCGTTTTTGCCATTTGGCTACGGAACCCTAAAAAAGGCCAATTCAGTAGTATCATAAGCAAGTATTTCCACTTGGTACTTATTAACCACCAAGGAGCAAAAAATACAAAATATTCATGAAAGTAGTTCTCGTTAGTAGGTCAGTATACCTACTAGTTATAGCAGGTGTAGGTATTTGTCTATCTACGTGTATATAATTATATAATAATATGTATGTTTGAAGAGTACATTTGTTAACTACTAGCTTTTGCCCGCGACTTCGTCCGCGTGGAATAGTTTTTCCCCAATCCCGTGGGAATTTCCCAAAATATCGTTATAATTTAAAGCTTATATGTTATTCTGATGTACAAACAATAATACTGTAAAGTTTCATCAAAATCCGTTCAGTAGTTTTTGCGTGAAGGAGTAACAAACATCCATCCATCCATCCATCCATCCTCACAAACTTTCACATTTATAATATTAGTAGGAAGTAGGATAGTAGGAAGTAGGATAGTAGGATAGGATAGGATAGGAAGTAGGATAGGAAGTAGGATAGTAGGAAGTAGGATAGGATTAGTAGGAAGTAGGATAGGATAGGATGGTATTTTTGTATGTATTCAATATCATCAACATCGTCAACCCATTACTTTGTCCCACTGCTGGGCACGGGTTTCCTCTCAGAACAAGAGGGATTAGGCTATAGTCCGCCACGCTTGCCAACTGCGGGTTGGCAGACTTCACATGCCGTCAAAAAATCTCTGAGGCATGCAGGTTTCCTCACGATGTTTTCCTTCACCGTTTAAGCGCGTGATAATTAATTATTAATACGCACATGACTTCGAAAAGACAGAGGTGCGTGCCTTGGATCCGGCTAGGCGTAGTTTTAGCCGGCCTTACTTCTTTGTTCGCAAAGTTCCATCTTAACTTTTTATTTGATCTGAGGTGTCGAGTCGGCTACCAGTAATAATACCATGCTAATGAAGCAAAAACATATTTTTGAGATATATTGGCCGCTACTTGTATGTACGCAAGGCTACGCATCAAGCTATACAAATCCAGTATACGCTAGCCTTTTACTGTATGGGAAGCCCATACAATGCCAGATCATGGATTTTTGTAGGTTGGCCTGTACCGTGTGTACTACAAACGACCCTTATACTTTTTCTCTTCCGAGCTTACTGTACTTCTTTCTACACGTGCAGCCTTTGGGCCAGACATACTCAGAAGTCGTACAGCGCTCTCCGCGTTCAATACAATAACGCGTTTAGGATACTGGTGGGGCTGCCTCGCTTCTGTAGCGCATCGGGGATGTTTGCTGACGCACACGTACATAGATTGCTTTTATGCGACCATGCGAAAGAGGTGTGCTTCTCTGGTGCGCAGGGTGTGGGCCAGCGCCAACAGTGTCCTGAGTATGATTGCTGGGCGTCTGGATTGCTCATACGTGACTCATTGTTGTTCCGTCTCGCATGGGATGAAGAAGCGGTGAGATCAATAAATTATTATATAAATAAGATTATGAAATGTTACTAACATAGTTTTAAGTAATACTAACATTAATGAGTCATGGTTACTTAAATAAAGAATTTATTTATTATTATTATTTGTATCTCCACCTTGGATATCACGGCATGCTTCCCGTGAGGAAGACATCCGGTCCTTTGGCAGGCGTGCGGGGGGACACAGGTCCAACGCGCAGAGGCCCCTTGGAGAACTTTAATCTAATATGGGATGGGGCACCAACCTGGGACACTCCACAACTGCACTATAGGAGTACAGCCATGGAGTATCCCGGATGGGAGCAGGACTATTGTAAAATATGGAATTAAAATTAATTGGATTATGGATGTGGGTGTTTGATGGACCGATAACTTCTACTGCCGGAAGAAAACGGCGTCTGCCTAAATCCTCGAACTTACATCCTTAGGGATGGCAGACGGTGACTAGCCAACTCACTAGCTGGGCCCCCCAAAAAGCTGCCAGTACAGGCAGAAGGCGGCAACAGCGGCGTGAGCGGCTAGGGGTATAGAGAGGTGCGGCCCCGGTTTCACCGTCGCGGGTCTAGAAGAGACCCGGAGTAGGTTTCCCCGCTATTATGCCATTAGACACTTCCACCCCCGAGCATATAGCTCTGGCGGCCCCCCTCTGGCCAGCCAGTTAAGGCAAGACAGAGTCGAGAGTCCTGCGGGCGCTCTTGGAGTTCCACTCCAGCTACCCAATACGGGAAAACTGGAGACGAGGCCCTGACCGACTCTCTGGAGCAATAAGGACCGCAGTGTCGCCACTCACCATCAGCTCGCCACAAGCTGCCCTGCGGTTTGTGCGCTTTTCTTTAGACCTTGTGATACATTTTTTGTTTTATTATCATAGGTTGGTAGAAAGCGATTTTAATCTACCCTCCAGTTTTATGTTAGTCTCATGGTGAGGTAACGTTTATCCCGGAGGGGGTTTATTATTATTATTATTATACCGAAACAGTAATGGTACAGTCACCAGCACATCAGGTTATACAAAACTGTCAAATTTCAATGTCAAATAAATTGTTGTTAATTAAGATCAAAATCGACTGAGCAAATTTGACATTTTGTTTAACCTAATGTGCATGCGACCTACGAATAAATAATACTCGTAGCATGCGACAATCATAATCATAATTCGGTAACAACAGCCCCACGCCCACGGCAATGAATTCAATAATAATACAATTTCCCACTAAGCGTGCAAAGACTAGACAGCAGAGATAATCCCACGTAATTACGGATAAATATTACCACCACAGATAACGTAATCTGTTTGTTGCTAGATTGATTTGTTTTGCCAATTAATTCGTCGCACCCAAGCAGGGCTTTGTTGTGGAATTGGATTCCACGATCTAACTATTATCAACTATTATTATTTACTCGTAGTATAATAACTATCTTTTTAGTAGGTAGGCCGTCGTATTATATATATGTGACAAGTACCATAACTTCGACCTTAAGGAAAGGGAAAGCAAGTTCGGTTTTCAGTCGGTATTCATCATCAACCCATTACATTGTCCCACTGCTGGGCACGGGTCTCCTCTTAGAGCGAGAGGGAATAGGCTATAGTCCACCACGCTAGCCTACTGCGGGTTGGCAGACTTCACACGCCGTCGAGAAAATCTATCAGGCATGCAGGTTTCCTCACGATGTTTTCCTTCACCGTTTAAGCGCGTGATAATTAATTATTAATACGCACATTACTTCGAAAAGTCAGAGGTGCGTGCCTTGGATTCGAACTCGAGACCTTTGACTTGGCAGTCCAATGGTCATATCACTAGGCTATCACTGCAGTCAGTATTAGTAATGGCATACTAATACCGACTGAAAACCGAACTTGCTTTCTGCGTCGGTTTCAATGTGATGTGAAAAATAAAATGAAAATTTAACTTATCCGAAAACGCTTAGAAAATCTATTTATCAATTGAATAATGACTTTTAAACCCAATTTTTGTAACCCAATGAGACGGCAATTAACCCTTGAGCTATCTCTTAGCCAATGGGCACATTGGGGGTGAGTATTAAACAGTACCTAACACTTCAGAATAAATAATAGTACCTTATACTGCTGCTAGTCACCGTGCATTTTATAAAGTAACTTCGTATATAAATTAATTGCTCGTGTATTTTTTTTGCCCTCAGGTTATCGACCAAATAACCAAGTAACAATAATAATTAATATCTGCAAAGTGAAAAGTAATCGCTTAGATATTTATTTATTTATTTATTTATTTATTTATTGGGTCTTCAACAAGGAATACACTACACATTCTACATAAATGAGCCAAGTCTCAAGTAAATATGTTTCCTTAATTACAGAAGGCCACATCATTCCCAGAATTAAAAAATAAAGCACATTAAAGGAATACTAATATAAAGAGAGAAATAATATGTTGATGTCAAATTCACAATTACTTACAATTTGGATATTAAGTATATTAATTTACAATTTACAATTATGTCAATATTTAAACAAAATGAGATATAACAATAAATAGTTTAAGTTAAAATTGCAACATTTGGGTTAGATTTAGATTTACATTGATTTCAAGTGTATGATAGACAGTCTCTTAAATTTCTCTAACGTATTACAGAAAAGGTCGATATCTGAGGCACTCGACACATCATTATACGTTCGAGTTAACCTGACCAGGGGTGAATGTTTGCCGAGATTCGTCCTAAATCTGGGTGTTTTTAATACTGAACATGGGTATCGCGGAACCCTGGAGGGCACGTTGATGCATATCCTGCTCAGTAAGTCGGGACAGTTGACCTCATTGTTGAGTAGTTTATATAGGAATACAAGATCACAAACAGTGCGCCGCGACTTTAGACTCATCAACTTGAAGTAGCATAGTCTATCCTCATATGACCTCACTGAGTTCCTGATTCCAGCTCGGAAAGCAAGATGACCTACTAGAGATTTTTGAACCCTCTCAATCCTGGCTACATGTGTCTGGTATGTCGGATTCCATGCCGTGCAGCAGTACTCCAGTTTACTTCTAACCAAACTGTTATATAGTATGATGGTAGTGGAGTACTTTTTAAACGCTTTAGAACATCTTAACACGAATCCAAGTGCACGATAAGCTGCAGTAATGGTCTTATCAAAGTGTTCCGTGAATCGCAGCTGACTGTCTAGGTGGACACCCAAATCCCGGATCACTGTTGACTCAGTAATTTTGCTACCCTGTATATTATAAGTCGATTGAATGGGTCTTCGTTTGCGAGTAAATATGTAAAAAAAATTGCATTTACAATTCAACCCTGTCTTGAATTTTCACCCTTCATTTTATATCTAAAGCACGTGTAAAAAGTACCGCAAACAATGAAGATATCTTTTTCTTATAATGCTCATTGGGAAACATTAATCAAACTCACAGACAGGTTTTTTGATGATCATCCTAAATCATATAGAAAAGAAGCGGTAATCACTCAACACCCTTCAGTGCTATTAATTTTATTAGGATCACAAGAAACTATTAATCACGTCTCAGATATTGTATTTACCAGGTAGTTTCTTTAGGTAAAGCTAAAGAAAGATACTTATGTTCTTTGTACTTAAACAAATTTTGTGAATGAATTATAAGAGGTTTCTGTGTAAGATAATTTGTTTCCTAGTTATAAAATTGATGGAGTTTACGTTACTACCAATGCGCATTATGGAGTCAGAAGCGCGTCTCTCAAATAGATATATTAATAAATTTGTATAAAAAAATAGGCAAAGCCAAGTACATAGTTATGTAGGTACCAGTGTTTTTTTTTTTTAATTTTTTTTTTACCTTTTGAACGCCAGAGTATAAACGTATAGCCGTACCCCTGACGCCAGGCCACTTTTTCTGTCAAATTACACAAGGTAGTGAAAACACACTAAAGTAATGATTAAAAAACCGAAAAAAAAAATGTTTATTTCATAATATGGTGCGACGTATATTTTGTCATATATTTGTGACGTTGGCGTTCAGGGTAAGATTTCGTTTGTCACATACACGGAAGAGATAAATAAGGTTGGAAAGGCCCTAGCTGCTATTTTGTTCTAGGACCAGTGTCGCCGCTTTACTCCCACTACTTCAATTCTCAAACATACGCAACATTATCTTTACAAGTTTTTCGCACACAATCAAATCACACACACATAAAGCGGTGGGCAGCAATTTGTTCACACACTAGCACCAAGCTCCCGTAGGCATAAGACACACACTCGCAACAAGCATACGCTAGTGCTTGAAAAGCTGATATTTTTTATCGATAAATACTGTCCGTTATTTTTTTATAAAAATCAAGAACTATTTTTATTTGATATTAATTAATTTAAAAGAAACTATGTCCTTGGAACAAAACGTAATAATTAAGCAATTTGGGGAAATGTAACATAACATAATAGAGTTATAACATAACATTATTATAATTAATTGCATGAATAATATGTCGAATAGAATCAAATATTAAAACTTAAATAAAATAGTAGGTATAGTATTTGACTTAGATTTGACTAGACTATATTGTATCTATTCAGTATTAAAATCGAAGTAAAATAAAATGGTCTATGCCGCTTCATCTTCATTCATTCAATGATTCATATAATATAAAATACATCTAACTAAAAATATACTCTCATCAATTAAATATTTAATATTTCAAAAATAATCTTTGCCAAACGTAAATATAGTTGAGAATTCTATCGATGCTTTTATTTAACTACACGGTCACCTCGATATCGATAGATGTACGCCATGCATCACTCACGGCCAACCCCGGCAAACGACGAACAACGGCTATGGTTGAAGAGTAGAGAACGCAATGCATGCAGTACATTGCAAGCGGACTACGACATCGTGTTGATTAAGCGAGAACACATCGGGCAATGTATTTTATTTGTAACTTGTTGCAATAATATGATTGATGTTTGGAATTTCATAGTGATCAGTATATTTTTATGTTTTTACCAATTATTTTGCAATGCAATGCTATTTTTGACTTACAGATGGAAAGATATACCTCCTCGCTATATACTGGTGGTCTGACATTTTGTCTATTACGTAAGAATAACACAACACGGCAGTTTAAAGCGGAGCTCTGTTCTCTGAAGTAGTCATAAGCACACTAAACGCGGCGAATGTATGATTCGGGCGAGTTATGATTTTCTAATCAAGACTGTGGCGCGCCTGCCCCGCCCACATGGCCATTCCAATCTTCTTTATCTATTCCGTGGTCACATATATGTGACAATGGCGTTGAAAAGGTTAACCAATGCGTAATTTGGCTATGGGTCCGAAAGTTCCGAATTTAACCTACTCAGACGAACGCTTGCGTAACGAGAAAATAGGTTGGTACTGTTGGGCGGTATATTCTTCGCCTCTGTGGGTTATAAAAAATCTATGAGTACTTTCTAAAAAGAAAGGATAGGATCTTCGATATTATTTTATAATGGAAAGCTTTGATCCACTCCATCGCCCCCTTTATCCCAGGATAAAGACCCCTGACAAAGTTCAAACAACGTAAGCCTGTTTTAATGGTAAACCAATAAATGCGTCGCCGCTAAGGTCGAGCCAACGATTTACTTCGCCTTACTCACATTTTAAAAATGATTACCTTGATCAGAAATAAGGCAGCAAACTCGGTAGCTATGTTCGCTAAAACGTGTAGTGTATAAAGTGTATTTAACCGGAAGGGTGCTAAACTAAGCGCAGAGGTACCTAGTTTCGAATCCTGCCTTTTCTTTCCGTACAATTTATAACTTTAGATATTGTTTTAATTTAAATGCTACATTCTAGACATTGTAATATGACATTCTTTCTCTATAGCAGCTCCGAGTCTGAATTTGTGCCCGGTTAATGGCAATAGGCTCGCCCCCCATTACATAGGACCTAAACAAACTGGCGAAGCGTGAGTTTACATTGGTAAATCGTCTGCCTAACCCTTCGGGGAATATAGGTGATTGGTATGTTTACTTTGCGTTCTCTTCAAAGTTTTTAATTCATTACATCGAATATAAAAGTTCATATAGAATATCCTATTAAGAATACAATGCAAATAATTATGTATCTAGATATTCTAGATAGTTACATCGATAAGACGAACGTAGGTATAAGATACGAACCAAATACCTACCAGGCTTATACACATGTAGGAATACCGTTTAAATACGCAATATTGTATAGGGAAATATTTCAGTGTAATATCATATTTTATTGAAAATGAGCTTATAAGTTCCGGGTTCCGGACGGGTCGACAATATTCCAATACAACATCACATTTTATATTTGTCCCTTGTGACCGCTTTAATGTAACCGATGTCGTGAATAAGATGTCCAATATTTTTTACTTTGAATAGTTTTTATTCGAACGAAATATTATGCTTCATAATCCTCTCGGAATAAGAGGGCTCGTGACCGACAATTGGATAGGCAGTCTATTTTGTGTACCTCCAAGGTCATCTCTCTCTACCTACCAAATTTGAAATTATTGCTTTGACTAAGATTTAAAGAATATAGGCAAGTTTGTATACAAGTTATGTATAATAAGTGCGGTGTGCACCTAGAATATAAAGATTTAACCTCTTCTGCAAAAATAAACTTTAGAGGAGTTCCAGTTTTTACAAAAATACTAATAGTCGAAATCTTATTCAGGTCAGACGTTAAGACGTTCCTTAGGACATGTCTCCAAGAATCTAGGTTCCGCAGTGTCGTGTCCTCACCATCAATAGACATCTCTTGACCCAGTAAACTAGGGGCATTCAAATCGTTTCTCGTTTAAGCCCGAGACTCACCTCAAAGCCTACTCATAAAACTTTCATGGAACGACCACGGAAGTGGCGGTATTCGTATCTTTTTAAAATCAACTCAATTCGGCTCATATGGAGTATTCATCGTTTAAAGGATATTCGACTTAAACACTAATAATCCTGAAGTTGAAAATCAAATAGTTGCAAAATATGTCGTAGTTTCTTTCGTAGATGCTTACACAGTAGGTACATTATTTAAACCGTAGCCGTAATGAAAAGCGTCGCTCTTTTGATGAAGATCGCGGTGCACCATTTTTCGCGCGATAATTGCGGATGACGACCGCCAGCCGCGTAATTTCATAATGGATTTTCATATTTTCAACAGATATTTCTGGTGGAACTGTCTGCTTTGTAATTATTTCACAGTCCAACTCAACTTACGGAATGAACTGCTTGCGAACGCTCTACAGTTTAAAATGAAAATATGAATAAACTTTTCTCTTTCTATCCATTTAAATGTAGGAATTGCAAACAGTCTCTAGTATAGCGAAGGTAATTGTTGGCACGATTACCAATGTAGGTACCTACATACTATAACTATAACTGGCTATGCATTCCAATTATAAGCGCCTTATGAATTATTGTAAGCATGTTGATGCATTGTTGGAATTCGCAAAGAGACTTTAGACTTCAAAGCTACGACTTCAAAGGCACAAAAGTATGAAATAATTAATGGGTAGCCCAATTTGAGTCGCAAATTGCAAAAAGAAGTGAAGGATTCTTATATTCTTAGATGTCAGTCAAATAAAGTACTTTTATAAAAATTATGTGGTACTTACATCATGCATGAAAATCAATTTTACCCTTCGATGAGCTTACGAGCTTGGATGAGCTTTCTGGATCGTTATCTTTTGAGAACGGCCAATATAAGGCTCTATCTAACGCACTGAGCTCATTATTCTTATGACATGTAGGGCGTAGACATAGGTATATTTTTGCTATTCGCAAATCAATATTCCCTTCGAAGGCGGATCTAGTGGACACAGCGGAACGTGGGCGTTTGAAATAAAACATGGGGCTGTTTTAGGACGCACTAGTGAATACGTTATACCTAGTTGATGTCGCACATTTTGAACCTGGAACGTATGTAGACGAACAATTTGCGGAAAATAACCAAATTTAGCGCCCAAGCAGAAACTTTACCGCCTTAATACCACGAGGCACATAACGTTCAACCAATCAACGCGTCAGGTGCGTTCCGTCGCATGCCATTCACAATTTAACGGTTTCGGTTCGATACATTATGATCTACCGAAAAATAATGCGTTAAATTGTAACCAGTACATTAGGGTTTACAATCTATCGACAGTTTACTATCTCGCGAGATAGATTATGATCTAGCGATGTATAAAATTTTACGGTGACATATCCACCATACAACGAACAGGTATAAAATGAAAGACGTAGTTTTATAACGATAACTTTATTACACTAATTATATATTACCTACATCTCAGAGTACACTAATTATCCCATTTCTTAGACACGTCAATGTATTCGCCGTCGGGTGACTGGTAATTCTTGATCGGGGGCGTGGCTACTGTACCGTAAACTTCGTACGGAATCAACTCCAAGTCGGGCTGTTAACAATGCAAAGAAGATCGTATAATCGTATGTATACAGTAGCAGATCCAAGGGGGGCGGCTAAAAGATTAGGATACATTTTGGTGGCATGTTAAGGTCCCATGTAATAGGAGGTGAGCCCATTGCCATTAACCGAGCACAAGTTCAAATCCGAGCTACTACTTAGAATTAAGATAGAAAAATCCAATCAAAGATAGAAAAATCAAATCAAAATCTCTGGCGTAGCAGTCGCGCTTGGGGACCACTACACTAATGAAGCAGAATAACTAATATCAATAATAAATATTCCTAATATGTCAATATTTCATGTTCTCATAGAAAACATTAACTTCTTACCATGATGGCCTCATCATACAGTTCCTCCGACTCCTCGAGCAACTTGTCGAGTGCCCTCCTCTGTGCCGCCATGATCCTGTCTATCTGCGCCACGTTCGCCATGTACTCCTCACGCTTGTAGCGCGTCCACTCCTTTTGTAACAATGCGCGCGCCTCTATCACTTCCGCTGACAACTTCGGGTGAGGCCTCTTTCGTTTACTGTAAAAGAAAGGTCTTTTTATGATTGTGTCACTTTATGAGAAAAGACAGTGTACTTCTTTTTTTTTCTTCTTATCGTGTCAATGGCAAACCCTTTATATCTTTATTTTTTTTATATCACTTGGGCCCATTAGGTGGCCACATTAATTGCGGAGACAGGGGCATTCTTAAGCTTAAGTCAATTCCGTATTTATGCAAAATGGAACCAGACGACAAATTTAGTTTTTTACTTCTATTGAAGAAAACTTATTTAAAAGTGGTCTAAATTCTTATAAAAAAATTAACCACATGATTTTTTTCCTTGGAAACAAGGTTTACTAAAAGCAGAACAGAACCAACAGCAAAAAAGAACATAACATATAAAGCCAAGTGATATCTCAAATTTGATCTCTAGAAAAACGTATTTGCAGAGTGGTTCCTTTTTGCATAAAGACGGACTAGTTGGCAAAATACTTTATTATTCGCGTGCCGCGGTCAGTCTGTGGATGGGTGACCATTCTTAACACATCGAGACCCCTCTTTGCCTTGGAGAGCACGTAGAGCTAGCGGTCCCGGTTGTCACGAACACTTTTGACAATTGTAAGTGGTTGTCAGAAAGCCCAAAAAGCCTGACAGCCAGTATATCCTTCGGATTTTGGTGTCGCCCATAAATTGGGTTACGAAGGTCTGATGGCAGTTGCTTTTTATAAAATACTGATATGCATCTGGTTAGAGTGGAAGCCGACCTCAACGTAATTGGGAAAGGGCTACGAGGATGACATACCATACCGTCACGCCTGTATTGCCCGAAGGGTTAAGCAAAGGTGTACTAATGTACACCCACATTTCGCCGGTATGTTTAAGTCCCATGTAATAGGGGGTGAGCCTATTCCCATTAACCAGGCACAAATCCAGACTCCGAGCTGCTACTGGGAATTTCGTGGAAAAACCCTATAACACTTTGCTTGACCCGGCGATCGAACCCATGCCCTCTAGCGTAGCAGTCATGCCACCACTAGACTAATGTCAGCAGGTAAAGTAGGAGGATGATGAGTAAATAATAATAATTCACCTAAAGTTGTCAAGCAGGTCCAGGGGTACCTCGGCTTCATCAATCGGTTTCAGTTGCCGAGCATTCTTCTCCAACCTCCTGATTTGTTTCTCAATCTTCTTACGACGCCTCTCTTCACGAGCCTTAACAATAGCTGGGTCTATTTTCTTCTTTTTCTTCATTGGTTCTGCCCTGAAATCATGAAATAGGGCTTATATATAATATATTTTAGTTATATTAAAAGTAATATGTACTTATCTTTTCATTAACATTAAAATATTTCATAAACAAGAGTGGGTATTTCTTGAATATACCTAATCCTATTCTATGTTGGATGGTGTTTTGTTGCTCAGTGGAAGTAACTATAAATACTACACACTATGGTGGGACAAATAAGGGAGAAATAATGACAACTGGTGAAGGTTCTAGGAACCTGTTAACCTTGCACACCAATAACATTATAGAAAAAAAATCATTTATGCTCTGCTCCTATTGGTCTTTGTGTGATGATATACACAGAAAGAGTTTTTCAAATCGGACCAGTAGTTCCTGAGATTAGCGCGTTCAAGCAAACAAACAAACTCTTCAGCTTTATAATATTAAAAAAATAAGTATATTCAACAATAGTTATAAATTATACTTACAAACTGTAAACCAAAACAAATGTAAACTGATATGTTGTGCATTCTTACCATAATGGATCAGTTATTTTAAATTGCACTGCTGCTGTTGTGGATATACTTCTACTACTAATTGGTATCTTTACAACTGGACATATTGATAATCTGAAAATAACAAAATTGATGGTGTAACGAAGGAAAAAGAAATGAATGTACGTTTTATAGGTTATATTGATAAAATCTTATTCAGTATACACACCTAGAAAATTGCCTCAATAAAGACAAATTGAACATGGTTTTTACTCTATCACCGCAATCACAATATTATATTATCCAATTTTTCACCTATCCCAAAACGCGATTTGTAGACCAATTCTAATTTACGATCCGTTTCACGGGTTGAATATTGAAACGTCAATGTCAAACCACAGATGATAACATGTTAAACGTCAAAATATTAAAGAAAAAAAAAATAGATATAAATAAAATTCTACGCTATTAATTTGTTAAAATTCATTAAATTTTAATTAAATTAAATTTTTCAGATCCTTGAAATTTTAGTAATTATGTAATAATGATAATTCCTTTCTTAAAGATGCTGTTAATTATATTTGTTTGCTATATAAAAAAAAATTGTTGCTTGTTCTGAGGGAAATTGAAAACCATAGACTACCTACGAACACTACTAGGATCTCAGACTAATTAGTCTGAGACAAGGATTCTAGGAAGTAGGGAAACCTTCGAGAAACACGGTAGGGAGTAGCCTTAGCCTACAAATCTAGTATAGGCTGGCTTCGCATTGTGCGGAAAGCGTTTAAAATGCGACGTCAGTCGATACTGGATTTGTATAGCCGTGCGTAGGTACTAAACCGTAGGACGTAAGGGAGATTTTCTCTCCTTGGCGCGAAATTCAAATATTAAAAAAAAATACCTACCATTATTTTGTGACCTTCCTAAAAAATATCCTATTAGGTTCTTTGACTAGGTAATACGATAATGTGTAGCCGTGCCTGCCAAAACCAGAACACGTGGGCGAGCGTGTTCAATTCACACGGACCACATTTAGCCGTCACTATTGACCGCGTGTTTGATTTGACATTATCGACCACGTATGACACACGCGGTTCTTAATGAAATCAAAATCTGGTCGGCAAAACCGACCACATCGCAGCCACGTCGCAACCACAACGCAACCACCAGCGACACCGCGAACTAGCGACCGGCCACATCGCGCACGACCGACAGAAGAAGAAGCAGAAGAGCGAGGCGTCGGTCTTCTGCGAGACTACTACTGCTCCTACTCGGACGTCGCGACGTCCGAGTAGAAGCGTTTCGCTACTGCGCTTCGTTCGGTGAGCGAGAGGGCCCGGGGCCCAATTCCTCCCTCAATCCCCTTCCTTCTCCGTTTCTCCTTCCCCTCCCTTTCCCTAAATAGGCTCGTCAACGCATTGGCAACACCTTTAGTTTTGCACATGTCCATGGGCGACGCTGACTACTTACCATCAGGTAGCTCGTCTGCTCGTTTACCGAGTTATCCCATAAAAAAACACCTTTTGTCGCGACGTTGTGGTTGTGATAAGTGGGTACGTGTGAAACAACCCTAATAATTGAAATCATGTACTACGGTACCTAACGAAGCTAGTGTATATTGCTCTATGTTTTACTAAAATAATTAACTGACTATTGTCCATCAATGGATGTTACTTTACCAAGATAATGGCGGTCGTTTTCTTTACTAATCGCTTCATAATCAAAACAAAAGCTTTAAACATAGACCCTCGCGTCATCTCCTATCCAACCCTACTGACAATTCTAAAAGTACCGGCAAAACAATCAACTCTAGGTGCAGACAAAGGCCTATTGTCTCATGTGATTGCCTCTTCAGTCTAGTAGTCCTAAGCGCGACTACGCTAGAGGTCCTGGGTTCCCAGATAGAATGGTGTTATTGGGTGAAATTCTCAGTAGCAACTCGGAGTTACGATTTGTACACGGTTAATGTTAATAGGCTCGCCCTATTACATAGGACCTAAAAATATCGGCGAAACGATGTGGGTGTACATTAAAACCTATACCACTGCCTTATCCTTTGGGGAATGCCGCGATAGTATGTAGGCATGTTAGTCGGTTTTTTTTGCTGTTAAGCCATAAGCGATTGGACATCAGAAATCTCAGCTCGTCCGACATTCATGCGCAATCATGATAATTAAGGAGATAGCGAAATAAATTGGTAATTTCTTATGGCGTGTCGGTATAATAATATGTTAAACAATATTAATTTTAAATGCAAGATAAGGCAGTGGTCTGGTGTACTTGACCAGAGAGACGCAGGTTCAAACACGGCCTGAGATCGATTTTTTCTTTCACTTGAAATTTTCTTTCATTAGAAAATTCATATCTTTGTGAACATTTTGCATTTAATGCTAAAATATAATAAAAAATAAGCAGTTATGCAAGATTAGTTTAAGAAATGCCTGACAGGAATTCGATAGCAAGGACGCACCGGATGGTAATTTTTGTTGATTCACCTTAATGATAGTTATCTGTAACCGCCACCCGTAGACTGGCTATGTTCTTTTAAGGCTTTATGTTCTCTTAACATTGTCTAAACAATGCGTAGAGATCACAACCAAACCGCTGCTTGGCGTTAGGGAAAAGGGAGGGAAAGTATAAAAGGAGAAGGAAGGAAACTGAGGGAGGAGTTGGGATTTAACAATCCTTATCCGTAGAAACTTCACCAAAGCGACCAGGTAACGTGAGTCGTGTTCAACTATAGTTTGGGAGCAAGATATGCGACGACATGATATTAATTTCGTAACGACTATGTTCATACGTCTATTATATATATCTCGTAATATCATTCACTTGATACTCGCTCGATATAATAAGTAGTACATAGAAGGTTCCGGGCCCTATCTTAAAAAAACAGACAGTTCATAACCAGGCGTATGTTTCCTTACTACGATTGCTGGTCCTCAGTCTTACAAAGTATTTTTTCATCATTTGTACCATCTTAAAATCCAGGCCCATCAAATTTCTGTAGGTTTTTAGGAGCCTCATTAACTGCCTCTAATACTTTTCCTTTGTTAACATCCGTACTGAAAGAATTTGTATTCAAAACAAAGCACTGAACGCTCGTAATGAACTTAATTGGCAATAACAGCCACATATGAACATAGTCTACTTAACGAACATGAGGAAACTAAAAAAAAACAGCTTTTTTGCAGGTTCCGTATGATATATTGAAAGGTATGCCAAAAATGAAAACCTAATGAATAATTATTACAAGAATAGATGTCCAGAACATAATATAAATACACAATAGGCTCGCCCCCAATTACGTGGGACCTAAACATACCGACAAACTGGGTTTACAATGACATTAGTATACAACTGTTAGCCTTTGAGGGAATAGAAGTTGATGGTATGTAAAAAGTCATATGATTATCATCATTAGAAAAGTCGCTTTCGACTATTAGGTAGTTTCCAAAATTGATTCATCAATCATCATGACAGTAGATAGTATCTATTACCTATGATGGTACATGTATTATGTTGATATTCACCACTATGGATTCACCACAAAACATTTCTACGGAACCATAAAACATGTAAATCATCTCATTATAACAAACAAAACTACAGCCAGTCTCAGTGTCGTCTCAAGATGCCGCCGTCGTCGTTGTTTGGCATCATTCTTTACTGACGAACGACGGCATTAACATGTGCCTGTAAACATTTCTCAACTTTATTACATTCGTGTAACCGAGCCGAATGGTGCGTTAGCCGGAAAACATGGATACGAACAGTTCGGATTTGAAAGCCAACGTGACTTTAGACCAAGTGATAGATTATTTTAATTTAAACATAACAAATGTGAACCAAAGTGAAGTGACACAGATCCATTTGTTTGATTTGTATGAAGCTTACAGAACAATTGAGAAGGAACAATTGATGGTGTACAAGTCAGTGGCTTACATTATCGGGACACTTATCATTTTAAGTAATCTCACTGTTGTCATATCGAGTGGGCTGATACTAAGAAAAGGTACGCATCACTTGATTGTTTGCAGAGTCCATGATGATTTGTTAATTTTAAATCCTCATACCGTTGAACTGTATATCGTTATTCAACCTTGAACACAGTCATTTCTATATACCTCATACTCATTGGTTCAGTTAAAAAGAACTATTTTAGGATCGCAACGATAAAATCTAACGACATCGACATGACAAATTTTGTAACTATAATTGTCATGTTTATTCCTCGACACTTTTCGCCTAATGATCATGACAATAGCTAACTTTTAAACGATAGGATGACTGAAGATGACAACATGTCCAAACAATTTCTTACACAAGTATGTTTAATTAAGGTAATTAAGTTTTCCATTGTCATGTTTTTAACCTAGCCTTTGAAATCAAAAAGAGATGTAAGTATATTTGTTTGTTAGGAATATACAGTTTGTTCGAAATAAGTAAGCCGATCGGAAGTTGTCTGCAAGTGGTTTAGAAGTGGTAAATTTTAATAGAAAGAGTCGGTGTATCTGAAGATAATTAGATTCGTAAATGTTTCACATTTCTAATTATTTTGTTTACTAATTTATCACCGCGGTAGTTCGGAACGGCTAACTTCCGATCGGCTTACTTATTTCGAACAAACTGTATCTTCAATGTACAGGTTCAGTTTTTATACAAAAATAATGCTACAAACGTAACTAATATAGGTAAGCGATATTTTTATGACTTTTGTTAAAAAAAAAGCTTACTAGCAATTCGGGTTGCACATTACTAGTAATCTGGTTAACTCCTCGTAAAGTCAAGCTAAAAGCGTGTATTACGAGGGTTGTGGAGAGCAGGTTTACGTCGGTAATGCAATGGGTCAGTTACGAACCGGCAACCACATGTTTGCAAGTCCGACACCATAACCATTAGGCAACAGCCGCGCCGTCGCCCGCGCCGTTTCAATATGAGAGAGAACTACCTGTGTCTTGTGTGTGTGTCTTTGAGAACAGGCTTTAGCCTCTGATGCCTTTCATTCAGACCCGCAATCCATGCATTGCTCCGAATGATTACAGTTCACTAAAAATAAACACGCAGAATTTAACACATTATGAAAATCTCTACAATACCGTGGCTGTAGGGATTAGCGACGTCGAGCATGACAGATATTTAAGTGATAATTAGATATACATACAAACCTAATAATACAGCTCACCGCTAAGGAATGTGTATTTCCCCATTGATTGTAAAAAAGTTATACTTAAAGGATGGTGCAATCGATTTTTTTATAGCTTGGTGGAAAGAACAGCTTTTTAAGCTTCAAATCGAGCTATAGATAGATCAGTGTCGTCTGATACTGACAAATAGCCTAAGAGTAAACTTGAATGCCATGACAGCAGAACATGTTAAGCAATGTTCCTCATCGTATGTAAACCAAGCCTGTCTCTGATTGCAATTAGAAGCTTATTTGGTCACCTACCAATATGTCGACACTCGACAATTTTCGTAATCGACAATGAAGAAATCGGCAATAGTATATTAGTATAAGTTATATTTCATTGCCAACGTATTACATTGATAATTTTGAAAATACAAATTTTGATCAAAGTAAGTAATATTATGTTCATATAGATCAAAATTGTTTGTGTGAATTTTTATGTTGACCTGCTTGAAGTTGTCGGATAAAAATGTACTCGTAACGACGAAACATAACATATTGACCTGTATAATTATTTTTTTGCATAAGCCTTCAATCTTTGGTAAACAAGTAGGTACGACCGTGTTTGACATGTAGGTTGGTTTTTTTTCTGAGCTACAACGTATCATGCTGCTCTAACATCATAGATACTGCTAATAAACTACTTACTTATCTTGTATTAACCTTGGTATTATTAATGGGTAAATTATTAATTTCTCAATATGCTTTATTGCCAAATTGTACGGTAAAACCAGGAAAAACCTACTAAAGGCCTTATTAAAATAAACCGTTACAAATCGAAAGTAATGCAATGCAATCTCAGTTAATAAGTTACCGGTAGATACAAGCGCGGCAGTAGGGCATTGCTGAATCTTTATGAAATAAGTACCTACTAGCTTTCCGCCCACAGCTTCGCCCGCGTGGTTTCTCGACTTTTCTGTATGCATGTATTATACATATAAACCTTCCTCGACAACCACGCTATCCATTGGTGAAAACAGCATGAACATCGGTGCAGTATTTTTTTAGTTTATCGCGAACATACAGACAAATGCGGGGGAGGACTTTGTTTTATAATTATGTAGTGATGTAGTGATACTAATCTCTAAGTAAGTACCTATAATCACTATATAAAAATAACCGGATAACCAATTTACACCATAAATAAATACCTAGAAAACATGAGTCACCATTTTAAACATTCACTATTTACTTTAAAAATGAGGATTTTAGAATCATAATGAAGAGCAATCGTGAGAGTCGTGTGACACGACGGATACCCACTAATAATAATGAACACAAATTGAACATTATTTGTTGTTTCATTTAGACAGGCCCGAAATATCTCTCGGTTAAGCCAGAAATTATTCAACAAATTACGCAGCTATTCGATTTCAACAAAACTGCTAGAAACTTCAAGTCCTCACAATCCTTCGTCTCCTCCAAAATCAGATAATTCACAGAAACAAGATTGATTAAAGCATCATTGCACTAAGTATTACGGCTAGAGATGGGCGTCTACCCGGTAAAAACCCGATGTTTGGGTATTTTATTCGTAGGGGTAAACAATATTTTTAATAAATAAATAATTTAATATATTATTATCTCTCATGTAGAGATAATAATATACAGTGGGTTATAGCTGTAACCTGACCCGCCCTAGGTGGGCCGGGGGGTTCTCGGTGGGTCAGGTAACAGCTATAACCCACTGTACATTTAATTATTATTTTTATATGTAGGTACAGTATATTTTTGATAAAACTGTATTGGAAAACTAATATTGGAACATTAGAATTGCATAATTATTTTACTTTTATTAATGTATTGCCGTGTTCCATTTTAAGATAGTACAGAATAGCCGTACAACAAATGGCAACACTGAAACTGCTGGCAAACATGTGAAAATTATAATGTTATTTGGTTTTTTTTTTTAATTTCTACCCGGTATAAATTATAATTGGGAAGGTAAAAATTGGTATTAATTATTATTTACCCAAAGTTCGTATTCTTACCGGGTAGACGCCCATCTCTAATTACGGCTTCAAACAATAATATCTACTGTAGTTAAATTATATAGAGCATTTATGGTGGTACTTCACCATTACTCTACCAATTATGGAGCCACTTTTTGTAAGGCCGTCGACCTAATGTCTCAGACTATGGCAAAAAAAACGGACAAGTTGCTAGCCTGCTCAGCATACAAGGGGAAATACGTATTGGAACGGTTGACCATTAACAAGTAAGAGAAACGCTTAAATGCTTTGGATAAAATTCTTACACACAGACATAAACTAGATAAGCAGAGCTTAAAGAGAATATTTAGCTTCCATTTTAAACGTTCAATAGGAAGATAGCTAAGCAACAAAATCCTGACCGATTTCTAATAATATCTATCCGAGACTTTATGCACACAGACGAGATACATTTATATATAATTAATAATTATGTAATATTTAAACATCTCGGTCATCCGATAGTGAGATCCTACGATCGTTTCGAACACGGAAACTATGTTGAAATCTATCTAAGACGATATATTTCAAAGCCAAAAATGTAGATCAATTTCCGTTTACACAAAATGTTCTGTTAACAAATTCAGGGTTAATATTGCCTCCGCAAGAAGGCATAAGAACAAGAAATTACAAATCCCTCAAAAAACAATCGAACGAGGATATTTATTGAGGTTTTTTTATGGGATAACGAGCCTGCAGCAGGCGAGCCAGCTGATGGTAAGTAGTCATCACCGCCCATGGACATCTGTAATACCAACAGCAGTTGCAGATGCAATGCCAACACAATGAAAAGGGAGGGGAAGGAGAAAAGGAGAAGGAGGGGACTGAGGGAGGAATTGGGCTTTTATTGAGGTTTATTAATAAAACATTAGGTACACATTATCAAACCTGTATTCGCCGAAGGGTTTAGAAAGAGGCTTACGTATGTACAGTTCGTCGGTATTTTTGGGCCGTTCACAAATCCAAAATCGGAGCTGCTACTAAGGATTTATTAGAAAATCCCAATAACACTGCTCGACTTGCGAATCAAACCCAAGAACTAGCACAGCAGTCGCGCAAGACTACTGGACTAATGAAGCAGAATAAAAGATTAGATACGAAATATTATATTCATTCATGAATCTATAGATCACAACATCACACTTACATTGAAATGGGCCAATATTTATTCCTGCTGTTGCAGCAATAGTTAAATTACTTAACCCTCGTCTGTTTCAGGTCAACAACCGAAAAGCACGTATCTTCTTCTAGGAAACGTCTCTCTCGCAGACACCATCGTCGGATTTTCACTCATTTTTGGAGTCACAGTAGACAACTCTGTGAGTTCCAACCCCTTGTGTATCTTTCAAATAGGTAAGCTAAAAGATAAACGGTATGTTAAAATCCTGTATGTAACTACCAACCCAGAACAGTTATTATCTTACTAACTGATTGCCCTAAAACATCTAAAGAGATGAATTCGTTTTATATTGTTATGGAAAGTAATAAACAAAATCCTAAAATATTTTTAGAAAATAAGAACCGTATTTCCATAATTTATGCAGAAAATTATACTTTTCCGGACCTACCAAATACCTACTTATAATTTGGATCAATAATGAGTAATACGGCTTTACAAACATGCAGCTTTGAGGACTTTGTTACGTTTAACTATCGTTTTTATTATGTATTAAATAAAGTTACTATTTGTGATCAACAGGCATGCTGGTATGTCCAGCAATGGTGTCCATCTTCAGCGTTGGCCTCATCGCCGTAGACCGCTATATCTATATTCTCCACGGTCTGTACTACCAAAGGTGGTTCAACACTACTCGCGTTAGAATCGGCATTCTTTGCATATGGATGATCGGTAAGATACTACTTACCCTTAATTATTCTCTTATTACTAGCATATGCTGTAGTAAAAAGTAGTGAAGTAGCTGTCTGAAAGTAATTAACTTTAATATTGCAAAATTGTCTACTTGCGCTTATAAAATATCTCTGCTTTTTCACTTATCAAAAATTAATTAAGAGAAATTAGTTTTTCATTATTAAATTGTGATGCGAAAATCTGTTGTGGATAATATTGTCTTTTACTAATACCAGTAGTTAAATAAATGTTACATGTTTGTTTTTAACACTTATTCCAGGTATAACGCTTGGATTTATGCCAGCGACTGGATGGACTAATACAGAATTGATCTACACTCGATGCTACTACGTCTCTCTCTTTCCTGGAACCCTTATACTCATCAACTCTTTCCTCAGTATTGTGCCTATTGTAGGAGTCCTTATCCTTTACTCCATCATATTAGTACGTGCTTTAAAAACAGTTAAAGATCTAAGCAAAGGCGTTAAAAAAGTAAAAGCAAATGATGAAAAATCAAAATTGAGAATTTATCGTGGTAGTGTTAACAATAATTCTAATTCCCAATCAATTGTGATACCTGAAAACAATGTTAGGCAGTTGGCTAGGAGTGCTTCCTATAACATAATGCCTGCCAGTGAAGGAGCTATTGTGAAACCGAACATCTCGACTAAATCTAAAAGTAATCATGACCTCAATTTTGATCACACAAAATTGGCAAATAGCTTCTACGATTCTCAAAACGAGTCGAGGATTAGTATTTGCACTATTGAAACTCAAATTTCCAATCTTAATCTCTCAACGTCAGAAGTTAAATCTACCAGATTCCAAAATCAGGTGAAGAAAATTTGCAATGTCAATGCTATTACCCGTAAAGCTAAAGAGCCAAACAAGTGGAGAGCAATCACTATAGTTTTATTAACCTCTGGTAGTTTTGTATTCACGTGGATGCCATTTTTCATTGTTGTAACCGTTTTTGTGTTTTGTGAAGAAAAAATGACTAATCCACGATGTATGATCTTCAGAAATTTACTTGGTGGTCCTTTGGCTACCTTAGCATTTTTAAACAGCTTACTGAATCCCTTAATTTACGCATGGTGGCATAAAGGTTTTCAGAAATCTGTAAGGAATTATTTTAGGCTGTATATTGTAAATCCCATTTGTTGGAAAAGTAGGTAACCAAAAATAATTATATAGATATGATCCATGACAAGGAACTCTCTGTATCTATTAATATTACTATATAAGATACATAAATAGAGTATGGTAGTCATTATAATTTGGTGTCAATTTCTTCTTACTCAGCAAAACGAAACAGAGGTCTAATAGTAAATAATGCATGTCCCTACACTAAACCTAATAGTGATATTTTAATGTGGGAAAGAAAACCAACATTATATTACGCAATGGCTTTGATCCCTATAGAAGGTGACAAAATATAACCGAAATATGTGCAGATGATCATTTGCGAAAAAGTTCATCAATATTGTTTTTAATATTGACAACATCTCTACAAAGAATTTTAAATTTATTAAAAAATATAAAACTTTTGATGGGCTTAGTCTAAACGTAGAACCACCTCCACGGTAAAATTATGCAGAAATCATACGTTACGAGTTGGACTGTGCTGCGTTGGCTTTACTAATGCTAGTAGTAAGTACAGTAGATTAATTGTTATTTTTATATTTATCAATAATTTATATCGTTGTTTTGTAGTTATGTTTCTATGTAAGTAGATAATCTAGCTTTAGCTATCTGTATAACATGTACCTGACTGCTATGAATATTTTCTAGTTCGCTGTCTACACCTCACTAAATTTGTACGAGTATTATAAGGTTCCCATTTTAAAGAAAATAAAGATTCGATTGAATGTGACAAAATTATCTTTTTGCATTTTTTGGGCATTTTCCATGCAAAGATTATTAAGTTATTTTAGTGAAGGAAAAATACGACCGCGGGCAGGATTCGAACCTGCGTCTTCTGGTTAAGTTCACCAGACGCTATGACCGCTAAGCCACCGCGACTCCCACCCGCCATGTCGAAATTTGCCTTCACATTTTTTATTTACGTCTTTGAGGCGACGTTTGTGACATCTGTTGAAAATGTGCTTCTCAACCGACATGACATGCTTTACAGCAACTACGATGTCGTACGATGCCACCTTACCTTTTAACTATCTTTTTGTATTTTTTAGGCATTTTAGTGAAGGTAAAATTGACAAAACTGTTGGGGTTGCAATTTTGTTCTTAAAAGATCTAACGAATAATTAACCTAATCATACCGTTTGTAATCCGTACAGGTATATTCATATCAATGTTACCAGCAATGGGCTGGACAGGCCGGACGTTCACCGACTACAGGTGCTGGTACATCGCCGTATTCCCTTCAGCCTTACTCCTCGTCCTATCCATCCTCGTCCTCTCTGTCATCATCATGGTCTGTATCCTATACATACTCATACTACGTAGTGCCGTCAAAGCCGTCGACAAAATTAGAGAATTCAAGGAAAACAGTTACACAAACAAATGCTACGTCGATGATCTGTCCACTTCAACAACCGTTATCTCTATTTCTGGATCTTTGGAAACTGAGAACAATTTTGAAATGCGTAAGTTTGATGGTGATACCCAGACCCATCAAAGTGATTCTAGCAGAGAAGGAAGGAGTTTCGGATGCTGTAGATCGAGGCCAGCAACACATCCGAGCAAATTGAAAGCAGTCAAAACAGTCCTTATTGTAACTCTGTGTTTTCTGGGCACATGGGCCCCTTACTACGTAGCGGTAATAATGTACGTGAAATGTGATATCATGAAGAATGGCTATGAATGTATTCCTTTAGAAATATTGACCTTGGGACCACTTTATTTGTTAGGTACTTGCAATAGTCTTTGTGATCCATTGATCTACGCATGGAGGCATTCAGGTTTCAAAAGAACTTTAAAGGTTATATACTGGAAATGTGTAGCGAAACATAAGCTATAATGTTAAGTACACTTAGGATAAGAAATTGTGAAACAAACAGTATTGTTAAGTTAAATATCTTTGTTAAAATAAATAAAACTATTTTATAACTTGGTCGTTTAATTGTGAAAAAATCTGTATTAGGATTTACTAAATTCTAATCTAGCTTAACTAAGATGGATAGCGCCGTGACATTAATCCTAGGTCCTAGACTCCTCGTAACATTTCGAAGCATTATGAATATTCCAATACCTAAGTGATATTGGGTATAGGTAATAAAGTTATGAGTAGAAGCCCGGAGTTTGGATGGCTCGCCCCATCTTGCATGGAACCTAAACATGAACGGCCAACTGTTTACATTATCACACCTCTGCCTAACCCCTCCCTTCCCGGAATTCCAAACAGGTTGTAATGTAATGTTGTTCGTTTTTATTCCGCTCAATAAGGATATATGTATTTGGCCCAATTTCTCCCTCAGTCCCCTTCCTTCTCCTTTTCTCCATTTCTCCTTCCCCTCCCATTTCCTTAACCTTTTGAACGCCAGAGTATAAACGTCAAATTACACAAAGTAGTGCAAACACACTAAAGTAATGATTAAATTGTTTATTTCATAATATGGTGCGACGTATATTATGTCATATATTTGTGACGTTGGCGTTCAGGGTAAGATTTCGTTTGTCACATATATTTGACAATGGCGTTCAAAAGGATAAATAGGCTCGGCAACGTATCTGCAACTCCGTTAGTTTAGCAGATGTCCATGGACGGCAATGACTACTTACCATCAGGTTGCTCGCCTGCTCATTTGCCGAGTTATCCCATAAAAAAATAGAAATATAGATACTTCTAGTTGTATCAAAACAATTCCTTTCACCGTTTTCTAATTTCAAGGAGATTATTCGATGATATGGAATGCTGATGTACCTAGACAGTTCGCCGATATGTTAAACCCCATTACCACTTCGTTTTTGTTGACATGAATTTATTTGAACCTAGTCATCTGAAGGTGAGCACAAAACATGCTCTAAAATGAAGCATGATGACCCGGCCCCAAGCCATCCCAAGTTGCCTCATTAGTCTGTGGTCCTGGGTTCGATTCCCAGGTCGAGCAAGTGTTATTGGATTTTCAGTTAAACTTTTTGATGCCGTACGTGTGAGTGTAATAATTTTTGTACGGCCAAAATCATAGGTTTGGAGTTCACATCAAGGTAAGCCTCTGACTTTTAGCAATCTTCTGCTTAACATCACTCGCTTAGACGGTGACGGTTATAAGGTGTAACTCGAAAGAATTTTCGAAAGTGTGGTTGATTTTAGCTGCCATTTTGAGAGACCTCTGCAATGGGTCAAAGGTTGATGATGAACAACACGGGATTATCATGAAACACCAGTGACTTCCTTTATAACAATTTACATATTCCTTACCAGGCTTAATAGTTTATTAAGTACTATTTCCTTGCCCCCAAAGCGACAAGGTTAATCTTGATGCCCCCTTATAATATTCCAAACGTCATCGAGATTCTACGTGGCCGACAACATGTAGGTATGGCACTCTGACATACGTCGGCATCTAATTGGGCACACTATTAACTAAATGTCCCTTTTATTCACAATTTTTCGTGTAACAGTATCACAGAACAAATATACTTACCCTAAAGAACAGGACATATCGTTGCAGGTCGACTTATCATCGGGGTATTCGCAAGTAGGAATACAGAATATTCTCGAAAAAATGTAAGTAGATAGGTATCTAATTTTGATACAATCAATCTTTATTACCTGTATTAACTACATTGTGAATTATTTTTCTAGATAACACACTATTCATATTATTGGTGGTAATCTTGGTAAGTAGGTACCTCTGCAATAAAATGCCAGCCATTATTAAAACCATATTTCCTTTCATGAGTCGACGATATTGTTTAAGTTGCGGGGGTTACCTGATTGAGAATGGTACAGGATCGTAAATAGATGGTATAAACTGATAATGGTGTTATAGGTACCTAACAATGGACCGATGAGGTCAGACTATGGATAATGACAATGATTTCTTAAAATAGCTTTGTAGATTTCGAATCATGACAAAACGTTTTATCAACATTTAAATTTTAATACACTGAACTTAGAAACCACAAAAATAATTCTTCATCATCAACCCATTCATTGTCCCACTGCTGGTCACGGATGTCCTCTCAAAGTGAGGGCTTAGGCTATAGTCGAGGGTTGGCAGACTTCACACGCTGTCAAGAACATCTCCAGGCATGCAGATTTCCTCACGATGTTTAACCGAGTGATAATTAATTACATGATCATGAAAAGTCAGAGGTTTTAATTTTAGGCCTTAGATTCAAACTCCACTTAGCGGTCCAATGGTCATATCACTATGCTATAACTTTTTTAAATAATAACAAGCATAATTAAGTCACCGATATGATTGCACCTACCTACATCCGTTGAAATTGCCGGTAGCCCATAAGTAAACATCAATAAAATTTACAACTTGAAGTCTCTAGATAATAAATATCGATTATCTGAAGATTATCCCTAATCAAAGGTTATAAGATAACCAACCTCTTGAAACCGTTACAGTGGGTAAAATGACTCGGTTGGTGATTTGTGTCCTCCTGTGTGTGGCCTCCTTCGTTCAAGGAGGTCACGAAAAATATGAAGGGTATGTAGCTGAGTGATGACTCAAAGATAACTAACTCTTAATGATTTTTAAAAACAGAAAATGTTTTTTTCTTCCCAACGGGATTTCCGTTTTCGGGAGCGAGTTCTGAAGATTATTACTTCTCTAAAGTTGAACGCTAATAGCTGCGCAATGGTCATGTTTGAGTATGTACAGTGGGTTATAGCTGTTACCTGACCCACCCTAAGTGGGCCGGCGGCGTCTAAGTGGGTCAGGTAACAGCTATAACCCACTGTACGTAGGAAATTAACATTTCGTATTCGTAAATATTGTCCTAAATAATTTCGATATTAAGTATTTCACAAAAATACTTATTTATTTTTCGGAACCGCTATCTTCAAACAGGCACAGTAAAGTTATTTCGCACGAACCGTAGGTAATTCTTACATCACGAATAAAACACTTGTTGATAAACGACGCCTGTTGACCATCCACGCCACGCATTTCATCAATGACCGAGTCACATATTTTATAGGTATATAATTATATATATAATTATAGCACCCTTGAAATTTAACCTATTTATATGTCCGTAATAACAGGTACTTAGATAAAAACCATTAAAAGTTCCACTTAGTAAGTATCTATGTGTATCGTAAATGGAACGCTTAGGTACGAGTAGGTAGGCATGATACCAACGTTGAAATTGATCGGAGTTATTGACAAATCATTTTGTATAAGTTAAAAGGAGATAAAAATAAATATATATATTATGCGTGGGGATTCATTTGATATCTAATCATTTAATCGAATCACCTTATTGTGGTTTATTTCGACTTGATCGATATTTAAATATTTCTATACACCTACTTCTGCAATTTTCGTTCACAAATCCCGTCCTTTCCAGCCATCAATTGTATCGGGTCGCCGGTCTTGGTGAAGACATCAGAGCGATAGAAGCACACTTAGACATTCTTTCTGCTACGCCAGCCGCTAGGTCTTCTTCAGACAAGCTCGAAGCTATCGTCAGGTTGTCCCCACAGGAGAAACAACAATGGATACAGTACTTCGACGAGAGAAATATGCTATACACAAAAATCGCCGACAATCTGGCTGAGTAAGTACATTAATGTTTAAAAAATATTTAATAAAAAGAGGCTACATTCACATAACCTTTTCCAAAAATTATGTTATTTTATGTTTATTATTATTAAAATGTGCGAGAAAATTTACCTTGCAATTACTTAACTCATAAGACTAGTAGTCGTGAGAAAGACTGTTACGCAAGGGATCGATTCCCAGGACGAGTACATGGTTGTTAGGTTTTCTATGGAATTAGCAGCATCTCAGTAGCAACTCGGAGTTTTAATTTTTGCTCAGTTAATGTTGGCGAGCCGAGTAGAAATTTAAACGCTAGCCGGAAGTCGTAGGTTGATATACAATGGTACATTATAGCACTTCTGCCTAGTCCTCCGGGGAATACAGGGATGAAGATGGTATGTTTATTGTTTCACTTTACAAGTGAATAAATACCTATTTGATCATATCGCATTATAGTCAAAATTAAAACTAGAACGATTCGAACGATACGAACGAAGATTCTGACAAAAACAATTGAAAATGCAAGTTTGAATTTATTAGATGTTAATATTGTTTTAGTATCCTCCGTGATGAAGAAGCTAAGGTGCAATCTAAGAGATCAGAAGCCAAACGAAGTGGGAAATCAATCACCTGGGACACCTACTACAGACACGAAGAAGTGAGTCATTACCTAAAATTAATAATGTACGAATAGTACACACGGCTACAGGGTTGACCTGTAGCCGTGTAAGTAGTATAAAAAACCAAGCTGATCTCGCATTGTATAGGCTTCTCATACAATAAGAGGCCAGTATGAACTGTTTTTGTATAGCTTCATGTGTAGCCGTGCGTAGGTACTACTAAGCTCACTTCAGGAAACTAAATTTTCATCAAAGCCTTTCACCAACTTTCTTTGGATTCGCTTTCAGTCTAACGGAATGCGGCTGTTTACCCGAGTTTCATACGAATCTTCTGCTATCAGACATCCGTAACCCAATTTCAGGACAATATCGACATCTAAAAGATTAACTGCCTTTCGCGCTTCTGACTACCACATGAGACCACCAGCTTTATCATCATTATATCAGCCTATTGCCGTCCACTGCTCAACGTAGGCGTCCCCTAAAGAGCGCCAACCATCCCAGTTTTATATGACGGTACAATCGTCACAAAGTCCTAGGCATAGTGCAAATCTAGCCCACCGCTCGTAGGCAGACCACATATCCCAAACACACCTCGGTTTTATACTAACACTAATTATTACGTTTTATTTACCGCTGGTATCGACTTGGGAAGGGTTTAAAGCAATTCTCCCGAGGTTATGAAAAACACGATAACTGCAGTAAAAAACTATACTCAATTTCTGAAATATCTTGTTCTAGATCAACGAATACTTGGATGAACTCGCTGCCGAATACCCTGACCTAGTGACAGTCATTAACGCAGGTCTCAGTTACGAAGGTCGCCAGATCAAATACGTGAGGATCTCCACGAGCCGCTTTGAGAACCTTCGGAAGCCTGTAATTGTGATCGATGCTATGGTTCACGCCAGAGAATGGGTCACCACTCCTGTCGCCATCTACATCATCAACCAACTCGTGGTGGAAGTCGCTGACAGTACTCTAACAGAAAACGTTGACTGGATTATTATTCCGCTAGCTAATCCTGACGGTTACGAATACTCTATGGACGAGGTAAATCAATTGTGCTTTGTACTATAGAAGTAGTTTGGAATGCGAGAGACCTCGACTATTTCCCGATATTCATACAAATTCCCTACCGACTTATCGGATTCAAATCTTCGAGGATAAATATTGATGACCTTCTATTTTTTTTCGTCATAATACGTGCTGCGTTATGGACATGTATGCACTTTGACCCAGATCATGTTGTACCGTGCATCTAATTGGGCACCTTATTAACTAAATGATCATTCTGGCTCAATTTGTATTCATGTGGATAGATAAGCATTCTTTTTTTGTTAAATTTTCCGCAAATAATTCTTTTGTATTTTTCCAACAATTGAAATTAGGCAGGTTCAGGTCCAAGACCAAGTACCTTTAAAAGTCCACTGAAATCAATAAGTGATATTTAGAACTCAGAATAGCTCTTCCTACTTTTTCTCAAGTGAATAATTAATAATTAACGTAATTTATGATTACGTATCATCAATTCATCTACATCTATAAAAAACCTAACTTAAAATTATCTATAAAACGAGAAATTAGAACCCTCTTACTCCACCTTAATGTATTTATTTTATTCTTTATTGTACATCACAAATAAATTCGAGCCATAAAATATATATCTACGAGTACAAAAACAAATTAGACTTTATTAATCATTTATCACGATTTACTTTCGTCTAGGACCGCTTGTGGCGCAAAACTCGTTCCAAATCACGCGAAGGATCCGACGAATGTCTTGGAGTAGATGTGAACCGCAACTTTGATCACCACTGGGGTACATCTGAAAACGCCGCTGACCCATGCGCCCTTATCTATGAGGGTCCATCCGCCTTCTCCGAGTCTGAAACCAGGATCATCAGGAGCGCCGTGCAATCAAATCTTCAGAGGACTTCTCTTTACATATCTCTGCACAGCTACGGGAACATGTTCCTTTATGCCTGGGGTAACAATGGTAAGGAAATATTTTAAAACATTACGTCTGTTCTATGGGGACGGTTATCACCTCATCATCCTCATCACTGCTAGGCACGGGTCTCCTCTCGAAACGAGAGGAATTATGCTATAGCCCACCACGCTAGCCTACTGCAGATTATCACCTGCCAGAGTGATATTTAATTGGCATAATTTATTTCTTATCGTTCCAGGAACATTACCATCAAACGGTCTGATGCTCCATCTTCTTGGCGTTCAGATGGCAACAGCCATCGAAAACCTGGCTTTAGAAAAAGCTGATAGATACGTTGTGGGTAACGCTGCAAATGTCCTCTACTACACGACCGGTACCTCGAGGGACTGGACTCGTGCTGTGGGCATCCCTTACACGTATACCTTGGAACTGCCCGGCTATGAATACGGATTCATTGTCCCGCCGGAATATATCGAGCAGATTGTTACGGAGACCTGGGCCGGCATCGCAGCAGGTGCTCGTTACGTACTGTCCACATGGTAATTAAATGAGATATGATTTGATTGTAAATAATTAAATAATTTATAATATTATTGTTGTTAATTATCAAATAACCCTACGGCATACATAAAAAAAAAAATCAATTGCTCTTCAAATCTCAATCCTGATTATCAAAATTGACTGTTTGAAGATGTACTGACATAAAACCCCATATTAGTGTTTAAACAGAACGAACTCGTAACATCTGTTCATTTTAGAGCTAGAGTTTCATGGCTTTAACTAAAGAGCAGTCAAGCAGACATGACACATCAATCTAACCAATAGAAACAGGGAAACAATTTTACTTCGCACGTCGATAGATATTCAGTCTTACTTTACAGAAAGATTAAAAGTTAGTACTATCTATTCAATAATTTTCTACCTAGTACCTACCTAAGTACCCGTTAATCATGTCCGCTTCTTTGAATTCAACAATAGATTTATGTTGTTTTGTTTTCATAACAGACACTACCTACGAGTAGATGGTCAAAGAGCAACACTTTCTAAGCACCACTCTATTCTAAGTTAACCTTTCAACTTAATTAGTCGTTTACCTATATTCCGTCTTATAAAGATGTGTCTAAAAAAGTATGAAATAACACTTTTCTTGTTATTCATCCTAGTTCACGAGGCAAAGGAATTTAGATTTATGAGAAGAATATATGCAATAGGGCATCCATATTATAAAATACTGATGGCATTGGGTACTTGTACAGGTAACTTCTAGTTTTCATTTTCTGTTGTCATGCTTCTGTCACTCTTATAATTCATTTAAACTAATGAACTTGTGCTAATGCAGTTCGTCTACATACTTAGTTTAACCTCGTTGAAAAAATCAAGAAATCAGGTGAGTGAGGTAAATCAGTTAAAAACGGTTAATTCTTTTGATGAAACGTGATATGTAAAATCTGAGCTCAATGCAAATCTAAACTTTCTGACATTTTTTTTCGATGATTTGCTTGTAAGTATCCCTAACTATTATGGAATTTGGAAAGGAATAAATATTTTTTCCCATTTCTTCCTATACACGAATGATTTTTAAATAATATATATTTATAATTGCAGAAAAGGTGTTATATTATGATCAGAAAATATGGGGACAAATGGCGTTAAATAGAGTCTTAGATATTTACTACAAGTGTGAAAATCGTAAGTTTACTCCTACTGCCTTTGTCATAATGTAATGGAAAAGATTTCATAAACTTTTGCCACAAACCTAGAGTAAAAAAAATTTTTATTGATAACCTGTAGGTACATTTCGGTTACAATATGTATTTGTTCTTAAAGATTTACAAAATCAAATTCTTACTAATACATAATAGGTACCTACGTCTGATGGGTAGTTTTATGTAAATTTTCGATCTAATGACCCCGTTGCGTTGGTTCAAGTATTTAAAGCCATAAATCTTCTTCGGCAATAATGCCTTTACAATCAGGTGAACGTGTAAAGAAGACTGTTTTTTAATAGTTTAAATAAATTAACAGTATCTTATCATCCAACCATTGAATAATAAAAATGTTACTGCTTTTACAGCCCAGTCATACCTAAAATCTGAATTTTACACGTAAAGTTATTACACATAACAGCTGCTGCTGCGGCATAGGTACGACCTACGCCTACCTAGTAGAGACCTACGCCTAAACACTCCAAAGAATCTTATGTACCTATTCATATGGAAATTATTCAGAGATACCTAATTATTGAGTATATCCTCGCGGATTTCCACCGCCCAGAAGGGAAGCGACAGGACGTGTCGAGCTCCACCAATCTTGAGTGACCTAGTGATTCAAACCACGGCGCATCCTTGATACCGAAACCTATTACTTCTACATATATCAGCAAAATGACTCATCAACTAAACCCTCTGTTGGATCAAGATCGAACAATGTTATGGCAGTTCTATTTAAAATGTTCAGTGGAAACTCGCAGATAGGATTTCTTTGCAGTTACTGGCAATCATCATCGTATCTTTCAGCCTACCTGGGGGAGGCCTACGTTCAACATACCACATTGGATGGCAATACCACAGGGCAATAGAAAAGCAACTTTTAAAGTTCCGAATATTTTTTATTTATTTTCAGCGCATTACAAAGTATCAAGAGTGGAAATTAAGCTAGTAATAAATAATACTAGCAGTTTCGCATATTCTGAGGCTGGTGTTGGAGACTCTGAGTTCTCTGCGACGTTATATCTACCAACAAATCTCAACTTTGTACTTTATGCACTCACTATTTATACATGTATTCCAGATAGCGAACTTGATAATGAATCAAATTTTGTAAGCAAAAGCATCAGGGAAAACCTGATGCAAACTTATTTGCCTTTTCTTCGCAATGGTAGAAATTAACTTTAATTTGTACCTACTGATTACCTATTAAAATAATATTAAGAAGTTTTGTTGTTTTTCATTACAACTTATACCTAAAAGTAATTTAGGCCAGAAATCCTAAACTAGATAACTAAGTAAATACGTCGGCAGGTGACCATTTTTTCAATATTAACTATGTATATTTCAATGTGATCTAGTATTATTTAGTATCACTGAGGGCATAACCGCCTATTGTAAGTAGCGTGAAACTACATACAACTTGTGCTTCAATAGACTTACTACCTCTTTGCTGGGCCTGAGCTTCCACTCAGAGATGAGATGTAGGGAGACTTGGATTTACTGATGGCTCTCTATGTTTGGTCTTAGATCAGAGGCATATTTAAATCACAAAACCTAAAGGGCGGAGATAATGGGAGAACTATTTTAGTCATTATTCTAAGTAGAACACCACCAATAATATTTTTGGCATGGCTTCAGAGGCCTTTGTGCCAAGAATACCAGTAGTGCCAGTTGCCACAGATTAACTAATAATGTGCTGGGTCACTGCTACACATCAAGCTATACAAAACCAGTTTACGCTAGCCTCTTATTGCGACAATCAGCAATGCGAATACAATGCGAGATCAGCTAATAATGGATTTGTATAGGTTGACCTGTAGCTGTGTGTACATGACGGTAAATTCCAGAAAGAAAAGTGAAAAGTGTGGTTTGTGTATGAAAATATATATTTATACTTTATTTTAAACTTAGTATTGCTACCGGTAATAAAATTTAAATACAATCATTATGTTTATAATATGGAGGGTAGAAAGTATCTACCCTCCATAGTTTATAACAATAAGTTTCGATTGTATCCGAACAATTTTGGGTGTCTCTCTCGCTCTCATAAAAAATATTTTTATCTGTCCTGCTGTCCCTGTCAAATTATATCAGACAAAATGTATATTTTGACGTTTGTGTCGAGTGTAACTGTCAAAGTGTATCCATTGACAGTCGTCTGAATGTGACGAAACGTTATGTTTATTTACGTTCGCGAGTCAATCGCACGCAAATCACAATAGTCATTACGCACAAAAATAAAAATTCTCAGTGTGATGCTCTTTAAAAAGTTCTGAAGATGTTGTGGTATCTACCATGGTCTGAAAGTATTAAAAAAAGAGCCTGCAGGTATCTGCTGCAACGGTATCTCGGTAATTTTCTTGAAGAGAAACTGACTTTAGATCAGCTGAGTGTGGATCTGTACAATGGTACTGGAACAGTTTGCGATGTTAGCCTTGACTGCGATGTGAGTTTATTTTATTATTCTTCATTTCCTTTAAAATTGTATGATAGATAAGTTCGTTTCAATGTGGCGTTATCATCTAAGCGTGTGCACTTGCCAGCCAATATAATATGCGCAATACGGAACAACACGTGTTATTCATGAATTTCAAACAAAGGACACCACAGATCGTGACCATATATTTCGTCACGACGGCTGTTGTACGCCTGTGCATTACTAACGCTACAGTATAATTAGTATTTACATGAACAAATTTTCACTTTTCAATAAAAGTTATTGCAATGAATCATAGTAGGTATCTTATCTCATTCATTTTCAAAGATACATATTATCAAAGAATACATGCTTGTTATTGAAGCAGCACACATTAATGCATCAATTCAAACCTGCAAGTTGATGTAAATAAAAATAGTTTCAAACAAAGATGCATACAATAATGAACAATGTGTTAATATTAGTTTCAAAGAAAATTTATTATATTTTAGGCACTCAATGAGCTTGGAGATGCACAGAACTGGCCCCTGGAGATAGTTGACGGACATATGAAGGAGATCACGGTCACAATTCCATGGTCAACATTATTCAAAGATGACTCTATTGTTAAGGTCAATGGGTTATCACTTACTGTACAGCCTAAAGTGCGAGCTGAACCAGGTACATACATATTCATTGTTAATTATATATTTTCTAATTAGACGTGACCTCAAAAAATTTCAAAGTCAAATTCATTTTTTTTATTTCAAACTTAAAATAGGTTTCCCCCAAATTTCTTTTTCTTTTTGCTCAGCTCCTAAGGGTCATAGGGTGATGTTAAATAGCCGTAGTTAGTCCTTGTACCATCAGCTACCTGCCAGTGAAAGTCCTGTCCAAATCAGTCTTGTAGGTTTGGAGATTGACTATTTTCGAAGTTTTTGTCTGTAATGACAAAAACTGTAAAATGGATACATTGTTATTACAGTTATTACACTTTCATTGTTTCATTGTATCATTTACAATAAACTTAAAACTTCTTAATAAACAGTATCATCAATGCTGGAGTCGATGTGGTCATCCATGTCATCATCCATGCAATTGGCTGCCGAGTGTTTGAGGGAGGAGGATGGCCCACAAGACACCCACCCAGTTGAAGGAATAGAAATGTTTGCACATGCTATTGATTCAAGTAAGCCAACACTTATTTATTAACATATAATGTGCAGTGATAGCCTAGTGATATGGCCATTGGAATACTTAGTCCAAGGGCCTGAGTTCGATTCCAAAACCTCTGAGTTTTCAAAGTCATGTGCATATTAATTGTCAAGGAATTTCTTGACGGCGTGTGAAGGCTGCTAACCTGCAGTAGTCCAATGTGGTGGACAATACCCAATTATCCATCTCACTCTGAGAATAGAACCATGCCCATCAGTGGGAGAGTGTAATGGGTTGATGATGATGATACAGTATGTTTCCATAACATAAAAATGAAATTCCACATCTGACTGCTTAAAACAAGTGTGTAAAAAGGTAAATGACGTAATTTAATAGGTATAATGTGGAACAATATAAACAACTGCTGTCTTATTGGCATGACTTTGAGTTTCGTACCATTTAAACAATAATTTGATATTTATTTCAGATGATCTTTCATTATCCATCTGTTTAAAGAGAAGGAGTGATAGAATTTATTGAATAATTATTTAAATAGGGTTATTTGAAAACATTGAACTTTTATACTATTCTAAACAATTTTCCATCTGGACCTGCATTTGATGCCGGCTTCCTATGCCTCTGCAACCGATACTAATACTGCTCATAGATACATGTTTTATTTATTTCAGTCCTAAGCCGAGTTAAAGTCAAATTTGAAAACACAAAAATAAGAATAGAACATGTACCCAAAAACGGCGACCGAGGCATCGCACTGGAGGTCCATATAAAGAAGTGAGTATTAGGTATATTTGTATAATTTAGTTGTTCTATGTGTCGTTGGATGCAGGCGGCATATAACCAGTTGTTGTGGAAGTCTATAGGGGAGGCTTTCGTTCAGCAGTGGACCTCATTTGGCTGGTATGATGACGATGTGCTATGACTGGACATTGTCACATGTACCTATGTCCACTCTTAGGGAAATTACTGATTAGTAAATTAAAATTAAGCTAGTCCAAGTCAGTTTGTCTATATCTGTTTTTGATGAAACTTATGTATCATAAAACCTAGCAATTACATAATTATACAAATTCAAAACTATAAACAAAAAATGGTAATTAATCCGGCCGCATCATTAAAACACTTAAATATAATAGCAATATAGTAATGACGTCACGTGCTACTAAATTCCAAAATAAATACAGGCCATTCTTATGTACTTCCTTGTCAATACATTTGACCTCTGTTTGAGCATCTGATTAGAATAATCGAATAAGCCGCGAGTCATCAACCTTGATTTTATCAAGCATGTCACAGCCCTATTGTCTTTGAACTTAAATGATGAATATATATATACATAATACTTCCGACGTAAACCTCTTAAGAAAGATTTGCCTATATGATTTCATGAATACAGTTAATCACATAATAATCATAACAGTAATGAGTAATTTTATTTTAATCTCAACATACCGATCTCGTTGTTTCCAAGGCTATTGTGTAATATGTTAGAAGAATTACAGGTAACTAGTGATTAAAACATAAACCCTATTGTGGGTGGGTTAAGATTTTAATTATCTTAGACACTAAAGCGCAATGATGCTCATGTGTTAATGGAAATTAAACCTTATTCTTAACTGTATTAGTGACTAAAGTATTTTTTCCGGAAAGAGCTGGAGTTTACATTAAAAAGCCTGGTCATACTCCTGCATAATAGGATTCATAAACAATTTTATTATTCCAACTATTCCAGCCTGCTTCAATTTAATAAGCAAATACTCTATCATTCCTTACAACTTTTAGTATTGACTACTTCGACGAGGCTGGTTCAGAACCATCACCAGAAGTAACAGACCCAGAAAAGCCCAAAACATACATAGTAGCAACATATACTGACAAAAAGATCAAATTCGATGGAGTCACTTTGTACACGGACGAATTCCCTTCAAAACTTCGCACCATGGCCCGAAGTCTTATTATGGAGAAGTCAGTATCATCGCAAGCTGACAAAGCAGATAGCCAAGTTGAAACACCAGATATGAATTACCAGAGTACTTTATCCGATGTCTTTTACGAGACGAGAAGCGTTATATCGACGATAGAACCAGATCCAGTCAAAGAGATAATAGCTGAAGCCAAAAGTCGTACAGAATCGAGAGAAATGACTCCGGACGAGAAGCTAAACCATCCCGACCCTATATTATTCGCCAAGTTGACTGGACAACAGGAATTATCGCTGAAATTGAAGCATACAGAAGAAGTAGAAGGGCCTAAGGTTGAAGTTAAGATTTTGTTCGGTTCGTTTATTGTATTTATAACACCGAGGCAACTACATACTTTGATCGAACTTGTTGATGCTCTGAATCAGCCGCATTTGGAGGATACCAGGTGAGTTTCTACTCAATACATTGCAAAACGTTCCGCTTATGTTATGTCATGTAATGCCGATTTGGGTAACGAAAAATACTGAGTAATACTCCGCAAGGTATTTGTATCAAGTCACGCGGCTGGAGCAAAGCTAGAGTCCAGGGGGGCTGAAATTGCCATTTTTGGGTAATCACTATATATTGGCACGTTGTTTGTCCGTAAATCATATTGTAGTTCCATCAGAAATTGCTATTTCAGCTAACAGGCACTTCATTTTCGCTCGCTTTGTGAAACGCAACTATAGAAATATAAATAGTTTTTCGGTGGCGGTGAATAACACGTCAAATAATACTCTAGAACAGTACATTATGTAATTTCCCCTTTCCTCAGCAACATACCTCTGCGTCCGAGCGGTATGAACATGCAATGTAAGCCTATGAGGCAGGCTGACTTCCAGATGATAGAGGCACAATTACTTGGTAACCTGGAGAGGCAGAACTCTAAACCTAGTGGCGGCATGTACGGCTGGTCTGGACCTAGTTATGGTAAGTGTTACCTCTTTGTACTACACGCAGATATGCTTGAGGTATTACAAAATATCATAAACATAATTCCCCAAAATCCACTAAAATTTATTCAAGTCAAAAAAGGAATATAGGATATGATCAAGAAAAACATTGAGATAAACTTTTCGTATCACTAAGAGCGTCAATATTTATAATTTTATTGTTATTAGACATATGAATTGATAAATAGGATTACATACCTCAAAAAGCAAAAAAAAAAAGAACTTATATTTGACATCCAATATGATACGATTAGATTCCTATCCGAACAAGTCTTTAATCATTGTTTGACTGCTGGTCAAATGCTAAGATAAGGTCAGTTTTTTATCGAAACTCTATTATAACGAACAGAAGACACGGATGACAACGAGCGGTTCCTACCAATGGCGTCGCAAGGCAACCAGATGTCCGAAAGCTTCTCGTCGTCAGTAAGCTCCATGAGTGCCAGCATGTCTTCCAGCGTCAATATGCCCACTGCTACACCTAGGATCAAGCGGAACAAGAAAGGTAAGCGATTTGTAAGAACCTTAATACTCGCTCTATGTCCTCTTTTCCTTGCTTTTGAGTTTTAATAAAAAAATATACCATACAAATTCTATACTAATTTCGCGGGAAGTGATAGAACATCCCCTCTCAATCCCCACCCAAAACCATAAACTCTTATATCTGAGAACTTTATGCTGATTTAAATTATTTATTTTCGGAATAATTTAAATTTCACTAAGCCTGTTATATTTATATCGAACATCAGTCAACTACTCTATTTGCACTGATTCAACTTAGCTTAACTTTGGAGAATAATAGTACAAAAGAAATAGTCGGCTCGGTCAAGCACGGGCCATGCATTTAACCTGAAGTACTAGAATTAACAGTGTTTTAAAAATTGAAAAGGCATATTAAATTACTCGTGATACTTCTATTCCTTGCTAGAAGTTTACATCATTAATTGGTCGTAGTTCCTCACATCGACGGGGACCCTACAGCTGAAGTTTCACACGTCAGCCTAAGAATTGCGTCGGTGTCCTGCGTTCTCCTACATAAGGTAACATTGCATTGTTATATCGATGTTTCTAATAGGAAATATACCTCTTGACATTCTTCTAAGATATAATTAGATTAATAAAAAAATGCAAACCTGTTTTGTGAGAGTTTAGTGCCTGAGATAGGTTTATACAATATGTACCTGTAGTACATGTCACCAGTTTCAATATTTACTACAGGCAACACACGCACACATATATTGAGAATTATGTTATATGTAGATCCACGACATCTGACGGCCAGCAATATTCTGTTATCCATTTATAATTATGTAAATCCCGTTGTTCTCCGAGACTTACAATTTGGGTGTCTTCAAGACGAGAGGGAATCGGTTTCTTCTAGGCAAGCGCGCTCCACCGTAGACCATATTGTTGCTTAACATCAAGCGCAAGCATATCTATGATAAGAGAAATCCTTCTTTCTCAGGATATTCTAGTCCCGACACTGATCGGCTCGGATTGCATATCGCCGACCAGCGCCACAAAAATGCAAGAAGTGTCCACCAAGTTCTACAACAGTTTGGATCCCTTCTCCATTGTGGATGACTTCACAGCTGCCAATGAAGCTCTTGATAGAACTACTGGAAAGAACCATTTGAGGTATACCTTTACTTAGAAATGACGTGGTCTGGAATAAACGACCTTAAATCTATTGCATAGCTGTTCAGTTGTGATTGCAACAACCGAAATTGTTTTTAAGGAGCTTTTTTGTGTGTCTTGTTATGCTAAAATCGACTTTATGTTTATACAGTTGTAGTTAATATTGGCGTGAGCGCTATAATTTTTACCTTTTTGAATGTGAATTTGGTATACGTGTGCTGTATCAATTTTATTTGATATTTGGACCTTAATCACCCTTATAGGGATTAGAGATTAACATAGTCAGAATTTACTAAGTAGGCTCTATGGTATATATCGTTCACTCCGAATTTAACCTGGTGTTTGGGATTATCTGGATAATCCCAAACATGTGCCTTAAACTGAACTACAGACTAATCCTCTTATTCTAAGAGGTGATCCATGCGCAGCATGGAAATATATGGATTGATGATGATGATGATGATTTAAAATGCAATTTGATGAGATGTTAGGTAGTTAGACGTTTATTTCTTACACATTTCACAGGCTATTGACATCGGAGATATCACTGGACGGCAGTGAGAAAGTGTCGTCTGTTGGTAGTCAAACGATGTGCGAGGCTTCCGTGAGGCACCTTCTCCTGCGAGAGTGTCTCTACTTTTCCACTGAGGCAGGCGACGAGCCGCAGGGTTTCGACCTGATCCGATTCCAGTGCAGAGGTCAGTGAATTACTTTGAATATTTCTTCAGAAAACAAGTTATCTTAAAGAAATCATGCGCTTATGAATCAATTTATCAGAACTGGCAGTCGCGCGGTAATCTAAATTCGACCGCAATATTTTACCGCACTTCTTTTCTATATGAACTTCAATTATGCCTAAGTATTATCTAAGTCTTTAAGTGTGACAAAAAAAGTGATGAATATGAATGTGGAGGGATGGAGAGGGTGAAAGAAGGATCAAAGAAAGGATTGATCGATTGTGTTAAGTCAGATATGATGAATGGATGGATGAATGGATGAAAATGATGATGATGCGCGGACCCCTAACACAAATTTCCCAATGGAAAATGGCAGGAAGATGATGATGATGAACTTTATTTATGCCAAATCTCACACTCCTCCATTCGCGCAATGTACAAAGATTTTTCTTCACGCATTAATATGTATTTAAGCCTGCCCTTTGCAAACATCAGTGACGTCAGCGTATGAACTCTCTTATTCTATTGACAGATGACGATGACAGTTCTAGTCAACACAGCTCGTGCACGTCGCGAGCAAACGTCAGAGTTAACTTCAAACAGACTTCCAAATACGTGCGCATGTCAGGCGAGAGAAAACTCATGTATCCTACCACGGATATAGTGTAAGTACAACTACGGCTTTAAATAGCTGCTAAAATGATGTCTAATAAATGTATTTATCACCTTTGGTTCGAAGTTGTCGTTAGAATGTTTTAATACAAGTTAGTCTTACCCCGCGTTTCCAATGACGACAAAACATGTTGCCATCAGCTAACTATCTTAAAATCTATAATTTAATTAAAATCTATTATTATATCAGTAAAATTATTTAAAATAACGAAAATGTTCAAGGTACAGTCAACAAAAGAGGTATACAAGCAGCTAACTATATATGTGTTTTGACAAAGTATGTATAATACCTATATCACGCACGATACGTATGTGTCAAAATGCTGGTTTCGTTAGGAGGCTTCATATGAGACGCTTTGGCGAATAATTATTTATGGCAAAATCTATATATAAAAGACGGATATTCGGTAGCTGGCTGTATACCCAACTCTTTTGTTTACTGTAGAACAGTATATGAACACATATAATTCAAAAGGTCACCACGTGACCAAATATGTATGTTTCTTTTTAGTATAAAATGCACGCCATTCAACTTGGACGTAGAACTGACGCTAATAGAGCGTATGTCTGCCACGTTCTTCGGTGGCTCTAAAAGCAAAGCCACCACGCCGAACACGCCGGTGACGTCACAGAACCAGCTAAGCGTGTCACTGCAGTGTCCCAACCTCAATGCCATACTTAGGTAAGTTATATTTACAGTGCGTTCAGTGGGGATCTCGGAACCCTCTCACCAGCACAATGTGCTATGGATGGCGTTGTATTTTTAGTAGGAATTTCATATAACCCTCCGCCTTTCCTTCCGAGGAATGGAGGCCAAGGATGAGGATTGTCATTTACAAGTGTCTTCGCATCCACACTAAAGGGGTTTTTAAAGCTATCTAAAATTAAGCCACAGTATTTTTGAACTTTATCGTTACTCCAATTTAGGGAGTACTTCTGTACACCCATACTTCGTCGGTTTGTTAAAGATTCCATTTAAAATGGGACGAGCATATTGGCATTAACCGCGCACAAATATAAACTCAAATCTGCTCTTGAGAATTTCATAGAAAACCCCAAAAAACACTGCTTTAGCATAGCAGTCCATCACTAGAATAAATACGCTGTTTCTTGATGGTCCACTAAATGGTCATTATTTTCAGATTCCCTATAGCGGACCTCCGTCCGGGCATCAACCGCGAGTTCCGTCGGGTCAGACCTGACTACCTCGTGTTCAAGTTCCAAAACGTCACAATCAGTTCACAGCAGACCCCTAGCGTGAGGCCACTGCCCACTACCGTCAACGTAAGAGCTACTATGTTGGACCTGTACTACTATGTAAGTATAAATACATACAGACACTCACGCCTTTTTCCCACAGGGGTAGGCAGAAACTATGGACTGCCACTTGCTACGACTCTTGCATATCTCTTTCGCTTCTTCCACATTCATACATCTTTTCATACACACGCGCCGGTTGCGAGTAAGTATAAATCAATGCCATTAAAGAATATCTTTGTGTAACAACTGCCCATCTTGTACCTTGAACTTGCAGATGTCCTATTTTTCTGGTATAAGTGACCTCGCATTATTTAGGCTCAAGTCAGCTTATACTGGAGTGGTATAGCACCAAAAATTGCTCTTTTATATACACTTCATAGATTTGAGGGTTCAATCCTTCAATGAATACGTTTTTACAACAAATTTTACTATGAATCGATTCCAAAATGGAAAGTTGAAACTATTGTATAGATTTTTTTTGATTTTAGGAGAACGACACATTCCCTGGGACTCATATAGCAAGAACTACAATGGACGACAACGTCCCGGAACAGAATATACTAGGCGGGAATGTTACAACGACTGCATTGCCAACGTAAGTTTTACTGATTAAAGTAGGCAATAACGGTTACAATACAATTGTCAGACAGACAAGCAGGCTTCATATTAAACCTTCTCAATTTTTTCGTCTCAATTAACACGCCACTAACGACACTTTAAAAGTAGCGAAGTTTTGGTCTAGCTAAACGTAGTTATTTTAAATTGATATTTATTATAAAAATTAACTCTCCGAAAAGCCAAAAGCCTTGTAGCGTCGGCTCACCCATAAAACGTTTTATACCCCCAAACAGCGGCAACGGTCTGACACAACTGAGCCGACCCCAGCTAGTGGACTAGTGGACACAAGCTAGGTTCCACTGAATACTTCGTACCTTGAAAGAATAATATAGCATAAAAATACTGTTTTTGTTCTCCAGAATATCAATAACATTCAAACCAAAGTCCTCATCCAAAGGACCATTTGACAACCTCCACGACGAGCCAACGAACTTCGAGCCAGCTCTAGTCAACCCTATGACTACCTCTATGTATATGATGAACAACCTTCGTCCTAATCACCCTAGTCCATTCAGCGGGAAGAAGCAGGCTCATCATAGTGTTACCAAGCATGAAAGTAGTCAACACCAAGGTATGTATTTTAATTTCAATAATATTATTAATTATTAGTCCTAATATTATTAGTATTTTATTAGGTTGAGATGGACGTACAGAACGTTTTAAGATCAGATCAAAATCAGATTTTGCAAATAACCTCATCTTAATGGACTCGTTTACTGTCTCACTGCTAGGCACAAGTCTCCTCACAGAGTGAGAGGGGTTAGGCTGTAGTCCGCCAGCTAGCCGACTGCGGTTTGGCAGACTTCAAACGCCACCGTCGAGAATATCACTCAATCATGCAGGTTCCCTCACGATGTGATAATTAATTATAATTGTTACACATGATTATGAAAAGTCAGAATTGCGAGTCTTGGATTCAAACGCGAGATCTACGACTTGTCAGTCCAATGTTCATGTCTAATATTTTATGACTATCGTAATATTATGTGTCATAAAGGTTTTAGCAATAAGACCATTATTATCCACGTCAATGCGTCTTGTTCTAGTATACATTATGAGAATAAATATTCAGCCGCGGATTTTGACCTTAAGTACAGTTTCATATGACACTAATTTGCGCGTAAGATAGAATGGCTCTGATTATGACTTCGATATTAATTAAACCATTATTTCAGTTCAAGAAGAAGAGATAATAGTGCCTGGTAATGACGAAGAAATGTCAGAATTCACAAGCAGCTCCATAGAACTATCGTCTATACATTTAGAGTTCATACTACCTATCCTGAGCTTGCAGCTGGAGTAAGTAATACTATCCTCCTAATATTATTACTGTGAAAGTTTGTATGTTTGGATATTTGTTGCTCAATCAAGCAAAAATGGCTGAATGGATTTGGATAAAATTTGCCACATAGATACTTAAAACCGGACTAACACTTTGTTGTGTCAGACCAGATGGACCGAATTCTTAATGCAGAGGAAGTCGCGGGCAGAAGCCAGTTTATAATAATTTTCACGTTTACGAACGTAATTTCCGTCCAGTGCAATCGGCTTTTTTAGAGGGTCATGCATAGAATAAATTAAACCCAAGAGTAAATTTAAATATATCAACAGTAATGGATAAATCTGTATTTGTGTTCTGTGAATCTGTAGCTCCGACCACTTGTGTGAACCTAATTCAAGTCATTCTTCTGTTTTTCATTTAAATGACTTGGTGTATTCTTATAATAAAAAATGTGTTAAACCAGGTAATTAAATTTTCTATTTTTAAAAATCTTTACGTCAATTCTTTGGTAGACATAACATATTGTCTATAGTGGCCATGTTATGCGACCTTGACTGGGCTAGTTTGCGTGTTTTTTTTTTTTGACATTATGGCTTGCAATCAGAACGGGGAATAACGATATTTAGCATAAACTTAGGCTTATACGTGTCATATTTCAATATGAATTTGTCCTCAGGTCGAAGCAGCTGTATGAAATAATATACAATCGCATCAACTCTGACCTGTTGCTATGGGAGCCCCAGATAATCGACCAGTTCGATATTAGTCCTCTAGTCCCGACGCTCAACGCCTTTGGAATGTGCAAAGGCACTGGTTACGGTAAGCGATGACCAAGAATAGTAAAATAATTTGATTCGATAATCTATTTTCTAAATACACCTATACATTTATCGATAAATTTTGATGGGATAAAAAGCTGAACGTGTTTGTAAATTAGACTTTTAAGACAAATTCTGATGTTTTATTGCAATTAGATCATTATTACAGGTAACTTTGAAATATCAAAAACTAGTTGTACGGTTCAAAATAGTGGGTCTTGAGTAACAATTAACAGTATACATTACTATTTCTGACACTTACGCGTACATATTATATTGATGAATGTACTTCCAAAACTCGAAACGATTTCTTAAACAGAGGGAATAAAATTATATCAATATTACGCGATAAAATCCACAAAAACTAGTTCTAATTCAGTAAACATTGCTTTCCTGTCTAACTCTTTAGATTCTGACTCGGACAGTACATCCTCGGAAGAAGAGCACCTATACTACTCGACTTACGACAATAAACTGCGCAAAGGCATCGCCGCGAACAAGCCCCCGGTGACGCAAGAAACATCCGACACACATAACTTCTGTCTCACTTTTAAAGTCGGGAAGGGACTGTTGACTGTTTATACTCCTGTCAGGGTAAGTTTATATTCTTTATTGCCCGCAGTTTTACTGACATCCTATAATATGTTTTTCTTCAATATTTATAATGTACAGACATCGGCCTGTTTCAATATTATTAGTGTATCAAATCAAATGTTTTTATTTCAAATAAGCTTTTACGCTCGCATAGATGCAATGGCCGCGTCCTCAGTCCATCTGTGCGAGCGAGACTTATTATATTTACGCGGGAGTGACAGAGACGGGTAATAACAGGTTAACGTACGAAATACTTCCTGCTTTGCGCCCGGACTTTTGCACGGTTCCAAAAATTTGATCCTATGGAGAAGAATAGATTTAACAGACTTTTTTCCCATCAAATGGATTATTTTTTTGTGAAAGTCCAATACTAGCCATCTATCCAAATAAATAAAATTGAAGTAGAATACTGGTTGAAGGAGCACAGCTGTTTAATGATTTACCGGAGGAATTGAAGAGATGTGAAAGTATTGAGATATTTAAATCTAAGCTCAGAAAATATATATGGACCTAGTGACGTTACCAACACACCAGATGCAATTTCTATTATACTTAAATATGTAAACTTTGTATCTCAGTTTAAGTGAACTGTAATAATTATGTTCCTATGAGAAATAAATTCTTTAAACCTAAGTATCTGTTTGTAATGTCAAAATGAATTCACCTGACCTTGTAGAAGGAAATAAGCTTCCTATCGTTACAGAAAGTTGATTGGAATGTGAATAAAACCGCAGGCAGCGTCTACTGCTATCATAAGCGTAGGTTTGGAATGGTTTTATTTATTTTGCCATCTGCAGGACAGCAATAAACGAGTAGTGCCGGGTCAGATGGGCGAGCTCGTATTGGAAGCTCATAATCTTGCCATGTGCCAAGTCAGCGGGCTCAACGGACGACCTAAAACTGCGCAGATGTGTCTACGAGCTGAGAGAACTACCCTTTATCATGATTGTAAGTAAATTAGCAATGGTAGAATCCCTCTATGAGCACTAGGCATGGAAGGGCCTAACGGCTGTTTTAAATGTAATAATCTATTCAAGATAACCGGGGGCTAAGTCTGCTAATTCAATTTTATCAGAATAGTCGTATAATGGCTAAATGGCATAATGACTGACAGATTTGGTAGATAATACTCTCGAAAATCAAAAAATTTTTTAACCTTTACTGTCGAGACCCTAAATTCGGCAAAAATTTCTTTGCGAAATCATTGCTTGAAATAAAATTTACCAAAATTTGTTAGTAGTAAAATTAATTTTATCTTTGTCAATTTAACCCTTGTTAATTAAGACGGCGACCGGTTCGTCCTATCAGAATCAATTTATATGTAGTTTTTTTATATTAAAATACATATTTAAAAAGAAAACTAAGCTTTACATTGATATACTTGTACCTTGATTTTCTGTTGTACCTCCAGCTCTTCTAACAATACCATCAGAGAAGCCACCGTTCAGGCAATACGGGACACTGCTCCCGTCTCACCTAAAAAGCACTATCTACCCGTCCGGCAAGTGCGTTATTATCAAGGAGAGGCTTCCTAAGAAAGACATGTTTACTTTAGCGCTTAAAGTGGACCCTAATTCTGACACGCCGAACTTGAAGGTAGGTTTATATAAATAACTATCATAGCCCTTAAATTTACTCGCTTCCCTAAAAAGGCTACTTGTACATTATATTTATTATACTTATACTCAGAATACAATCTATCCCCTAGCTATGAACTTAATGGATTTCTGTTCAGCTATTAAGGGGTGAAAAAGTAACGCACAGAGTTAATTTTGCAGCAGTTTTCTTGGTAATACTCATTTTACAGTACTCGATACTTGATTTGTTTCGCACTCGATCATACATTTCATACAGTGAGCTCGACAATAAACTCTTGTGGGTTCCTTTTCAACTCCTCTCTCTTTATTCTTCTTCTAAATCTTTAGTTAATATGTTTTTAACCTGTTTTGTATTTTCCTTCCAAAGACAATATGTATAGCTCTGGGCATAGAGCAAGCAACGTTGCGATATAGAGGCGACAAGGGTATTGCCTGGCTCACACAACTTATGGACGTTATAGACGTGATCGACTATCCTGTGCTCGGCTATACCCCATCTACAGTATTATCAGAGCTACACGTACATGTATTAGACTGCGCTGTAGACTATAGGTGAGTTATGAGTACCATTATATAGATGACGAACCAATCACGAATGTATTGAAATTTGAAGTTTTTATGACTATTCCGCATAAATTGTTTTATTGTCGTGATCATCGGTGCCGCTTGAACGATTCGCTGGAAATCGTGACTACGCCGTAAGCGTTCAAACCAAGACTGTGCTCTTCAAAGACAACAATCACGAAGCCTTCACACAATTCGATTTCTAGCAGCTACGTGTTTGTTATTCTCATATTCTAATCAAATCAAATATTTTGCAATGGCTTGTCCCTTGTAAGCAATAGTAATTGGTAATATTTTCCAGGCCTCTCTTCCTTCCAATCCGTACAGTAGTGACCCTGGGCAACTTCAGCGTGTCCAGCAATCTGATAGCGGCAACCAACACCTCCTGCCTCCGGTTCCTGGCCCAGGAGTGCACTCTGTTCCTAATGCACCTGAACGTGACTAAGCCGAACGCCCCAGTGCCGCAGGACGATGATAAACTACCAGATGTTTTTAAAGATTACGTTTGTGTGGTTGATGTGGGACTGTTCGAATTATCTTTGAGGATGGAAGATAAGGCTAGCTGTGTGAGTATTTTAGGAATTATACACCTAATAATTATCATCACAATTCGCATTCCATTCGATTTCATCGTAATTGAGATTGAAACGGAAAAAACGACGATTCTTTCCTCCTTCAACCAACAGCAATATTTATTTAGTTCTCAGAGGTGCTCATGGGTTTAGATTTTTTTTTCTGTTGTATTACTTTGGTGGGACTTAAATGATCTACTGAATTATGAATCTCATTATTAATCGCTCTAACGTTCGCCCAGTTTTACTTTTCCACTTGTTCAATCGAAAGGATAGCTCTATAAGTTGAACTGTTTGTTTAAAACGTATTATTTGTTGAAAACTTCACTTTATTGTAGAAAAGAGTCATGGTGAGTCGAAAAGTGATTTTACAAATGTAAAATTGGTCTTACCTATAATCTTGCTAATAAATCAATAGCGAAACCTATATTTTGGTAAATATCTTGGTCAAAATCGACTGCGGTGGTTAGTAGATCGCTGAATCTTTTTCATATACTTTACAGACAAACGAACAACCACAAGTGGACTTAAGTGCCTCGAACAACATGGTTACCTTATACACGTGTTGGGACTCTGCATCGGCACTATGTCGGCTCCTGACTTACGCAGCGTCTGATGGGGACTCGCAAACGCCCTTCGATCCTTCCTCCCGACACACTAGCATATGCTCCGACCAACCATTGGAACCTTTAGTAGGTATGTGGAAAAATAAGAATATGAAGGAAAATAAAGTAACCAAAATGTCACGTTATTAATCACTATTTCCGATTCTTTTTAAAGGACTAGAAGATAGACCAATAGAAGAAATAAGAGAACTATCGCCAAGTGAAATTCAACAAGTCAACGATCTTATGGCCGAAGCTATGAAAGAGAGCCCCAACTCAACGCGTAAGTTAATTAATTATTTTTTATTCAATTCTATATTTCCGAACATAGGTACCTACCTATATAATTATTAACAGTGTTCTCCCTTAGAGGTCGTCTATTAAACACGTGATGTTTCTTAGCAACTTTTTAACCCCACTCTCCCCCTTGGTTCTACGTGGTGAGGTATAAGACTACCCTCCTTGTGACATCTCGTAATTTTTCTAAACCTCCCCTTTTGAGCCTCAACTGATTAATGAACGGTCCCTTATTGGCATGCAAATACTACAGGAAAAGATACAATCTACTTTTTCGAAGTGAATAAATTTATTCCGATTTCAATCTTCATTTTGTTATATTTATTTATAACTGATAAATTTACTAGAATCACAACTGTTCTGTCTTACATACATACATACATACATACCATCACGCCTGTAGTCCCCGAAGGGTTAGGCAGAGGTGTACTAATGTACACCCACATTTCGCCGGTATGTTTAGGTCCCATGTAATAGGTGGCGAGCCTATTGCCATTAACCGGGCACACAAATCCAGACTCTGAGCTGCTACTGAGAATTTCATAGAAAAACCCAATAACTCTTTGCTCGACCTGGGGATCGAACCCAGGACCTCTAGCGTAGCAGTCGCGCTTAGGACCACTAGACCAATGAGGCAGTCCGTGTTCTGTCTTATATGTGTTTATACTCCTACGATACGGAAAACACATCAATGTCAATATGTAACGCTCCTTAAATTAGATCCCCGAGCAGCCTAGCAGAATTTACAAGCCCCGTCCTCTTTCAGTAGAAGAAGATGAACTACACAGTTCAACAGAAAAAGAAGGCGTCGAGATATTCTTCTTCCCCGACGAATCTAACATGAAGCGGCTACCATCAGAGCCGTTAGAAGAAGACCCTCAGTCCATAGAGTCAGAGAACTTGCCTCCAAACATGTTTGAGGAGGCACAGGAGGCGAAACCAACTAATGCTCAGGTCGCGAAATATTTAGGAGACCCGACGTCCACTCCGAAAGCCACGCCCCGAAAATCAAAGAGGAAATCGGTAAGTCGTATAATTTAGAGATTATTAGAGGAACTATATTGTAATTGCCTTCCAATCCAATCTGGTTATACGGGAGAAACTTGCTTGACCTTGAAAGTGCCATCAGGTCCTGCAACATGAAATTTACAGCTAAATAGAAATTGGTAATCTAAATTGTCATCATTCCTCGCTCAGTGCCATAAATGATACGTATTCCTGTTTATTTGCCTAAAAACTTTCTATATTATAGCATACTAGCTCTGCCCCGCGGTTTCACCCGCTTTGCCCCACTCTTAAGGATCGTAGCGTGATGCTAGATAGCCTATAGTCTTCCACACAAATGTGACTATAACATATAAAAAAAAAACACTTCAGTAGCTCAAACATTTAGGTTTTGCTGCCTGAAATCAGTGAGCAAAATGCGATTTTGCTCACTGAGTGAGACAAAGTAACTTTTTAATTATTTTTTTCAGAAAGCCGCGAATATCTTATTCAGCCTTGGGTTAATCATACAATTCGAAACATTCACACTCTATCTCTTTCCCGCCATTAGAAAGAGAGAGAGACAAAGACCAGCCCTTTCGAAGTTCCGATTTTGAATTCGACCTCAAAGACAAACACGTTCGGAATTTCGTACTAACTAAAGAAATTTTGCAAAAAGAAAATTATGTGTTTTAATGTAATTTATTGAATTTTTAACTTATTGTTGTATTTAAACGAAAATAAGTATTTACTGCAAATAAAACTGATATTTAACCTGTAAATATTTATAACCTCCTAAAGTGTTCACGCTGCTGAAGTGAAAAGTTATGTGTGTTACACGAGAGCAAAGTATTTTTGCATGTCGTGCCTTTGAATCCCTCGCCACACTCAGGATTCAACTTTAGAATCACTCGCTACGCACAAATATCTTTTTTCCAATCCGACGTTCAAACAGACAAACTCTTCAGCATTATTATATTATTATTAGCCTATAGTGTCCCACCACAGAGCAATGGCCTCCTCACTATTCTTTCACCTCTCTCTGTCCGTCGCTGTAAAGGACCACTTTTTAAAAAGACCTCGGCTCTTCCCGCCATCTCCGTCTGGGCCTATTTTTAAGTATAGATTAGTTTTATGAACCAGATATCCAATATAATTCGGAAAGACTGTTGTCCGAAAGGCATACTTCTATTACTCCCAATTTTCTCCTAGACAAAATCGAGTAGTGACGGTGGCAACACAGACGACGAGTACTGTTTCGTAGAGACGCAGGCGTCGACGCAGGACAACGACTTGGACGAGCCCGTCGTCAACTGGATAGGTTCTGGACCTGTCTATATGTTCGACAACCATTTCACTGTGCCGGCAGCGAAAACTGATGTATTGAAGGCACCTAAGAGCTTCCCACTGCCAATGTTGAGGTAATTATAGTCACAACTTGATGTTAATATACAATATTAGAACTCAATCTTATTTAGTTTTATATCAATGCCTCTTTTCCTTCCTGTTTTGTTCTGGTCTCCACGTCAGTTGTCTACGAAGTAAACGTACAATAGACCAAACTTTGCATCAATATTAATAGTGTTATAAATTTGAGACCAACTGTAAAATCTTTTACTTTGCCATGACGTGGATTATACTTTCACATTTATTTTTATTCGGTTTGCGTGGCAGTTTGTGTCTGATTAAACAATAAAATATTTGGAAAATCGAAAAAAATATCTAAATATTTGTGTGCCTATAAGATATGGGCAATTAATAAAATAAATCATCATCATTGCATTAAAACAAAAACATTATGCACCATGTAGTCGATAAACTTTGTTTTCACTGTTGAGAAATAGGTTTAAAATTTTTAAATTATTTAGTGTTGTTTATTTGCTATTTATTTATTATTTTTCTATTCCTTCAATTTTGTTTAGTGTCCAAGGCAAAACGTTCAAAAACTTTTGTTAATTTCGACCTATCTAAGTATATACAAATAAATTAATCAGATTCAAGTTACTCATATAAAAACTGAAATAAAGTTATGAGAGTCAAAGACTTGATGATGATCATACTTTGAAGGTATACCCTATGCGAGATGAGTGTGACGTGGAACATGTATGGCGGTAATGACTTCCGGCCAGCCGACACTGCGCCGGCCAAGAAAACAGTTACCATCGAGGGAGAAGCGCGGAAACAGGGATCCCCTACTACAGCCAAGTAAGCCTTATTGACATCTTAAATATTATTCAATTGTAAGATTCACTTGAACATTGTTCTTGAGTAAACAATACTTTTTTCAACTTTTTACACACAAGCAATCAAGGTGGCATTATACTACTTTGTGGCTTATTACTAAAGCTTTAATCCTCATAATCTTATGATTATGAGGATTATATATTATATTTAGGATCAGGATTTATAATAATTAGTTTAACTAATTATTATCATTGAATTACATGTCGATGAAATAATTAAACTACTTTAAACGTACTTTTGTCAGACGTAGCAAAGACTACGAGCCGTACGAGACCGGTCGAGCGGTGGCGGCAGCGTATAGGGCGGGCGGCGTG